>JACAXG010000069.1:3251560-3851560 GCA_018881555.1 Amblyornis subalaris
CCTTTCCCTTTCCCTTTCCCTTTCCTTTTCCCTTTCCCTTTCCCTTTCCCTTTCCCTTTTCTATTCCTAGGTCTGGCAATTATGCTGTTTGGTAGACTGTGTTTTTCTCCAAAGTTTGATTTTAAAATTACAAAGTCATTAGAATTGCTAAATATGCTTATACATATGCTAGGCACACAGCTCTCAAACAGTCTGACCTAAAAGAAAAAGAGAGACCAGGGGCCAAATCAAACAGCAATTTAGATGAAATCTAATTTAATTATGCCACTTTATGCCAGAACTCCCCACAAAGAGAATGCAAAGATAAGGGCACTGTACTTGAAATAATGCGAGATTCATAGATTAATCATACCTGACATATAAAACTTCTTTTTACAACTCACACTTTAATAATTTACAGTTTTAAACTAGAGCAACATAAAGGACATGATTGGTGGGTGTGTATTAAACACTGTCAGCTGCTGACACATTTTCACGGTAAATAAATATTTTCTTGTTAGAATAACCTGTGCTCTCTGCAATTACATGTCTCTCATCAAACACCAGGACATTAGAGAAGTGTTTTAAGCATGACCTTTTGATATGCAGCCATAATTCAGAGGTATTTAAGCAAGAGAACACAATGGCATTTAGTTGCAGATGAAAATAATACATTTTTTGGATGAAACCCCACTCCCACATTGTGCAGTAGATTAAATTGTTGGTTCTGTTTGGTATCTTTGACCTTTCTTTCCTTAATGAAGAGATTTTAGGAGTGCTTATGGTACGTCTAAGAATTCCATCTTGCTCTGATGAGAATTTTTTTTTTGGTGACTTCAATCCAGTTTAGTTTCCCCAAATTAATAGATAAATCCTATGTAGATAATTCTACATAGGATTAGGATAGGATAGCAGCATATTGATAACAAAGGTATCTTTATTTTATAGGGAATTTGTCCTCTTAGTTCTTCTACAAGGAAAATAAATATTTAAGAACAAGAAAAATACATTTTCTGGCATCTTGCAAGATTTGGTGATTAAAGATTGCCTTTGAAAAAACTAGAGAATTAATTTTAATTCTAAAAGGCTTGGAGCCAAATTCTTGCTTTTACTTGAATCAGCTTTGTGTCAGAAACTGTCTGAAAGCCGAGGTGGAGTCCTGTGCTGTAAAAAAGTGATGACAGACTCTTGGAAAGCAAAGGAGTTAAAAGTGGAAGAAAGGACAGTTTGGTGGAGACTGTCCTTCAAACACTCCTCTCAATAGTTCTGTGTCAGTGGAGGGAACAGTTCCATGAGATGCATGAAGGAACTGTGTTGCTGGTGGAGGGAGGATGGGGCATTCTGTGCCTTTGATACATCACTAGTGAAGTTCTCCAGAAAATACCAAGTGCTTTTTCAGCTGAGCCTTAGAATCTAAAATACTTGTCTAAGCTATGATATACGAAGAGCTTCCAGAATTTCTTTAGGTATCTTTGATGCCTGCCCCAGAAGACAATGACTGCCACAGTCATAGAAAGAACATACAGAAGTTACCTATAGATCCTCCTAGAAGGAATCTACCAGACAGCTCTAAAGCACCTTTATGATGCCAAGGTGGAAGGAAATGTTTAGCACAGACCACACTGAAGACCAGTACTTTTATTCAGCAGGTATTCTAAAGCACAAAGCTCTGCCTTTTACCAGGCCTCATATAAGTGCTGGATGGGACTGAACTTCAGCCATGGCTAAACTCTTCCAGAAATATTGCATTTATAGCTTCTTACCTAAAGGAGGTAAAATGTGTCTGGTTCTGTGTTGCAGGTTGTCTCCTTTCCTTTTTATAAATCTTAAATTAAAAAAAACCAAAAATGTGAAAAGTATAAGTTCATAGTAATTCCAGTGGGTCTTTAAACATGCCTTTTAAACTCAATATTCTGCCTAGAAATGCATTCATTTACTCCTGGGGAGGTTTGGAGGGTTATTAATATTTAAAGGAGTGTTTCTGTAATTTGTTCCAAATAAGAGAAACTTCACTGCAGATTTAAGCACAGAGGTATCACAAGGAAAAGCAGAGTTGAGGGGAGAGTTTCTGGCAAGAGTGCTTGGTTTATGGTTTTAAAATGTCCTTTTTATTACAAACTCATTTTTCTCTTAGAGTTGGAGACTTATAAGACTGTGCTTCTAAAAAAGATCCAGAACAAAATGTGCTAAGCTCACTGTTGTCATGAGCAAAGAGTCATTTTCGTAGCTCTCAATAGCTAAGAAGTACTGTTAGCTAATCAGTGGACAAAGATTTGCATAATATTGTAATATGATGACACTATTATGCACACTTTTTCAGTGCAATGAGCCACTAACATAGAACTATTATCAAAATGGCTGGTCAAACTTTTCTCTCTCCATGGATCCCAACTCATCCTGAATAATAACTGGAAGTTAATTAAATATGAGTAAAGAATATTAATAGAGAAAGCTGTCTTAGAGATGCAGAATAGGACAGAATAACAAGAGGGAGACAAAGATGAAAGGTTATTGTTTTATAAATAACAAATTCCAGAGAGAAGTAGTTAATCAAAAAGGTTTGTATGTATATAATCAAAGTCCAGAAATGGGAAGAGGAATGTACTCTGGCATTCCAATATGCCTCAACATTGTTCTCTGTTTATATGATAGTAGTCAGCTTGACTCTAAGTCTGTGAGCTTCTAATATAGCTCAGTGTTTTTTTCCACTCTCTGCTAAATGAAAGGCATCTGTGCCTATCTATGTTTCATCTGTGGATGAAACAACTCTACTTCTTATTTTCCTAGTCTCACGGCATAGGCAACCTATACCCATCCCACTGTAAGTGTGTCAGCTGCTGTTTAGTGTCTACATTACCAAGCACATTCCTGAAGCTTAAGGATACTGTCAAGTCTGAAGGTTGTCTATAGCTGAGGATGAGGTTTCTAAGATTGCAGTTCCTTGTAATGTTATTATACATCTTGCATTTCCTTCTCTTCCTTTCATTCAAAAGCAGGTTGTTCTGATCCTCCCAAGCTTTGCCAGAATTCAGTGCCAGATCTCAGCATTCCAAAATTATTTTTGTTTTAGTAAAAGTTTTATTATTAGTACAGTAATTTCAGTTCATATTAAAAGCCTTTTGTTTTTTTCATTATGCGCCAGGACACATTTTTGGTCTCTGAATACAAAGATTAAAAAAAAGAAAAAAAAATGTAGCTGTTCTTGTACGATCTCAGGACAGGGAGCAGGAGCTTTAAAAAACAAAAAATGACAAAACTAAGAACATCACATTTTTTCGATTGCTGCTTCCCATATGGTAATAACTACCTGTAGAACAAAGATGCTTGTCACAGCTTTGCTGGTTTTGATTGTATAGAACTATTTTTTTCAGAACAGCTCTCTCTTTCTTCATTATTTTTCCAAAAAATGTGAGGAAATTTTTACAGTCTGTTTTACAAGTATTTTAAAATAATACAACTAGAAAGTTATTTAACTCATTTTTTTCTGTAGCTGTAGTGACAAGTTGGGCTCCAATATTCATTTACCTTTTAATGTGACTCCTAAAATACATGTGCAATACTACATTAAGTGCAAATTAGATTTTATACATTCATTATTTCCTATGTGTTTTTGGTAGCAGTACATGTTTGATTCTGTAATGCTTTTCATAAAATAGAAAAAAAGGATCTTGAAAGCAAAACCTGAGCCTTTCCAGAAAGAAATTATACTTAAGACCTAACATGAAGCTTGGTTAAAATATAAAGTAGTGCTTTAATTTGTCTTACTTTTGGGGATAATGCCAAGGTCTACTGATTCAAAGTATGTTCAAAGATGGGGAGGAAGGACAAGAGGAATTGATCCTCACACCCAGCAAATTAGGACAGACTACAGTCAAAGTGAACACATGACCAGGAGAAAGCTGCAGCTCTTGGTGGGAAAAGAGGGATGCATGCACTGAAATGGCAGCAGGGCTCAAAAATTGAGGCCAGAACTGATGGCAACTGAGGTCAAGTTACACTGGGCTAGAAAGGAGACTGTGCTACCCTGGTTTTCGTAAGTTTTGTACTTTAGGCAGGCATGAAAGCTGAACTGCAGAGAATGGACATTTTATGTGAGTCTTAAAAATAAAGAAGGAGAGAGAAGAAAAAACAAGAGAGGAGAAAAGCAGAAAATTTAGAATTGTATTGACTTCAGGCACAATCAGCAGGTCCATAGAGTGAGAGAAAGCTAATCTGGCAGTAAAATACTTTTCCACTGCCAGCCTGGACCTTCTAGGAGCCAATCTCTTAGTGCAAACTCTGCCCTACCTTCAGCCGGCCAGGACAGCCCTCCCAGCCCCCTTTTTGCTAGCCACATTTGGAATAATGCCTCTCCTCACTGCTCTGACCCCAGATATTTCCAGCTAGCCGTGCCATGCGCCTGCACCTCTCCTGTATGATGCATGAGCTGTCAGCTTCGATTTTGCAATGAGTTCTAAGGACTAGCACATTGGGTTAGCAGGTATGTCCTGGCAAGCTCAGCAACTGGCTTTTCATGCTCCAAATGCTTTTTTTATATATACATATATATTTCTACAAACACGTGTGCATTCACAGATACACTCATATATTTATACACATATATATGTGTATATATATACACATACACATATGAATATAAAAGACACACTTCCAAGGAAACCAAAGCCATAAGAAACGTGGAAAGAGCTGCTGACAGGAAATAGATACATAAGCAAAGACTGACTTGGCAATACACTGTGTTATGTCTTTTGTGCATACATGAGCTAAAAAAAAAAGTTTTGAACTGTGTTTTCCCTTCCTTGTTGTAAGTGTTCATCTGTCTGTGCTTCTATGTGCCTAACACTTTCTGTTGAAAGTGCTGTTTGCTGAGGAACGATGCTCCTGGGATAATCAGCTCCTCCTGCTCCAGCACCTTTTCTGCCTGTCCTCTTTCTCTGTGCCCTGCCCAGTTGCTTCTGATATAAATCCACAGCTGCTCTTCCTGGGTGGTTAGCAGCAGGCTTCGGGTAGGTTTACCCCTGTTTACCCTCATCGTAAGAGGATTTTTGCAGAGGTTATTCCTTGTCCCTCCTTGAATAACTCTCTTACTGGTTTGGCCTTTTTGGTGTTTTTTTTGTTGTTGTTGTTGGTTCTGAGGAGGGTGAATGCTTGGGGTTTGGGGGTTGTTTTTGTGGTTTTTGTTTGATTGGTTGATTGGTTGGGGGAAGGGGTGATACTTTTATTTTTATCCTTTTTTCCTGAGACCCCAGAGATACTTGAGGAGAGATCAGAGACATCTTTTGTGAAATTAGAGAAATACAGACTCTCTTTGACTGCATATATAAATAACCTTTGGGTAGCAACAGCAAGAAAGAAAAATAGAGCTCATTAAGGAGCTGCAGTTCTTGGTTGCTGTACCAGCTTTGTTTACCTCAACAGAAACATTTGGCCTTCAAAGTGAGGATTCACCCAGCTCACATTTCTAATTTTATCTTTCTAATTGCTTTGCCTTCAATTGTGGATGTGAAGCAGAGGTATAAACATCATCCAAGAAATGCTCCTCTGCTGTTGGTAGGTTTTTGGCACATAGCACAAGCAGTATTGTGATATGAGTAAAACTTGTAGTGAGGAAGTGGATCTAAAAAGATATTTGTATGTTTGGCATACAGAACAGAAATGCAGAAGCACAGAGTCACTCAAGCATGCTAAAAAGTAAGTTTGTGTTTTGCAGACTGAACTCTCATGACAGGCTCATTAAAAGTTCTTGCTGCCAAATGCTGCTTCTTTTCACCTTCAGAGCTGTGTTAATAATGAGCACCTCCACTTGCACGTTATTTAGATAAAGTATTGTTCCTGTCAGTGGTGCAGTGCTAGGTGAGGGTGAGAGGGAGGGCACACACTCAGCAAAAGAATTCAAGTGCCTATTGCTCAAAAACACTGCTATGGCCCAAGCTGGTATGGCACATTCTCCATGAAGTCTAGCTTAGCAGGACCTGACAGTAGGAGGGATTTACTTCTGCTGAGTTAGCTAACTGTACTGTGCAAGCCTAAATGGTTAGTATCTTCAGGATTACTATAAGGTCCTTGGTTTCTCTGTTCTGTATTTTGAGACTTGCCAGCCCCATAAACTCTTAACTTCATGTGAAACACGATTGAGTCCTCTTGAGTCAGCTAGCTCACTATTCTTAAGTGTTTCTACTTGCACAGATGGCTATTACATGATATCTCTTCTTTCCTCTGGGAGCATTGTTGTCAGCAGCTGGTGCATTCCCCATACACTAAAGTCTCCAATGATATAGCAGTTCCGCAGTAACAATGAGAATCTTTAGGAAATTTTCCATAACATTATGAAAGGATTGATTCAAGGGAGGAGCACAGGACAAAACCTGTTTCATTGTGCTTACTCTAAAAATAACCAACATATTTTCACAGTTTTAACTCAAATGAACACCCAAGGTAATCTAGAATTATTTGTCACCATAATCATTTGATACATACATGATAAAGAAGAGTTAGCCAAAAGCATACCGGATTGCTATCTTCAAGAGGCAGAACCAGATATTTTGCGTTCACTCTACACCTCTACCATTCTTCTTTCCCTGTCTACAGATGTAGATGCCCTATTCAAGACCTCTACTGATGGAAAAGCTTTACTGGTCCTTTTAGCTATTGAATCTCTCACAAAAAGCAATGAATTTTTCTAATATGAAATCATACATATCAGGATCTGGAGCATGACAACATTTCCAAACAACTAATTTCTATTATGTATATATATGCATGTGTGTATATATATGTGTGTGTGTGTATATATAAAAAAACTACTTTCAATTAAGAACAAAAAGCTCAACAAAGCATACTAAAGGCATCAGAACACAAAAAGTAAATCTTTGCAAGTATCAGAGTCTTCCAAATACTCAGGACTGTGGGCTATTAGCCAGTGCACTGTATGCAATGTTCAGATCTCTGGATAATTTCTAAAGAACTGTGACCACTAAAGCTTATCATAATGTGATTTAATAATTAGAATCTAGTGCCTAAAAAGATTCACAGAGGTAGAATCCTAACCAGAAGCTAATGGAATAGTGTAACTTTATTAAAAATTGAATTTATGAAAGTACATATAATATTTGAAAATATTTGTTGCAGCTGCTGAGTCTTTTGTGTGTGTGTGTGTTTTGGCTAAGATTTGTAAAATATGTCTTTTTGTCTTCTGTGTGTGGTACTTTTCGTAAAGCATTCCCTCACTCTCATTCATTACCCTCTGCTTTTTCACTCTCCTTATTTAATGAACAATAATCTGTTCTTACCAGACATTCACTACATGAATGAAGAAGTCCCCAACATTATCTGTGTCTTGTTTTCTGCCTATCAAAAATGAAAATGAACTGCCTTGCTTAAAATGCCAATCAATACTAGGTCAAATTTTATTCTTCCTCAGGCTTATTTTATTTAGTTTGCCTAGAAATAAACATCAGCCAGTGCAAATACAGATGTTATATTTCAGAATTTAAATCCAAGAAGACAGTCATCAGATTAATTCTGTGGTCTTGCAAAATAGACCTAGATAACATAGCAGCAGACAGTAACCCTACCTGAACTGGAAAAGGTTTTCTTCAAGTACAAGTATGAAACAGTACCTGAGGATACAATCATGGTGATTTGCAACTATAAATATGGAAATCAATGCTTTTCTGCTTAGTTATTCCCTAAGAATAAAAGCTAATAAACAGAAAGACCATGTACATTGTTACATTATCTGTTTCAAATAACCAAAATAATTGCAGTAAAATATAATATTTAATACTAAAGTATGTGATTTTTCTAATGTGCTATCTCTCCTGTCAAATGGTATGTAAGTTCCTTAATGGCCATATGAAAGGAGCTATCTTTGGGGCACTTTTGAATCTATTCTGGTCTGAATACAAAGGAGATGCTTATGAATGTGTGGAACACAAAAGTTTTGACACATTGGTTACTTATATTTGGGTTAATTTCTTACATAATCATAAACAATCTACTGCATAAATTTTGCGTTAGGCCTATTCAAATTTTAATTGCTTCCTTATAGCAAGTGAATATAAAATAATACCAACAGGAATGTGATTATCTATGTTTGAAACTAATAAACTCCACTTTATTCATGGTCATCCAAATATGTCACTTTAGAAAATCCTTTTTTATCATTCTGTTAACAGAGCAGTAGCTGTGAATTTAGAATTCTGAATTAGAATTTGAGAACAACTCTAAATACCTGTTTCCTTCCCAGACTGACACAAATCAAATGCTTGGTTCCACATGAGCATCTTTTGTCCCAAATTCAGTCAATGTTTGGATTTTATCTGCAGGTTCCTGATCTTTTGTGTAAAATCATTTAAGAACTTTCATCCTAATTTGTCATCCTTTAAACTAATTTTTTATTTTCTGTAATCAAGAATTCCTAAGACCACCCTACCTAGCTTTAACACTTCACTGAATAAAGTGGGTGTCTTGGATAGAAAGCATCCCTGACTTACAGCTTTATTGCTAGGGCTGTTCATTCTTATCTGCAGGCAGGCTTCAGTGGAAACCACCCAGAGCAAAATAAGATTTGCTTCAATAGCAGTGAGCTCCTGCTTGTCATACTGTCATTCGTACTAATCAAACATGTCTCTAACTGAAAAACAAGCAGATAGACACTGATAAAACTTGTTTGAAAACCATCTTTCTTCTGTACAGAACAGCTGAATGCTTGCTGTAGGCCATATTTTGCTTCTGTCCCTCCCAGATGTTTTCTCTAATAAAAAATCAAATAAATGAAGCCAGCAACAAAAAGTGAAGGAAAACCCCAAAACCCCACAAATCCGAACACCAAACAAACAAGCAAACAAAAAACAAGTGAGAGTAAACCTTTTTCCATAAATTAAATATGCACAGGCTTACTGCATGTCTTAATACCTTAATATTCAGGTCCAGACCACAGCTGGTAGAGGCCCAGCCAGTTCAGAGCACAAAAAGAAAAAATTTAGGTCTGTCTGGCCTTTCCCACACAGATGTAACCTAACTTGCTGTGAGACCTCTTAAAGTCTAACTACTACTTTAGCTTTCCATCTTGAATCACTGAAACTACATCAAAGCAGCATCTGCTGTAATCCAGGATGAACAGGAATCATATACTTTACCTAATCTTGTTTGATTTCAGTAATGACCCAGAAATTTTTTTTTAATCTAGAAGTGGGGGTTTTTTTGCATGTAGGAACGCCTTTTCTTATTTTATTAGTTTATGAGATGAATAATCCACGTGTAAACATGGAGGCCGATTTAATCTGTTTTTCTTTTGTTCACAAGGGCATACTTCTAGCCTAGGAACCATTTCAGAAAACATACCAAATATTTTTGTCACTGGTTATTCTTCTTTCTCTGTAGGATGGTGAATGAAATAAATTTACCTGTTTTGTAACTATTTCCTATCTACTAAAAAAACCTATTTCCTATCTACTAAAAAAAAATCAGAAATAATTATATTAATTTTCAAAGTTTGTTAAAATTAAATATGCAGAGATGATCTGTTAGTTACAGGATTGCAGTGACATATGTCTCATCTAAAGCTATTAATATTAATGGCTTAAAAATATTAAATAGGTATGCTGGAACATGAAATAGTTATGTGTTTCCTGTATTTCAGTTATTGCTGTTGTGTCTCAATTTTAGTGCAGACGTAGGTGGTTGTGTCACAGAATCACAGAGGTGTTAGTGTTGGAGGGGATCTCTGGAGATCATCTAATCCAAACCCCCGCCAAGGCAGGGTCACCTAGAGCAGGTGACACAGGAAAATGTCCAGGTGGATTTTGAATGTCTCCAGAGAGGGAGACTCCATGACTTCCCTGGGCAGCCTGTTCCAGTGCCCTGCCACCCTCAATGTAAAGAAGTTCTTCCTCAAGTTGAGGTGGAACTTTTTGTGTTTCAGTTTATGGTCATTGTTTCTTGGCCTGACGCTGGGCACCACTGAAGAGAGTCTCGCACCTTTTCTTAGCGCTCGCCTTTGAGATATTTATACACATTAAGGAGCCTTCTCTTCTCCAGACTAAACATTATGCTAGACATTGCATATCAATGTATTAACAGGTAGTCCCCACCCTGAAAAGTTTTTAATGGAAATAAGCAAAGCAAAGGAGTAGGAGATAGGAAGGCTTACATTTCTTACTTTAAAGGCAATTGATTACGATGAGGGAGAAAACTGGTTTGAGGTAAGGGACTTATAGCAAACTTCCTTTTTTTGTTTCATTTTTTGTCCTCATTTTAAAAGCACTGCTGTGCAGTCTTTTTTTTTTTTTTTTTTTTTTTTTTTTTTGTGAACAAAAAGCTGTATTGATGCTCGTTGACGTGAGCACTGGTGGCTTAAAATCACAAGAACAGAACAACTAGACACTGCCTTTTTGGTCAAGATGTTTCCTGACTTCAAGAACCGTTCTGTTCTTGTAATGAAGATCCTAAGGATGCTATTTTGTTCCAGCATTTTATCCAGGACATGAGATTTTACCTCTGTCACACTGGAAAGGTAAAAGGCCGGAGCAGAAGAGAAGGTTCTTACCCAATTCTCAGGTTGAATAACACGAAACACTCATGACTCAGGATATATGGACTGTCAGGGGGCCTTGCCTATTTGCTTCTCTCCACTCTTACCTCATGACAGAATTGATATGTCCCTCCTGTTATGATGCAATGCAGAGTTCTCCTTTTTTTATTAGTCTCAGGATTGCGGAGTTGTACAATAACTGTTGTCAGTTTTCTATCTATTAAAGCAAAAAAAAAAGTTTTCAATTTACTTGCAATGTGTAAAAATTTTGTTTGTTATTGCTTCAGGACACAGCAGGCCAGGAGAGATACAGAACAATTACCACAGCTTACTACCGGGGTGCAATGGGCTTCATTTTAATGTATGACATCACAAATGAAGACTCCTTCAATGCTGTGCAGGATTGGTAAGTAAAAATTAGAATTCATATTGAATACAAGACAGAGTGTGTGATACCACTTATCTGCTGTGACGGTGTAAATTGTTTTGAAAAACTTATTTCCAAATATAATGCTTGAGTATTCCTATACCCAAATATATGGTGATGAGTTTTTTTCAGTCAGGAAAGACAATGAATACTTTGAAAAGTGTTGCATATAGTTAATTGTAACCATTGTGTTTTCTGTAATTTCGGTTCATGTATGTTATTGATACTACTAAAACCAGCAACATGCTAGTGGAGACTAACTGCTAAGATACCACAAAATGTTTCCTTATTTTATGGAAAAAAATGAGATACTATGTTTGAGGGTCATCTTTGAATTTAATTTTTCTTCATGTTGCTTTTAACCATAGATGGATATACAGTATTCTGTCACTTCTGTGTGTCAAGTGTTAAAATGAGCAAACTTTATCAGAAGAGCAGAACATAGAATGGCTGGAACTTATATTACCTTATGTTATGTGAATGTCCAGATGTCTCCATAAAACTGGAGACATCATTTTAATCACACATAGGTCAGTCAGCATCCAGACAATCTAAAGCTTCTGTAAGTAAAGCTAAGCTAAAAGGGAAGCCAGAGTTTACCTCAGTGATTTTTTTCCTCTACAAGTTATTTTAATATCTGAGAGCCTTCCAGCAGTTTCCTGAATGATATGAATAACATTTGTCATGTGTGCTCCACATGCTCTCTTGCATGCAGTTCCCATGGCATAACTGTGTTTGAAAAAGGATTTTGTTCGGAGTTTGTGTGATTTGTTCAGTAAATTTCTTTGGCTTTTAAAAATTTATTTTAAGAAATGCTCTATTGTGTACTTCTTTCAGGACAGACAAGGTCAGAAACATGTTTCACACTTAAAGAGTAGTGATGCTGTGATGCCTGTTTTTAACAGGAATTAGACTGCCCAAGAAAAAATATTTTCTCTTTTTCACACTTTTCCACTTATTATTGTGGTAGAAAGTCTCACAGATCCCATGGAGCAGGTTCCCTCTCAACACCTGGAGTTTTTTTGGTCTGTATAAGCTGAGAGTGGTCATTTTTCACTCTGAAAATAATAGCTGAGAACCTTAGCTCGATTCTGCTCTAATGAAATGGGATCTTGGGTTGCCTAACATTTCCTAGGTAAGCGCCAGGGATGTAGTCATTCACAGTCCTCCAGGGGAAAGGGGCAACTCCAGAATGTGTCCCACCTTCTCTCCATCAAGTTATCTGTATGACCCTACACCAAATTGCTCTAATGAGCAACCTCTTTCATTTATGAGAGAATCAGTAAGCTTGCATGGCTAGTGCAGATTGGATAACTGTCTTTCGGACAACTGAATGTATCTGAGTGGAGTCTCTGCTTGATACTGCAAGATGAAGGAATGTTTGCTTCTGTGACTTGTTATGCCAAAGGGATGTTCTGCCCATGTTGTACAAGCTGGATATATTATGTGAGTATTTGCTGTTACAGCATGAGACAGCGTCTCCTACCTAACAGGAGATAGCTGAAAGTGTTATTCACAGAAGCTGCTGTTAAAGTTTAGCAAAAATGGGGAATCAAGGAAGACTTCAGTCTCCTAGCTGAACCTGCAGATGTGACTGCCAACACCACTGCTTCCTGGCCCTGCCAGCAGAAGCACTTTCTTGCTTTGCTCTGCTTTTCATTGTGTGTGGGCTGATTCTGTTCTAGCACTGGGTTAACTGGGTGATAATGTCAGTCTAGGACCGGCTGTGATCTGCAAATCTCATTGTCCCATCTCCAGGCAAAACAGATGGCATGCCATATATTATCTCTCTTCCTCTAACACAAAGATTTCTTTTATAGCTACTGTAAATATGACTACTTATTATTAATTTTCCCACCTGTTTGTTTTCCAGTCTCCTAGATCTGTTATGTTTGGCACTCTTTGTCTCCTGGTAAAAAGGAACTAGGCTTCATACTAATTAAAAAGAAAAAAGTTGCTGTAAAATGAAGCAAGAAAATATTTAAAAGCTATGAAGTTCCTAAGTAGATTCATTATGAAATATGATTTTTTGATCATTTTTATCTAGAAGTTTTACAGACAGTTGACAGCTCTTATGGAAATTTGGTGGAAAGAAGGGGTTTCAGTATTATGTGTCAAGAGCTACTAAGAAGTCATCTGTGTGATGAAAGAATGACAGATATGCTGAGTGCCTCGCTTGTCAGGATGAGACATAGATTTGCCTGTTATTTGTATTTTTAATGTCATAAGCCCAGTTTCTGCTCTGCTGTTCTTCCTCTTTTTCATTACTCCAATCTCGCAGCTCATAATTAATTTTGATCAGGCCTGGCTTCAATTTTGATAGTAATTTCAAAACTACAGCTTGCTTCTGAATGTGAGAAAAGTTGAAGAAAACTGTCAATTACCAATGCTGCAGAAAAGTAAGCACGACTTTGAAGTATCCTTCAGAAGTGTCCTTCTGAAACTTATGGGAGGAGAAAGCAGGAGCTTTTAAGCCCTTCTGGGGCTTAAAGTGCTTTTCTCTGTGATAAATGTGCCTCTCTAAGCAGTAGTGCCATTTCATATATGTGCATAACAGGCCAAATCCAAGTTCAAATCACATCAGCTTCAAGACTTGATCTAGAAACTGCACTGCAGTCAGGACAATGAATCTACAGGTACCTTTTAGACTTGGATAAAGGACTTCAGTTTAAAATGCGTGTTGGGATGATTTGATATATTAAAAGGTATTTTTTGCAGCCCAAAATACGACATTTCTCCTTTTTAACTGCAGATACAGATGAATAATAGTTGTATCTCTAGACGCCATATCTAAGTCGGCATAAATCTATTTAGCTGTGAAAAATAATATATCCAATGTGTCTATTAACATTTTACGTTGAAAAAATCAGTATCAGTAATTTTATCTAAATCTATTAGTATCTATAAATGTAATAGTGTAGTAGACATGAATTTGTCCACCACTCTGTGAAACTGAGAAAGGATTTTGTCTAAAAGCTTGGCTAAATAACTTGAAAGTCCAATAAATTTCAACCATACAGCAGACAATTTAGGAAACTTTCATGTCTTACCTTCCCTAATTGAAATAAAAATTAAAATAAAAATCTTAAAAATTGCATATTTAGATAGCAACAAAGTTGTTACTCAAGTAGAGAGGTTTTGCTTTTGGCATGAGAAATCCTGAGTTGGTACTTCTCATGGTTCTGCTGTATGTAATCCAGTGTTATATTGTCTTCAGACTCAGCCGGAGGATGATTCTAACAACATACTACCAATGCTTCTGTCCTCCAATTGTTCAGTCACTTCAGAATTGCTGCCTTCTAGTTCAACTAACCTTCAAGATAACCTGTGTTATCTGAGCAGCTATGGACTCTGTATGGTTCCTCATGTTCTACAACAGGTGCTGTTTAAATGAACCCAGCTCGGCAGACAGACAAAATTGACAGGTCATTAATAATTTTTTACCATTTGGATTTTTTTGTATTATTCTTAAATTTCATCAGCAGTTAGTCTAAATGTTTAAAAACTCTGATAAAATAATTGAAGAGTATTTCTCTCCAGTTTTAGATCTCTGTCTCTGTGTTTCCTCTGAAGAAAATGCCAGTGGCAAGTCACAGCATTTGGATCTATCTTTTACTGGTACAAATGCTCAGAAGTTCACAGGGACCAATAGTTTCTGGTTTTATTCAAAGAGAGTGGATGTGTGCTGAAAGTCCGTCTACTAGCAAAACCAGCAAATCAAACATGCTTTGACTCAGCAGTTTTCCTATGGAACTTTCCTCAGGGTTTGAAGCTGCCTTTTCTAAGAGGCTTTTTCTTTCAGAAATGTAGTTAATGCTGCAAGATGTGTACCTTGAAGTAGCTTGATGCACATTGGTCATGCCACCCAAAAAAGATGAAGATTTGGGGAATAGATTTATTTCCTTTAAATAGGAATCAATTGTAGGGCATCATTTTCTGCTTGCCTGAGTTCTAAATTAGAAACAGGGTATAACCAAATAACCAAAACTTCCCATTTAGCTATATTTTTAAGAACTTATTCACATGTTTCAAGTAACTGGTCTAGTGGGATCTATTCTCTTTAGAAATTCCTTCTAATTAAACCTGAAAGGGAAATACATTAATGTTGAGGGTGGTTCCATGCCATTTCAATGCTTATTTTTTAGTTCAATTGTGATGTCACAGTGCTTGCATTAATTCCTGTTTTATACTAACACCTGTAGCATCCACCTTTGTTAGCCGTTTCTGTCTATACATTTCACTGGGAGCTGTTATACCCCTTGTCATCTTAGTGTTTCAGTCCATACATACGTTGTGACCTTTATGGCAGCAGTACCTCACGGCAGGAAGGAGAGGGTGAAGGCTTTGTCCTGTCATTCTGGACAACATGGTGAAAAATATTCTTCCATTTCTTCAAATTTTTAGCTTTTTCTTTCCATTTAACACCTCAGTTAAACTAAAAGCTAGCATCTAGAGCTACAGTGCATTAGAAATTGAGGGTTTATGTATTTTATTTTGTCTTCTAATGAGAGATATGACGGCATTTTTTTAATTGTCATTGAGGGGAAAAAAAATCCCAAACAACCGGAAAGGAAATTAGCATATTATGGGCAAATGTAAGAAGTCTTCGAAGCAAACTAAGCCCATTAAGTTAATGTCAGCACTGCTGCACACATGTCTAAAGGCATATATTCATACCTTCTTGCTTCCACATCTAAAATTTCAGTCTAATATTCATGCTTAACACATGTTTGATCTACAGGCATGCTATCTTGCTTTCATCTCTCGATAATGAACCTGGTTCTATCATTTAAGAAAAATCCATTATTTGCTGTGTCCCAGGGAGCAAATCTGGAAAGTGCTCCTGGGCAAATTCAGCCTCCATCTCCGTTTGGCAGAGCGCATGACCGGCGGCGCCGCGGGGCTGGTGGGTTCCGCGGCACGGAGCGCGGACACGTGCCGCATGTGCCAGCGCCCCCGCGTCCTCCAGGACCCCGGCCCCGGGACACGGCGGCACCGGCAGTGCCCGCTGCTGACCTGCGCGCGAGCTGAGGGTCTGCCACGCAGCAACACAGCCGAGAGCCTGCTGGAAAAATACTCTGATGCAGCAGGCTGGTGTTAAATGCGTATATAACTTATGTTGTATTTTATTATACACACTCACACACACGTACGTGTGTATATATATATATATATATATATATATAAACTTGTGCTTGATATCAAAACATATGTAAGCAGATTGCCTGGGGTTGTTTTTGACGTATTTGTAGTTTTCAGCCACTCAGGAGGAAGGACTTGCATGCTGGTGGATAGTTTGTTGTCATTCTCCTGCTTGAAACAAAAGATACACAAATTATATGCTGTGAATAGAAGAGTGAAATTTATCACAGTTTGATATTATTCTTTCATTTCTTTCTAAGTCTTTCATTTGCACAGTGGATAAGGGGAAAGGGAAATGGTATTATTTATGGACTTAAATATAAGAGACAAAAATGCATTTTGCAATTTGAAGTATTGCTAGTAGTTGCAATTACATGAAGTTTACCATTTTCTCTTTTAATGCTTACTGTGGGAAATGTACTTTTGTTATGTACAAAATAACTCTAAAAATTATTTTCACTTTATCTTCACTCTTTATTACTATAAGAAGGACAAAGACCAGTGGCAAAATAGATATTTTTTTCTAGAAAAGAAGTGTTCTAATTTAAAAATAGCGTAAAGATATTTGTGAAAAAGTTATTCTTGGTGGAAAAATATGTTTTAAAACTTTGTATTCCAGGCCAGTTTGCTTAGCCATTTTTCACCCATAGTTTGCTGTGGAATTCCTGTTGTAGGAAATTGCATACTTAGTTGAAATTGAAACTTAGTTCTCTGAGATGACATCTGATCTTTTCCCTCAAAAGTCTATCATCAAACGTTCTCTCACAAATGCTAAATTGGTGCTAGCTCAAACCACCTACATGCTTTCCAGACCCTGTCCAATGTCTTCCACAATGTTTCTCCCAACACATCCAAAAAAGAGTATACCCACATTTCAAACTCAATTATCCCTGCATGATTGAGGAGTAGCATATACTGCAATTGAGTGTTCCTTTCCTAAAAAAGAAAAAAAAAATGTATTTAGTATGGAAAGGAAGGAAAATGTTGCAAATAGATTGTTTTGTCATTTTTACAGTTCTATAATTTTCAGAAGATTACTCATGACAGACCAACAAAAAATATTCAATGTCATCCAAAGTATTTCATGAAGTCATAGAATCATATAATATGTTGAGTTGGAAGGGACCCATCAGGGCCATGAGGTCCAACTCCTGGGTCTGTGCAGGACACCTCAGGAGTCACACCATGTGCCTGAGACCATTGTCCAAACACTTCTTGAACTCTGTCAGGCTTCATGCTGTGACCACTTCTCTGCGGAGTCTGTTCCAGTGCCCAGGCACCCTCTGGGTGAAGAACCTTTTCCTGCTACCCGGCCTAAACCTGCCCTGACATAGCTTAATGATGTTTCCTCGAGTTCTGTCACTTGTCATGACAGAAAAGAGATCAGTACCTGCCCCTCCACTTTCCCTCGTAAGAATGTTGAAGACCACAATGAGGTCTCCCCTCAGTTTCCTCTTCTCCAGGCTGAACAGACCAAGTGACCTCAGCCACTCCTCATATGGCTTCTCCCCTGGACCCTTCCCCTCCACCCTCATGTCCCTCCTTTGGACACTCTCTAATATCGAATGTCTTTCTCTTGTTGCGGCACCCGAAACTGCCCTCAGGATCAAGGTGAGGCCACCCCAGAGCAGAGCAGAGCAGAGCAGGACAATCCCCTCCCTTGCCTGGCTGGCAATGCTGTGCCTGATGCTCCTCAGGACAGGGTTGGCCCTCCTGGCTGTCAGGGCATTGATGACTGAAAAGTTCTGTATGTGCCAGAAAGTATTACCCTCTTTTATCACTGACATTGCCAATGCATGACTTTAGGAAAGCTCTCCATGAAAAAAGACAAATATATGCGTATTTTTCTAAAGGCTTTTCATGATAACATTTGATGTTAGGAGTAAGCAGCACACTAGTCTGAACTATATTGCTTTGATGAATATATTTATATTTTTCTTTCTACTAAATGCTGAATTTAGATATGCATATTACACATAGGAATCTTTGCAAATCCTTATCAAAGTGGTTTTTATCTTCAAAATAGTAAACCTTTGACTTAAAACTACAAACCTCATCAGAAAATCTTTTCGCTTAGTTTACAGTCCAAAAAATAATTCATGCATTGTAACAGTTAATCAGGAAAGACAGATGTTATGTTTTCATGGCGTTTTTCATTCTTTCCTATCGTTATGTCCTTAAACCATACAAAGAAACACGTTCGTGGAACAGAAATTTTTCATATGTGGTTCTTGGTCCTATTGGCTCTTACACTTGCTCCTTTCATTCATTTTGTTGTGGGACTAAGGGCTTCTGCAGAAGGTTCTACACCCCTCCCTTGAACCTTCTTCATTCTAGGTGTGACATTTTCTTAGGTTCTGGCAGCCACCCAGTATTAGGGTGTCCGTTCAGCTCTCCTCAGCTGCATCAAACCATATTAATGCTGCCAGTGGGAAGTCTAATAAGAAAAAGGAATAAATACCGACAGAGTTCTCTCAGGGTGCTATATGTCTTTCTTTTCCATCAAATCTGAGCTTGGGCACTACAGTCACTAAGTTGCTGACAGCAACCCAGGTCCTGCTCAGTCACCAGTTGGTGAGTGCAACTCTTCAGTGGAGCTAGTCTCACTGCTTCAGGATTAAGTCACTCTTGGCTTCCACTGGACCTAATTGGCCTGGCGGCCTGGTGGTAGCTTAAATAACTCTTATATACTTTTTTTCTTTTTCAGCTGATGTGGTTGTTGATTAGGACAGCTGTTGGCCATAACCAGACATGAGCTATGACCACTACACATTGCAGCCTTCCTGTTAGCACCAGCTGCAGACTGGGAACTACATCATGGTATGGCTGCATCTTCTCTACAGCTGCCATCCCTGCAGATAAGGGCTGCAGTTCTGGGGATCAGTTTCTTCTCTTCTTGTTATATCTGGTCTGTAGTGAGGAAGGCAGCATCTCTCCTTTCCTAAGACCTTTTTTCTCAGTCATAAAAATGTGGCAGTCTGTCTGATATGAAATAACAAGAATCTTTTATCTGTGAAAACGTGACAAACTAACAAATCATGCCCGGTTGCTACCTACATCTGGCAAGAGGAGAGCTCTGGCTTAACTATCTCCATAAACTTGCTTTGTTGGACTGGAAATTTCACAGTGGAGTTTTATTGTGCAGTTGATGAGGCAACATAAATATTCAACCATTTAGAGAACTGTTGTTTAATAAAGGAGGTGTCTTCCAATCTGTGCCACATCCTGCTCTTCTTCAGATATGGTCACTGAGGGTTACACTGAGGTAGATAAAAGCAAACCAGATGATCAGATAAGCATCTAAATGCTGCTGTGCTGAACTTCTATCCATTAATTAGATTATGCTAAGGTACTCTTAATGGGATTTTCAATTTTGTCTGGTTTTTCCCATGATAATGCTTTTATTTTTAAAAGGTTAAAGTGGAAAATGCCTCTGGCAGGCTAGTGGTGAGCTGCTGGAGTTTATTAGGAAGATAAACAAATGTAGGGATGGTAATATATAACAGTATGCTAAAGGAGGTATATGAAAGACTAAGATTTAGCTAGTCTCTCCATTTTATAGATACACACAGTCAGTAGTAAAAGAAACAAAACCTAGCATGTTATAATCAGCTCACAATGTTTATTTTTATTAGTAATAAAGGTCATAAAATCTTATGGCAATAATAGTTTTTATTGACTGAACAGTAACTAATACACTCTTCTTATCTCCATGTAACTGTATGTTGACAGTTACACTGTCACTCAGCATTCCCAAATGAAATCTCTGCTGCCAGCCAACACCACCAGTCCAATCAGTGATTTAGTAATGTCCTTAAACAGTTTCCACTCTTAGCTGAAGCTGCAGATTATTTACTTTTCTCAGTAGTCTAATATTCTGAATCTGTTACTCTTAACTTCAGAGGAATATCATGATCCCTGTACCAAAGTCAAAGCTTGAGATTTGCTGATGGAGCTGTTCCTTTGGGGTTTCAGTTTTGCAGATCTCTTCTGTGGGTTGGGATATATCTCAGTAGCACTAAAGACTGTGGTTTCATTCATTCAGCTTGGATGATTTTTGTTCAAAAGGTTAAAAAAACCTGAGACTGTCTGAGTCAGCAGCAAAGCACTGTGCAACTTTGTTGGCAGTATGGAGTTGAACTGAGTTTCTCTCCTGCATGAACTTTCTCACCTCTGCTCCCCTCTCCCTTCCTTTCCTCTGCACATGATTTCAAGATGCCCTGTTTTGAGTGTCAAGCATTGGCAGTTTTGCAATTGCCAAATCTCACATATTAGCTATGTGAGATACAGACTGTATGTGGTGAGTACAACAAGTTTTATTGAAATTCATCCCTCTGATCAAGCAGGAAAAGTGCCATTAATATTCTTATATTGAAACATAAACTTCAAAGTGACACAGTAATGTAGCCCAGTGGCAGTGGTTATTTTCAAAGCATACTTTAATGCTATTTTGGTCTGACCTGCAAGTGAAGCAACCTTTAGTTTGTCTTTCATCAGAATATTGTTAGGCCTTGGCCATTAAACTAAGACATTTGTACTGAATGCCTAACAATGCATGTTTTCAATTTTTTTTTAAAGTCCATTTTGTTTCCAATCACATTTGTCGTACTGTGCTGTACTAATCATAAAATTCTGATAAGAAAATAGAACTTTAATTGTAACTACAATTTATTGCCATCATCATTGTGCCAAGGATCCCTAAAAGAGCTTGTCTGTCTCCTTAGTGTCAGGTGACAGCATGCTGAAGAAAAATAAACATTTCTGATTTGGTAGGATTATGAATATAGAGTTATTATAAAATAAGGATAAAGAAGGGAAAAAAAAAAAATTAATCCAAATTAGAACTTTTACTTCTACCCAGTGCTTACTCATGTTTCCAACAACACAAGAGGCATTACAGTCTCTTTAAGCTCTCAACAGCACTGCAGATATCCAGGCATTGTAAGATACACTTGAAGAACTGGCAATGAAAACTGCGTCTTGGAAGTCACAAACTGCTGCTAAAACTCCCCAGAGAGACCAGAGGAGGGACTATCTTTCTGCTCTATTCCTTCTCTGTGCTGACCATCTCACTGGCTGAATATGTTGCAGTGGCTTTTAGTGAGTAATGCAGGGCCGCAGGGAAAGATGCGAGCAAGCTAAAATGCCCCAGTGAGAATCTGGGATAGCAGTCTTTCCAATAAGTGAGTTAAATTGCCTCACTGAAACTTGGATATCACTGTGCAGTGCTCAGTTCTGCATACAAATTATTTCTGCAAAATTATGCAGTTCTCCCTGAGATTAGACCCAGCATACATTGCTTCCGCAATTTAGGAATGACCATCACAAGGGGTCAGGCAGTGACAGCTCAGTGGTTACATGTGTCAAGTATTTAGTCTCTACATCATTGCATCAGCAGGAGATTGTGAGCTATGGTTTTTTTGGAGTTAAGGATATGGTTTTATTTGAGTTGGGAAGAGGGAAGTAGAAGGCTCTGGTCTGCACACAACTCTGGGAAGCAGCATGAGAAGTGTGGAAAAGCAGACGCTGCTGCATAGCAAGTTAGTTCTAACCCTCCCAAGAATAGCAGTGACCTCAGTGTACCCTTTCCTCTTTCTTGATACCTTTGGGATTTTAAAAAATGGAACTAAAAGTTGATTCTCACATGAAAACATGAGAAAAGTTGTAGCTGTCCAATGTTCACAGCAGGGAAGGCTTTCCTAAGCTCTTCACTTCCCTCCACTCATAGCAAGCACGCTCTGCCATAAGTTCTCATCATGAGGAACTCCAAGGGGAAGAATAAATCAATAGTTTTTATCTTCAATTTCCTTCTCCTACTCATACTATAAATCTCTATTTACAGTGCTTTGTCCACAACAAGTGAAAAGAAAGTGTTACATCAATTAAAAAACAATTCACAGGTAATGGCTCCCTTGAAAAACCATCATACTGACAAAACTGATTTCAGTTTGACAGACAAATCTGCATGACATCTTCAGTTTTTCTATATCTGCATGACATCCCCGGTTTTTTGTGTTTTTTTAAATGTGCATTTTAGACATACATTGAGCAAGAAAACTAGCATCTCTCACATGAGGTGGTTGTTTTCCTGCTGTTCCTGGGGGGAAAAACTCCATAGCAAATCCACATTAATCGAACACATGAAATTCTTACTTAGATATGTGTGTACGTTAGCAGAGGCAAAGTGTACTAAAGGAAGCAAAAGTAAAGAAAAAACGAAAGTAAATTCTGTTTCAAAACAATTCTGAAGAACTAGACTCTAGCAGTTTCTTTTCCTGGTCAGTGAGAGGAGCCTGTGTATTACAGCTCACTTGCTACAAGCAAGGAAGTAACAGAGCTGAATGTTACAGCCTCTGGGAGAAAGGGAGAGAACAAAATATGAGCCAGGCAGAATGGATGGAAATGCAAACCTTCCTTTGATGTAATATTTAGCATTAGTCCTTTCAGTATAACAGAGCTGAGTGTTACAGCCTCTGGGAGAAAGGAAGAGAACAAAATATGAACCAGTCAGAATGGATGGCAATGCAGACCTTCCTTTGATGTAATATTTAGTATCAGTCATTTTGGTTTTGCTTGCTTGGAGAGAATCAGCAAACACACCATTAAGACCCAATAACAAGCAACCTGAACCTGCAATTAAAAAAAATAAAAAATAAAAAGAAATACATAGGTTAAAATTGTATATATAAGCTGTGGTAAAGTTGAGAGAAATCATAAGTATAACTTTTGTATTATATTTTTAGATTCACAAATTGAAATTAGTCGTTTTAGCCTCTCTCCTTATTTAGTGCAGCCTTTTTAATCTACATATTTTCTGAGCTTTTAAACTAAAAATGCTCAACTCTTGGGATAGAAGCTATAAGTCTAAGCAGATTCAAAGATGTTTCCTTCATAGATAAAGGAAAATCAATATTGGTAGTTCATCTAAAATACAAACACTTACCCAGTTTTTATAATCTTCACAGAGTTTTGTTGTCTATGTGCATATTTGAGTGAGTAGATTACAAAAAATACAGAAGTAACTAAGAATGATTAGGAAATGTTGCCTCTAGCAACTCATATAGTATCTGTTAAGAGACATTTATATTCTGAAAGTCATGGGTGTTTAAAATGACTTTTCAGTCTCCATGGAAACTCTTTACTGAGTTAGTTACTGCAGTCACAGCTTAGATATATAAACAAAAGCATGGGTACAATGGCTAGAGGGGACGTCTGGGTTTATCTGAGGTTGTTAAAGGGCTTTTCATACTGCCTAGTGTAGTAAACCAGTCTTCCAATCCAGTGGGCTATTAAGAAAACAAAAACTAATCTTTTCCTCGCATTTAAGTTAAGGTTTTAAAACGTAACTTGTTAATCAGGTGTCTTCAATGTTGCTTTCCAAAAGGAGAGACCTCTCAGGGCTCATATTTTCAAGAAGTTTGGAATATATTACAAGCTCTTTTATGAGACCATCTAAACTGCAAGCTTTGTGCTAAAGCTGAATTTGGTTTAATTCCAGTTCTATTCTCTCTTTCCCAACAAAGTCATACAAGGAAAATCCATTCAGAGCTTACAAGAGCTGTTCTGTCATCTTTATTTGAAATGTACCAGAAGGCAGAAGGGAACAGTGGAAGGGAGTCATAAAACTGTGGTTCTGTTTAAGATACCAAAAAGTGATGCTGACCTACTCAGCAAACTGGGAGTGCAGACAGAGAGAGTAAATGGTCTGGGGTCCTGTCTCCTCTTTGGAGAAGATGGCAAAATCCCAAATGAACAGAAAGGAAGTTTTTAGAGAAGGTGTCTGAAAAAAGAAATAGGTCCTCCAAGTCAGCCAAGGAGAAGCAAAGATGTTTGTCCAGAGTGGTAGTTACGTGGAAGAGCAGATATATTTCCCTTAGAGAAGAACTAGAATGCGATCAGACATCCTTCAGAGCTTCCTCAAGCGTTCCTCAAGCCAGTTTCTGCAGCTGATGATGGGCAGAAACTCATGGTGAGGGCCGCAGCACTTGCAGCAGAGTGAGGATCATAGATGTGTGGGAGATATTGCAGGGACCTGTGGGAACCAGAAAATGCCTTTAATCAGAGGGACTTGAGTGAGAGCTGTAGAATGAGGCAGCTTGGATCATCCCACCACAGCTTGAGCACCTGTCTTCAGATTGTGACTGGGATGAAGCAGGAGGGCTCACACACTAAAATCACTGGGGAATGGTTTCTGGAAGCTTGTCGTTATTTTGTATTTCTATTACTGACCTTTATTTAATTCATACATCCCCTTATGCTGATTTCCCTCCTTAGTCTCTGGTGCATCACTTTAAAAATATTTTTTCACCCTTTTCTGGCTATTTTCCATATCCTTGTTTTTGTTGGTTTTCTTCTTTTCTCCTGAGTCTGGAACACCAGCATCTTTTCAACTTACAAAAGAATCAACTCACAAAAATGGGGTTTATTGCTTCCTCACTTAACTGGTGAAAGACTTTGTGGGAAGGGGCAAAGGAGGAAGGGAAAAGGCTTTTCCTAGGAAGAAGAATGCTTCAGACTGAGAACACTTAGTAAAGTAGAAGTAGATTTGTAAAATATATTTAAACAAGTCTTGGAATTGTTCTGTTTCAACTTAGGGTCTGCCAGAGCCCACTCATGAACACGTGTATTGATGAAAAGTCTCTGACACAGATTTTTTGCATTTCAGTCTGATTTTTTTATAATAAATTGTTGAAATTTACTTTTCTGACTGCAAAGGTTATCTTGAAAATGATGCAACAAAAGACCAAACTGGGGTGTTTCAATATTGCGCTGGTATATTCATATCACAAATCAAAAGTTGATAATGACAGTCCTTTCTCCACAAAATCATTTCCTGTGCACTAACAGCTAGTATGCACTTTCCAAGCACACTCAGCTCCAAACAGCAGAGGATTGTGTTGTCCCAGAAGTGCAGGGATGGCTTGGAAAAGCGCAACTATCCCCACTTGTATGGGCATCTCCCTGCTGTCAGAACATTGACAGCTCTTCTCCCTGGGCAATAACAATAGCCCACACTGCTTTCTGAAGGAAGAGTTTCAAGGACTAGTGTTCATCCCATGAGTTACTGAAAGGTGTTGAATGCAAAGGCTTATGTTAAATAGTGTGTAGTTTAGTGCAGTTTACATTTCCATGAGGTGTGCAAAGTGAGGACAGTTGGACACTGTCTTCTCTGGCCCGTTGTCCTATACAGAGGAAGTGTTTAAGTTTGCTTTTATGGCTTCCAGACTAAAGCTTCCTTATCTGGAGCTACCTTATTCCCCAGTCACAGACAGACCTTGCTGGCTTCTGTTGCAGCCCAGCCAGACAGGAAGAACTGAGGTAGTGTTTTGAACTGTAAAGTTGCACTGTATGCACATGTTGGATTAAAATGTTATTGCAGCACCCTACAGACTGCATGGGTCCCTGTCACAACTTTATTTCCTGCAGGTGGTTTTTGCCTTTGTAAAGGCAAAAGTCTTCTGGTGTGCAGCATTCTCACCAATATACAGTATACTGAAACCAGTTTATAGATTTCTTTAATAAAGATGTTGGAGAAAATGACTAAGAATTAAGCTTTACAAGTTGCAAGACTTGTCAAGGGAAATTAAAATGTAGGCTCATTCTTATTTAGTAGAATATTTGAATCACTACCTATCTTATTCCATGATGTATGCACATGTCTAGTATGTTTCTATATTTCCTATGCTTATTCACCTTGATAATAGTCTAGCAGAGTCAACACTCATCTCTTCTAGACTTGGACTGACTTGGACTAAAATCTTGATTTCAATTTTGTAAAAAAAGAATATTTTTTTCTAGCAATAAGAGTAAGGAAGCGAATGGCATGATGAAGTAGCTATTTTGATATTTTAATATATCTAAGTTTTTTTATTAGGGATTACGGATATTATTATTAATTTAAAACTCCCAGAAAAGTGTCACTGCTTTCTTACGTGGTAAGATTTAAACAGAAAAACAAACTCAGTACATTCTACATGAGAGTTCTGGGAAGGGAAGTGCTTATAAACACAAGTGTTTGGATTCACTTTTCAGCATTTTAAAGTCAATCATTCAATACAGATTTAATTACCTTCATCTTTATTGTATTGTTTTTTTGAGGGTTTTTTTTTGTGCTGAAGGCATTGTCGCACTTTCTTGGGTTGACTTAATTGAAAACTGTTGATTCATTACTTTGGTTGCACTCCTTTTTGATTTTTTCTTTTTCATAGTTGTGGCCAGTTCCATACACGTAAGAACCTGGTGTAGTGAGAGATGAAGTCCTCCACACTGTTAAAAATTAGGTCTTAAATGTCCTTTGCTTTTTCATTTTTAGCTATAACTAAGGCCATCAAGGATGAAATCAGCCAATCCTCCTTAAGTGAGTGCCTGAAAAATATGAATGCTTGAAGTATTACTTATTTAATATTCAGCAGTTAATCAGCATTGTTAGCATTTCCTTTGATTACCATTTCATTATTTATTATTTTTAATTGAATTCTGCATTCATAAAAAACCCTCAGGAAACTAAGGGTATGAAAAAAGAGAATTTCTGTAAAGAATGTATGCATACCTTACCATGAAGTATGTAATTTGCTTCTGACTCTTAGCAATGAAGTCTGCTGGGAATGTCTTCTGGTTTTGCTTAGGATTTAAAGTGGGGGGAGAAGTGGGGGTGGGATGAGGGGAAACAAAAGACATGAAGGAAATGAGATGGAATCTTTGCTGCTATATGAGGTGACTATTGTGCTTTTCTCTGATTAATTTCTTTTCACATAAAGGAGTAAATCAGGATATTTAGTGGATGTAGATTGTTTGGTTGGGCTTTGGCTTTTCGGGAGATGACTATATAATAAAGAAGAAAAAAGCATGAGTGCAAAATAAGAGGACCAAATCAGATGTCTAAGGAACAGGGGTGAGGGGGTGGCATGTGTGTCAAGGATGTGAATAGTGAGAACTGTACTTCAGAAAGATAGAAGTAAAATGGTAAGAATCACTTTTTTGAAGAAAGAGAATTAAGAAATATAGTTGTTCTGATAACCTTTCATCAGTGCAGCAGCATTGCCTGTTCTCATTCCAGCTACTTTCCATTTTGTGAAACTCCCATGTCCCCATGGGTGGCCGACAAGCGGTGCACATTTTGTGCTAGCTCACTGTGATGCAAAAGGGCAGTGTTGCTCAGCCTGCAGGCAATTTAAAATCAGAGCAAGCTGTTGTACTTAGAAGCCACAAGAATTTTTCTGCTCAGCCAAGACACATGCCAGGGCTGGCCTAGCTTCCCGGACTAGCAGCATCCTTGATGCCATCAGCAGAGCTTTAGATGTTCATGGCATGGGGTTCAAGAATATAAGCCTATCAAGTTTTAGACAAATTCCAGACAAATTATAAAGAAAAACGTAATGTTCAGAGGAAAAAAAAAACCAACAAACCAAAATGTATGCCTCCTGACATATAAAACTGTGGAGATGAAAAATAAAATACAGTGCAGCTGAGCTTGTTTCTTCCTCCAGACATTTGTTGCTTTGCTTTGCAGAAGCACTGAATATTCAGTTATTTAACCCCAATAATATGTACTCATGTATCTGTAACTTAGTGAACAGGTGGCAAATGTATTGTAAGCTAGAAACATAACAAACACCAGAGAGTCTGTTGAGCAAAGCACATGCAACATTTGGTGTCTTACACACATAAAAGAGGGAGACACTGGGTTTTAAAGCACCTTTTAAAAAAGCTACAGCCAGCATTTTGTTTCTCATGGTGATCAAAAGGACATGGCCACATTCTTCCAACAAGTTTAAGACTTAGGTAGTTTGTAGATCAGCACTAATATTGTTTAATTTTTTTGACTACACCTCACTGTTGTGAATGAGTGTTTTAGGTCACTCAAACAATGCATCCAGAATGCTTTATTGTTATTTTCAAATATGTATGACTGTTAAAGGAGTACTTGAGAAATTACCAGTGGAACCATTTTTCATTATCCAGAATTGAAGAAGTAGTTGGATTTCATCTCTTCATCTTAAGTAACTCTGCTGTTGATGTGCATCCTGTCCAGTATCACTTTGGCCTCACACATTTCAACCTGATTTTTGATGTTGCTGATCTGTACTGAGCTATGAGCAAAAAAAAGAACAAAGAAATCTAGTGAAGAATGGGTTCAGAAGCATGGAAGTATTGGCTTAAATAAATATTCTGTTTTATGTAAAATGCATACACCATTGACAGCTGTCCTAGGAAAGAAGGTGCTAATCTTCAATGAGACAGATTTAATTAGAGTAATAGAAGGATATGAGAATAAGGAGTCTAAAATATAGTACTTATATGTCCATACATAACAGGAAAGGCAAACAATTGAACTTTGGGGACATTATGAACTGCAAAGAGATTATAACCTAATTGTTGACACTTTATCCATATGAATGATTTTTATGATGGATTTTTAAAGTCTTTTGTAGAGTGTCAATAATTATCTGGTCTGAACCCAGTAGACACTGAAGAAGGACATAGAAATAAATGCTCTAATATTAACTTTAAGCTATGCTCTGCCAGATATGTGCCCAGTGTTTTAAGGACAGCTGGATCCATGTATACAGATAGGGAGCACATCCTATCAGAACAGCAGCTGGATACACCATTGGGCTGAGCAAGTCCAAGATTCTGCGGCCAAACTGAAAAAAAAATCTAGTCAGTCTGAGAACCTTTTTATCTCCAAAAGAATATTACTTAGGTAAGATATTAAGGGGGGCGGTGGGAGGGTGGGGAGTTAGTGTGAAGTATCAGAGTGAATTTTGGTCTCAAAACTGGAAACACTTTGTAGTGAAAGGGGATTATGTGGCTTTCAAAGGACTCCATTTTGTTTTGTTTCCATAGGTTGAGGTTCAGAGTTACCTTTTTTTGTGTGTTTTAAATGTTTTCAGGCCTTTACCTTGACCATGAGGGCCAAAAGTATCCCTTTTTTAAAAAAATGCATGTAATACCACAATCTAAGAGCAAATATTCAGAAGCAAATGCTGAGTTTTGTGATAATTTTAAAGAGAATTTGTAAACATATAACTTTTAATATATTTCCTACCAAGAAACATATCCTACCACAAACAAATCCATCTGTCCTCCCTGAAAATTGCTGAAAAATATATGGCTTCAGAAAATATGATATATACAATGACCTTAAGAATGGCTCTGAAGGTCACATTATCATTGGATATGATGATGTGAAGTAACTGTATGTTAGGAATGCAATCTAATCCTATCCTTACAGTATCACTTTAGTGATTGCAGTCTGCAATTATTTTCTTCAGTTAACAGGTTCAGTTGAATTTCAGTTTATGAGTTCTTTTGCTTTGCATTCTTTCTGTTCCTTCCCATACTTGGAAAGCTTGGGCTTTACATGATGCCAAGGAATAGAGAATAAATACACCCAAAACAGTTTGGACTGGATGATAATTGGTTATGCACCAGGCGGGCAAGCAGACTGCTTCTGGGTTTCAATGTCGTGTCCCTGTGTGGTGCTGCATTGCATTGTTTTATTTAGACATCCTGACTGTCTAGGAGGTTCCCTAAAATCATACACATGATGCTGTACACATGCTCTCCATCTGTACTTGTGTGTGTAAATCTACCCTACATTAATGTTCCTTTCTTTTTTCATTTTCCCATATCCTGAAGTTTAAAAGAATATGATGAGAAAGATTGATTTAGTTACAGTTACCCTTCTACTGTTAATCCACTGCATTCAAGGTCTTCACTGAACTGACTGCCAGTTGTATTAGGCTTCATGGAAAAATGCCATGTAAAATTTCACTTCTTAGAAAAATAAAACAAACCTTTGGAGTTGAGATGGTGGAAGACAAAATAATGCCAAATATCTGTACTTATCTCAGGAACTCTATCTCTGGTTTAAAGTTTTGTAATGGGATTGGGAGTGGCTGTTTCCATTAACTGTTTTTTACCAATATTAATTAAGTAGTTATTCTAAAGAAAATAACATATTGACGAAAATGTTTTTAAGTGTTCACAAGTACTTCAAAAACATTGGCAATGAATTCTTATTGAGGAGATGATGACATGCTTCTTCAATTTTTTTTCTGTTCTCAACTATTTGTCTCACTTCAAAGGCTTAGAAGTATAGAGGAAACAAAGTAATGCATTTAAACAGTAAATAAATTTGCAATGTTGATGGGAAGACCTTTTTCTATAAACTTTGCAAATAGTTCCACCTTAAATCCATACGGCAGTTGGAAATAGGTCAACACTGAGCATCTTGTTATTTGATGAAAGAATTCAAACCTGTTTCCAAGGTAACCAATCCCATCCTCTATAAATCTCTGCCATGCTTCTACCTGTTTTGTGAAGCTGAATGCTTTTTTCATTTCCTGAGGTATAGTTTGAACTTTAACACACACCTGTACGCACACACCACATGCTGCTTTGTTTCCACTGTGATGAAGGACACAACAAAAGTAAATAGGAGTTGGTTAATATTTAAACTGTTAATGCAGGTGTCTCAGTAGCACATTCATAGAGCTTTTGTAAATGGTGCCAAGCAGCCCTTGAACAAATAGTTTTTACAGGTATGGCAGATTAATTTTGGATGAATTTCTGGATACCTAGTTGTCAGGTCATTATAGTCTCCTTTGTTCTCTGCTCTCTACCGAGACTAGGAAGGATACTCTATTCTTTAGAAAGTAATGAGGATGTGTCAATAACGGCAAATGATAGTCAGTAATACCATTTAATGCATAAACTGCCATGTCTCTGTTGCATTAGGTAGGTGCTCCACACATCTGCATGTAAATGCAGAACACTAGCAATTTTTCTTTGCACATTCCACGTGCTTCTGCACACATTAAAATATATTCTGGAAAAGTTCAGAAAGATCATTCTTTTTGTCTTAAAATTATTTTTTCTTTTGAGACAGTAAGTGTTTGGGAGGGTTGCAGCAAAATATATGGCAGTAGAACGTAGTACCCAGTAAAGGAGATGTGGCAGGCAATAAAAAAATTTGCAAAAATATCTTCTTTTGTCTGGAAAAAACTGTGAACATGATACCTGATTAAGGACATTTAATTTGTTATCTGAAACGTGGCCAACATTATGACCTAAATAAATCAGCTTACACTCCCCATGACAGAGAGTGTCTCAAATGAAAGAATGAGATGATTCACTAAATTCAGTTCTGCAACTATATATGAGTGAATACAGTGTTATACCATGCCTTACATTTAATTTGTAACACCAAGGATTGTCAATTTGAGAGTGTTCTGATTCCAGCCAGGACAGGGTTATTTTTTTTTTGCAGTGGCTGGGACGGGTATGGCTGGAACACAGGGGTTAGTCTATACCACCTCACATCATTCCTCAGGGAGTCTCTCTCTTCTGCGGAGAAGAGGTTCCCTCTGGTCGAGAAAACATGGTGGAGGTAGCCAACAGCTATTGTTTATTATTGGGGTTTTTTCCTTGTGAACTGTTCCTTTTCTTATACTCTCTGTCAGTAGTATTGTTGTTACTGTTTGTTTTCTTATCTCATTGCCGTTTGCAGTAAATTGCTCTTATCTCAACCCAAGACCTTTGCCTTTTGTGTCGTCAGTTCTCAACTCCATCCCACTGCAGCAGGTAGCAGGAGGTGAAGAGGGAGCAAGAGAGAGTGGTGTGTGGTTTTGGAGTCTTAGTGTGGGCACTGAACTGAGGAGTACCGTTCCTAAACCACGACAGTTTATGGTTAGTTTTCTGTTATGATTAGTTTTCTGTTGAAGGAATTAGGAGCAGGAAGCCACTGCCATAAGTAAACATCATGGCTTGAGATTGCTTTGGGTAACTCTAATGAAGGTGACTTTCAGAAGCATTTACATCTGTAATGGAAGGTTTGCAGAGTTTCAGTGCAAGCTGCACAGTTCAAGGAGAAGCAGTGAAGTGAATTCATGTTCCTTTTATGAAAATCCCATTTCTCTGCCTCTTCTGTAAAATGTCTTAACAATCAGCATAAAACACATCTGCCTATATCATTAGAAATGCAAAATTCAACCTTTTACATACGCATATTTCTTTTAAAATTATTTATTTTACAATTTAACTTAATGAAAGCTGTTGACATAGCCATATCCTCTTTAGGTCTTGTATAGTAGCCTTAAACATTTTGGCCACAAGACATATTAATTGTGTTATTTTAAAAACTGCTTATTATCTTGGTCATACAGAAAAATGTCCTTCATGTTCAGTAAATTACTCCTTTAGGGAAGTTTTGCTGCTTACCAGTAAACATTTCTCTTGGTAAGTACTCAGGTCACTGCTGGATATTTTTTTTTACTTTTGATCTCTCTTTATATTTCTAGTCCAAAGAACTAGAATTTTTTCTCTGCTCATATCTAGCATCTTCAAACTCTTAAAGGTCTGTTTACTTTCTGTATGTGGTGCATATTAATCAATGTTCATTTGTCTTTGATTCTTCAAATCTGTGTAAATTTAGATGATTAAGCAATATAATATGTTGTTTGTTATGATAGAATCAATTTCTCTCAACTTTGAATTAGATTATAGTCCAAGCCTGTCACCCAGGCTCTAATTATAATCAAATAAGTAAAATAAGAACCCGGGAGGATTTATAGTTAACTGCTGTCTGCCAGGTCCTGCACCTTTGCTTCGACTGAGGAAGGAGTCACAGCACCTGGATTAGATTGGATGCCTAGGCTTTCAGATGCTGAAGTTAAAAGTGTTGAATTCTAGCCTTGCTGCATTTCGTTTGGAATTGCTTACGGTTCCATGGAAAAAAACTGTGGACACTCAGGATGAAAATGTCCATCTGAGGCTCCTTATTTTTCTTTGTATCTGGTTGGCTTTTTTTAAAAGTCTTAGAGTACAGTTACTATGTTGCTTCTTCTACCATCATTTCTGAATTAAGATTATAGTCCTTTATGACTTTTTCACGAGGTTCTAATCCTCTGTTCTATCTTGTTTCTGTTCTCTATAATCTCCTAATTTGTCTCAAAACTGCAGCACGAAAATGTAGCAAAAGTCCAGCAAATGCTGAGTAGAATGAATAATCCCTGTTCTATATAATACCTCTTAACTTTGCCAGGCATCAGATTTGTTTTGTCACTTTGTAACCCACACTCACTTTTTCATCACTGCAGGCCCAGTCCCCTTTTCTTTAGAAACACCATCTAGTCGGTTATGTCAAAGCTCATATTTATGCATTTTCTATCTTCTTCAAGAAGGTGGCTTGTTGCACTCACCTGTATTAAATTCCATCTCATTGATTTCAGATTGTTCCATCAGTCTAACAAAACCACTTAGAACTCTGATCCTGTTCTCTGAAATTCTTGCAAATACTTCCTTTCAGCATGGTGTCTACAAAATTGATCCATTTTTCTCATTCTGTCATCCAAATCATTAATACAGCAACAAATGGAATTGACACCCTATATTCAGAATGCCTTTCTAACTTCAGTGAATCAATCCTAGCTAACCTGAGAGTAAATTTAAATTTAAATTTAAATTTTTAAATTTTTTTTTTTTTAGAATCTCCTCTGCATATTTACTTTGCTGCTATATAGAAAATTCCTTTAACATGTTAATCTGACTAAAGTCAAGAGGAATGTCAGTAATTTCCTCCCCTGTACCTGCCAGGTTATTTAGGCTATCAATGAAGGCAACCAAATTGGTCTGACAGTCTTTGTTATTGATGTAACAATGTCAGTAGCACTCTTCAGGTGTTATATATTTCCAAGCATTAAGTGGACTTATTTGCCTGTAATTCCTCAGCTTCTGCTTTTAACTTTTAATGTATCCTATGCTTTCCTGTGTTTAAATTCTTGGGTACCTACTCTACAAGTGCTCAAAAGTTATTGCTAATGGTTTAGAGATTACTTCAACAGGTTCTTTAATGCCTTAAAAAGAATCAGGCTCTGCTGACTTAAATATGTCTATAGATTTCCTGGACATTCATTAACATCTTTGCTATTTTGACATGCATTTCTCTCCTGTTATTAATCTTGCATTATGCGTGAGAACAAATCTTTACTTTAAAGAATAAATAAGCTATTAACTATGATATAGCAAACACTTAGACTTTGTCAGGCCATCAGTACAGATGAGTTTCAGCTTATTTCTAATGCATATATAGAATTTGTATTTGAATTTTCTTTTTTTTTAACACCCTCTCCCAAAGCTGCTCATAGCTTTGTTCCACGGAAAACACCTTTCTGCTTATTGCTCATCACTTGAGGGCATTTATGCAAAAGCAGTTACTGTGTGGATATATTCTACTTTTTGGCTACTCTGGAAAACAAACATGGGAGCTAAGAACTTTCATTAAGCTACACCAGAATCCCCATGATGCACTACCTAAATTAGGAACAAGTTTATGTCTTTAGAGACAAAAATGCCAACTCTGTGCTGTATTTAATTTCCCAACTAACAACTGTTTGCCTGAGTGACTGACAGTCACCTCATCTGCTATTTTGTGAAGCAATATGCAATTTTTACTGTAAAAAGACCCTATCTACCAAATCTAAGACTCATAGGATGGTTTGGATTTGAAGGAGCCTTCAAGATCATCTAGTTCACACCCTGCTCCATGGACAGGAACACTTTCCACTAGGTCGGGTTGCGCAGCCTGGCCTTAAACATTTCCAGGGATGGAACATGCACAACTACTCTGGATGCCTCAGCACTCTCGCAGTAAAGAATTTCTTCCTAACATCCCATCTAAACCCACTTCCTTTCAGTTTGAAGCCATTCCCACTTGCCTGTCGCGTCACTACATGCTCTTCTAAAAAGTCCCTCTCCATCTTCCTTGTAGGCTCCCCTCAGGTATTGGAAGGCCACAATTAGGTCACACTGAAGCCTTTTTTCCAGGCTTAACAAACCAGTTCTCTCAGTCTTTCCTCCAGGCTGAGAAGTGCTCCATCCCTCTTATCAATTTGGTGGCCTCCCCTGGATTTTCTCCAACAGGTTGATGTCATTCCTATTCTGGGGACCTCAGAGATGGATGCAGGACTGCAGGTGGGGTCTCACCAGAGCAGAGCAGAGCAGAGCAGAGCAGAGCAGGGGGACAGAATCCCCTCCCTCTCCCTGCTGGCCACGCTGCTTTGGATACAGCCCAGGACACATTTGGCTCTCTGGGCTGTGAGTGCACATGGCTGGGTCATGTCTAGCCTCTCATCCACCAGCACCCGCAAGTCCTTCTCGGCAGGGCTGGTCTGATCTGTTCATCCCCAGCCCATGTTGATAGTGGGGATTGCCCCAACCCAGGTCCAGTACTTTGCGCTAGGTCTTGTTAAATTACATGGGCCCACTTCTCCAGCTCGTCGAGGTCCCTCTGGATGGCATCCTATCCTTCAGGTGTGTCAACAGCACCGCTCAGCTTGGGGTCATCTGCAAATTTGCAAAGGGTGCATTCGATCCCTTTGTCTGTGTCATTGATGAAAATATTAGATAACACTGGTCCCAGTACAAACCTCTGAGGGCACCACTTGTCACTGATGTCCATTGGGACTCTAAGCCCTTGACCACCACCATCTGGAAGTGACTATCCAACCCATTCCTTATCCCTCTGACAGTCCAATCCTCAAATCCATCAAATTTAGACAGACTTATTTTTTATTAGCAGATATTCTTCACAGAAAAATATGAATGGGTTAAATGCGTTGATACAAATGAATTTTGACTAAGACTAGACAAAATGGTCGTACTTTGTACATAAATTCTTGGCACAATGTCAAAACTGAGATGACTGACTTCAAAGGCTCTTGCCAAGGGATATCATAAAACAACGATGTGTGGTAGGTGTGGGCAGGACAACAGGGCCTTGTCTATGTCTGTTGCTCGCTATTCTGAGCAATACTCAGTAGATCTGCATAACTTTATGATTTAACAAAGATAATTCAGCCAAAATGCTGGAAGACTTTTACATACCTATTATGACAGACTTGATATTGGTGTACATCTCTCATCCTACTATCAATTTTGCCTTCACAAGTTTCTCTGTGTTGCAGTGCTATAACCTTAGCAGAAATAACCTAAAATAAATAATTTTGGAAAAAATCTACATATGTTTTCTCAAAATATTAATTTCAAAATATCTTAGTCCTCCTACACATCTCTTTTATTTATGCATTTGTCTGTTCCCTAAATCAAGTGGGGAAGGCAGGAAACAATCATGGCTGAGCAAGAACCTGCCTCTCAGACTGAGGAGTAGGAAAGAAATACACAGCCAGTGGAAGCAGGGACGGGTGACCAGGGAAGAGTACAGGGATATGGTTCAGATATGTAGGAATGGGACAAGGAAAGCTGAGGCACAGCTGGAACAAAACTTGGCAAGGAATGTGAGAATAACAAGGGATTCTATGAGTACACAGGTCAGAAGAAAAAGCTCAAGGAGAGTGTACTCCCTCTGATAAACAAGAAGAGAGCTGGTGACAGCAGATAGGGAGATGACTGAGATGGTCAATGAGTTCTTTGCCTCAGTCTTCACTGTCAGTCAGGCTTCCCACATCTCTCAAGTCCCTGAGCTCAAGGATTGAAGTCCCTCTTGCTCTAAGTGAAAGGCAGCTTTGGGTCCAGTTGATAAGACTGAATAGCTACAGGGACACAGGGCCTGCATCCCAGGGTTCTGAGAGAACTGGCTGATGTTGTTGCCAAGCCACTCTCCATCATATTTGAAAAGTCACAACACTCAAGGGAAGTCCTTGAGGACTGGAAAAAGGGAAACATCACTCCTGTTTATGAAAAGTGGAGAAAGGGAGATCTAGGGAACTACAGATCAGTAAGCCTCAACTTTGTGCCTGGGAAGATCATAAAACAGGTCCTCGTGGAAGCAGTGTTAAGGAACATACAAAACAATGCAGAGATCTGAGACAGCCAACACCACTTCACTAAGGGCAAATTGTGCCTGACCAGTTTGGGGTCCATTTGTGATGGAATGACTTCAGCGGTTGGCAAGTGAAGACTGACAGATGTCACCTACCTAGCTTTCTGTAAGTCCTTTGACAGTCACATACAACATCCTGATCTCCAAACTGGAGAGGTATGGGTTTGAAGGGTGAATTACTTCATGGATAAGTAATTGGCTGGCTGGATGCAGGCAGAGTTGTGGTCAATGGCTCCATGTCCAGGTGAAGGCTGGTGAGGAGTGGTCTCCCTCAGGGCTGTCTTGGGAGCGGGACCCTTTAATGTCTTTATCAATGACACAGACAGCGGGATCGAGTCCACCCTCAGCACGTTTGCAGGTGGCAGAAGCTGAGCAGTGCAGGTGACACAGAAGGATAGGTTGCCATCCAGAGAAGGGAACACACAAGAACCTCATAAAGTTCAACAAGGCCAAGTGCAAGTTGTTGCACCTCGGTCAGGGCAATCCTAGATATAAGTACAGACTGGAGGAGAACTCACTGAGAGCAGCCCTGCTGAGAAGGTTGGGGTTCTCATGGCTGAAAAGCTGGACATGACCCAGCAATGTGCACAGTCCAGAAAGCTGGTTGTGCCCTGGGCTGCATCCAAAGCAGCATGGCCGGCAGGGTGAGGGAGGGATTCTGCCACTCTGCTCTGCTCTGGTCAGACCCCACCTTGGCACCTCTGGGCCCTCAACATAAGAAGGCCATAGACCTGTTGGAACAGCCCAAAGAAGGACCACAAAGATTATCAGGGGACTGGAGCATCTCTCCTGTGAGGATAGGCTGAGAGCTGGAGTTGCTGATCCTGGAGAAGAGAAGGCTCCAGCAAGACCTTTTAGCAACTTTCCAACACATAAAGGGGGCTTATAAGAGAGCAGGAGAGCAACTTTTTACATGGGCATATAGTGACAAGGGGGAATGAATTTAGAATAAAAGAAGGAAGTTTTAGATTAGATATTAGGTAGAAATTCTTTACTGTGAGTGTGGTGAGACATTGGAACAAGTTCCTTGGGGAGGTTGTGGATGTCCCATTCCTGGAAGTGTTGGATGAGGCTTGAAGCAACCTGATCTAGTGAAAGGCGTCCCTGACCATGGCAGAGGGGTTGGCATTAGAAGATCTTTAAAGTCCTTTCCAACTCAAACCATTCTATGATACCATGATTCTTTGCATAATTGGTAGAACTATTTGTAGTATTCAAACTGAAAAACATGGAGATCTGACCAAATTCATTTTTATACAAAAATCTAATGCCAAAATTTCCAGCATGCACAGGGGATGGGATATTGTTACAAACATTTCTAAAGGGAAGGATTGTGGAGCTGAAAAAAAAACAGACTTTGTCTGCTTACACAACAATTACATCAGAAGGACCTTCTCCCACAACATAATTTTTTTGCTGTAAAGCACCCTAAAAGTGTTCTTGCACTGAAAAAGTGCCTGCAGGATGTATTTTGCTGTGTTTCTCTGACCCCATAGTTATATATGTGAGATGGCTGAAGAAAGCACTGAGCGAAGGCACTTCTTGATGTCTGTCCCTTTTGTCATGGCAAGTTGTTCAAGGTCTCCTTCCTAACATCTTCAGAGAACATCATGTTTCTGCCATGCAGGGATTCAGATTGTTAAATATCCTTTGCTATTAATCTACAATTATTTGCAGACTTGTCCCTTCAGTGTTTTGGTTTTTTTGTAAGAACTACTTGGCTATGGGAGGGTTGTAAACCTCCCTATTATCTATATTTGTCAGAAGACCTTGATTTACTTAATGCTGTACCCAAGCAGACATCTCCACTTTTTGTATGGCAATTGGTATCAGATTTAATGGGAAAAATTGCATGTTGAACATAAATAAAAGAATTTATTCCACGTAAAAGACTGAGGTCTGGAAAAAAAGAATTGCATACCCTTTTTATGAGGCCTACAAATTTGTAAGTCTTATATGCTTTTCTCAGATAAAATTATTGTTGTTTGGCTTCCATCTGCTACATGTTAAATATTCTTTTTTTGTTATTTCCATCCATCAGTTACAACAAGCTAAATTAAGACTTTCGGCTTGTGCTTATGTGCCCTAAGCTAGACATAATTCTGGCTTGCAGCTAAGACACCTGAAATCCCAGAGCAGGCTTTCATCCGAGTACCAGGCAGCTGCAGCCTACTCAGTTATTCCTTCCACTGTCCACTGTGAGGTGACAGAATAATTTTTTTGGTAGATTTTGAAATCTTGAAAAATACCTGAACAGTTTTGTAGAATGAATATGACATGCTTCTGTCAGTGAAACTATTAAATTCATTTCTTTTATCCAAAAGTAAATGCAAATGTAGCAATCATTTGTTATAGGTACATAGGACACTGACAGTTCACAGGACATAAACATTCCAATTTCCATGTCAGACAGTGTGTTTGTTTCTCAAGTCTGGTTTATATCTCAAAGCTGTTTTTATTTATACATTCCTGTGCCAGAGGGACTGGAACAGAGCATCTTGTTTTGAGCAAACTTCCACATAAAAGTTTATATATTTGAGGTATTGGCCATTTACACTTGTAAATATCTCAATTTAGTTAAGATGGAGTATATTCTCTGTATTTAAAAACAGAAGACAGAGAAACAGCCAAAACAAACCAAAAAACCCCCCTCCAAATGAGAAGTGTACTCCTCCAAGAGAATGCAAAGAGTTCTTTGAGTAAGGATTTCTTTTGGGAATAGGCTGGGTTTATGACATTTGGGAACCATGAGAAAAATTAATATCTCCTATTTAATTTCTGTTGTGACCTCAGCTTTGAACACATTTTTTGAATGTAAAGAAACTGCATCAAAGATACATGAAATATTCTCCTACAAAAAATGAAAAAATAAATTAACCAACAGAAAAACTCAAAAGAACCCTGCCTACAAAACCATGAAATTGACTAATGACCTTGGGCAAGAGGATTTTTTTAGTATTCTCCTGAATTGTGTTATGCATGCAGCCAGCATCTTGCTTGGTTATTTAAATATTGCAGCATAGTGAACACCCTTTTTGTGTTAAGCAGCTTGCAATGACACTTGAGGTCTTTCCTAAGTGATTGTAGTTCACTTAGACTTAGAGGAGGAGTAGTACAGATTATCCCTTCTAATGTGCATGTTTTAAATTGATCAACACTACATTTTAGGAACTGTGACTCTGTCCATTCATTTTGATTCCATTATTCCTGCAGAAATGCTTCATTTTCCATCCTGACTATCTAACATGGATTTTTCATGTGTTCTCATTTTACGTGTTTTTTTTCAGAACGTTATTTTTAGTGTTTCACAGTAAAATTGGAGACATTGCTGCTCTTTTTTTACTAAATTGAATGTTGATTTTCTTTACTCCTTTGTCTTGTGTCTCTCAGCCAGCTCTTATTTGATAATGACATTTTAGGGCTTTTACTTTACTGAACTACTTACTTGTGTTTACTACACAAACATCTGCAATAGCCTGAGATGTTACTTCCCTGCATCACCTATCTTTAGCTGCTCTTCCTTCATATTGCTGCAATACACAAGTCAGCAGGACAACAGCAGCTCCACCAGCTCCTAGCCCAGATCCATAGTTCATCCTCAGATAAGCTTATATATTGCTGTGGGTCTAAATTTCTGAGAGACACCATGTTTAGTCTCTTACACTAAACCTCTGGCAGAAAAAGTAGCTAAGTGATCAGGATTTCATGTGTCCAAATCCTCAAACTTCTTTTTAAAGTTCCAACATTTTAACTGAATAAACTGTGTCAACCAAGCGGTTCACAACTAAGAGGAAAGCAATTACCGAGCTTTGCACATTTCTTTAGAGTACTTCAGCTGAGTACAAACACTCCTTCATAGTTTTTGTGCAAAAGAAATCTTAGTCTATTTGACCCTATTGAATTGTACATAGCATCCTTGAAAGTAAAATAAACATCAAGAGTTTGCATTCCGCTTTTATTTTATTACCAGCACTTCAGAATGCTATGAATTGGTGTGTGTGTGTGTATGTATTTTATGATGCCTACATAAGCACCCTACATAGCTTATATTTAGCCTTTAGCACAGCTGTTTCTCTCTTGCAGAGATTTGTTCCATATTCAGGTTGTAATAACTATTTAATTTACAATTACGCATGAAGTGTCCTCTTTCCCTGAACACAGTAGAAGTGAACAATAGCCAGAGTTCTTCATGTGCATCAGTACATGAAATTCCCCCATCTTCCTCCTGCATCTACATCTGGTTCTGGTTTCCTCACTTGTTCCTATTTTGGCCTCAAGAATGAAACAGCTACAAACCTATACTATATTGTAATCCCATGTGCTTTGCTCTAGCCTGCTGTCTGGCTTAGTCCTTGGCCTTTACTTCAGTCTTTGCAGCTCTCTTTTTTATTGTCAAGTGTGATGGAGTATGTGACATACCATTATGTTAATCACTGTATGTGAATATAAAAAAAAAAAATTTAAAAAAAATTCCTAACTAAAAAAGTGTAAGTAAAACATGAGCAGAAGCATACAGAGGAAACACAGGATGCCAGTGAAACAGTAAGAATTCATGTAATAACTTCAGTCCTAGCATCCCAGCTGGCTATTCATTGAAGACGGACTACACAGGCTGTTTATCAGCAGATATTTAAAGGAGGATAATATAATGCTGCTTTTTTTTACAAAAGACATCTTGGGAGAATCTGTGGAGGTAACTATTAGAATAATGAAACGTTTCCCATCGAGGCTGAAGTTACCAGTAAGTCAGAGGTGAGGTTTGGTGACATCTTGACATATGAGAAACATGAGGTGTTTTCTACAGAAATATTCCAACCAGAAGCAGTTCAGTTCAGAGAAAGAACAAAATCTTTCTTCCGTTTTTGTTCTTTCTTACTGAAAGGATGAGCCAGATCACATCAAGATCATTTCAAGGTCAAATATGTGGATGTTTGATGTCCAAATATCACACACCATGCTGAAGACCCTCAGGAAGCCCTGAAAATGAGAGGCTTGCAGTTCTTCTCATGGCTTGTGGGCAACATTAGAAAGATGGGATGATTTAGTGTTTGAGTGCATTTAATGTATCTGTGAGAGGTCAAGCGGAGCACAGCTCTAACCATTATATGAGTATTCTAATTGACAGTCCAAAGATAGACTCGTAAATCCAGACTGAGGCACTTGAACAACCAAGCTAGTTTAGCAGAACTCAGTACCTGAACTCACAGCTTGGGACAGCATGACTCTAAATTCTAGATGTCCTTTCTCTGAAAATTTAATCAACTTTGAAGTGTTGCAGCACAGTATACATTTGCAAACAAACCAAACCAAACCACAATCTGTTAGGACACTGCAGTTAACATCTGTCAGTTAACATCTGTGATTTATATAGCAATACTTCAGATTACAAATTAAAACACTTCTCTTCCTCTTGTCCTAAGTCTGGGAATTAAGAGTTGTGATGTGTTTGCTTTTTCTTTGACCTCTCCAATCAAAGGTGTTAGGCCTCCTGCTCCTCACAATGAGGCCTCGGGACTACCTGTGGCACCTTACTCCCTGCCGTGAATTTGAAGTAAGCAGTAAAACTCTGTTACAATTAGGATTAGAGCCCAGGTGTCCTGATGCTTGCAGATTTAACAGGGCAAGCAACACTGACTGTTTTACCAGTAATTCCTTAGCTAAAAATCTGCACACAGGGAATGAGTATGCAGCATGCCTGACGTATAATTTGAGGGAAAAGGTGTTTGTACCATCTTTAAGGGTCAGGATAGAGGGCACTGTCCTCAGTTTCCTTCTACACTGGTATAGTGGAGGGGGTCTCTCTTCTCTCAGCCTTTAGCATTTATACCTGCATTGAAAAGTATTACGTTTTTTTTCTAAAACCCTGAACAAAGGTGAGGGATAGAGGCCTATAGGGGTCAATTTTGCACTACCTATTGTTTCTCTGCATGAGGGTTTTATAACATAAGTCATTTATTTGATTGGTAGGTATGCTTAAAGTGGTTGGCTAGAAAGCTTTGAACTTCAGTGAAGTAAAAGAAGCAAGCTGTTCATTTAATCAGCACATTTAATTCATCCTGCTTTGCATGCTGTGCCACACTGTCTTCTTTCCATATAAGGATTCTGTGGTATCTTCCTGCAGCACCCCTGCCTCTCTTCTGCAAGCAGCCAAAGATGGCTTTGTGCATATTGCTTATATATGCTATAGGCCCAACTCCTTTTTGGTGTGCAATGTAGCAGCTACCTCCTTCTTGTATATCTCTTCTTTTCAGGTGAGTTGTTTATATTCAAGGTTGCTTCTTTTTTTGCTTTCCACACTGACTGAGACCATGATCTTAATTTATCTTGCTTTTAAATATTTATCTTTGCACTCTGTGACTAAGTGGGAAGTGAATCAGCAAACTGAGTTTTGGTTATATTAAGAATTTATATCATTTTTAGTAGTCTTCTGCCTTTAGATATTTCATTTTGTTTATTACTGGTTATTCATCAGATTTGTCTTTAAGCAGCCATTGTTTAGAATGCAATGAGGATTTTCTAATGCTATGCAAAAATTTTAGAAAAACCTTCAAAGATAAATTGAGGAGAGGGAAGAAAGATTTTCTAATTTAACGGTCATATTGTATTAAGAAAAAATATAGCATATTTGTTCCGGGATTTAGTAAGATTAGGGCTATTTGTTTTTTTGTCTCAGATTCACTCACTCACACATGAGACATAAATATGTAACGTGTAATTTGCAAAAAATTAATAGGACCTTTTGTGTCACTTTCAGTAGTCTCTATTTTGTTTTAATCTGCTTTACCTTCTTATTCTAAATTATTTAAGGACAGTGAGGCACATCAGCCTTCAGAGATTTTCTACCACAAATGTTAGAAAAGGTAGTTGATTATCACTTAGCATCTCTTCGTGCATGCCCCTCTTTACTCAAATGGACGGCTTTCAAATAACTCATAATTTCCTTCAGTCACATCCCCCCTTCCATTCTAAGTCCTTCCCCTCCCAGATGTCCAGAGGATAGAAGTTAAAATTTTTTAACAGAATGATTGATGTATTCAGCACTGCTGTGACAAATGGCAAAAGAATATAGATTTAAACCTGGTTGTTCAAATTATCTTCTCTTCTTTCATGTGGCAGACTGAAGCTATCAGTGCACACCTCGAGGTCACGAGATTGCCATGGGAAGCACTATGTCCATGAGACAAGCCCTGTTTCTCTGACTGTGCTCTGCATCTTCCCCAGGGGATCTGTTGCTCTAAAGGAAAGAGAGTAGTTCAATTGCATTGCAGCTGAAGTAGTGGTTCAGTTGTGTTCTGCTTCCCCTCCTAAACCTCCCACATCTGTGCTTCAGGTCGGCCTTGGATCGCATAAATTCTTTTAAATGGTCTATCTGTCTGAGAGAGAGAGTCATCATTTGTGTCTTTGAACACAAGCCCTGATGAGACTGAATGCCCTGCTTGAAATTTCTTCTGGTTTTTGATTGCGTTTTTTTTGTGTTAAAAGAGTATCATTCATCTTCTCTTTACCCCTTGATGTGTCCCACTGGCAATTCCCCAGTCTGTAAATCCACAATCCATCATACAAAAGACTACTAAGAGACGGCACCTTTTGTCTGTGAGTAGAGCTATCAATAAAGTCCTTGTTTTAGAGGACAATCTGGAGGTGAATCTGGAGGTAAATCTTGAAATCTACCCTCACACCGCAGTAAAATTTGGCAGAGCTGAGAACTAACCCCTTAAATTTCATTCAGTGTCTGTGATCTGCAGCCCCCATGCTTACAGGGTTAAATGAGCTCAGAGCAGCACCCATTGCTAAGACAATGAAGACTAGCTGAAGTTTCTGAGATGTAAAGGTTTGATTTCTTATGAATATAAGAAATAACCCAATGATTTCTTACACTAATCCCAGCAGATGCTGACAAAGGCGTCTATAAATGAAGCCAGGTTTGCTGTAACCTCCCATTCAGCTGTAAACAACAGAGAGCTTACTTTCAAATGTTGCTATGCAGAATTTAGCTTCAGTGAAATCCAGGAATTTTCCTAGATTAAATCAGCCGTAGTCCCTCTTTGTTGTGGGACCTGGTGGTTAATACCATCAGGCTTTTCAGATATTTTGCTCCTCCCTTTCAATCTTTCTTACCTCTGCTGGTCAGTGTAGGAAAACATAGTGTTACCCCCCCCAAATACACTCACTGTGATTGAGACACCATCTCAGGCAAAGAGATCAGGTTATGAAAGGCAACCGGATGGCAGGAGGTGGTAACCCTTCCACAGTTCTGCCCTGCCCACACACGGGTACTCAGCTGACCTCAGTCTGACAGAAGCCAAGCCCTGCATTTTTCTTTCTTCCTCTACTCCATATCTTATAAAGACCAACTCATTCATTCACAATTCCTTGTTTGAAATTGTAGACTTTCATTTCTGACCGTGCATAGAAAACGTTTTGTTCTTTTGATTTTTCAGTAAATTACTTTACTATACTCCACAATACTACTGAATGAACTTTTGATTTTCTGATGCTTGTCCTTATAATCTTTCTATGCACGATTACTGTCTACCCAAGCACCTTTTTAATGAACATGGTTATGTGCTCTGACAGGGGTCTCTATCCACTGAAGTCAGTGACAAAGTCCCAATAACACAACATTAAACTCTCTCTCTTTTTTTTTTTTTTTAACCAGAAAGAAGCTCTAATCTTAGAAATATGTCGGTGCACATGGTTCAAACAGTATGCTTTAAAGACCTCACAGGCAGAGTGAGAAAAATTTTAATTTTTGAAAGTTCAACATGAGCCCTAGGAGAGGTTAGACTCTAGTTTATTGAAATGCCACTATGTTCAGTTTTCAAAAGCGTTAAAAAGTTTTACATCTAATCTCCAAATGCTTTACTGGAATGTTGTATTTATGCCTGAATGTGTTGCTGTCAACTTCTGCCATACTCAGGATTTTCTTTTAAATCTGGCTTTTGGGGTCAGGGACAAACACTATACTTTTGCAGAACTGTGGTGGAGACCAAAATTCAAATATATACTAGCTAGGGATTGAGAGGCAAACAGATACATACATATGTACACATATGTATCTATAAACCCAGTCTTTTCATTGGTGTATCATGTAGCAGCACTACTGACATTCTCAATGAATACACAATCCTTTTTTTCCCCTTTAAAAAAAATTACTTACTTTTTAATCCTAGAAATAAAATCTGAAGTCTAATGCCTCCCTCCATCCTCTGTGAGTCAGCAGGAATAAACCTGAAGTTTATTTGCTTGCAGGGTGAGTCAGCAAGACAATTCTGCCACCCTGTGCCAGAGAGGATGTAGACAGGGAAATGGTTTTTACTGCTGTCTTTGGCCACTGGCAGCCCTCACAGAAGGAATTTTCATCAGCAGTACCTCAAAAGCCAAGTATGATCAGCCTAATTAAAAATTTACCCTCAGGGCCTCAAAGGAAAAAAAAAAGCCAATCAACACCCCCCCCCCCCCCCCCCCCCCCCGCCAAAACCCTACAATTTTTAACTCATACTCATCTAGTTACGATTGCTGCCATTTTGCTAATTCAGTTGCAGATATCTGTGAAAAAAGTCAGAAGCTCACGTGTTCAGATGAAAACTAGGCCACATGTATTAGGACCCAAAATTTCAGACCTCAAATCCCTTGTGTTTGCAAGTGTATAGCCACAGAGGGAAATTACTTCCAAAGAGGTATGGGTGCAAGAACACAGTGGGAGAATGAAAATTTAATGCCTAGGGTTTGAGTATAGTTCTGAATGTTTCCTTTGCTCTGCTTCTAGAGGATAACAAACTAAGTAACTTTAACGACAAAATGCTGATAGAATTTATAGCAATTTTGGTGTAAAACAGTGTTAACAGAAGAAACATATCCTTGATGTTTTAGTAAAACAATGCTGTCTGTCTTATCAAGAAGAAATAAAATAATTCATGTGATTGCCCTGACACTTGCAGTTTGCATGCTGCATGAATCCCTAACAAGGATAGTTCATGATAATTTATCACAGGTGGCTTCCATGACCTACTAAGCTTTTTCAGTGATTAAAATTAGGCCTGATTTGTTTTGACTCCTTCACTAATACTTAAACACAGGCATTTCAGCACACAATTTATATGCATGTAAGACTGAGTTGTTTATGAAAGAGTTCATGCAAAATACTAAATGAGAAAAATAATCCAAAATTATCTAAAACAACAAGACATAAGAGAAGTAATAGCAGAGTTCATTTAAACTTGAAAAATGTGGAAGTTAAAACAATAGAGGAAATAAAATCCAAACCAGTGAATTTGAGAAGTAAGAGAAACTTTGATGTCATTCCTGGTAGAAAGGGATTAATAGTGACAAATATGCAATGAATTTCATAATGAGATTTGACAATAAAAACTGAGGCTTGACTCAGAGTTCCTGAGAATTGTTTAATCAGAAGTTCTTAAAATAAGGATGTCCTGTTGCCAGATATTTGCCATATATATTGTAAACACAAATCTGGATTTGCTATTTAAAAGAAAATATCAAAAAAATAAATAACCCTGTGTGATCCAGCTCAATGATAGCTATAGAACTCTCAATATTGTTACAAAACAGAAGAACTTGACTGTGCCTGTAAGAACTTCGCTACTTCCAAAATGCCACTCTTATGCAGGTGCTGTTTGGGGCTGGAGGTGAGAGGTTCATAAATAACCTCAGAAGTGCAAGAGCCCCTTTGGCAGGCAGTGCAGTTCAGGGTTAAGGGACTGTTCCAGGTGCAGTGAAGAAGTATTAGATATTAGAATGTAGAACCAAAAGATCTTGTTCAGCATCAGTATTGCTTGCTTAACAATATTTTTTTTCTAGTTATCAAAAGCTCATCACTGTAAGAAAGAAAAACAGAAAATGAGGATGCATACATATCTGTCTGTATCTATTTCCTTATTTGTATATTCTTGTATATAAGAATACAAAACGGCAAGCACAAAATTTTCTAAGTGACAGCAAATTGCTCATTTACTTGAAGTGTAATGTACTTAAACAGATGCTGTAGTTGCTTCAGTAAATTTCTTCAGAACTCCCTCATTTTGTAGCTCTGTTTTTCAAATACCAGAGTTAGGATCAGCTGTATTGATTAGGGTCATTACTTGGAATTCCAGCGACAGTCTGTGCAATCAACATAAATTGGTGATAAACAGAATAATTTATTTGGAAGCATCTGGAACATGAAAACAAGGGGATAATCAAAAGATGTTCAAGTGCAGTCTGTATCTTGCCTTTTATTGTTTCCATGAATATTATTTTCCTATAAATACTTTTTTCCATCTCCTTTCAAACCCAACTTTTTTTTTTTTTGGATTGTTTTCACTGTGCATGTGTGGTAGCAGCTTTGAAGGATGATAATTTAATGGTGGGTTTCTCAGTGGGGAGAAAATTAAAATGTACAGCCTTTTGTCTGTGTGGTGAGTTGTTAAATCGCTTCCCACAGTATGACACAGCTTGTGGCATTATACATGACATAAAAACTCTTCATTAACATGTGTCCTACTGTGAAAAATGTGCTGTATTAGTTGGTCTGCCCATAAGTAAACCTTGTTGTAAGAGAGGATTTTGTACTCCTGCGAATAAGAAATATATACTGAGATGTACTTTATATTGTTTTATCTTGACAAAAAATACAAGAAAGTTGGTTGGAAGATCTCTTTGCCCATATTGTCCAACACACTATTTATTATCTATTGTTCACTGTTTTTGTAAATATCCATTCAACTTTTCTAAACAAAAAGCCTGCAAAACCAGTATACACTACACACCAGAAAAGGAAGAAATACATTTGACTGACAGGCAATACACTCTCTGTTATGAATTCTGCATACCTTCAGCCAAAGCCCACCTTGCCTAGGAGTAGGTCATGAACTTCCCCACACATCCTGTCTTAAATGTCTCCATGACAAAAGAGTCTCCAGCGCGAGCAATGTCAGGGTGATTTACTGTGTGTGGCGACCCTACTCTGCCGAGGGCTGAGGTGTGCTGGCTGAGCGGGTGCAGGAAAACACCCCACCTCGTGGGCTTTTGGTCTAAAGGGACATCCATCAGAACGCAAGCACAGGCGGTACTGGGGAGGAGTGGTACAGAGTATAGTACCAATTTAGCGCACAGTCTTTTTAATTTTTATTAATATAGTAATTTCATAACTGGGATCCTGTTACACTGGTATTGGCTAGCAGTTTCAAGGTGTATTTGACAGATGTGAAAAAAAGCAGGAGGCAAAGACTGTGCCAAAGATGCAAAAACTAAGGACATTTACAACCTGATTAACATAAATTGAGTATGCCCTGTAGGCTTCTGGTCCTTCATTGGAACTCCAACTAAAGAGAAGTATGTAAAAATTAGAGTTTAAGCATGAATGTCTTTTGCCAACAATATATTAATTTGATGCCACAGACCATTATCCAACAGATTTACATTTTAGTGTCAGAAAATAATTTTCAGACAATAACAGACACTTGCTGCTCCTATTTGAAACAACACTATACAGACAAGGCACCAAAGCTAATACACGGACTCTTAAGAAAAATATTTGTATATTACATGAAAGATGGAATGTAACTCAATAAAGTACTCAGCAGAGGACTCTGGGTGGGAAGGTATTTCCATGTGCAGAGTAGGAACAGCTAGAAATGGTTGACTAGAAAGAAAGACAATTCTGATTGATGAACATCTGTAATGCCTTACCTCTCATCTTAATTACCACACAGAATTGTGTAATTATTAACGCGATGTCAGTTCTTATCGCATTGTACTGAATGCAGACCCAGAGTGGATATCACTGAGCGAGTATATACTTCCTCATTACAATTATGTTAACGAAATATCACCAAGAATAAACAAGAATAAATGTCATAAACACACAGAAAACATCAGCTCTTACATCTTTAGCTGTTATCTCCCTATCTTCTTTTTTGTTTTTTAATAACTAAAACTTTTTGCAAAATGTCATATTTCCTTGCATAAGGTTATAAAAATGCACATATTAAAGATCAGCTCAGTTTTATCTCCAAAAGAGCTGGATTCATTTTGAATATCTTTGCAGCCTGTCAAAACTGAAATGTAGCACGTGGTTTTCTAAAATGAAGTTAGGGCCTCCGAAGCTTGTAGCAGAGGTTTTTTTCATTAAAATAGATGCATTTCCTACCAGAACAATTAAAACCTATGATGCTCTGGGTAATGTCCATTTTGACTAGCTTTCTGGCTGATAATGAACCAGAAATTTGTTAGTGTCACACCTGTCATGCTGCTTGTGCATCATCAGTATATCTCCCTCCAAGGAAAGGTTAAATGTGTAGTCTTTCATTGCATGGTGTGCACTCTTTGGCTGTGCACAAGGAAGATAAAGCCTGTCAGAAGAAGTGGTGAATCATTTGCATTCTTCTGGTTTCTTCAATATCAGGGTTTTTTTCACAATCTTAAGGCATTTTTCTTCATTTGCCCTTCAATCCAGACAGAAAATGCAGTACTGTATAAACAATAACTGACACATCAAATACAGTCCGTCTTGGCCAATGTTCATATATCCTGCTCTGTTGCAAGCGTAGAGGGATTGATATACTCCATTTGTGCTATTACATCTGTAGAGGAAACTTTCCTTTCTGTTCATCCAGGAGCCACTATGCCAGTCACACCTGCACCGCCTGGGCTGGGAGCAAAGCCTCTTCACAGCAGGAGGCTCCAGTGACCCGATAGGTGACCCATTTGACTCCCTACACACCCCACACTCACACAGTCAGGCTACATTTCCTCATCTGCTGTCCTACATTTCCCATAACAGAGTCTCAGACATCCATATAAGAGTCTTAGGTGTCTGGACCCTTAAAATAATTTAATCATGGTGCAGTAACAAATTAGCAGATCGAGCTGGTGCCTTTGAGGAGGGACCCCGAACAAAGACCCCCTGGGTTTTCATACCCTCACAGTCCAAGCTCATGAAGTCTGGGATCATCGGCTTCTGCTGTGTCTGAGTGTCTGTCACCTGGCTGACACCACAGGTTCCCAGGCCCTTTTTTCTGCATTGGGTTAGCACAGGTTCACCTTTCCTCGGGTTCCTGCCACCCAGAGCTCAATCTGCAGCCCACACTGCCCCTGCTCCCTGCATATCCTTAACATATCCACTTTTCCCCAGATCCTTTTCCCTTGCTGTTTTGTGATACTAAGGATGGAATAAATTTACTTTGCTCATTTTTTTCCCCCTTTCATTACCCTTCTCCATCAATTTGCAGTACTCTTGTGTTGCTGGAACATCTTAGCCTATTCTCCATCATATGTTAATAAGTGCTTGCAGTCAGCAGGTGCTGGTACTATCACTGAAAATAAACATCACAAATTCAATGTACATCATGAATTCTGGATAGAAATGAAGATGCTAGAATGTCCAGTAGATTTAAGTCCTCTTTCAGAATGATTGAGGTGCAATTTCCCCATTCCGGTCACATGTTCAGCTACCTAAGCTTTTTATTTTGATAATTATTTCCTTTACCAATTGCTTTTCATGATTTTCACTAATTACTTCAGTAATTTTTAAGGGGTTCATAAATGCAAGAAGTAAAACATTTTGTATTAGCCACAAGCATTGAGCTTTTATGGCCTGCAGGTGGAGCACACCAGAATGATGAAACAAGTAGCAATATTTCAAAAGCTGCAAATATCCAGATCTTCCTTGTCAGTAAAGCAGGGAAGATCCTGAGCTGTTTCTCAAAGATAGTTCTGTTTCTTGATGTTGGGTATGGCTCCAGCTATTCATCAGTTCAATTAAGATCTGGCAATTACTAATTATTTCTAGTATATTCCTACTATGCCAATAACTGTGGCCACAAAAAGTCTAGTATTCAAATATTCCAGGACCCGTTGGCTGCTTTTTGCTAAAACTGCTTCAAATTTTTAACATTAGTACTGTCTTCAAAATCCCAAATAGAGAGTGGATTTGGGGTTTTGATTGGTAGGTTTATACATTTTGAGTGGCTTGTCTCTCACTAACAGTAGATTATTTACTGGAGAGCAGATGAAAAGCCTGAGGCCACCTCTCTCCCTGCCCCTCCTGCAGCAAGGTCTAAGCACCAAGTGCAGATCAGCTGGTACAAAGCCAGATTCCAAATGACCATCGAGACTGAGCATTGCAGTCATTTAATGTGCTGTACAGAATAATCCTACATATGACCCATTTTTATTACATCCACAAGATAAGTGTGAGAGAGAGGGGAGATGGGTAAACTCCAAGATGCTGGGGCATTCTTAAGGCACATGACCTATCAGCATTGCTGGAAATAAGAAGAGTTTAGGAAACATAAAGGAGGGCAAGGGAAAAAGAATGGAGCTTACGGTGTACACTGAAGTGTAGAAAACACTTGATTGTATGAGGGAAACCTCAGACTCACCCTCTAGAAAGGCTGGCTTAAATGGGAAGTGTGTCAGAGCTCCTCACAGCGTAGGAGTGTGGGAAAGGGCTTGTGGCATGATCCCATCTCCTGAAAAGATGGGAATGACAGAGCTTCCCCTTACGGCAACTGTCTGTATAAGGGGTTGGAGAGGGCAGTGCTGTGTCTTCTCACATCACAGGATGGAGACTGGGGGAAGGAGGAAAGAGACTCTTCATTGCTTCAATTACAGAAGGAAAATTATGTCTCCTGAAAATGCTGGAGGGCAAGCCTTCCTGCTCAGAGGGGGATGGGCACTTGCCCCTCATTAGCAAGTAAAGGCAGGAAGTTCAAATGGGGACACTTTTGGGGACATGAATTTTTTTGGGACCACCTCCAAACTCATAGCTGCTTCTCCGATACTCTCTCTCACCAAATACTCAAATAAACCGAGAAATTTTTACAACAGATAACCTGGACTCCACCCTAGATCCCATCACTACACTGTGACCTCTAATAGTTCAGCTTTGCATACTCTAGACAAAGATGCAAGAATTTTAAGGATTAATTAGTGCATTCACCATAATAGTAACTTCAAAAAACTCCAGTTTTGGTAGAGGTTTTGTTAGTTTGGCTTTGGGTTGGTTGGGTTTTTTTGCTTAGGTTTGGGGTTTTCTTATTATTTCTTTTTCCTGGCAAGATGATGCACCCCAGTTCATTGAGTACTCCTTTCAGAAATCAGAACATCAGAACTACAACCTGTTCCCTAAACTTGCTGGAATAAGTATTATACATAGGTTCCTCTGGAGCATTTTCATTAGGTTGTTTCTCTGCTGTCAGTGCATGTGACTTACTACATAAGTATAATCTAAAAAGCCTACAGAAACCACCCCCTCTATGGTTGACAAGCATCCTTGGAGGACTAGGTGCAAAGAGTGGTGCATAGATTGAGGCTGTCTCTAAAAGTTCATATTCCTGTTCTATTTACTGTATGGACATGTCTTTATTGAACATATTTGTTTGCTATCCCTCCAGTCTGTGGATGAAAAGATACTAGAGACTATTCCAGGTTATAGGAATATTTGTTCTGGATGTATATGAGTTAGTAAAAAATGATCCCCTGATGAGATTTTCAGAGTGAACCCAAGGTATGCCAACAGTGGGTGCAGCCTAAAATACACGGAGTATAGCAAACAGCAGGTTTGTCTTCAATAGCAGTTTCTCGAAGGAGCAATGCGGTGTTACCCAGGCACAGCTGAGTTAAATCTGAACTCTGAGTGGAAAATATATCCTGATGGATCTGACAGCTCAGGAGAGGAGAGGCTGCTGCAGATCCATGCCCCAGGTCCATCCAGTAGTGAAGCCAAAGACCTATTCCCAGCAGGCCATGTGCACACAATACACAAAGGGACAACACGTATATATGCAAATACACATGGCCGCATACACAGAGATGACAGCCAGCAACACCAAGTGCTCCCACAAACACCAAGAGCATCAGCATCTTCACACTGCTCCCCTTCCCAGCAGAGCAGCATCAAGTGCACTAGTGAGAATGTATATCTGTGCAGACATACACATTGTGCCTTCCTCCATTACCTGGGCTCATGCACTCAGTCTGCCCAGTAGCTGCCCCTGGATCCCAGTCGCCTCAGTTTCTGGCACCAGGACATAAGCCTCCAATGTCGACCGGCAGTGATGGGTTTCACACCTGGACAATGGGGCTCAGGCTTTCCTGGAAGGGCCCCTGGAAGGGACCTGGATGTGGTGTCCCTTTTTCTGAGTTCTTAATTTGAGAACCTGCCTTAATGCACTTGTGCTACTCCAGGCTAGTGGAGGTGGGCCTTGGATAGTCTGATGGCTCCTGCAATAGGCCTAGGAGCAGCCAGGGCTGGGATATTTTTTGAGGTCTCTCCTGCCATCATCTCTTTATGCTTCTTGTAGATGTACAGATGAGCTTTTATCACATAATCTAATGTGAACAGTCTGATTTTCACAGTGGTAACATCACAGCAACTCTCCCATATTACTCTGTGCTATCTGCCTTGGCTTCCAGCATCTCAGCTGCCTCAGCCAGCTGGGGCTGCATGTTACTGAACCCCACCCTATCACACTGTGCAACACTCCTTGTAAACTGCCCAAGAGCACACACAGGCACCCTGCCATTGTTGCCTGGGCAGCTATTTGAAGATTTCACCCTTTTAAGATGAGCCAGTAGCATTGCTTTTATTTACTTTCAGCAAGTGCTCTTTTCTGACAAGGAACATGGTAGAATTGCAGTACAGGGAGACCAAGTCCTGCGTTGATCATGGAAAGTAATGGGTCAATGCACTCCTCCATTAATCTGCCCCTCTGGAGTCTATACACTATAAAAATTCAGGCATGATGCAGATTGCCTGCGTACCATACAACTAGAATGTGAAAGATTTACAGGCTAAATTACTATTGACATACACCAGGTCACCGAGAGTGAACAAGAACTGTCGCTTTCAACTTACTGCAAACATCAGCTTTGCCTTTTCATGTCTTCAATCTTCCTGACGCTGAAGTTCTTTACAAGGATACCAGTTTGTAGTTTGGATTAATCAGAAGCCTTGGTCATTGGAGAGGTCATGTATGCAAGGAATAGCAAAATCTTTTTTTTTTCAAAATTACTTGTGTGTTGGCTTTGGTGGAGAATTGTGGGAACAGAAACCTATAGAAGCTGTTAGTGAAAATGTGTGTCTAAAAGAAAATGTAACAGTGATAAGCCTGTTATATTCTTTGAATCAAGCTCCTGCTGATGTGGAGTTGGGTGGGGATACATTTAACTGATTTTCAGTCAGTCAGTTATATCTTTGCACTACAGAGTCTTTTGGAAAACATAAGCCTTTGGATTTGTTTTCAAGGACAAGATCTCTTCTTGTTACTTAAAAAAAAATTATAACTAGAAGATGAGACATAAGCAAGACAGATAAAAAGTCTAAGAATAAAATAAGTTGCTTTGGTAATGAGAAGTATTTGAATGCACAGATTCTATTTGTAGAATAAAAAATCACATCTGGCTGCAGTAAAATGAAAGGAGCTTACATTCTTAATCAAAGAAACTCATGGCCTTGGAGCCAAAGTCTGCAAAACAAGGCTGATGAATGCTCTTTACACTTGTGTGATGATATTTCTTCAGGTTGTATTCCTTCATCAGTTTATTCTATTTCACCTTTGCAGGTTATGTAAGCAATTCCTTCTGTAAAGCCTAGTATCTTTACTGTATATTATGCTTTTGACATGTATTTGGTTTCCTGCTGACATAAAGAGAACAAATTGACTCCAAACTAATAATTGGTCAGAGCAAAGCTCTTTTAGAGTCCTTAATGGACTAACATCCTCTGACATTTGAGGTACTATATTTGCAAAGTTGCTGTGGTAACAAATGTAGTTCTGGTTAAAAAAACATAATAATAATTCTACTTTGCTTAACCACGCAGCATGATTCCAAAATGACATTTCAGCCAAAGTGAATGCATGTTTTCCTTTTTTCTGAGAAATGGTATCTTTAGTAAAATGTAAGTGTATGGGGAGGTCTGACTTCTCTTTGATCACTGTACCTTAGGAACACCTACTCAAATTACTATTAAAACAGGTTTAAAATAGCACAGTGTCCACTTCTTGAAGAACAGATCAGATCAGGCCTCAGGGAACAATCTGTAGCACAAAATGTCTGGGACTTGCTTCAGCTTTTCTTTGGTCATTGCGATAAAGTGAAACATTCCTAAAGGCAGTGTGATCCTTCCCCTTAAATTCCTCTACCTGGCACTGCAAACTCATCAGACATGGCCTAGTGGTTCTTTGACTCAGCCAGGGAACCTGTAGGCAATGGCATTTGACCCAGGGTCCCAAAGATAACTATAGCAACTTTTGCCCATATCCATCCCTCTGGTTTTGCAATAAACAAGGCCACCTGGGGAGATTTGATCCATTTTCTGTCTTTCACTAGAATCAGTTGTCAGACTACATCATGATCGGTTTTGCACATGTAACAGTTTGCAGACAGTCTGAATATGTAGAGATGATGTGTTATGAGAAGGGGTCACAGGTGAACATCGCATCCATGCAGACCAGCTTCCAGAACGTTTAGGTGACACATTTTTGAAGCTATTTCATCTTTTCTCAGAGACTTTGAGAAAAAAGGTCCCCGATATGCCACAGGATTCTCTTCCGGGGCATCCTCTCAAAAATGTGTAGTTATAGAGGTTAGTTTCTATTCTACTGCCATTTTCCTAAGCACCTTATATTGTCTCAGGAGCAGGGAGGGAGGGAGGGAGGGAGGGAGGGAGGGAGGGAGGAAGGAAGGAAGGAAGGAAGGAAGGAAGGAAGGAAGGAAGGAAGGAAGGAAATGGTGTGGGATGGGCTGGGGTAAAGAGAGATGCTCTCCATCATTTTCTCTCTCCATTGATCATATGAAGACAGAAGAGATATTCATATCCTATCAAACATTTGACTCAGAGCCTAAAGCCAGACACAATCACAAGTCCAAGTCCAAGAGTAAGTGCTTAGAGTAAGCTTCCTACATCCTGCATTACCTTCAAGGGCAGGTACTGCTCTCAGTTAGAAGGTGGTAACCAGCAGCATCACTCTTGGCTGAGCCTGGAGCCAGCCATGGAGCTTTGCTTCCTACAGAGCAGGTCTGGGTACCAGCAGAATGGTGGCAGGCAGCAACTGACAGGTACCATGAGTATGGTCCTAAGTTGCCCGTTAGCTGCATTGCATTCAAATTGCAGAAGAAAGTGTTGTAGGGTAAGCTGTTTCACCACCAGTACTCATGGTCCCATTGTGTTTCAAGGCCTCAGATACTCCCATTCATCTGCAGTCTTGGTTAAGTCTTGTATAATTTAAATGGAAGGTAAGTCAGAGTTCCAACTTAGCCCTTGTCCATGGCTTAAGGCACAAAGGAAATGTTGCTGCCTTTCTGGTAGGTCAAAGATGTGTAATGGAATGTGCTGGAGAGAAACAACAGAAGGGGGACAAACTGGCTCTGAAGTTTCAAAGTTTTGCTGCTAAATTTACATCCTGATCTCAAAAGTCAAAATATAAAAAATTAATATGTTGTTGATTTTCTTTTAGAGCTCTGTTTTAAGATTATAAGGTTTGCATTAAAATGTGAAAACGAGAGAAGGTGTCATCACTTCCTTCTAAAAATATTGGAAGAATGTTAATGGCAGGAGAAAATATTATTTTTAATAAGAAAAAGTAAAACCTGTGTTGATACTATCCCCATAATAGTAAAACCTGACAGGTAATCCTTAGTTTATTTGAAATCTATAATTAAACAGAATCATGTTACCCTAGTCGTCAAAATCAGTATTGTTTCTTTTGTCTTGTTGCCATTCTCTTTGAAATTGACTTAAGGGGAATTTGCTTTGCTTTGACTCCTCTCTCTCTCTCTTTCTCTTTTAAGGTCAACTCAAATCAAAACGTACTCTTGGGATAATGCCCAGGTTATTTTGGTTGGCAACAAATGTGACATGGAGGATGAACGGGTAATCTTCACTGAGAGGGGTAAACACTTAGCAGAGCAACTTGGTAAGAAAAGACACAAAAAAAGCTTTGTGATTGCTTGTGAGAATGCACAAATTAATGTCATTAATTGCTACAGTACTTGTAATTACATGTTCATGACACATTCATTGTAAAGGAATAGTCACACACTGCCTCCCTTTTATTTCTACAGCCTTTTTAACATGGAGCAAGATTATGCATTGTATATATACATATACAATATGTTTAGAGAGTTATAGCTACAGGCAGATATATCCTAGAAAAGAAAAAAAGTAACTAAAGAAATCCCAAACACACCCCTCCCCCCCAAAAAAAGAGGGAAAAGAAAAAGGAAAAAATAAAAAAGAAGAAGAAAAAAAAAGGAAAAGGAAAAGACATAAAAGAGAGGAAAGGAGAAATTGAAGAAACAGCTTACTAAACCTTTTTGCAAGTTGAGCACATTTGGGTTGTGATTACCAATACTAATAACCCAAAACAGAAAGATGCTGCTGTCCAACTCCCACTGCTAACACTTCATCCACAGATCTACTCTACATTCATGCAGGTGTAGATATGAACTTGTTTCATAAAGTCTCCCTCTGGGAAGCAAACGTTGTACACACAGAAAATTGCAAAGCTGTGAACACCTTTGTTGTTTCTGTTTCTACCCAACAGTGTTATGCTTTCATACCATGAAATGTTTTTGAAGTGACACTGGCCAAACTTTAATGGAAAATCTCCAGAGCATCATTGTAATACTATTACCCGGCCTGTTTTTTTGTTCAGATTTCCTGATCTCTGGAAAGTAAGCTCAGCAGGTGTGCAAATCAAACTTTGGCATCGTTAAAGGCCAATATATGTGTGAGGAATCATAAATTATGAGCATGGTTTTGTTATTATTTTTAAAAGTGAGTGTGGTAAAAGTTCAGTCTGGTCAAAATATGTGTAACCAAGATCTCTTTGTCACTATTCCTATATAGGTAGGTAGATGAAAGGATGTTATAAGAGTGGATCTAATCACATGCTGGTGGTTCTTAGTTATGTGTATTCATAGGTCAATGACCTTATTTTTTAAAAAATACTTTTTTCTAGTTGTACAATTGCCTTTCCTGCTAAACAATTTCACCAGAATAACATATCTTCCTATTGCACCTGTCTTAATAAGTGTTTGCATATTGTGTCAAAGAACTTGAAAGTACACATTAAAAATTACATTAAAAATCAGTCCTTGGAAGGTGACAGAAAATATTTAACAGCAGGTTATAGCCAGAAAACTTTCAAATATTTGTGAAGAACTGAGTTTCTCAAACTGCTTGCAACAAAACCATAATAGTTACCATTGCATCTGCTTTAACAAAGGATATTTTTCTTTGCAGAAACACCCATCATATTATATATTTTTCTATAATCTGTTCTTCCTGTTTCTAATATTTATTCATTTTACTAGGAAAGTGTATTCATTGGACAAATAGATCCCAAAAATTTAACCGTATACTTTTACCACAAATTTAGACAAGGTGCTAAAATGTTTGATAATAACCATAAATTTTCACTACAAAGATTTTTTTTAAACTCACATAACTAATCTGAATTTCTATTTCTTGAACTATTTTCCTATAAAAAAAACTAATGCAGTGAATTGACAAGGAATCCCCAAGGTCATGAATTTATCAAAGAAAGGAAGGAACTTTTTATGTTTTACAGTCAAGACTCCTCAGCTGTAATAACCAATGCTTGGAAAAAAAAAGAGTAATGAGATAGATATCAAAACTCATGTTTCAGGCTTTAAAGCAAATTCTAGCCCCTGGGATTTAAAATTCAATCTTTATGGAAGAAGATTATCCTCTATTTCCATATTTATCTACTCGGGGGTTTCTTTTCTCAGATATATATCCTGTGGCTATCTCAAGGGCAGATTATTGTATTAGATAACTTGTGTCTCTGATCCAGTCATTCACTGTACTCAGACTGCACACACAAATGTTTACATGTTTCCTGTACAGCTGCAATCGTTTCTTAAATCTGCTCAGAGACTGTGTGAGGTGCTGTCAAGAAGAGCAGAACGACTTTCCCTTAGCTGCAATAAGTGCTCTGGCCTTGCTGGCTGGTTTGGAGGACACACATTGTGTCGAACACATGGGAATGTCTTTTGTTTCTCTGGCAATGAGTTGATAACATCTCTTACAGACAAGTTTTAAAATAACAATATAGATTTTTGTGTCCAGCATGACATTTTAAAACTATGGCCCCTTTGAATGCAATGTTGATCACAGACACAATTACTAGCAAATACAATTAATGAGCACTGTACATAAACCAGCTCGTGACACCCTCTGTTCCCTAGTGTAGTTTTATTTTTATCCCTCGTTTATTTGAAGTCACTGAGAAAATGAATACGTGCACCTTCTGGGGTGGATTTTCAAAAGGTGAGAAAGAGCACTGGGCATTTAACCCTCTGGGGAACATGATGTTCTGTTGAGAACAGCATTACTGGAAAATGGGGCCTCCTGGTGGCTCCTGACCTCTCTGAAAAGTGTTGCCTTAAATTTTATGAACAAGGTGTAATCATTCATTTCTTTAAATCTCTGTGCTGGCTTATTTCTCAAGTGTAACTCAAACAGGTGTTTAAATCAACCAGCAATAGTTCTCATTACCAGTGCAAGAGGTCTGGCTGAACTAGTCAAGCATCCTGTGGCACCTCTGAGGACCTTTCTCACGACACTAATCAAAGTTCACAAAAGAAAGAAGGAATAGTTAAGAACCCAGATGTGACCTTGAAGAAAACATTCAGAATGTTTATGAGGTCAGAATCTGTCTTGTTTGCTTTGAAGATTTTTTAACAATTTGTTGTTGATGACATGACACAGGCAATACCACAGATCATAGCTACAAGCAGTCTAGTAGGTGTCTTGTGAAAGGTGTGAACTGACAAACATAAGTGATACATTCCTAGACCATAGCAAATTATATTTGTGGGTCTCATGAACCAAATGCAGTAGGTTTATATTCAATAGCCCTTTCATGATTCGTCCATGGACTTGTACAATGATGTCTTTGAAACCATATAGAATCACACCACCCACAACATCCTTTAAATATGCACATTTTATCTGTTATCTGCTTCTGCTTTGAATTGGCCCCCTGATAGTTTTAATTTTATTTTTCTTCACTGTTATATTCTTACAAACAGTGAACAATTGTTTGCTGTTACCTGCTCTGTACCACTTTGGCTTTCAGAGAACTGTCATATTCCTTTTTCTCCATGCTGCAATTCCCAGAATATTTAATTGTTCCAGGCATAAAGACACAAAGACACACATTAGTCATCACTGTATTCAGTGCTTTTTTTTAGTGGTGTGGCCTTTTTTCAGAAATTAGTTCATGGTTGTTTAACACAATGGCATCATTAAAAGACTAATGTTAGAATGAGATGAAAACAGATGGGATTAAATAAAGTAATGTAACTTTTCCTCATATAGATAACATTCCAAGAAAGTATAAAAATTTGAGGAACCAGCCAATAGAGAGGAATAAGTAATGTAATGTTAATATTCATATGGTAATCACAGCAAACACATTTTAAAAAGTTTGTTCACTAATCGTTACCAAAAAAAGGTATGGAACATAATTCTTATGATGTTTTGTATCTTCATGAATGTTTGCTGTGAGCAGTACATGGACTGGCTATGGAGTGAAACCCCAATATAGTCAGCACTTACATGCTTTAAAGCATTTTAGTAAAACAGGCTTGGAGCTTCTTGCAAGCAAAAAGCACGCACACTTGCCAGCTGAATTACTCACACAGCTTTTCTGAGATATTAATCTCATGCGTCTCAGCTAAATTCATACATTCGTAAAAGTTTGGTGTCAATGGTCAGAAGAGAAATAAATGGAGTGACTCACACGTCGCTTGATGTCTTGGTTCTTCTGTTCACTGTCTATATGATATATTGATATTGTTATCCACTTTCCAGCAAAGGATTGGCAGTCAGAGGTATGCACAGAACTTTGAATAGAGTCTGAATAATGGCACAAGCAAATGGATAGTTGCATATGTCGTATGACATACAATTTTCTCCATTTATTTGGGACATTCTGCTGTGCATGGACATTAGATACATCATTTTTTATGTATTCTTTGGTTTCTCAGGCTCTTCCTATGCTTTGCCACCCAGGATCACCCACACCATGGCCATGGGCATTCATCATTTCTCAGCATGCCCTAGGTTGCACTCGCCTGTTTTCTAAATTTATCCTGGCAGGATGTCTCTCCTAGAGGCCAACAACCAATGTCAGAAAACAAAATAAAACAAGCCCTTTCTGGGTCAGCTCTCGCATTCCCTTCTGCAAGGGGCAGCAGAAGGCAGCCCTCACACTGGATTCAGGGCACCTGCAAAGGTCTCTGTATATTATGTGCCCCAGGGTCAGCAGTTCCTGGGACTTCATTGTGTCTCCACAGCTTGTCATTCAGAGAGACAGTCATTTTATCCCTCAGATGTAAGCACATACCTCATCTCCATCCTTACTCTTCTCATTTGGGCTATTTCTTTGCTTTCACTTTTGTTTCTTTCTCTTTCTTTTTCTTTCTTTCTTTCTTTCTTTCTTTCTTTCCTTTTTCTTTTTTCCTTCCTTGCTTCCTTCCTTCCTTGCTTCCTTCCTTCCTTTCTTTCTCTTTCTGTTCTTTATCTTTCTCTTTCTTTTTCTTTCTCTTTCTCTTTCTTTTCTTTCTTCTTCTTTCCTTTCTTCTTCTTTCCTTTCTTTCTTTCACTTCTTTGTCTTTTTTCTTTCTTTCCTTCCTTCCTTCCTTTCCTTTCTTTTCTTTCTTTTCTTTCTCTCTGCCTCTTTCTCTCTTTCTCTCGCTGCCTCTTTCTCTCTCTGCCTCTTTCTCTCTTTCTCTCTCTCCCTCTTTCTCCTTCTCTTGATTCCCGATGCTTTGAAAATAAATTCCACCAAAACCAAGAAGAAAAATACTCATGACAAACCAAAATCATCCTTCCCTGCCTATTTTGTTTTCATTTTGTTCTTGGCTCATATATTTATGTAGATAATGGTTGTGCCAGGGAGACACCAGAGACCCGATTGAGCAGTGATTAGATTTCTATAAATTAAACCCATTCAGCATGCCAGTAAGCCTGAAAGTGGAATGTTTGTCAGTGTTATGTGCTTATACAGGGTGCAATTGTATGTGATCTGACCCAGCCTGCAATAGCAGACCTGCTGGTGAGATGGGGCAGGAACACGACTGGTTTCTGAATCCTTCCAGGGTTGGGGCACAAGGCAGCAGTTCCCCAGCATCAGGACTGGAGTGCACCTTCACTTGCCTTGGAGTATGAGCCCTGGGAGGTAATGTATACATTAGGATCTGTGGGTACACTGGGGGTATTAGGCAGCTGTGAGTTTAGGCATTTAACTGAAGAGGCATTTTTCGTGCTGTAATTTTGACATGTGAATCAGGAACCAAGTGGGAGTCAACACCTCAGCACACAGTTTGCTAGAACAGCAAGTTCTGTTTTGCCTCTGTGGCTGACCAGAGGCTGTGGTGCACAAGGCAGGTCACCCGCAGCTTAGAGAGACATATGGCTGTATCTAACTTTGCATTAAAAATGAAAATAATTGGGTTGTGCTGCAACATGCCTGTTCACACTTCCATCCTTCACTGTTTTTTAGCTCTTTTTAACGGGCAAATGTTGTTCCAGGGGAAAAAGACAGACTGAGAGCACTGACAAATACCAATCTTCTGTTTAGTTACGACACAGACAGGGCATTGGCAGAGCAATTAAAGGCTCCTGTCCCCACGATGTTCTTTTACTGAGGGAAACACCAACCTGCCACTGCTTTCACATATGGAGAGCTGTGTTACAGCAGAGTTATTTAATAACAACGAAAAGCAAGGGTTTGCTCAACCAATGTCTCCTGTAAGCAAACAAAAAAGATTCTTTGCCAGAAATCTAATTTATTGCCCAAATGCACTCATTTGAAAGGTATCTGGAAACCACATTCAAAATCAATACAACTGGAATTTATATGAAACCTTCTGTTCTGAAAGACTGGAAAATGAGTTGTTAGCTAGAGCATGACCAGTAACTGCCCCTTGGGTCTGTTCATTCTGTCACAGCTGCCAGTCCCCCTTTAGCTTTGGTTTCGTTAATAAATTTGGGCATCCTAAAGATTGGATAAATACCTTAGCATTTCTGTTGATAATCTTTGTCTACCTTTTAATTCTCTATCTTGAATGGAGCTAAAGCACTGGTCTTTGCTGAGGTAATATGTGCAGAGTCCTGCTCTGGGGCTTAATGTTGTTTTAATACTTAACGTAGTCCAGCGCTTGGGCTTGTTTGGACAGCAGAGATCCCATCTCACTGATCTAGAGAGCAAAGCACATCATAAACAGATCTGCTGCCATAGCTGCTGGTGTAGGAGATACTTCGAAGAACAGCAGTGGTCTCCAGCTACTTTCAGCCCAGTTTCCTAGGAGAGATGACCTTTGCAGTCATGCCACCTGTGTCTTGTCCCTCTCTGACTAAAAGATATTGACAGTTCTGAGGAAGTGGACATCTGAGCAGAGGAGAAACGTCTTGCAGTTGCTTTGACTGACAGCCTGTAATGTGAATGCAAAACTTATTAGATACTATTCATAGCAGGCAAGAAGGTAAGTGCCTGCCAGTACCCCCTCAAAACTGCCCACAGGATGCAAATCCAAGAAAATAAGGCCTTACTAACTCCTCTCCTTTATATACAATGACATTGTTAAATTATTAATTACCATGACTTGCTAGATTTTGCCTTTTACAGACCACTTTTATAAAGGGAGCAGGTTCCTGCAGCCATTTCTTGCTCTTATGTTGCAGTCTCCTACTACTTCTCACAGTACTGGATTGAACAGGGCACTGACAAGAGCACACTAAGGATCACAGTTTCAGCTTGTCTTCATGAAAGGATAGTTATTGCGGGAACACACCCTTGTGGACATCTGTAAAACATAACAAATAACATAACACCAGGGGTGATTAATTAAACTGTCTTGGTTGTGGACAAACACTTTGAAACCAAAATGCCTTCCTGATCAACTGGTGAAATATTAACATAGGTGTTGCCTGTATTATCTGTGGAATTGTGCTTAAAATTTGCTATCTAGTGTGTGATCTTGACATTTTCTCAGGAAGATGGGAGGGTGCAGAATGTTCTTCTTTGCACATGACTGCTTTCTGGGCTTTTTCTTCTCTATATTTTGAAAGCAGACATAAAGTGTTAAGGAGCAGTCATGAAGGAGCCTTTGCAGAGCCAGCACATGTGTGAGGCAGAGAGGGTACAAAGTCAATAATTCTCGCTGTTTGTATGATTCAGGAAAACTATCTAACTGCTCTGTGTGCATTGTAGATCAGCAGGTGAACAACAGCACCATGCCAGTACCCTGTCTAGCCTTGCTGCTGTAGTGTTCTGAGGGAGCTGCCAAGAGCCTGCCAGCTTTCTTTAAGTCAGTAGGAAGGAGGTAGATAAGGAAAAGAGTCAGCAAGAGAAAACTCAAACACAAAATAGGCATTTAAATTAAAATATCCTGGTGCATGTTCCACACACTTTGTACATATGTTCAAGCAACACTTTGATGTTTTGGATTTTCTGAATTTCAGCTCTATTTTTCCCTACCTATCCACTTGCCTCTTGGGCTTGTCCTGTCTTTGCAATAATCTGCCCTGCCAGCCTCATCCACATCAGCTGTACAGATCATCACAGGTGGTGAGAACATAGTGTTCTTTGAGCTCTGCTTCCCTGGGCATCACCAGATATCTGCCTCACTTCACACATATACCCACATGGAAAATATTTTTTCTCTCCATTAATAATGAGCCGTGGAAAAAAACCCTGAAGGAAGTATTAGAAGTCATAGAACTGAGGCTGTCATACACAGGGATTTTAGAAGCTTAGGGTGTCTAAGTGCTATTAGTAAAATAATTGCAAGATGAGTCAGGAGAGAAGGATATGTCATGGGGGAAAAGATGTGCAAAATATTCCATAAAAAAAAGAAAACAGCCAGAATTTAAGTGCTTATTCCAAGCTCATTCTGCTAGGAAAAATGCTGTATATCTCTGGAACTGTTCCACAGGCAGGGTTTTGGTTAAGCAAACAAACAAATGAACAAAAAAGAACCAACCTAATTTATTGGGATCTCTTGCATAAGGTAACACTCACATGAGAAATTGAATCCCCTGCCCAGGACAGTCAGTTGCTGTCCAGATGGCTACAGGAGCCTCTCTTGCAAGGGTCTTTGTAATGGTGCCTTCAGCTGCATCAGATGAGATTCTGAACTCCTGTTCTGCTGAATTCTTGTAATCAGCTGGTCCTACTTGCCAAGTACATACCATGATGCTATGACAGATTACCAGAGACTGTGCACAAAGTTTTTCTTAACTATCTTAACTGGCTTCAAAAGACTCTTTTGTGTGACCATTTCTGCACCTGCAAGAACAGTTTCCACAGATCATCTACAAGTGTCTTACCGATGTGCAACTGAATCTGTTCTACAGCAGGAATTGCCTGGGAGTGAGCTCACAAGTATGCCCCATCCTCTCCTTGGGATGTTTATCAGCCCATTCAAGCAAATAAATAGTTTCTATCATATGGCCTATGCACAGCAGGAGCTGGTTGTGATAATCTCAAAGACTGTCCAAAATTTCCACCTGTACAGTTCCTGCAAAGAATGAAGCATTTGCTTTGTTGGGGAGGCAGCTGGGAGCTCAGCCACTTTCTCACAGCTCAGTCCATTGTCTCATCTGTGCAGCAGAGTCTAGCCTAGAAGGTCCAGGCAATTAGTGTCTAAGGTGATGTAATACCATCACAGCCTGATATTCAGCTACACCACTGCTAGGACTGCAATTTCCTTCTTATATCAAAATTGTATCTGAAATTCCATAGAAATCACGACAGCTTATTTCATTTATTTGAATAAATTAGTTTGTGCTTGACACTCGCTAACCCTCCATTTGACTCAGAGAATGGGTGCCTCTAAGTTTTTCATTATGTTCTTATGCAAAACATCTTCACCATGATAGTGGGTCTGTTTTCTTGATCCTATCCATGTTACAGTATTTCTTGACATGGGTCTCCTCTCTTCTTTGTGACTCTTTTCCTTTCACTTTCTGCTTTTCTCTGTCCAGATCTCTTACACAGATATCATATCTGCCATTTCATGATCATCTAATGTGCTTTTTATTTCATCTTCTTAAGGGTAAAAACTGCTCCACTCATAAATGTCCTTAAGATTCATTGTTCTTCCCATCATCTTCTCCAAAGCTTTGGTGTGCCATTCTCATTGTCACTCAACCCTTCTGCCCTGTGGTTCTGCTTGTTCCTCTGTGGAACAGCTATTTTCCTCCTGCTTCCTGTGGAGCAGACACGAATAGTTGTGGAAGATTCTTGACTGTGTTGCTGGGCTAGAGTTGCAGCTGGGTTTCAACATAGCACACTGAAAGTGTGGAGGATCTTCCTTCCCTCAAGCAGCTCCCAAATGATCTGAATAGCTTTCTCCTGCATGGAGCTCTGCAGGAGGGCCAAAGCCACCAGCAAGTCATGCTACACTGGCTTTCCTCATTTTCCTTCCAGTTTAGAACAAAGGAGATATGCAAGCAAAGCATACTTACTTTATTATCTAAACGACCTATAAACACTAGCTTTGGCTAGTGCCTAGGTCCTATGCATTTAAATGTTTTAGTACTTTGTGACACTTCAGTCCAAGGCACCTTACGTAAATTAAAAATGCAAAAAAAATTTCTGAGCAGAGCAGAGTTTGTACATTGGTTATTACTGCATGCTGGGATATCATGCCAAGCTAAATATAATTATCTGCAGTAATTCTAGGGTAGAATTCAAATATGCAAAAGCTGCATGAAAAACAGTTATAGGACTGAATGTGCACATTACATTCTGTTTAGATGGCATATTGAATAGATAATACTAATGTCATCAAAGTAGTTGTATTTAAATTTCATGTGGTCTTTCAAAACAGAATAAAGCAAAACATTAAAAAAAAAAAATAAAACCATCAAACCCCCAAAAATCTGCTTTCTGTCCTTCTGCCAGGAGTTTCAAGTGATTGGAATTTTCTTACTGGGATTTTTCTCATAATTAAAGACAGTGGTAATTGCACATTATTATTCAGATTTAATCAGAAAGAATCAAAATAATTATGCAGACGCTAAGTCAAACTATGCAAAGGCTTATGTAAAACTACCAGTGAATCAGATGTTTTGTAAACTGTTTCAATGTTGAAACCATAGGTAGTGGAAACACAGAAGTGGAAGACAAGTTTTTAATTCTCAGGGAACAGAAGAGCGATGTTGTAACTGTGGAAGAAGGTAGAGCATGTGGGAGAAATCCTACAAAACAAATAAATTAAAGAAGACAAATGCTTTGGCAAAAGGAAACAAGAACATGGAAAGACTCAGCGCTGGCAGAAGCCTTCTAGGTTGCAGGCTGACCACCAAGCTGCAAACCTGGCCTAGATGAATGAGCCTCATGTGGGAGATGAGACATAGCACAAATGGAGGTAGAGAAGAGAACTTAGGAAAACTGTCTCTGAATAGTTTAGAACAGCTGTCTCTGCTCCATAAAAACTTCCAGTGTCTCTTTCGGGTTAAGGATAGCTCTGGTTTTTGCCTTTGGGATAGTCACTGGGAATGAATAGATAGAAAGTCCTAATTAAATTAAGAAGTTTTGGTTTTTTTTGTGCATTTGTGTATTTTTTTATTACTTTGTTTTGTGGAGTTGGGAGGCCCTTTGGTCGCATGGATTCATGTCTAACTTTAGTAAATATCAAATTGCAAAAATCTTTCTTGGTCTTGCTTGGTTTTTTACCTTGTTTTTTTACTTTTCCAAGCATAGTTTTCTGTTTTGGCACCAGCTTAATAACACAATGGAAATGGCTATTTCCAACTGAATAATGCTCAGAGGAACAGAATAGTTAGAGATGGAGCAGCAGGTTATTCCTTCCCAATGGCTGAATATATAAGGCGTTTCTGAACTACTACTCTATTTAATGTTTAAATTAAACTGTTTTAAAGTAGAATTTGTCTAAGGGAATATACTTGGAGCAGTCCTGACTTTATATGGCTTTGTATAAGCAAATAGCACTAGTGTACTTACTCTGATTGCAATTTTAACTGCTCTTCTTTTATGTGTGTGCTCTCACATGTTTTCTTTCTGAGTGTCTCTTGGTCAAGAGAAGTTTGTATATTTATTGGCGATATTGAACTAATCAACATGTTTTTTTAATTGAATAATAAATAATATAATAAATAATAATTCTTGAATAATAAACATGTTGTTTATTTTCTTAGGATTTGAATTTTTTGAAACAAGTGCCAAGGAAAACATTAATGTCAAGCAGACGTTTGAGCGACTCGTGGATATCATCTGTGACAAAATGTCAGAAAGTCTGGAGACCAATCCCACCATTGCTGCCAGCAACCAGAACACACAGCTAAAGGATACCCCTCCTCCACAGCAGCCCAACTGCAGCTGCTAATGCAGCTCTCAGCAAAGGCAGTTCCAGTGTGTTCTGTTGCCAACAGAGTATTTATGAATGGTCTATATGCCTTTATTTATACTGTCTTACTAATTTATTTCAGAGAACAGTCTTATTTTACATCATAAGCTGTTTGAATATGCGTATGGGGATAGAACTATAATTAATCTCAAAGGATGATCCATATTTTAGAATCTGGCTTTTGCATGCACGATGTTTATTAGTGTCCCTTTTCTTTTTACTGTTTTACATCACACTTCAGCTGGTGCCATGTCGTCAGACCACTTTTGCCTAGAATTGTCTCTTGCTTCATCAGTTTCAAGTTATATAGTTGAATCCTTAGGGTAGTGGCTGGGGTGTTTTAAGTAAGCTTCCTGATGCCACTTGTATATTTCCCTGTCTGAAAATGAATTTAGAAGTATTCCTGTAGTGAGCAATCCCTCTTTCTGTCCAGATCACTTGTATAAGGGACATTTCCTGGAGCATACTGCCTTGGCAAATCTACACTCATTACGCTACACATCCTGGCTGACTGGAAACTGGAGAAGTTAGAAAGAAGTTATTTCCTGGACCCAAAGTCACCAAAATTCCCTGTGAATTTCCAACTTGGTGCGGGTATTCAGTCCAGATTCTCAGAGATATTAGATACTTCATCCTGTTTCGATAGCTAGTGTATTTACTTTTGCATAGGAGTTGCATGTCTATCTAATAATTTTCTGAAACTGAACTTAATTTCTCCTTCCATCATTATGGAGATCCCAGTCTTACCTACCCTGTAGTAGAAGGCTGGCTAGCTTTTTCCATTTCTGCCTGCGTGAGCTATCAACCACACAGTTCTATATTATCTCTGATGGAGCTAAATCCATTGTGCTTGGTTGTTCACAACCAAAAACTGCCTTGTCACGTTGCTGTCAAACCTGCATGCTTCAGTTTTCAGGAATTTCATTCAGTCACTGAGACAGCTACCACCACACTGGCTACAAACGTCTGTATTCTACCCAGACTTTTTGCAGAAGTGCTGATGCTGTCAGTGAACTGAATTTTAACCTCATTTTTTTCCTTCTTTTTTCACAAGAGAATGGGGATTTTTAGAACTTTAGAAGTAATAAAATATTGTCAACATTTCTAGTCTTAGACTGAATGCATTCACTAGATCAGCAAAAGGCTGTGAAGACAGAAGAATAAAGTACACAAATTCTTTTTTGATAAAGTGTTAAAATACTTATATTTCACAGTTTTTACTCTATAATTGGTGGAAATTTCCTACATCTGTGCCCTGTAGTTCTTTGTACAACTGCTTTGCTTGCATCACAGTGACCTTTTTTAACTAAACAGCATACTTGAAGAAGTATTGATTATTTTATTTTTCCAATTAGACAGAATTTAGGACAAGGCTGACATTTTTTAAACATTTTCCCAGCCATGGGAAAAATCTGAAAACATATTAAAAAAAGGAAGTAACACATGGTACGCCAAATGACTCACAACTGCAAAGAAATCCCTCTATATGGTTTTTGTTTTTTGAAGGTAATTTGTATAACTCCTGATACACACTAAAAGAAAATGGTCACTTTTTAAAAACTGATTAAATAATCGACATACACTTTGACACAGTAAAAATTACTTCCAAACAAGGCATATAGACACTTGTAAAATGGATATGCCAAGAGGGTGCTACATTGGCTGCCTAACTTACATGAATAAATGTTCTTTCTTCAGTCTAGGTTTCTAAACCATGTCTGTCCTGTTAGCTAGTTTACTTAAGCACTTTTTTCCCTAGCAGACATGGAGACTGATTGACCTGTGTGAAGAGAAAGCACCATCCTCTTTAGGACGGATGAGCAGCCTGGTGGAAGAGGCATGAGCTAATCGAACCACGATCCTGTCTCTCTCCAGGGTGCTGCTTTTCCCTCCCCCATCTAAGACAGCATGTTGCCAACTGTGCTGAGAGACTTTCACTAGTACCTTATCACCCACTAGGTACCAGCTGATTTGAAAAAAACAGAAATAATACAAAGCTGAGGAAGCTTAGTTTGAGATGGTCAGTGGGCAGTTTTCCATGCTTTCCTTATGTCAATGATTCCTGCTCGAGAAAAAAGAGCAGGAAAGCCTTGAGACAGAATTCAGCTTTAGCTCTCAAGTGCTTTAGACAAATTTTATTATTAGTCTGAACCATCTCAGGTAAGGAGAAGAGAGGCAGGGATATAATCACATTGTCAATGAGCTTGGGCATATCCTGGATCATGCAGCCTGGCTACAAGTGCAAGTATTCTTCCAGCTTAGCTCTGGGATGCTCGCTGCAATATGGTCATCTGCTGTACATAATGCAAGGAAAAAAGGCTTCAAGATGCCTCTTGCTATAGCCACACTTCGCTTGTATTCCATTGCAATGAATTTAAGACCCTCACAGCCAGGTTGTGACCATTTAGACTCTAATTGGTGGTAGAAATGCATTATTAGCATATATCTTTTTAAACAAATTGAGTGGTAGATAACTAGTTCGTTACATAAATGAGACTCATTAATTGCTTTTTATTTTGCATCAGGAGTCAGGGCAGAAGAGTAACAGCAAAATGTAAGAGGGAGAACCTCTGCTTCATGTTTCTGAGGCAACTAACCTCCCAGGCCTCCACACATATTTGGCCTTCTGCATGCGATGGGGTGGATGGAGGAAGCAGCTGTCAGAGTAATGTTCATCAGAGTGCCAAAAATGTGTTAAAAGGAAAAAGCTCATCTGAAGGACATCAGCAGAACAAGTCAGTATTTAAAATCTCCTAGAAACTTTGTACTAACACTCAGGTATTGTCATGGAGTTCAGAATTACTTTAATTTTTAAAATGTTCAAATAAAATACTTGGAGCTTTTCGAGATGAGACTGTCTAAAACCCTGGGAAAACCACTTAGCCCTCTCAGTTGACACTGTTTCGAGTAGAAGGTTGGAAAGGATGTCCTGCTGAGGTCCTATCAAACCAAATTTATCCTACAATGACTTTCTCTGAAATTGAAAATGTGTGGAAGTTCAAGTAGACCTTTTCTTAACGATCTGGGTTACCTACTGTTGGAAAAGTAGGCTTTGATTTTCTATCACAGGTTGGCTTTTGCAGTCACATGCTTCACAGCAATATTGAATTTCTGCTATAAAATTTGGCCACATTTAGATCATGAGCATCAAGATCTCAGTACCTCTCTCAACTGGAACTTGCCTATTGTAGAGAAACACTAAAGACAAAAAAACTTTTGAGAAGTAACTTACTATCCCTTCCCCAAGCATTCTAAGAATTCTGAGGGGACTAGCAATATTAGAATTTTCATTCTATTTAAAATTATGCCTTGGCATCTTATAGGGTAAGATATCCAAAACCAGTGTGTTTCAATCTGCTTTGGCTCCTCTTGACTTACGTGATAGAACTGAAGTTTTCTTAAATTCAAGAAAGCTGAACATTTTTGAAAAACCCATCACAACTAGATCAAAGGTCTAAAACAATGAATGCCTTGTTCTTCATGTATATTCAATAGTCACTGATTATGAGTTGTTGGAGGAGGCAAGCAGGTTTTGGTTAAATTCCTGATCTATCCAGTGGTGTAGCACAACTCCATCAAGAGCAAGTACCAGCCTACAAAGCACCATATTTTAGTGATGGAAGAGGTAAGGGTCATTAAATTGAAACCTGGGATAACAGATCCAAAACCACTCTCAGCCTCATCATAAATCTTGGTGAAAAATTTCTTGCACACCTTGTTGTCACTCTCAGCATAGAAATATGACTGAATGTCACAGCAAATCATTGGTCCAGCCACAGATACCCTCTTCAGCTGAGATTTATCCACTTGATGGGATCCAGCAGTTCATACACAGAGCATGTTAAATTTCTGAGAGACGAGATGTCTTTGGGCAGAGGGTCCTGAGCTCCATAATGCCAGCTGAACTAATACTACACAATCCATTTTCCAATGATCTAGACTAAAGATTATAGCAGCAGGCTAATCCTGTGCATGGGCAATGCATCAGCCTTATCATGTGCTGATGATGTGCTGCTTGCTGCACCTTCAAGCTACTGGTCAGAAAATGCCTTGGGAGCACCGCGGAGCATGGGCTTGACTGGTTCCTGTGGTGTCTCTGGCACCAGCCTGCTGAACAGCTAGCCAGCCCTGCTGGGTTGAACCTTCAGATGCATGTGTTTTTGATTCTTTTAAGAGTTCATGTTCACCAGTTATAAGCGCAACTAACTTAATACTGTATCTGTTATTTTTGGTGGTGATGGTGGTTAGTTTATTTAGACTCGTTCATTTAAGTGTTTTAAATACATATGAACTAGCCTAATTTTCTGTCAAAAAATACTCTTTCTCTCTGAACAGCTGTGTAAGTGACTGTTACCTGGAACTGTTTGTTCCTTTGTGCTTATACTTAATGTAATGCCTAGAGAAATTACATGAGCAACTACATGTGTGTGGCCTTTTCCAGAGGACCAGTCTGAAATATTAAGTTTTCTTCCCAGTCTGCTCAACTCTGTATATTAAGCTGTACCACCTGCACCTTCTTTATTTTAGAAATGAAGTGCTATTTCAGGATGCACAAAGTTTTCTGGGGTTTGATCCTAACTTTGAGAATGCTTTGAGTTTGCCATTTTTAGGAAAAAAAACTCACAAAAATTCCACATTTGATGGTTACGCATTTGTTTCTTCAGAGCAGACAAATGATGCTGCAATTGCATTCCAAGAGCTCCCTCCCAAACTCCACCCCTCCCCCAGCTACTCTTTTCTATATTTGTTTTTTTAAAAGTAAGTTTTATTCCTTGCATTTTTACAGGCATCAATTGAATTTCTCTTCTGCTGACAGACCAATTCCTCCTTGGCCTGTTTCATATAGACACACAATGTATGAGCGTACTTCTTTAGCATGACAGATTTAGCAATGTGAAACCATGAGTTTGAATCTTCATAGATAATAAACCCTCAGGGGGTGTAAAGCAACATGTCTTCACTTATGCCAACAGGGGAATAAGTTGTGTTAATTTGCACCATTTAATCCATACATTCTGACTCCAGATTCTCCAAGGTTCATCACTTGTCAAGTCTCATTTAAAGAAACAACCCATTTAAATTATTTGAGTGAATTCTACCAGTTTTATTTATTTAGGGGTACATGCAGTTCACCTTTGCAAATTAAGCTTTCTTTTCTTTTTTTTCTTTTTTTTATCCATAGATGTTCAGTGAAGCAGAATTTGTGACTACACAGATATTATATGCACATATACACAGTAGTACATCTTTGATACTCACTCCGTTCCCACTGTTATTTGTTCATGTTCAATGCCACCTCCCCCAAATGTCACAGTGGAATCTATCCATAAATTGTCATTACCACTGGAGATAAAATGTGTTACATTGGAAGACCATAGGTTTATTATCCATGGTTCCAGCAGAGGTAGGTGGCTTGTCATTTGTAAAATAAGGTACTTCATTTCTGATCTGGGGAAGAAGCAAAAGTCCTAATTTTCCAATAACTTCACAATCATGCATAACATGCAAAAATGAAAGCTAGACATTGTTTACCACTTCTGGTGATAAATTTCCTCGAGTAATTCTGACATGTACCTGCAACTAGTGATAAATGAGATGTTTGTGCTGTAATTCCTGTTTGGTATTTTGTCAGTAATGTCAGATGTTGTGACTCAGTTGGACTGTCACAATGTGTAACCTATATACTAGTGTTTGTGGATTTCAAATGTCCTACATGTTGCATGAAAATATGTTATAAAAATAGATATGTTTTCTATTTTTGAATACCTCAAAACTGAGGAATCATGGGCCAATAAGTGCAATATTTAATTATTTACTGAGTGTATATAAACTTGTGTGAAAGGGAGAAGCATCATGTGTGTGTGATAAGCTGTTGATGATGCCTGTGTGGCTTAACATTTCTAGTAAATGTACATGTCTTGTGGAAAAATTATATAGTAAACACTTTACCAGTGTAGTGTAAGAATATTCTTAAGTAACTTAAACTATTTTTCATATATGAGACAATGGTAAAAGATATTTGTATGTTTACTGCAAGTGCATGTCAATTTTACTTTTAGGGTTGTGAGTGTCCTTTTTTGAAAATTGTCATATTACACCAACACTAGTGGGACAGTGCTTTCACTCAGAAAATGCCGAAAACCATTTCTAAACTGTCTGCCTGTCTTTTTAAAGCATGTTGTCTAGAAGCATTAAAAAACTTCTGAGCACTTAGAGCTCAGAAGTTACACTGAGTTATTCTTAAAGAGTCGGTTACGTGCTCTGTCTGCCTGTGCTGCATAACATCATGTGGGCATGTTTTCTTCAATCTGATACAGTTAACTCATAATACTTACCTGAAATATTAAATAAGGGTACCCAATATGCTTGCAGATGACTTGTCAAACTTCAGTTGGTGCCCTGGTTTAATATGTTTGGGAACAGCTTGAAGGTCACAGTCAGCAGCACAGTAGAGTGGATGGTGACCTTAATTAGTCACTTTTGACAATTAAGTTTCTTAACTTCTCTAGATCTTAAAGATGGAACATACCCACATTCTTCACTCCATTGTTACATGGCCCTCAAAGTTCAACAATTGTACTACTAGCAGTAAAGCTGAGGTACAGATGGAAACAAAATACAGGCCAGAATCTAACCATGAAATTAAATGAAGACATCCAATAATTTATTTTTTCCTGCTTCCTTGCGTAATTCTAATGTTCTCTAAGAACATGAGCAAGGCCATCAGTACCCAGAAACACCCTTGGGCACATTTGGGACCTTAAACCCTGAATCACTGATCTGCCTTGTGTTCCCAGCTGTGCCCATGCAGAGAAGCTCATTCTGTTGATTCTTGATACATCTCTGGTTTCAAAGGCATGTGTCATCTGCCTTGGGAATTTGCTAGAGAGAGAGGCCACTGAGTCTGGGCCATGGGGAAGAATTGGTTTTGCTGAACAATTTTCATTAAAAAGTATATTCATTAGTACCACACTAAAAGGTACATGAGTAGATTTTTAGTTTGATCTGTGACATTTTTGTGAAAACGTACAAGGTTAATTTAGGTATGGTTGTTTGTTGTTTTCTTGGTTTTTTTAAGATTAGATCTGGAAAAGAATGAAACGCTAAGGCCTACTGGAAACTAGTCACATGGGTTTCCTTTCTGATATCATTAAATACTTTCTCTGAGAAAGCAAAGTAGCCAAATTGCATTAAGTAGCACATGACAGTACTTGCAATGACCTGAAAAGTCCTTAAAATGCTCACTTGTTTTGTACCTAATGCCATTAAAACTTTTGCAAAATTATACAGACCGAATTGAAATGAAAATGTATGCAGATAGAAATTTGAGACTGCTTAATATAAAAAGCAAATTCTCGGCATCGCTGTTGATGAGCAACAGACAAAGTAACAGCCATAATATGAGGTACTATTTAAATAGAGATATACAGACTGCTACAGTACTCCCTAAACTTTTTATTGCTAAGTGACCTGACAGTTCAAGGGCTGGCAAATAATTTAACCTAGCTTTTTATAATTCCTTGCTTTAGACATGATTACATGCACAAAGATAAATGCTTACCTTGATGATATGTAGCTGTTCTGGTTCCCTCAAACTAACTTGTTTGCTGAAATCTTCTTGAAGAAAAGTTGAAGTACTTGCTTAGAATACATTTGTGAGGGGGTGAGACTCAATCTGTGCCTTCTCCCCCGACTCTTACTGCAATATAGTTACTGTGGTTTTAAAAAATATGTTAGCTAAAATGCTGCTGGGTGATAAATTTTGTGAATCTTCTCCATACATCCATGGAAGCTCTTGTCTGAATGTTCAGTACAAGTTTTATCCACATGGAGAGTTTTAATTCTATGCGGATGTAGAAATCATGTGTATTCATTGGATATTCTGTTTGTGTGTGACTTCTGTATACCAAGTGGATTTTGTTTGTTTATTTTTTTTGCTGAAAGTTTTTTTTCCTTTTGCCATTACAATAAATATTCAAGAGACTATATTCACGAATATCTCAGTTGTGGTGAAATGGTCTTACACCCCACCCCTCTCCCCCCATTTATTTCCTTTCACTTACTAAGACTGGGAGAGAATAACTTCATTTTTTACTAAATGATGCACAAAGAAACCCCATCTGCAATAATTCATTTCACTAATATCCTCTCAGTAGCACTGGTGACTGGAGTTCTGTGCGAACTCCACAAAATTCACTGGAGACTTTGCCCTAATAGTCCGAAGGAGAAAATTTTTTAGACATTTCACTGGCAAAAGCATGCTGCATATATGCTGATCCTTTAAAATAGAGTGAAGTGTTTTCTTTTGATGCTTCATTGTCTAAACTGTTAAACAGTTGTGCTTTTTGAATGCTGTTATTAGTTGATCACACAATCTTAGTCCAAATGCGCCATCTCAGTTGTGGTTGGTGGTCATTTCAATCAAATTATGATGCATCACAGTCCATTGATTGCTTTTTCCAACACATACACACAGCACGTACATATACTTGTGTCCATACTTTGGACCCTGCTGTGACTCCTGAATTTATTTTCCCTCCACATAAATCCTAATCTTCAACCAATCTGTAGAACAGGTTGCACCATCCCCTGTGTCCCCCAGCTCCTGCGGGCAGGCGTCCACCTACAAACTCCTTTAGTACACATCCTTTCTTACTGTTCTGCTCTGTTCCAGCCAAATCCCCCTATTTTTCTAGTATATTTACATCTCATCTGTAAAATATTTCCTGATAATCGCCTAATTCCCTCTCAACACCACGTGCTTCCTAGCTTACTGCTTGTGATCCTGCGTCTCTAGACAGGTTTCTGCTGAAGGGTCTATCTGTGCAGCTCACTGCTCTCACTCATAGAGCTTCACTTTGTAGCACAGACACTTGTCATCAAATCACTTCTGAGAATTAAATTCTGTCATTCCTCCCAGATATTGGCAAAAGTAGGGTCTTTTCCATCTACCTCCCTCATGCCGTTGCTTTCTGAGATGGGCCCTAATGTACCTGCTTGGTGTATCAGGGGGAGTGGAAGATAAGAAAATGACGTGTAAGAGGAGAAAGACAGCAGGGAAGAAACAGATGACTTCTGATGGATACCTTGGAATGAAGGAATTTTTGAATTGCTGTTATTTTGAACATGCTGAAATATATGCAGAACTAAACTAGGGAAAATCACAGATAGGTAGATGAGAACAGGGATCTACTAGGATCAGCAACAGGTGTTTTTTGTGCAAGGAAACCCAACTTCATCCTATTTCCAGTCAGAATGCTGGAGACTAGAAGTTTCTAAACACCAAAGAAAAAGACACAGGAAAAGATGTGGGAAAGGGGAGATGTAAAGTGACACAGAAAAGATTCCCAACTATGAGTAAAAAGGGAAAACAGGCAGAACACCCCAGTGAAGTGAGGGTGGATGACAGCAAAGTGATCCACCAAAATCGAGAAAGACAAACTGTGGGCTTACACCCAAATGAGGGAACTCAGCAAGGTAACGGAAAACTGAGGGTTAGTTGGTTTTTGTACAGAACTGTGCAACTCTTGAGCTGCAAGCTGAAAAACAGAGGTGCCTTCAAAAATGTTTTGAAGCGCCTTTCTACACCTGTGTATCTGCTGGCACTCATGGAAGATCCTGAAGAATTAAACCATACGGCAGAAGACTTACAGCTTAACTGGTTCATGTAAGAAAAAGATGTGCTTTAAACCATGGTGAACACAGGTCATCAGTGGCAGGCACAGGAAGTGGGAAGCTGGTGTGAGGTCCTGTCCTCCATGATGTCCCTGCCAGAGGATCTGCACTTGGGTCTGGTCCCAGTGCTCCACTGGGGTTGGAGAAGCTCGACGTGCTGAAGGAGCAGCAGGATGAAGAGACACTACAGCCCTGGCTAAGCCTAAGAGTGAGTTCAGGCAGCTCTGCAACACAACGCAGTGTGAAGGAAAATGAGACCAGACACCATTCCACCTGTGAAAAAATGGTGTGGAAGGGCCAAAACCCACCCAAACTCCCAGTTATCAGGAAGATAACAAACATCGTCTTGGAGACACAGAAACTCTAGTATTACACTCTTCACTTCCCAACAGCTGCCCCAGGGGAAGTCATCTGGGGCTTCCACAAGCAGAATCACAGTCTCCTGAGAAGATACAGCCTTTTCCTCATGTTTAAGCACATGTGAAGAGTGATCTTGCACTGACAAGTTATCAGCCCTATTGAGGCAGTGCAGCTAACCCTATACAACTTGGCCAGGTGCAGCTGACAGCAGAGCAGCCTCACTCTGGGGCCCCTGCAGGGTGTTCTGAAGCCCCAGGAGGTGCATACCCACTTGTTTCAACTCAATGTCCATGGTTAAAGAATAAGCCTATGAATAGCTGTAGAAAATCTCGGGGTGTCACACAGGATATCTGCCTCTCACCATACTCTTGAGGTTTCAAAGTTTAGGTAGGGTTTTAGGAACATAAGATCAGGCAGCCATTTTTTTTAAACCTGCTTTTCTTTCAAGTAGATTTACCCTAAGAGATATATTACATGTTCATTTTTACTGTTTTCTTTAATGCTTATCCAAGCAGGAGAAGGCTTACGCCCCGACCCTGGCAGCACCAGCCCCTGCGCAGGCCAGCAGCCCAGCCGGCTGTGCCCTGCAGCTGCGAGCCAGCCCTCGGCTCCAGCAGCACCTGCCGAGCGACTCGGGTGGAACCTGCCTCTGGGCCATCTCTTCTATTTCTGCTGGGGAACAACACCAGAAATTGTGTGGAAAATAAAGCCCACTTCACACTGCAGTTTCTCCCTTCAGTAATTAACAATAGGGAGATGAGTTTGCTGACATCTTTGCTGCATGAGGGCACGTAACCATCCACATGCCACCTGGCATAGCAGAGAAATGCTAAGGTTTTACTGTGTAACTGTCAACATGGAACAAATGTTGCTTTGTGTCTATGCAGGATAAAAATATCTTCACTAGCATTACTGACAAGCTGGTTAAATTGCTTCCTTTTATGTCACAGGGAATGGGGACCTTCTACCAGGGTGGAGATACTTGGTCTTCATGTCAAGTCTACAGGAGGTTGCTTAACCTTGAGCACACACACAGGATTTCAGACACAGCCTTTCATATCAGGAGTCCTATGCCTTTGGCCAGTAGTCTGGATGCTATCTGCTTTTATTACATGGGTGCTTCCTGACCATGGTATTAGGGGACATAAGTATCTGGTCCTGGGATGAACATTTCCATCTGGAAATTGTCTAATTCCCCTTCTGCATATGACTCCCAGTTTTCTTCCACTCAGTATTTTCCTCAAATATAATAATAGAGATTCCCAAAGTATAAAAGCAGGGATTTCTTCCTACTTCCTTAGCAGATAACATCTTTACTATTACATTTCAGAGGAAGCCAGAAAGACAATTTATTAATCTGCTGAGACTTCTCTCTGGCCTTACCAATCTTGGCTAAAGATAAGCCATGTCTGCACAACCCCCTAATACACAAATCACTAACTCAGAGTGACAGTTGCCTGGCAACCGCTAACAAAGAAAAATGGAGAAATCACAGAACTACATTTTGGAGATATGCTGGCAACAGATGTCCCTCCAGCACTGATCTCATTGGTGGGTTGGGTAAGAGGCCTTAGTGTCTCAGTGCTAAGCAAACAGATTCTTTCTCCTTCATTCACCACTTATATTCCAAAGTGAAACCGACCTTTTGGGTTTTGTTCATTGTTGTTTGGCTGGCTGGTTGGTTGGTTGGTTGGTTGTTTTAAATGAGGTCATTTAAAGAGCCATTCATTGTACCAGGAGAGGTGTGGATAAATGTTGCACTCAAATAATATGGCACAACATACGTGCATGATAATGATGACAGACAAGCCACAGAGAAAAGGAGCTGGGCCCGGATGGTTTTGGCAACCACAGATACCATCCAAAGCTACTTCCAAGTATGAGCAATAGAAACTATGATCTTGTGGGCAGCCACTTTTCTGGCAGGCTGTTTGCCTTTGACCACCCTTCATAATCCAGCCATGAAGTTTCTGAGCACTGCATTTGCTCAAAGGTGCTGCTTCAGTGCAGCAGCAGGGAATTACACAGCTCAGCTAATGGTCTCATCTCCTAGTGCTGAAAGAAGGTATGGGGAAAGGGTAAAAGGAGGGTGTGCCTCTAAAAGTTGCACAAAATCTTGGTGTAAAAGCAATACTCCTCAGGAATAGGAGTAAAGTTAGTAAATCAGGAATGACCTAGTCCCTTTGTCCATTTTAGAGGTCCCAGGGCTTTTGGCAAGTCAGAACCCTGATGGATGCACTTTGTAAAGCTTGCTGTGGGTCTTACACCCCGGGCTGTGCACATCTAGGTACAGAGATCCCACGGGGCGGTCAATAGAACTCGCTGCTGCAGCCCCCACTGCTGGGAACTGCATGGCCTGTCCTCAAATTAGCTGGGTTATTTTAGCATAACATTGAACTGCCTAGTAATGACAGGCTCATCTAAAAATCTTGCTTTTTTCCTTCTTTTTCTTTTTCTTTGCATTGAAATGAAAATCAGATGCCAGAAATATCTTTTAACTCACCATCTTTTCTGGTCTCACAGCAAGAACCTTCCTTTGTGTTATCCAACGCCCTATACAGACGCAACAGGATAACATCTCCACCAGTTGCCTCCCAGTCCCCTTTTCCCTGTCCCCTTGGGAAGGAGCAGTGGGAGCCTCTCTCCGTGCAGTTTATGGCTGCATTAGATAGCCCTCTAATGTGTGTGCGCCGGAGCCGCACCGCGCTGCGCAGCACAGTGGCTCCCAGCCTGGCGGGGACCCGTCCTGTCACCTGTCAGCTGCCACACAGCACGGCGTTTGGCCTTGGCAGCAGTCTTTTGTCATTTCAGCTTTCATAGGAAGAAGTTTCCGTTTTTAACACACTCACTCAACACCAGGATGCTGCTCAGCCTGGTCAATAGATGGAGCTGCCCCATCATGTGAAATCCACTTTTACCATTACCTTGATCTCTGTAGCTGAATGTCAGGCCTGAGAACAAAGCCAGGCTGCATTTTCTGACTGTGGCATTGCCCCATTCATTCACTGCAAGACACAGGGCAAGCAGACATGCAACACAGTCTGTTGGTACAGGATCCCTAAGAGCTGCTCTCCTAATCACGGCAAGAGCTAAAGTGAGGGCTCAGTGAGCTTGCAATGCAGACTGCTGTACAGGTGACTGCATACAGTCACTTTTACTGTCTTCTTGACCCCTGGTAGCAGTAGCTGGATATGAGCCAGTGTGTGCCCAGGTGGCCAAGAAGGCCAATGGCATCTGGCCTGGATCAGCAATAGCGTGGCCAGCAGGACCAGGGCAGGGATTGTCCCCCTGTACTCGGCACTGGTGAGGCCGCACCTCAAATCCTGTGTGCAGTTCTGGGCCCCTCACTTGTAGAAAGACATTGAGGGGCTGGAGCGAGTCCAGAGAAGGTCAGTGGAGCTGGGGAAGGGTCTGGAGCACAAGTCCTGTGAGGAGCAGCTGAGGGAGCCAGGGGTGTTTAGCATGGAGAAAGGGGAGCTCAGGGGTGACCTTACTGCTCTCTACAATTGCATTAAAGGAGCAAGGTGGGAGACAGTCTCTTCTCAGAAGTAACATGCAACAAAACAAGAGGAAATGGCCTCAAATTGTGCTGAGGAGATTTAGATTAGATATTAGGAAAGATTTCTTTACTGAAAGTGTGCTTAGGCATTGGACCAGGCTGCTCAGGAAAGTGGTGGAAGTCTTCAGTAAAACTTGTGGATGTGACGAGGACACGGTTTAGTGGTGGACTTGGCAGTGCTGGGTTAATGGTCAGACTTGATCCTAAAGCGTCTTTTCCAGCCTAACCGATTCTATGATTCTCTTCTATGATTCCTGTGCCTTACCCCACAGCCGCGTGCTGGAGGACAGACCGTACAGACGAGTGTCACTATATCCTAGGGGACAGCGCAGCACTAAAACCAGAAGGGATCATACGTCATAAACGCGCATTTTGCCCAAACCCTTCGCCGGCGGTTCCCGTTCCGAGTGCAGCCTCCCGTTCCCGCTCACTCCCGCCGGGAGCTGCCGGGCTGCGCGGGGGGCAGCAGAGGGAGCGCCGGAGCCGCGCAGCGCAGCTCAGCCCCCCCGCCCCGCTCCACACGGAACTGGGGCTGCGGTGCCCCCTTTTGTACTTTGCGAGCGTTTACACAGGTTTTCCCCGCGCCTCGCCTTTACGCGCCTGCCCAGCTTTCCTCGTTTTCCTGCTCAGAAAGAGGGGGAGGAGGGCTGTTTTATCCACGCCAGAAATGAGTGGTCTCGCTTGGCCACGGTGTGGCGACAAGGCTTTTTTCTTAGCTCGTTGCCTGGCAGAGACGCTCATCTGCTACTGTTACCTTCGCGGATCCAAGCGTGGGAAAGATTTCTGCTCCACTCCAGCCCTCTCCTTCTTTTTTTTTTTTTTTTTTCCCACGCGTACCCCATCCCGCTCCGCCCGCAGCACACTTTTTGGCGGCAGCTGCTAACACTTTTCAACTCTGCATTTAATTAAAGACTTCAATATTGTCATTCTTGTAATTTCCCAAACCATGAGTCTGACTCCAGGAAAGCTGTGAAATAGGCGCCTAAAAGCCATATAATATATTGGCTTCATCCCTTCTATTGTCTGGTGCGTAGGGTTTCTTGTCCGTACTCCAAGTGCGTCTGGGATTAGTGTGTTAAGAGTTGCTGCTTAGGTGAAGGACAGAAAGAGCAAGAGGGAAAAATACTTCATGCTGTCAGGACTCAGAAGAAAAGCTCTGAAGAAAAATGACCAAAGATGGTGTCCCACTACCCCTTGTGGCCATCCTGGCCTTCACCTCCCCTTTTCAGCTCAGGACTACAGTGCTCCATCTGCTCATGACGCCTCCCACGTTGCCAGCCTTTCCACAAGCACCAAGGGCTAGAAACTCCCTGGAGAACTAGTGCCAAGAGACTCTTTAATCATTTCCTACCAGCTCTAACACAAGAAATTACGGTTCCATAGCCAGAAACAACTTAGCATTGACAAGCTTAGAGGCTTACTCTAAGTTCTGCATTTTTTTCAGGCACAAGGTTAGTTGTGCATTTGCCAACACTTCCAGAGGGGTTAACAGGGCCACCCAAACAGCGTTTCCTGTTCAGGTCCTGCAATTCAGCCAGAGGCAGGAGGTGCTGCAGCACAGGACCCACAGCCTGCGGTGGCATGGGCAGGGGGTTAGCAGACAGAGCTTCCCACCCACAGCAGCTACAGAAAGGGGGAAACACACAGCTTTAACATGGGCCCCCGGATGGACCTTGTACTGGTTGTGTGAGCAGTAGTTTCATGTCTCTCCTCGACATTTTTTGCACCCACTCCATCCTTCCCCAGGATAGGAGTATGGCAGAGCTTGTTCCAATGGTGAAACAGGAAACAGCATTTGCCCCTTCCTTGCAACCTAATGCATCCATTTTTCCACTGGAAAAAGTATCCTGACGTAACATGGGAAGAGGATTCACCAAGATAACAAAGAAAGGAAATTCTACTCATTGTATAGATTTAGCACACTATGAACTACCTTTGCTTTGCCATATGGCAGGCATGTGGTACATGAGGCTACAGTCTATAAAAATGATGTATTCAACTGCTAATTCAGATGTTATTGCAGTTCATACACTTTCTAGAGTTTCTTTTAAAACCCCAGCTCTAACACTAGCTCCTCAGAATGCTCAAAAAATACTGACATTTTCCAAAACATGTGTTATACAGGTAAGTTTCCAAACCTCAATTTTAAAGGCTACCACACAGACCCACTAGTGAAAGAGCAGGAACACCAAATGTGTTTCTTATTAACTCATCGTGCAGGAGAAGTGGGCTTGCATCTGACTTGTGCTCCTCCACCCAGGCAGAACAGTGCATGGGGATTCGGAGGGACTAGTGACAGGCTGGCCCTGCTCTTCACGAAGCAGAGACTGTGGACATCTCAGACCTCCTCATCCTTCTATCAACCACAAATATGGGGGCCACCAACTCTGCAGGCCTTGGGCAGGCATTTATATTAATTAGAGGTTTATAGCTGCAAGAGAAGAGGTATATGGCTGCAAATTCTCAACTGACCACCTCCTAAAATATCAGGGGCCCCTGCTCCATTCCTGTATGGGAGACGTGACTGCTTCTCTGCTCTAATCCCCCACAACTAAAATATCGCAGCCTACTGATCTACCCCTATCCAGACAGAAGGCAGGGTGAGAAGATGCATCAGTTCAGACAGATGATGCACAATTCTTCTGCCCTCACTAGGAAGCCACACAGGTTTCCCAGCCCCAGTCTCATGGTGTCAGCAGGGAAGGTGGCTGAGAACAAAAAGGTTCCCTTCATGTGGTGCCTGCTGCTGTGCCCTCTTAGCCTCTGTTGCATACAATGCCAAAATATTTCTTAAGAGAGCCACACACAAGGCACGAATCCTAGTACTGCCTTCCAGAGACATGGACTCTGGAAAGGATGCCAACCTGATTTCTGAGGGTTTTATGAGAGGAACATTTGCTTTTGCCATTTGTGTCTCAGTGGACAAGAAGGATGGCTGAGGCAAAGGGCACTGCCAATACTGCTACCCAAAAATCTTCTCACAGAGAGGGGAGGGAGGGCAGGATTTATGTTCCATGTAAAATCTACTAAAGCTATGGGTTTCTCCCTCCCAGTCTTCCCCATCACTTCTCATTTAAAGATGTGACTCCTTCTATAATCCCTTTTTTCCCCAAGGGAGGCATCCTGGCCCAGCCTACAGCCTCAGACAGCTCTGCTGTTCTGGGTCTGTGCTCTCAGATCACAGTATTCTGCCTTAACATGCCTGCAGAAAGCAATTAGGAGAAATAGTTCAGCTCTAATTTATACAGCAATGGCAGTGATCATTGCTCACAAGAGCATGAAGCATTAAAAACAGGAAAATAAAAACCCAGAAATGGAGACAGAGCAACTCACTTGAGGCATGAGTTCGCTGTGCAGTGGTTTTCCTGTGGAGGGTTTGCTGTGACCTGTCAAGGGACTCGCCATGCCCGTGTTCGACCTCTTATTCTCCTCTGCTTTTTCTTGACCGTCAGTTGCTTGCTGTACTGGCCAAGGCTTTGTCTCTGAATGGTGTCTCTGGGAGAGAGAGCTATGTTGTAAAAATCACGCTTTCCTAGAGGCCAAGAGCAGGCTGGGAGACCTCCGCCCTGCTCCCAGCATGATCCTGGTTCTTGCATCACCCCTGCAGTCTCTCACCCTCTCTAAATTTCTCAGTTTAAACAAAGCCTGAGTGGCGAGGTCCCAGAGCAGAGCAGAGAAGGTCCTGGGTGTCAGACAGGAAAAGATGCTTGCAAGTGTAAGAGGCAGCATGGCAGAGGTTGCAAACTTAGACCTTACTGAGACGTGTGGCGGGGAATAAAGCCATTTATGAAGTGGTCGGGTGAAGGAAATGGCATATAAGAATTAGGAAGTATCAGGTACAGAGCAGATTTTGAAAGTTTGCAAGTACTAAGTAAAATCTGAAAACAGTAAGAAAAGCTGAAAGAGAGAATATGGATGCAACTTCAGACTCTGAAAACATCTTATTTTTCTTACCAGGCACCTCTGTAGCTGCTTCTTTTGGAACAAGAGAAGATGCGGCCCTGGTGCCCTTCTCAAGGGGAAGCAGAGCTTTGTGGGGCAGAGAGGGCAGGATGATCGGGGCTGAACATTGTGTGACCTGTAGCCACTCACATCCATGTTCTGCACCTGTGTGTGATGAGGGACCCTGGAAGCCTGCTGGTTTGTGTTGTAGTCCCTGTGACAGACCAGCCCCAGGGACAACACCAGTGCTCTCATGGGGTCATTTGCTCGCCTGCTGCCTACCCTAATGCTGGGTGAAGACTGCCTTGTTCTGGATCCAGAAAGGTAGAGGCCCGGCAGTGACGTTGTACAAAACTCTGCAACATGATCCTGTGATCCCAAGAAGTTGGAGAGCCATGAAAAACTGCTGGAGCTAGTAACCACATCTGCAATGGGAGCATAATCTGCTTATGCAGGAATGCCTTTGTTGATGGCCAGAGGGCACTGATACAGTCATGGAAAGGCTTCAGTCAGCAGTCCCTCCCAGCAAAATCCTGAATGGAGAGGAGCCTTACAAGATGGGAGACATTTCTTGTCATTTTAGTGGAAAATCTCTTCCTTGGACTCATGGGTTTACTGTTAGCTCTTCCAAATTCTCTTAACACTAAATCAAACACTGACATATGTCTGAAAAAAGAAATGTCTTGGACTTTCCATGGGGATCACAGAATTGTGGAATCGTGGAGTGGTTTGAGTTGGAAGGGACCTTAAAGATCATCTAGTTTCAAGCCTGCCCCATCATAGGCAGGGACACCTTTCACTAGACAAGGGTACTTAAAGCCCTATCTAACCTGGCCGTGAATATTTCCATGGATGGAAGAGATAATGCTGATTCCTGTGCTGGATCCTTCTAGTTCTTGATGCACAAGCACATTCCCACACAACACACCACTCCCAGCAGGTAGAATTTCAAGTGACCATTGTCTAATGAAAACAAGGTTATGACTCTCCAAATAAAAATAATTTCAGGTATCTGCTTGCAATCTTATAAATATTCTACAGTCTTTTTTAATTGTTCGGTACCTAGGCTGAAGCCACTTTTTTATTTTGTATTTTAGGGTTTTGGTGATTAAGGTTTTACCTGTATTATAGCACTTAGTGCTCATCAAAAAATGCCACTGTTTTCACGTTTAAAACAGGAGGAACTCTACAGTGAAAATGGCTGTTTTCACTATCAAGTTACTGTGATGACTATCTCTGGGGCAAGTTTACAGTGTGTCACATTTTCACCTTTCAGCAATGCAAAAGAGCCTCCCAGAAGAGTTAGCTTCTGTTATGCTGTGCTCCTCTGGCTCATCAAATACTTTTCATAGGGTCACGGTGGAAACAGAAGTCTTCAGAAAAAGCAATTTTTAATATAGTCTAATAATATAATTTAATATAATTTCATGAAACATTTGTTGAATGCCAAGCACTTCATTGCTACATAATTTTTTGTTCAGTTGTTTTTTTGGTTTTTTAAATAGTTTTGCATCAGTAGAGCAACAGAAATTAAAATCTACTATTACAATGTGCTAATAAATGTTACCTTGCTCCTGCAAAAAGGTCAAAATTTACACAAAAAGAAGAGAAAAGCAGCAGCATGTATAAATAGAGGTGTTCAACAAGTAACAGCAATTATCACAGCATAGCACACATATGAGTGCATAGTGAATGTGTGAAGTCTGATTCACTTTTTAAACCATGTTAAACATTAATTTCTCAATAAAACTTCCAAATTACCTACTACAATGTCACCAGTTTACAGTGTTTTATGATAAAAAAACGCATTTTAGTGCCTTGTGCATGCAGAATGAAGTCCAGGGTGTGTGGGCCAGTAGGTGTTTTACTTGCTTTAGGACATGCTAGTGATGCAATGGCTAACCACAAAATCCTTATTCATTTGAATGCTCACTCTTCTGTTTATATGCCTCGAGATCTGTGGGTGTGCCTCAGGTGCATATTTGTTTAAGATTTAGGAAACCAGGTGTGTGCCATGATGAGAAAAGTGAATTGAAAGCTGAGCTCTGAGGAAGCATTGCCAAAGACTGTGCAAAACCAAAGAGGGATGGAAAGAGAGAGAGAAAGAATTGCAGGTAGGTCTGATCAGGTTCATTTTAGCTTGGTTTGGAGGAGAAAGAGGATGTCAGTAATAGTCAGAAATCACTGCAAGAAGTAATTTGTGTACTTCATACTTCTGTACCTATGCAGTCTTCAGCTGCTCTTGCCTTGACCAAGACATTGGTTTCAGGTCTGCAGCTTTCCAGATAGGTGTCCATGTAAAATAATTTCATTAAAAAATGAAGCTATTCATGGTCTCATATTATCTCATATTATCTCTCTGGTCAACCAGAAGCAACCACACTGGTAAGCAAACAGCACTTTTCAAAGGCCTGTTTGGTGTATTAGCTCTCCTCTGTCATATAGCAGAGGATCAGGTACCTGCACCATCCACTTCCTTCCCCAACACCATTTACACCAAAGCATTACCTGCATATGCTTAGCTGTGAACCTCTTGCACCCCAACGAGGCTTTCTAGGAACCCACACTGTCACTGTGCTGTTGCTTTAAGGTTCTCAAAGAGTCCCTGTCTTTCCTGCACAGAAATGCTCTGTCATGTTTAGGCAGGGTGTTGACCATGCCCATACACTCTTTATGCAAATGAACCCTGCTCTAATGCACCGTTAAGCAGCACTGTGACAGCTGTGCTGGCTGAATCCTCACACAGCATGAAAACCTAGACAATGTCTAATGTAGAGACTTGAGGTGGGACCTCCTAGTCCTCAGTAGCATCCTTGTGCCCTTGCTCAGACACCCAGGAGCTTTCCTGTCTTACCAGCTCAGACAGAGCTTCTGCATAGAAGCGAATTTCACTTTTGAAGATGATTATTAGTAAAAGAATGAATCATAATGCAGCTGGGAAGCCTGTCGGTCCAGCTCTGACAAAAATTGCCCTCTAGAGAAAGAAGTCTCTTCAGAAGAGGCAGTTTCTCCAAAAGAAAGATAAAGCAGTTTGGAACGAGAGCTCAAAAGAAAAGTATTCCAGCTACTTGAATATAATACCAGAAGATTCTCTTTTTTTAGTCAAACACTGCTTTGAGCAACTACATGTAAGTAAATGAGGGGGAGCTGGGGATTTTGGCTCTTCCTAGCTTAATGACACCAAACCTGCAAAGAATTCCTGCCTCCACTTTCAGTATCTATAGTGTTTCCATCACCAGGACTGACAGTTTCTTCTCCACCAGACCATGTCACTGGCTTTCACTGGGGGATTCACATGTTGCCTGGTCTATATGTGACACACTAACTAGAGACCTTCTTTAAAAAAGGCATTTATGAGTCACTTGCTATTCAGCTATGCTATCAAAAAACCACAGCTTGAATACATAAGGGCATGAAAGAAACACTTTTAAAACATTGAATAATTTTTTCTGACACTGTCATTCTCACGTCTGAAAATGCTGCAAGTTCCTGGAGCAGTGCAGCCTGGTTTTGTCACAGCGAGCACATCTGAACACAAGTCAGGGCTATTTTATATTCCTCAGCATGACAACTTTGACCAGTACCTCTGGAAGCATGAATCAAATCTCAAGGCAACGTGCCCAGCTTCCCACTGCTAAGTGCCGGGCTGGAAAACCTTACATGTTTTCCTACTGCAGGAGCTGCTAAAAGCTGGAGATATGAGTGGAGGAAAAAAAATAAGGAAGAAGAAAAAACTTCACATGCCCACAAACGTGCATACTTTTGGCTTTCAGCTTGTTTTCACTTTAGAGCACACGTTTTCAGTACTTAGAGAAAATAATTTCTTTCGTAAATTAATTTACTGCCATCAGCTTCCTGAAGGCAAGTTTAATCAGTTATCCATGTCAGGCTTTTAAAAGTCTCCATGTTTCTACGCCTGAATAGTTTCAGGCAGAAGAAAAAACATCCTTTAGGCATGTAAATACACATGCCCCCTGACGTCTACATAGCAACATTTTTACTTTCAATTGACTGAATTATGTTATGATCAGGTGGCACTGCCATTCCTTAATGCAACTTGTGATGCTGGTTGCGTTGGAGGTGATTCAGTAGAGGCAATGAGCTAAAATTATAGCACGCACTCTCTGGTTCCTGTTGTTCTCATTAGGAGCCTAAATTTCCAACATACATTTGTGATTCTAGTTATGGGAGAGCTAGAGGAAATTCGCACCTGTGTAGGAGGTACAGGAAGAACACTGCTCTGCTTACGTCTCACTTTTAAGCAGTGTTTTGAACAGCTTACTAGTTTGTACCGATTCTTGGAAAGAATCACACCCATTTTTGAAGACCTGGCAGGACCACCGTGCATGGTGGTTTACAGTGGTCCTGCCAGCTCACAGCACAGATTCAGACCTAAGCCTGGCCTCCTCTCAAATGTGGCAAAGACATCAGTTTCAGCTTCCTGTTCTGTTCCAAACATCCTAAATTGCTAGGTGGAGCACAGGACCCTGACCAAGCTAGAAACCTCAAGCTTTTGAAGGCTGTTGACTAAAATGGACACATCAAGCCAAAATATCTGCTTGCATATGCTTGTTCATAGCATCAAGTCATGAAGGAAGCAGGAACTTAAGGCTATGTATTAGCCTCACCCCTTTGCATATTCTCCATCCCCCTAAAACTTTCAAATGCTGGAAGTCGTAAACAAAACAGCCTCTGGCAAAATTTCTGCTTTCATACCAGGGTACCATCTGTGTGGCTGAATTAAAAGCCTGGGTCAAGATGCAAAATTGCTACAGGAAATGAAGTCAGAGGCTGTTGTGGAAAAAGGGCTTGTTAAGTTGGTCAATGGATGTCTGTCAAGAGGGACTTTGGGAATAAGCTTTTGCCCACAGTACAAGGAAGCTGGGTTCTGGCCAGTACCAAGTGACCTGGACATGAGCAACCCAAGGGAAAACTATGCCATGGTCAGACTGATGACCCTGTGCTGCAGAAAGATAGGGAAAGGGGGTACTGTAATTGTGCCTGGGAGAAGCTGGTACAGCTCCCACTGCTTTAATGAGCACCACACACAGTCATGTGAGAGCTGTGCATGACCTGGCGCAGGCAAACGAGGTTACTCATGTTTGCTTTGCTCAGCCAGTGCTGCTTCTATACAGATATCCATAATCATCCGATGTCACAATGAGAAAGCTGAAAACAACACTACCTTGTTTTTCCTACCTATAAAAAAACCACGACTTCATTAGCCTTGTTTCATTTCCCCCTTTTTTTGGCAAGCTACATATACCTCTTCAGAAGTCAGGGGTGAGAAAAGAGGATGGGAGGTATCAGTCATTGCTTCAAATGGTTTGGCATTAACATGTCACCAGTGTATCAGGGGATTCATCAAAGTCAGGAATAGCAGGTGACTCACAGGCAGTGTCTTACTTTTGTACATCCCTGGTTCAGGTAGCATATTCGCTCATTGGATTTTATGTGTCATGCAAGTGAGATGGGGGATTTGTCAAGTGTGAATCCACCTGGGTTTGGCTGTCAGAGCAGAGAGTCTCCCCATGGTGCAGCTCCCTGAAATGGTGGAGCCCTAAGGCATGTGTCCTACTTGCAGTTCTGAATGGCTGCACCCAGGACACAGAAGGGCACAGTGTGCATCGTCCCAGGAGGAACACCCATGCTGACATAGCTGTGGCTCACTGCACACATACACCCTCAAAGAGCTTGTTCAGTGCTCTTTGAGCTGCACAATTCCCATCCTAATACATGGACTCTGATCTAGGTCAGCAAACTTGCATATTACAGTGGTAGCTGACAGAGACTGTGGGAAGAACTGCCTTGCAGTCACTGCTTTTCTCCATCCCTGAAGGAAAATGAACATCTTTTCTCTCCCCCGCCCTCCACCTTTTCTGCTTTCTTCTCCAGTGTGGCAGAGGGAATCCTTTCAGAGACAGATGGGATTCTCCAAGGAGTGCCTTCCTCTGTATCAGGTGTGAGTGAGTGATGAGTGTCCTGGGGACCTGGTGGAGTGATCTCCGTCAGCTCGGCAGCTCCCTGTTCGTTTCAGCAACAGAGGACAGCATGCTATTTCCAATACTGTCTCTAATCAGATACTGGGAAGATGATCAGGACTAGGAGTAAGGCACCCAGACACAAAATGGCTACTACCACGTTTCCCCACCCTCCATGTGGTACCCAGGCTGCAGAGGAAATTCCTTTGGTTGAGCGATCCCTGTATGCGGTAAGGCAAAGCCCTGGACTGTCTCCAGGAGCCAGAGGAAGCCAGCTTGCACAGCAGTACTTTTCATTCTTTTTTTTACTTTTCTATTGCTTTGTAGGACCCCTCCCCTTGGAACACAGACCAAGGCTCCTGTCAGAGCCTGATGCCCTGTGTCCAGGCCAGCCACTGCCCTCAGACACTGTTCTCTGCTTGAAACATTCCTGTGAAATGTTCGCTGGAGTTATTCACTGACCCCATTTCCACTTTATCTTGGTGCCCACATGAAATTACTTGCTGAAACCCAGCCAATGGATCACTTTGCCAGGCTGAAGGGTGAGCCTGGATTGACAGCCTGTGGACACCACCTTCCCCCTAGAAGGAGACCAAATCACCCACCTTAGTCACCACATACATGCCTGGTTCTGGGGGGGCCTGGGCACATCACTCCTGCCTGGACAGACCAGAATAAGGAGTGATGCGGGCATCAACACCTCTTTTTTTCCCCACTCAGCCCACATGTCTTTGTGGCTATCTCCCCAAATGCAGTGTGAGGAGAGGTAGAATCAAGCAGGGCTTCATAGCATGGTCCAAACCATACAACTTTAGATTTAACAGGTATCCTTGCAGTTAGTGGTAAACTTCTGCCCTGTCTCTTCCAGACACATGCAAATAGCTTCATTGCGGGTAGAAGATGTTCTTCTGCCCACCAAACAGATGCAGCTCAGAATATGAGCTTGAGCCCAGGTTTCATACCTTTCCAAGTGGATCACCAGCTTTTCTGCACTGAAAACCAGACTTCAAAAATTTTGACACCGCTGGGCTTCCTTGATCCATCCCACAATTATACCTGGGCACTTCAGTTATATTTTCTTTTTCTTTTTTCTTTTTGGTTTGTGTGTTTTAACTTTTCTCCTATGCTGACATCTGCCAAGCTCAGCTTTTTATCTTCATTTTTTGTTTGTTTGTTCCTGTCACAATTCTCCAAGCAGAAGAGAAGGCTGCTGGGTGCTTCAATGCAAGATGTCACCCCTTGGATGGCACACATCCCTGTACTGATGGACCACAGCCTTCTGGTCAGTGAACAGCAGAGAGGCTGCATGCACGCATGGTGACCTGCCCACTCCATCCTGTACCAAGATGTGGGTAGTGTCAGTGTGAGCGCAGCTACACCTGCCTGGGTGGGTGGGAGTATGCGATGACAGCACGCCACTGACGCTGGGCTGGCTGCTACACTCCCTGATGAGCATCATCTCCACTGTTTGGTAAGCTGCCTTTCCTGTGCAGAGACACGGGAAGGCAGCAGTCACCCAAACATTTGTTGCTTCAGAGCACATGTCCAGGCCTTTGCACAACTCCACCTTCAGTGTCAGTGTCATCAGTGATGCTGGGCTTCACGTGGCAATGGTTTAGTCATGGGCAATGTTCCCTGTGGGTGACTGTGCTCTGGGGGAAGTAATTTCCCCAGGAATGCAGGAGGCAGGTCAGAGATCCCACATGCTCTGTGTGTACTTCATCCAGAGTCATCGGAGGGTACCTCACACTTCCTGGTACTGGTGAGACAGTTTATGCTTTGATGAGAGAATGAGGCCAAAATCCTCTTGCATAAATGCTGCAAGGGTTTATTTGTAATGCAGCATCAAAGATACACTCTGTGGCTGAAAATACTTGTTGTTCAATGATCTTTACCAGGAAGGAACACCTGAGGAGGTTGTTTCCGGGAAACTCAGAGACACAAGTAGAATGTTTGTCTGTTATGTACCTATTGGCCAGTATCACTCACTGCAGGTATCCATTCCAAACAACATAATATGGTAGAAGTGAGTTGTTCCATCCTAGCAATAGCAAAGAGAGCAGAACAACAACCTTCACAGTGCTTAACCAAGGAAGTTGAAAGTATGAGAGTATCCAGATGATGACATACAAAGAAAGAAACCTTGTTGGACCAGGGAAAAATAACAGTGATTGAATGCTCCAGCTTAAAAAGAAAGGATCCATGCGTTCAGCAAAATTGTGGGAGCGTGGAGAGTTACTGAGAGGAAAAATGTGAGAAGTGATAATGAAATGTGGTGAATATTGTGAACTATGCTTAAAATGTAGTTGACAAGTGCCTTTGTTCTGTAGAGCTGTGAAAGAAGTGGGTTTGGAGAGAGGTCAGACTGAGGCTGCAGCCCCTCCTCTGACTCTGCAACCTCTTCCAGCTTCTCCCATCCTCCTGGAGGTTAAGCATCACTTTGGGGAATGGGTTTTGTTGTAGCCTAGCTACTGGAAGAGAAGGACATTTTTAATCCCTTTTTCAATGCCTGACAGGAAAGGAGGTAACATATTTGGGAACAGGACTGCGCAAGCTGGGAAGATGAATATGCTGCTAACACAGCAACAGTGGCAGCCCTTTGACCTCTGCTCATAGCATAGAATAATGTGCATTATTTGGGCCAAGGTGTGTTGAACTAAACACGGTTTTGGGCAGCAATGCTGCCAGTGAGTCCCCGGAGATGGGTGTGAGTTCCTTTACCACAGCTGCTGCTCCAAGTTCCAGGCTTGCATGGGATCCCCACTGATATCCAAGAAACTTACTAACCATTGCAGATGTACAGATAATTAACCAGTTTTCATCCTTTGATTCATTCCATAGGTTTTAAGAGGGCCCTATCAAATCTTACTGCCAATAAATCTGTCATGAGCAAAACCCACAGATCAACAGTGACGGAGTTCTGCAATTTTGTTGTTTTTATCAGAGAGCAAACTCCACTCTCTCTCTTCATTTAAATTGAAAAAAAAAAAAAAGAAAAAAGAAAAGGAAAGAAAGAAAAAGAGAAGGCAGTGTATTACCATCCACTCTAGCCCGCACAGCCAGCTTCTGTGACCCCCTGGCCAGCTCACTTTTCCTGCAGCTAGGGTGAACCCTGAGCCAACAGGGCTGTGAACTTACTCTGTTCATCTAACTGAGTGTTAAATCTGAAGTCTGTTTTAATCATTGAAATGCCATCACCTTTTTGATCCTTGAGAGTCTCCTGGCTACCCCAGTGTGGAGTACATGACACACAGGCAGAGTTAGCTCTGTTGTGTGATTTCTCCATGGCTTTTGTGAGCCATTTTAAGGCACACTCTGAGCTGTGTTCCTTATATGTAACACATCTTAGCTTGTATGTGCCTGTGTGTGTGTGTTTGTAGCTACTTGTGTTTAGCTACATAAGTGAAATCTTGCTTCTTAAGGCGTGTGCACTTTGCTGCTTGTGTCTGGAGCAAAGGAGGTGGTGGCTCGGGACTGTGCTTCCCCCTGGAGCAGTGGGACCAGCAGTGCACAGCTCCCCGCTGCAGCCTGTACGGCTGGCAAAGGTGAGGTCAGTCGGAGCCTGCAGGCCCGGCATTGCACCCGTCAATTAACATTCACACATTCCTTCTTCCTGACGGTTTTGCAAGGGATGTCCTTTCTTATAGGCAGTCTGACCAGACATTCACTCCCAGTAACTGCTGGAATAGCTCTAGGACAGACCCACTAAATGGCTGTGGGGGGCTCCTGTTTTCTGCAGAGCACAACTGCTCCAGAAGAGAAGCATGTTCATCCATACATTCACACAGAGTTTCTCCTTTTCAACAAGTATATATATATATATATATATATATATATANTATATATATATATATATATATATATATATATATATATATATATATATATGCTTTCTCCCCACCAAGCCTAGATGAGCAACATAATAATCTTTCCTGTGGAGCTACTTTCAAAAGCTCATTTAAGCAGTAGTGATTTCTGTACTGTAAAAGCTTTTTGGAAAGCCCTAACTTGCAGACGTGCACAACCACCTATCAGAGACGGGAAACGGTCTTTCGAGACATTTTGAGGAGCTTGGAATTGTGGGGAAGTGGGTGGATCGGGCCCCACTCTAGTGGGACAGTGCCCCGCCCCCATACCCCCCCTCAGCCCTGCTGTGCCTGTCAATCGAGGGACACTGGAGATAGCCCCTCGGTGTCACCTTACCCACCCCTCAGTGGCCGAGACACTGGGGACAGCCCCTCAGTGTCACCTTGCCTGCCCCTGAGTGGCCGAGACACGAGAGGTCCCACCTGGAGGGGCAGGCCTGGGGCCAGGGCCAAAAGTTTAAGAAGCCCTCGCAATGGGGCTCTCTCTCGGTCTCTTCCACCTACCTGCATCTTGGAGAACTGCACTGCTGGAACCCAAGCGTTGGTAACTATGCCTGTTTTTCTGTGTCTGTCCTATCTTCCTGTTTTCCTGCCTTTCTTTTTCTAAATTTCTTCTCACGGAACATAACATCAGATGGGCTGTAAGGTTTTCAATGTTTAATGGGCTAAGTTTATGCTGGGATGAGTGATGTTGTGTACCCTTTACTCTTTTGCCAATGTCCCCTAATTTTCTGTAATTCTGCCAGTAAACTTTTGTGTGTTATTTGTTACATCTTGGGAAAATTTTGGTTGAATTTTCTCTTTGCACCTACCCAGAGAAAAGGAATCTTGGTTTACACCGGGTTCGGGGCGTAACACCACCTGTGCGGAACTAAAGCTTGTTAACTGATGTCAAACACCAACCCACCATCTTGACATGGATAATTGCTCAAAGTAATCAGACATTAATTTCACTCTGTATCAGAGGAAGTTGCTACTTTATCTTGGAGAGAAGAGTTGATAAAATAAGTTGTAGAGGGACTAAAACAAGATCCTATTGTGTCATGCCCATGTTAAGCTGTTCACCACTGCTGTTTTCCACACTTAGGCCACACAAGCTATCCTGCAGACTTTCCTCCAAGGACTTTTTTCCTCCTTTTCCCAGGACTGTGACAGCAGGAGGTCCCTTCTTGCCTTGTGAGTAAGCTGTGGCTACTCTCTCTCAATACTTGCTGAATGTGCAGCTTTACCACTACCCTAAAGTTGCTCCCAGCATCCCTTTATCCATCATTTCCCTCCGTGCTCAGATACTCACTATAACATAATTCCTCAGCCAGGATTATGCCCCCTTGCACTTCCCTGCATCAGCCCTCCCTGAGAGATGTCCAGGTGGAAGTGTGGGACCAGGCGAGCAGCACAGCCAGGCACCTTTGCAGAGCAGGTCCAGGAGGCTGCAGGGCACCAGGGCCTGGGCTATCCTTATCTTGCTGCAACCCTCCTCATGAACAAACTCAGGCTTTTTTAGCTGTTAGTTAAGAGATTCTCAGAACCCTCATGCTTCCCTCTCCTCCAACAAGCATGATTGTGCGGCTGTGCAAGCCGTGCTGCAGATGTCAAGGTTGCGTTTTCTATTGCGGGTTTGTTTTTTCCTCCTGGAGAGCCTTCACATCACCTTCACTTCACCTTGTATGGTGCCTTCACCTTTTGTCACCCACCACTGTTAGCTACAGCAAGAAGCACAGATTTTTGTTCACTCCTCTTGCACACCGAGCTGAACTTCCAGAGCCTTGGCATAAGAGCAGCTGTGGGGATCTGCAGAGATAGCTTTTGGCTGTGACAGAAGATAATGTGGCCGAGCCCACTTCCTCGCTGTATTAATTATTAATGGAGCTGAACATAAGAGTAGCGCAAAGAAGAAAGGAGTGATTCATACCCTCTCTTGCTAATGCTTTCAGATTTGCTGGATTTCCAGTGGCCCAAAATTAAATCCCCTTTTTCTTTCTAAATCAGGTACAAAGCTCTATCCTGCTAGAGGAAATTTCAATTTATCAGAGGCAAAGTGATCTCTCTCAGGTCACATACAAAACAGTCCAATAGCGATACCTGGCAGTGCAACATGGGGTTTTGGATAGGAAGCCTACTTCAAAGGGTTTTCTGATCTATTTTTCAGAATAACATGCTGTTCTGTACTGAAATGAATGTGTAGAGATTAGCATGTGCATTTTCCTTCCCCTGTGAGCAAAAGAAAATCCCATCACATGGGCCAGCGACTGGCCGAGCTGCTCCTCTGTGGTGCCGTGCCAGCAGCACGGCAGGAGGACGTGCAGCCCAGGGTTGTGGCACACCCAGCAACACCCCTGCATTGAGGGTCCCTGTGGGGACATCACCTGTCCCCAGAAAGCAGTGGGAATGCACTGCCTGCTACCAGGTAGCTACTGAAAGGCGAAGGGGAGGCACTGGAATTTCATCTCCATTCTCCCTGAATCCAGTGCAGCAGAGGAAAGTTTGGGTACCACCATGAGGATACCTTTTGCTAAGACGAGCCAAATTCTAATGTCTGCGCCTCAGGAAAACAAACACCATTAATGATGCCAGGGAGGGCTGCAACTACAAGGAGAGCTGCGGGATTCTGCAGAATGCAGCAGAAAATTGTTCAAATTTATATAAAAAAGACTCACCAAGCTTTTAAGGTTGGCTGTGGGTAAACAACAGTACAGGTATCCCAAAACATTACCGAGGCTGCCATGCCACCCCCCCACACTACAGTGCCATTGCATTTGGTTGTAATTTTCACCACTCTCCAAGCACAGCACCCTGAGGATTCTCTAGCACATCAGAGAAACATCCTGCACCACTACCCACAGTTTCTCCCACCTGGCAGCTTGTGCAAGCAGCAGAGAAACTTCAGGACTGCTGCTGCAGCCATCCCACAAGGAAACAGTGCTGGAGGCTCCTACTCTTTCTGGCTGGTGGAACATCAGAACCAGCAAACACCACAGACCAGATGGTCTGAGGCTTGATGCCACCTTAATCAGACACATAGTTCTGCAACAACATATTTTAAAAGGGAGTCCCCACTAGTCTCTCTGGACAGCTGCAGACCAGGGAGAAGCACCAGCAGGGATTAATACTTATGAAGGGAATTCTGGTGAGGCAAAAATAGACAATGCTGTCAAATGTGTCTAATAAAGCATGAACTTGAGAGTTATTTTACTTACCTGCAGGAGAAAGAAACCAAACCATAACCAGTTCAGTTAGAAGTCATGCTGCTGAAGACTTTTGCAGCTTGGACAGTCTAATGAATAAATTGAATACTAATGGTGTTCATCATTACTAATTACTGACTCTGGAGGAGGGCACTAGGAGGCAGCCTGTGTCCTGTGCTCCTGCTGGGAACACTGTCTGTGGATCACATCTCCCCTGACCTTGCTGTGCTGTTGAGTGTTGCAGATCAGAGGCTCCAAACAGTGTAGTACCCCACTCCCATTTGGGGAAACAGGATTTAAAGACCTTTTAAATTTACAGAGTGCTCCAGCTGGTGCTGACTGGCCCCAAGCGAGGGCGCAGCAATACTGCATGGTAGCCACAGGAGCACAGCAGGTTTCTCTCTGAGGTCTCTGTTCTTGACAGCACCTGTGAGACTTTTGGGGGTGCATTTCAGCCTCAGGGCACTGGCAGGTTTTGGAGATATCCTCCCTCCAATGACTCCAGAGGAGCTGACACCCCAGCCTATGTGCCGCATTGAGCAATGAGCGCTCTGCAGCGCTCTGGCTGCACCACTACAGGAGCAAGGAGCAACTGCACAGCCCAGAATATCGGTATGCAACAGCCACAGATCACTGGGGGGGTTTTTGGTTGTGACTTGTAGCTCCTCAATATTCCCCAGAGCAGCAGCGGCTGTGGTTGAGCCACTCCTTGAGTGAGAGCTTTTTTCTTGCTTTCCTCACGTTTCTTCCCTCTCTGTCTTCAGTTCACCAGCCCCTTGACGGCTCCTCAGTGTGAAAGCCCAGGTGCTTATGGCATAGTGGGACTTCAGAGGACGCAGCTGGAGGTTGTATCCCTGCTAGGAAATCCCGGGCCAGATTGCAATAATCTATTTTCAAAGGTTTTTTTTCCTTTTTTTTCTCTACATTTCCTTAAAACATTTCCCCTTCTCTCTCCTCACTTGTGTGTTTTCCTGCAAGTTTCATACTCCGCTTAAAGCAACCCCAGACATACCACTTTTGATCGGTTTCTGTGAGATCTTGTTTTGGTTTAACCCCAGCCATCAGCCAAGCCCCACACAGCTGCTCCCCCACCAGTGGGATCATGGAGGGAATAAGAAGTGTAAAAACTGGAGAACTCGTGGGTTGAGGTCAAGACAGTTTAATAGGGAAAGCAAAAGCCATTCACACAAGCAAAGCAAAGCAAAGCAAGGAGTTCATTCACTGCTTCCCATGGACAGGCAGGTGTTCAGCCATCTCCAGGAGAGCAGGGCCCCATCGTGGGTAACGGTGATTTGGGAAGACAAACACCATCACTCCAAACGTTCCCCCCTTCCTCCTCCTTCCCCCACTTTCTATCCCGAGTGTGATGTCACATGGTCTGGAATATCCCTTTGGGCAGTTTGACACCTGTCCCAGCTGTGCCTCCTCCCAAGCTCTCAGGCACCCCCAGTCTCCTCACCAGCGTGGCAGTATGAAAAGAAGAAAAGGCCTTGGCTCTGTGTAAGCCCTGCTCAGCAATAGCAAAAACATCTGTATATTATCAACCCCGTGTTCAGCACAAATCCAAAACACAGCCCTACATGAGACAATGTGAAGAAAATTAACTCTATACCGGCCAAAACCAGCACAGATCCCTTTAGCTAATTGCACCTGAGGGTGGCTTATATGAGTAACCTTGTGCAAAACTGGACATGTTACGGAGATACCTCTTTCCTGAAACACACAGCAGCAAAAACAAAGAAAAATCCAGCTGACACCTGCTGTATCCTAAACATGCTCCTTCTACATGCAGACACTAACTTGTTTAATAAAATGGAAGTGTATCATAGGGCAGCACGCAGTGTCCTCTGTCTCTTCTCTCTCCACATGACACCTTGCCCCAGCTGCCTGGTTCTGAGGCATGAGAGCCCTTCAAGAGGGCATCTGCTACTTGTTCCATATTCAGGATGCACTGGGAACCATCATGCTTCTTTGATGGACAGTACTTCCCATGGAAATGATGCCCCCAGTAAAGTAGCTTTTTCCTCAGGGGTCCAGGAGGCGGCTGCTAATTGTGAGCAGTATTGTCACTGTGCCCCTGTCTCCATGGAACACAGCCCACTCGGCAACACCAGCTGCCTACAAGGTTGTCCTTTAACTTTTGAACCTGTGAGCCAAATTTTACCACATTTAATAGCATATATTTCTAATAGTTTTGTGAAAATAAGAAGTCAACTGGAGGAGAAAACACCTACACGTGTATCTACCCATGCAGGGATAGGCTCAGCCAGGAGCTTATGGCTTCAGAAGAAACACCAGAGCAGAAGAAAACTGGCCTGATAAGCTGGGCAAGTCAGAAACATGTGGTTGCCTTATGGCAAGTGTTCATCTCCCACTGAGGAGTCCTTGAGAAGTGTGAGGTGCATTGTGGTTTGAAAATTACTGTAATAGAAAAAGCCCTTCCAAAGAGCCCTTCTCTCTCCTTTTCCACTCACCCCCTCCCTATCATCTGTACAAAGGACCAGCCCATTTTCAGGCAAAGCTACACCTAAAGTGAATTGTACATAAGAGTAGGACCAGTGGCACTAAGCGATGTGTGTAGCTCCCAGCACACACAGCACATTGCTTACTTGTAATGCTGCTATTTTCCCAGGTCCTGGCCCCTAGCAAGGTACCTGAAGGCACCAAGAGTGAATGAAACCAGCTGGTGCATGTGGTCCTTCCTGCAGTCTGTTTGTCTCACATCAGCTTCCCATGATGTGACTCCTTTCCTAGTGGCTGGTTTTGCCTGCTAAACAAAAAGATGGACTGAGAGACTATCACTTTTCTGTCCCCACATTATCAAACCTTATCTTAACCTTCTCTTGAGTAAGATAAATAGGTCATATTCCTGGAATCCCACTAGACTGCAAGATTCCAGGTTGTTTGATTATTTTTTCATTGCACCTTTTTGTCCCTTCAAACTGTATCTCCAAGCATCGCTACCAAACTTGAACACTGTGCTTCCAATAACATCCTTGACAATACTGAGGGTACTCAAATAGTCTCCCATTTACTGCTCATCAAGCATTTTTTTAGCCCTTTCACAGGTACAGCTTTGTAAGGGACTTTTCCCTGCAGCTGCCATCAGCACAGCATCATTGCACAAAGGCTGTATGACTGATTCCTTGGTAGTCTCTCTTCTTATCAGAAGATAAATGTGTCCCACAATCTTTATTCACGGATGCATGTGGTTATTATGGACGTACTACCCCGGCTTATGGGAGGGAATGAGAGAGAAAACTAAATAGCAAGCAATATTGTTTCAAGAAGGGCTAGGGCTTCTTTGTTTGCCACAAGCTTTGTCTTTGTGGTACATTCAATAAGTAAACACAATTTTATAACTCCACAGAGCACTTCTCTTCTCTTTGCAGGCCATGGCAAGAAGCCTAAATCCAAGAACTGCTTTATATGGGACCCTGAAACAAATGTGGGCACCAGAGGGGACCCACAGCCAGCTGGATTAAAAAGGCAGCACTACATCAGCTGTTCCTGCTCGTTTCATCAGAGGAAGGGCACTACTCAATGTCTCCACTCTCAAATGATCCCTTGTATCAAGTAGACATTGTGTCAGACTTCAACCAAGACCACGCTTTAGGAGGCCTAGTCCTGGCTGCGGTCAGGACAGCCAACATAAACCATGAACCACAGTCTGAGAATGTGAAGGGCTGTGCACAGCCCTTAGTTTGGTCAGTGCTGCAGTCAAAGTTTTGAAAACTTCTTAAGAGATTTGGCTATTAGTTTTCTGGAGTCTCAACTATGTGAAGATACTGAGGATTTTAAGCCACCTTTAGCTCTCTGCCTGGCCCCATGCAATGATAGTTTACAGGCATTTGCTGCAAGCCAAGTCCTACACGTGTGCAACACAGGCCAGCTGTACTTTGACTACTGCGCACTGCACAACCTGTATTTTGCTTTCCAGACTTCTTAAGATAAACAAACAGTGGTCTCTGCTACATATTAGAGATGCTGATATTGTAGGCATCTGAACTCAATGGATGCTGGAGAAGGATTGGTAGGGGCTGGGGGTAACACGACTGATGAGTTTCCGATCTCTATTTGCTGTCTGCCCAGCTCATCAGCACCAGACAATTAATGCTATCTGGTATCCTTTTTGTTCTCCCTCTTGCTTTCACTAAGGGCTGTTTACTCAGGTATGATGTCTTCCACACTAAGGGCTTGTTTATCTGAGACAGTCATCCCACACTTTAAAGTCAGTCTTTAAAGCTGAGCTTAACTCTACATTGTATCAAACAATTTTTTAATTTCTAAATTTACATCTTAACTACATACACAGTTTTTACCACCACCAGAGTAACTTCAAGGAACTTAAAACATTTGCTTTGCAAGAAGGCAAAAAAATACAGCTTTGTACCCAGGGAACTGAGACAAAAATCAAACTCCATCCTCCTAATGTCCATATTCAAGCTGGGATGTCTTTGATGAGATGAGATTATTTTAGTTGGAGAGTACTTCTCCCTGCTCAGGTTTGGCTCCCAATTTGTCACTCTGATTTGTATTTGGATTTCCTATCCCCCTTTTATTACTTTCGCCGATTTCTCCACCAGTTTGACAGGAGGAAGCTAGAGATTTTCTTTATTCTTCAGACTAAACTAAATTGAACTAACTAAAGGCTTTTATAACATCTTTGAACTTTTGTGGTTTTTTTTTCCTGGAAAAAACTAAGTAAAATTAATCACAGCTGGAGCAAAATTGGACTGATCATTCCAGTAAACACTACGTGTGCTAGTAGCTGTGACTTTCATTTTCCATGCAGCAGAGAGATTAAGGAAACAAAGCTGCAGCTATTCAGACTATTTGTCTGAATTAGGAAATAGAAGAGTCATTTGTTCAAAAATACATTGAACTGTTACAGCAGCTGCTATCTGCACCGAAACAGGGGATGCATTTTGGTTTTGCTCTGCAACTTCCCTATTCTGATTCATTATTTCCATGTGCAGAGACTGACAAAGTGCTGCCACAGGATGTAGGAAAGAGGCAGTGAGCTACTGCTGCCAGCTTCAGGCTTACCACATGCACAACTGTGGTACCTGACCTGCTTACTGAAAAGGTTTTAGTAGTACCAACAATAATTTAGGACTCCTTCTTCCGTATAATAATAACCATGATGTATGCAAGCCATTTTCTTATTAGGGCTGCTGGAAACATGCAAGGAGAACCCTGACAGGAATGACAGACACCATCTAATTTATCCACCCACCGCTCAGTGCAGGATCTTTCATCTTCCCCACACAGCACTTATCAGCCTTTTCTGACACAAAGGTGTGATTAAAAAGGAGTCCTAAGAATTAGTTCTTGCAAACTAACCCCTAAACCCAAAGAAGGATCTAAGAGACATAAGGAAAAAATGAACACATATTTTTTTTTATTCAACCAGAAACTATTTTCAGTTAAGCAAACAGTCACACAAAACCTCACACTGATCCTAAAAAACAGTTTAAGAACTGTACTTGCATTAAAACCATATTTCTTCCTCAAGAAAAATATAATTTATTTTTTAGAGCAATTTCTTTTTGTCATCCATTTGGAACAAAGATTGTGACAACATTTAACTGTACTCTTGTTTTGTTTTGTTATCTTTGTGGTATCCCAACATATTGCTCCTCTAGACAATCTCTAGACATCTAGTTTCTTTAAAGCCATTGAAGCCAGTGGTAACATTTCCTGAAAACCAAGATTGTATGCCTTTCCAATATAACTGTATATCACACTTTGTCGATTAGTCTCCTTAAGAAACACCATATTTGATTGACATTTTTGATTTGCTCACGTTTATTTTGTATTATCTATGCAAAACACTATTCTGACAAAATACAGTAATCAAAACATTCTGGAAATACGTTTTCTCTTAAGCGGTCAAAACTATGGGATGCATGTAAAAAAAGTTAACTTTCAAAAAAAAAAATACAGTAACTAGGCAGAATCAACACATGCTTTTATTTCCATTGCATATAAAATTTCATATGAAGGTATCGATGTACAGTACTATCCCATAGGCTGTAAGAGAGGCTAAGAAACCAGTGAAAGAATAGCCATGTGCAATGTTCACACAAGTTGCCACTCTCAAGACATCCCCAAAGAAAATACCGAATTAAAATAGTAACAAGAAATTGTTCAGGATTTCTGTTGTTATAGTTAGTGTCCCTTTTAGACCATATAAAACAAAAGCATTCGAATTCCTTTGGGCCAGGGCTGCTAAAATCTACAGTTTGTGTCAAAAAGGAGATTCTGTTTTTCCTTGGAAAAGAATCTCTCCTTTCATGAATAAGTCGCAAGTTACAAGGGCTGGGCATCACTGGAATGGAGAAGAGGTATTTACCTCACTCTGGCAAATTCAATGATACCAGCTCTAAGTTGTTTGGAGCAATGTGACAAGTCAAATAGCAAGAGTTGCTCAGTCCAACCTGCAAACCTAATAGTAGTGTTATTAAAACATCTAACAGTTTACTGCTCTTCTGTAGAGCTAGTGCACTATGCTATACACACCTGCACAAAGCTTTAGCTACACCTATATAAAATAAACTTTGGCTACTTGTAACACTAATATTGGAAAGCATTTCCAAGACTGAAGTTGTTGTTTATTCTACTATGGATTCTGCTTATACAGACAGTGATCATTTGTGCTACAAAAGAAGAGACATTACAGATGATAGTAGAAGTGTATGAGTTACACCCTCTTAATTCTGATCATTCCATTTCACAATATGCATTAAAATCAAATGCTTATTAGAGATGCTTTCCAAAGCTGTTTCAGTGCATTTCAGCACTGAAATGCAGCATCAATTATTTAATTTTTTTTTAGGAACAAAAAATGGCTGCAATAATCCCCAATGTTAGGCTGTAAAAAGATATTCAGAGAAACAATACAATTCCATTACCAGAAGTCTGCAAAAGCTTGAACTTCCAGCAGGGTCAAGAATGAAAGTTTATTGTAGTATTACACATATTAGCTCGTAAGAGTATCCCCCATCAGTTAGCAACTGAAAATATGGTAGAAATGCCCAGCCCTAGCCCCAAGGCTACCTTACTTTCAAATGCAGCTAAACAACAAAATATTGTTTAAAGTTAAGGCACAGCCCTGGGACCAAAGACCTGCAGCTTTTTTAATTGATATATCTTTATGTATTTTAAACTTTTCTTGAATCTTCCATAAACGAGCTCTATGGTGACACTGAATATATTACAGGAGAAGAAATGTACAAGGAATATGTATACACAATAGTCATTCTCTCACCAAGAGTTTCCAAATACAGCAACACCACCCTGACAAGGATGATGTTAATAATAAGAACTGATAATTTACAATTAACATTACAGTATGTACATTACAATAAATACATGGTTGTAAACAGAGACAAACAAGACTGTATTACAGGTAAGGTCATTTGGTGAGAAAAATGCATGGCACAAAAAATAAATAATGCGTTTGAAAAGAACTGTCAAAGCTTTCTATAAAATCCATTTCATTCAAGTTTTTTAATTTCTGAATGCTATTTGTTCTATCTATATTCTTTCATTATCATTTTTAATGACACAAAACAGTTTTAGAATTTAAACACAGCATTACTGAGTACAGCAACTTGCAAGCTAAAGTGTATTGTTACAAACAAGGTGATTTTTCTTTTTTCCTCCCACTCAATACCCACTCACTGCGCTTTTTTATGGCAAAAATATTCACAACACATAAAGCCACTTGTAAATTGTATTGTTTTAAAGCAGTGTACAATGCTAAAACACACTTTGGCAAAAGAGGAAAAAAAAGATTGTACAGTGCATTATATCCCCAACTCTAAGAAATAGTATAATTTTCTATGATTTGATTGTCCACATGTATAGGTGTATATCTCACAATATGGTTTTATGTTTATTTACTTTCAATTAAGTGCAGATACAAAACCTTCCAGGTCCTACTGGTTATTCTGGAATTTATATTGCTTTTCCAGTGCTGAGGTTCCAGGCACTCTTGGGGGCGGAAATGACTTTTGGATGGATCAGGTTCAGCAAGAAATGATGAAAAAAAAGATGAAAAGAAAAAAGTCAAAACACAAAAAACCCCGTAAGTTATCTTCATTCTTTTTTCCTCCTTCTTCATTTTCTTTGCTAAGGCCCTGTGAGGACTAATGGTAGAAAAAACTATGACCTGGATATAGAAGAATGCAAAATGCATTTAAAAGTTGAATTATTAGCCAATTATTTTTAAACAGGTTTTTATTCTAGATCTCTGGTAATTTAGCAGTACCTGTATTCATATCTGCAAATGTGCTATGAAAAAATCCAAAGGGAAAATAATGGCTGCTGCTATCACCTTTTGTTATGAGATTATCTTGATATTGACATTTTAACAGAATTTTACAGTGTGGGGGTCTGCTAGCCTTCCTAGGCAACTATTTCCCATCTTCTACACTCAAAACTACAATTTTAATGAAGAGTAAAGTGGAGGAAATAAAGTATCTTCTTTCATGTGACCAAACAACAGGACTGAAAAATGACAAATACGAACTCCTACCTCCCTTTAGCTTTCCAAATTATGGAAGCTTTCAGTACCAATCAAACTGAAAGGCAGGATTCCCTTAGCACAAGCTGAATAAAGGATGAAAATATCTAAGATTGAAATACTGTGGAGTAAACTACAATTCTGATGATGCACTGCTCATTTACTTAAAAATATAAAAAGACAGGACTGGACTGGCTCTTCTTGCAACAAAGACATGAAAAAATAATACTAATTTAATAAAAAAGAATTATTTTTATGTTGTACACCTCTCAGATTAGCAAATGGTTTAGCTGGATAGCTACCCAGATTAAAAGTTACTGAGAGTCGTAAATTGGAAATATTACACTAGTTTTTTTTTCACATTAGTCTGTTCTGATTTAGCAGTCTATAGCTCCCAGCCAAACGTAGTCTGAAAAACCATGTTTCAGAGGAACACATTTCATTAGTATAGCAAAAAAGCTGCTTTTGTACTGATGACAATTCATTACTCTTTTTACAGGCTCTGGGCCTGTAAATCCTAGTGTTAGTAGTCCAAGCTGGTATCACTGGGACCACCTCTTGTAGTAAGACAGAGTTGGCAGGATCAGGCCACTATGAAGGCAAAAGCACTATATAAGTCCACTAATACATTTGGGAAAATTGTGATGAAAAACAAATAAACAAAAAAAGCTATCATACTGAAAAAGTTTTATGTAACACAAAGGATATTCATGGAACTCACTAATATGTAAAATAATAGACTTTTACAGCTCAATATTACCACGACATTCTAAGGTGCAAAAAAATAATAATAAAAAAAAAGAACTAAAGAAAAAACCCCTAGAAGTATTATCCAGTGTAGCACAGATTTGTACTGAAAACTTGTAAGTTACTCTTTGGAAAAGAAATAACCAGTGGCAGATGAAAGTGGGGTTTTTCAAAATATAATACCTTGGTATACTTAATAAAAGTAAGCTCTAAAAAAAGATCTCTCTTTCACATATTATACAAAATGAAGAGGTTAGTGCAACCCACTGGGTCACACTTTTTTCACTCATATCTCAGAAGACCTGAAATTAGAAAATTATGCAATTTTCACAGCTTATCTTCCTGTTGGTAACAGAACCATGTTGTGTCCCATCATTTTTGTGAATTTGTTTTCCAGTAGGAACCTCAATGTTTCTTCTGTCTGTTTCCTCTACAGACGAACATTATTCAATGCCTTACAATACAATCCAATGAATTCAAAAACTATCAAAGCACACCAACATTCGTTTGGCAGGTGGTACTCCTCTGAAAGCATTTGCTTTATTTAATGGAATCTGCCAAATAGAGAGCTTATTAAAATGTAATTTATGGATGTTCTCCCCCTGCTTTCTGATGCCATGGAGGTGAAAATTCTGGTTACAATATTCCTGAGTGCCAAACTGAGTCATCAACATCAGTTTTGATCAACAATCATCCTGCCAGATAACAAGTTCTGACCATGGTTGTAGTATGTGACATACACTTTGGAAATCATTACCTAAATTAAAAAAAAAAATTAAAATAAAAAATCCAAAACAAATGCCCCCCCAAAAAAACAGAGAGAAAGAGGAAAAGAAAGGGAGAGAGCAAGAGAGCAAGAGACTGCGTCTTCATTGTTATGTGTCAAGAGAATGCTCTTCTACCACACAAGGCTCTGTTTGGTTCTCGTCCTCCTCTACTTCTTCCCCTACTTGCTCATCAAGAGGAATTTCAGTGGATTCTGAATCCTGGGTGCAAAGAGTCTTGGAGTCACTGAAGCTGGTGTCTTCCTCTACTTGACTTCCACTGTCCTTTTCGGTGTCTGACTCACCGTCTTCCTCCAGTGTTAGTTCAAACTGGAATTTTTCAGTTTGACCCTGCTTTCCCTCTTCTTTGTCTTCAGGTGCAGGAGAGGGACTTCGAGGGATTGTGCTCTGGTACCATTCTCGATTGTCCTCCAGTGTATCTAAGATATCCTGGGCATCCGGATGAACAAGATCTGCCCACGTCTCCCACAAAGGATGAACAATGTAATCTATAAAACCCACCTGTTTCAAATAATACAAGAATATGATTATTCACAAAGAAGTGAATAATTATAAGTCATCCTAAGTATGGGAAATATAATGCTGGTAAGAGACACAAGATACATTACCTTTAAAGATGGCTGAAAGGAAACAATACCAGTTTATGTAACAGATAAGGTCTTTTACATTTCAACAGTCTGATGCAGACTATTGGATAAGGACATGGAAAGGATTTGTTTTCAAGTGAGCTGTTCATTCCAAACAACTCCGCTGCATCTAGTGAGCCAAACATCTGCTTTGTATTCAATTCTGTTTTTGAAGTAAACCCTAATGATCGGCTGTACAATAGTCTCTTTTGGCATCTATGCTGCTTTGCAGGTCATGACAGAGATGGAATCCCTTCAGCAAACACAGTGCCAAGCACTATGCTTTCACAGTCAAAGTCTCAGTTCCCCTCACTTACTACTGAGAAGCTGAATTAATTAACTCAGAGGAAAAAAAGGAAGTAGTGCATTCAGAAATTATTCAAAACATGGCTATGTACCATCCTCTTCTACTAAAAGGTTTAAGTACCTTCTCAAATCAATTACCTGTGATTTCTCTACAGATGCATTGTGCTTATCACACATGGGACTTATCTCCATTCCCCTCTCTCTTTCCCGGTCTCCCTGACGGAAAAATTCCTCCATTATTCTGTCTGTCCATTGGCGGTAGAGATGGAGCGGCTTGGTTGGATTGCTCAGATCTGCACAGTGCACCATATTCTGAAGAACCTAGAACAGATTGAACACCCGGGGTGTTATTACACTGAAGGAACAGCAGCTCTTTTTGTATTTACATTTCTGGTGACTGTAAAACAGAATCTTGAAAATACATGTAGTGCAGGATTTATTCTAAACAGCAAAAACTTATGTGCTTGGGTGCTTCTCACACTTGCAGTAGTAGCCATGAATTACCTCACTTCTGCTGCTTCTGCCTATAGAAGGGCCACAAAATCCTTGTGGGAAAGACAATCGCTCGTTAATAATTTGAAGGGAAGGCCAAAGCCTCATTTAGTCCAGAACTACTCTAGCACTTCATTAATCTCCCAGAGAGTCATTTAGATCGTGTCACTTTGACCATGGAGGAAGCAGAGGGAAATAGCAAGTCATGGTGTGAGCATAGACAGCTTTAACCCATGCTGGAGAATGGGGAGGCCAGTGTTATTAAGTATGTAATATACGTGACCAGTTACCGATGAATTTTCTTACCTGAATCCTGTCTGAATAGTTATCAAGAAGCAGGACACCAGAACTGGTCACTTTTTTAGTTTCAACCATAGTTTTTAAATCAGCCAGTAGATTCATATGCTTAGACATATCTGTTGCAAGTACCTAGAAAAAAACAAACAAAAAATGAACACTATGTGAATGATTCTTTTAAAAAAAATCTTTGAACATATAAATCAACAGTTCGGGAAGGAACCCATAACTCCTATGTCAGAATGCATGATACAAGTGAGAGTCCTGTATGTTCACAATAGTAGGTTTTCATTTTAGTTATTTCAAGAATATGACAAAATGATTGTTCAGAATTGTTCAAAATTATCTGATCAGCCTAAATCCACTATTAATTCAGTAGCAGATTTCTAACTGTGATGGTAGAATGGCATTCATGTCAGTACTAAACCATCTTGAAACATAATTGTATACGTTCTAAAAATGCATGGATGCTTATTGAAACTTAAAAGAACCCACTATTTGTGTTTGGGTAAGACATGATTAAACTTTCACTTTATTGTTTATGGGCCTGATGACATGTAATTGATCATAAAATGCTTCTGTGCTTTATTACTCATTGTACTAGCTTTATGGAAGACGGAGTCTCAAAACTCACAATGTCAATGACCATCTTCCTCAACGATTGTCTCTGTTTTTTGGTCAAATTCTGGAAAATGTCACAATTTTCTTCCTGCAGCAGCTTGAAACCCACAGCTAAGTGATGATTCTCCAGTACTGATGAGTCATTGTACATCAAGGCGAGTTCAGAATCTGCAATTGCAGGGCAGAACGTTACGAAAGCCTGTGCTTCTACCAAATCCCTGAAGATCTTTTTCAAATTCATTACATGCATAACAAGATTTACAGATAAACTTTTAGTAACAGCCCTGAAAGTTACAGAATTATTGACTGAACATCTCACTAGGTCAAGCCAAACTATGTTGAGGAAAATAAAGGAGACACTTTGCAATGACGCACGTACACGTGCCTGGAGTGGCAAATTAGAAAAAACGGAAGGTAATTTTCAGAATACATTTTCATGTCTGCATGAGGTCACTTAGAAAATATTATAGTCATAATATATGCATAAACACATCTCAACTAAAACACACTCTGATATGTTCTCATGCCTCTCTCCATCATAACACCTAAAATCCTATTGTTGGCTAAGTTTCAGCTTTCCAGCACTCTGACCTGGGAATACACAGCTGAGGCTTTGCTGCAGGTCTGCTGCAGAGAGCACACTTCTTGGTTTTCAAATAATGTCTTTCTGCAGTTAGCTAAGACACTTAGATGCCTAGCAAACTAGGCCTACAGTCATTAGTTCATGACAACTGGAGGCTGGTAGGATGGTAATAGCTACACTTCTGTCTTTTTCTTTTGATGTCATGTGGCTTGAAACTGCAAGCAGTGGCCTTGCCTGCTGCCTCTTGCTTGAGGTTGGTCAGTGCCTGATGCCATCTGTAATGCTGCCTCCTCCAGTGGAATTATTCTTAACTCAGTCACCCCATATGGCTGTGAGAATAACACACACCTTCCCAGCCATGCCTGTGCTGAGGCACACCTGTAAGGTCTGCATTTGTCTGCTTACACCTGCCAAACAGACAGCTCCGTCAAATCAAAGCAGTTACAAAATCTTTCTGCACAGCTTTAGCTTTTATCCAGGAATACTGCACAGTTAGCTTGCATATGCTTTAAGACAGAGCTTGTAAATAAACCTATCATAAAAACCCCAAATGCTTTTTATGCAACCATATTTTTCGTGTGCAATATTAACTTTTACTTACTACAGCTGTTCTGTCTTAAGTCTAAACAAATATAAGTCTATTCCGTTCTTTGTCCTCTTTTCTTCTTTTACAGCAGCTATGTTTTAAAATGCCTCTGGTTCAACGAGAGGCCTCTCAAATCTTTGATCTTCAGACTTCATTAATCTCCTTATCTATTCTCCTGCTGTCTTCCTCTCCTGTCTTGAATAAATCGATCTGTTGAATCAGGAAACTTCCTCTGCCTCTCCTTATCCCAATGGCGGCAAAACCGTAACAGCAGAAGTAAAAAGAAAGCAAGTTTGTAAAATGATCTCTCTTTTGTCTTTCGCAGAACACATAGAAAGCTGCCTGCTTGTTTTTCTTACAGAGAAAACAGGCACTGGTTTATTATCCTTTCCAACAGCCTTCTGATGAGCTGCAACTGCAAAACGCTCGACATATTTTGGAAGTGCTGGAGCTACAGATACAGCTAAAATGTACTTTGAAATGGATGGGGAAATGTAAGAAAGTTCCCCCTTGGTAACTTCTGTAATACATTTTAAGATTCAAGAATATTTTTTTGGGAGGACAGAGTTAGAGTGATAAAATCAGCATCTCCTCTGATGCTAATATAGTTCATATTTGTTTGTTCTTTAATAGTATTCAAGAGGTATCAGTTTCTTTGACAACTCTGTAATAGACTTTAAATAGGAAAATAATTTTCAGAAAAATCACAAGACTAATTATAAAGAATAAGATGAAAATATGGCAAATATGTACCTACATTAAGTAACTATGTCTATTATGTTTTTTTTTTAAATGTGTTCTTATACTTAGTGAAATGTTAATACACTGTGTGGTTCACTGGCAAACAAAATTAGATGGAAGGAAATTATCTTCTAGAGATTAGGAAAATTTTGGATTTGAGAGACCAGGATTAGATGATCTTTTTCTCTCTCTGTTCCTACAGTTTCCTCCTTGTACACAGAACAATTTAAAAGGAACAAAATCCCTTTGTTTCTTTCAGCCTTGCAACAGCAGTTTCAATTGCTGATGTTACTTGACTGATACATAAGCCTCCTCTATCAAACGCTGAATTGAGAAAAACAAGGTATTTTTTCTAAGCTGGTAATTACCAGCATCAGAATGACTCCTAGTTCTGAATTTCAACTGTCTGACTAGAAATGAAAGCTTTATGTACCACTACTCATCTCTTCAACTAGACAGTCATCCCGCTTAAACCTGAACAACTCAGTGGTTTCCTCGTAGAACCTCAGAGCCACCAATATATCCTGGTACTCAATTTCTGATTAAATAAGCAAAGAAAAACTTTATTTACATATGCCCACTCTTAAGAATTCAGGTATTATACACTGTTTTGTGCACAAAGCTTGATTTCTTCTCTGCCTATACTACACTGCTGAACTGTACTGGTCACCAATAAAGCACAAAAAACCCAGTCAAATCCAATCCTCTTCCACAGAGATGAGTCATCAAATTCGATTTCATTATAGGGTGGCCCTCAGGCCATTAAGACAAACAAAATTAGGTGCAGGCTAAACTGAAGTGAATGTCTTGTTTGAATGTACAGCAGCAATGAGTCAGAGAAGGAGCTCCCTTTTTCAAACTGTACTGCTGATTGGGGGTCATTCTATTTTAGCACCTATGCAATAAATTCATCCATGTGCAGAAATGACAGTACCTATAAATGTGCAACTAGATGGGTCAAACAACCCTAGAAACATTTCCATTTCTGCTAATTTTTCTTCTTCTGTGTTTGGATTATTAGTATTATTTTAACTTTGGATTTCTGGATCAGTTATCATAAAAGATAAGTGGTCAGACAGCAAAAGAAATAACATAGTATGATGGAACTTGTACTGACCTGCCAAGTGCTACCCACTGATAATAGTGACATAAGCCAATGAAATCTAAGCAGGTTACACTGGGGCAACAAGCCATTCAGTAAATGTGTCATGATCACGTTCAATAAAATTAATACTGTTTTTCTTTCAGCAGAAGATTAAGGAGGGGATAGAAGTTCAGCAGACAACAGCCTCTAGAAATGTAGAAGTACACCGCATTTCAAATTTGGAGATGGCATTAGGGTTGAAAAAAGAAAAAACGGGTTTGCCAGAGCTGCAGAAACAGGCTGAGAAAATTCAGTCCATGAGGCATGAGAGACCAAAAGCCAAGTACAGCATCCAGGCAGAAGGAGATGGGCCTGACAGTCTGATTGCTAAAAAGAAACTTGTATTCTGTTTTCTGAATTTCTAAATTTCTACCCTTGGTCATCTAATATGCTTCCAATATAAACACATAAACTCTTGTCTTCCTTTTTTTTTAAATTTTATTTTTCCTTCATTTTTCTCCTACAACCTTATTTATTTAATGTAAATCAACTATATTTCCAGGAGAGACCACATCTAATACGTTGGAACAATGCCAGGCTTATAGTTCATACCTTAGTAATTCTTGCTAGAGAGTACTATGTAAATTATTTCTAAAGTTACAAAAAATGCAAAGTAACATCTGGTTTAAAATACAAACATCTGTCTATTTACTGAGAAAAGTTACAGATAGAAGCAAATATGGAATGAACTGTGTATTTTTCAGGTGCTATGTGCAGGCCTTGCAGCAAATTTGTGAGAAAACCACTGAACATCAAACTTACTTGTGTTGATAAGAAACTGGTTTGAAACCCCAGGATGATCGACATCATGAATTGCACTGGCAAAAATTGCTGCAAGAATCTCCAAATCAGTGAACACCGCCTAGAAAATAATGAAACAGAAATGGTAATCACTAATCAATGAAAAAGTGTTTTCAATAAAAAGGACTCTACTTTGAATCTGGATCCAAACAACCAAAACACATTTGAAATACACCATGATCTCTAGACACTTTACACATGAGCTATCACAACCATTTGTAAAATCATCAATTATGTAGAATTTCATAAATATTTCAAGTTTAGCTAAAGTAAAGAGATCTGTACTTCATACTGACAACATTACTAAATTGTGTCAAAACTGAAGTATTTTCAGCTTCAGTCTGTAAATAAATCCACCTTTATTAGACAATTAAGTACAGGTTTCTAACTTATAGCAGAAATAGAAGTTAAAATATTTCAGCTTGACTCCTATGTATCATTCTGTACTTGAAAGATGCACATCTCCTATATGATGCTAAAGGAAATGGTGACAGACTACATGACATCTCGCTTAACATATTACTGATTTTCCATTTGCATGAGATTATTAGGAAGATAGGAGGAGAGGAGTGGACCTGGAGTGCCACTGGGCCCAGTGCCCTGTTGTCAGAAGCACCCATATAATATAATTGCTTTCACAATTGATCAAGAACAGCTCATAAGTGTGTAGACCAGCAGTGTCACTGGGCAGACATTGCCATTTCACTGCCTAAGCTCTGCTGAGACGAAGGCCATGAGAAAAAAACAACTGATCTGGACAAAAATGCTACTGATGACTGGTTCATCTGTGTGGTGAAGCCACTGTCATTTTAAGAACATTACCTGATCTTTCATCTTGAGAGCAAGAAAATCTTTCTCAAGGGACTTCCAAGTCTTAGAGGATCAAAACCTGTCAACAGTCTTAAGGCCCATTTATAAGCCTCTTTTTAAGAAGAAGGTAAAGCAGATGTTTTCAGTAACATGAAAGATTGGTCATTATAGAAAAGAGTCAAAATGCAACCATTCTTGAAAATGAAGGCAAATCCTCTTGAACTAGTACAATTTCAACTGCTTGCTTTACCTGCATTTTTCCAACAATTTACTGGGATATATAAATGTTTGCTATGTTAAGACCTGAACTGTGCTTTAAAAAGGGAAAATCTCCATCTTCCACATCCTTCTACTTCAGAGATTTAAGAACTTTCAAGAGGAGAATTACTATGAAAAGATAAATTTTTTCCCAAGCAATTTTGAAATATTTATGAGGGGTAAAAAAAAGAGATAGTCCAGTGAAAATTTACTTCATGTTCCAAGCTTAGGAATAAATACAAGAGTAGTCCTTCAGGATCAGAATAAACATGCAGAATGAAGGAAAAAAAGAACTAATGCCTCCACCCCCTCCCAAAAAACTAACCAACCAAAACCCAAAAGCCCCTATTGAGACAACACCATTTTATCACTAACTTTCCTAAGAAATTCTCCTTACTGTAGTTAGGTAGAATTCCACATGGGCAATAACTACAGAACAGGATGTAGTATAAATAATAAGATGGTGGAAACAAGACATGCATTGTGTTACAATGAAAAAGGTTATGACAGCACAAATCTGCATGATTTAAAATGAAAAGATGTGATATCTTCTGAACAATATTTACATGTAAATTAGCTGCGATCCCCACAAAATACCTTTAAAAGAACAGAATTCATTAAAGAAATGTTAAGATGTCTTTAAAAATACTGCAGAAATAAAGATCTTTAATATTTAGTTTAGAAGGCTCTTGGTGCTCTCAGAAGCTCTCAGGCTCTCCCTTCTCTCATTACTGCCACTTTTCCTCTCAGTGTAGTTTACCTCTAATGCCGGGGTTGATAGAAGGACATGGGTTGACTGAACAACGTCTGCAGCGTGTATGTTATTGTGATATGCCACATCTGCATGGTAATGGTCTTCCAGGGTCATCAAATAAGTTATTAAAGTATCTACTGGAATCTTAAAAGTTTTTAATAAGTCCCGTTCCTATAAAAGCAGAAGAAAAACAGTTAGATTACAAAGGACAGAACAGTCTCCAAGATAAGAAAAAAGCAGCATGACTGCTCCTACTTGCCTGAAAAATAGTGTGCATGATGACAGTCAAAGGTCTGTTTCCAGATAACTCTGCTACTCTAAAAACCTGAAGGCCCCACTTGTTCAAATCTTCAAGTTCCTAGAGCAGAATCAAGCAACAAACACGTTGAAACCTAACACAAATATTCCAGCATTTTTTGAGTGAAACAATTACAAACAGGACTCATTCAAACCTTGCCACTGCAGAAGTTACATGCTAAATTCTGGAAGGGCTAAACTCTGCACTAGCTACTAATCTTGCAATATTGGAAATTACACTTACCAACTTTTCAGATTTTAATTCTCTAAGCAGGAAAGAGTGCCTCTTAAGTGGATTGCTCCAGAGGGAAAACTACTACAGTATCTTGAATAAGTTTAACTGACACACTTTGCTATCTCACTGCCCATTGACAATGAAGTTCAGTGAGGAGAAAACCTCCAGAAACACTCTTCAAGTAAGATCCCTGAAAACATTAGGATAGGCATATTTTAAAATGCAAAACTCAATCAAAAATCCCTTTATACCAATTTTCTATTCTTTACAAGTAGTTAGCTGCTGGTGCAAAAAAATAAGAAGAAATTTCGTTAAAAACAAAACCACAAAGGATGTACATAAAATGATACAGCTGAAAATAGGAAGGATAGCTCTAATGATATAGGCTCTTGTGCATTTTCAAAAAATAGGGTTGCTATCTATTCATTTTCATTCCTGTCACAGTATACAACACATTTACTCTTCATTCTTCAGATATTATTTATGAATAGGAGCTTTTTTAAAGCATACACAAATGTAGATTTACATTCCATCTCCAGATTAAATCCTCTTCATGCTGAAATTAACCCTTACGGCCTGATTCTGATTTCACTTGCTATTCTTCAACAAATTTGGACTATTTCAAGTGAGAAGTGCTTGGTGCTGCAGCTTGAAATCAATGTTTATAAGCAAAGGATGGAATAACACTGACAAATCCACACTCTGTTTAAATTTAATGGTTTAAATTCAAGGATTTATATTTTCCCTACCTTGGCAAGGCCATCTTCTTGGTCTGTTTTAACTCCAAATCTGGGAATACTGGAATTGGTTAGGCTGGAGCTGTGCATGAGTTTTTTGACCCCACTGATCTGGGACATTGGCCTCTTCTTTTTCTCTTTCTCTTTCTGAGTCGGAGAAGGGATTTCAACTTCATGTTGCTTGTCTTCAAAAGAATGAATAAAAAGAGAATAATTTATAAAAGAATTACAAATTTTATAAAAGTCACTGTTGAGTTGCATCTTATGGATTTTGTAATTATTAAAAAACCTTTTTTTATGTTTGGAGATTTTGCAATAGATACGTTATATCAAGATCAGTAAACCCATGAAAAGATAAATATAGACCTATACTTTTACTCTCTTTTACTCAAAATGCCTCATTATTTTTGAACTGGCTTTAAAAGCAACCTGTGACTGTCTGATTACCACTTCTGCTGTACCCCTAGTGCTGTAGAAATGGTCAATCCTCTCAGTATAAAAAAGTTATTACCACTAAACAGGCATCCATTTTCCAAGAATTTTTTTTTCAGGAGAAACACTCTCTGAAGTTGTATTTCAAAAACGGTCCATGTGTGTCCTTATGTAAAGCTTTAAAAAACTTTTTCAAGACTCAAAGGATCTAATAGCTGGGGAGTAGTCCTCTCTACTAAGACTGGACAACCCTTTTGGCCAGCCATATCTATAAGCACTTTGGATGTAGAGGCAGTTCACACCAGCAGTGCAGTATTTCTGCACCTGCCAACTAGAGTCAATAATAATGACAAACGGAGTGCTTTGCTAAACCCCTGAATTTTGCTCTGGGCTTTTGCCTCCATAGCAGTATCAGCAGCATCACTTCATAAAATTTATCAACATATGTGCCAGCAAAACTTTAGACAAGAGTTAAACTGAGAGTATATTTAGGCAACTGCCACATGATTGCTGCAGAAACAGTACGGGGTTGTGGAGCACTGCAGACATCTGTGGTCCCCAAAGAAACCCACATAAGTGCAACAAAGGACTTTCCTGACATAACTACTACGAACGTGCATTTTTTTATGTTCCTTTTATTCATACTGTATTTCAATCCAGAGTTTGAATGACTCCCTTCAAATTATCTCTTTTTTGCTGAAATGTACCTCCACTTTTTCTAGTCCTTGAGGAATATACCATGAAAATCCAGAAAAGATGTTTCTAACACAGATGAGCTAAAAAAGCTTAAAAGGCACCCTAAAGCAAAATAAATTTTGAAAAAGAAAATTTGGGCCTTTGAAACGTGTATTTTTTCCCTTCTCAATTTCAACACAGACTTTGAAACCAGATGACGTTAGCAAGTCCATTTCTAATTACTAGCTTATGTGTTTGCTTCTTCACTTTCTTACTCCATTTTCTTTTCTTTTCTTTTTTTTTTTTTTTTAATTACCCTTTAGCAGCCACATTTAATGGACACCTCAAATTCCAAACAAATCACAGGAAGAATAGACTATGGAAATGTCACCAAGTTGTAGCCTGCAGCACCGAGTTCCCCGACTGCCCCGTCATACTTCACCACTCTCCACCTAAGGAGAAAAAGGGGAGGCGGAGCACGGCAGCCCTTGTCTGGTGCAAACTGACAACAGATCAGGAGCAGTGACTTGTGTTTGTGCTTTGATGCTTATGGTTTCAGTCACATGCACAGAGTTTAGACCCATCAAACAGAGGTTCGTAAGCTGAGCTGTCAGACTAACTCAAGTGAAAGGAAGTATCTGTCTGAATGACTTTAGGTCTCCAGAGAAATTCGGTGGGACTGCCTCTGCTTTTATAACTTTGAGCACACGGGGCTGTGCCCATCTGAACATCCAGAAAAGACAGCTCGCCATTTTGACCCTGTTTATGCTATGCTCAATGACAGGTTCTCAAACATTTTCCATTCATAGAAAACAGGTTAATGACGCTGAAAAAGAAAAACATTGCATATTATTATACGCAATGTAGGAGCCTTTATTCTTATACATAGAATATATTTCTTGTCATTATAAATAACTTCATACATTCATATAGCTCTATGGGAAAACAGACTTTTTTTTTTTTAATAAGAAGAACAGAAAACCCTGCTTTCTCATGACATGTTCCTAACTCAAAAATTTGAGGAAGTTTGTAGATATTCAGCAGTTAAATTATGTATTAAAAAAATAAAGTAGATAACTCATTAAATATTTCTATGGAGAGAATGTTTTCCCTCTTTACATGGTTGTTCACAACTTATATACTTATACTGTACATTTTGAAAATACTCTATTTAAGCAATACATCTGTAGATGAGGTGTTTTCACTATTGTCCTGCTCTTATACCTACAGTTTTAAGTATCCCAGTTTTTTGTGCAGACAGAAAACAATACCCATGGCCCAATAAATTAGAACTGATTGCCTTTCCAGCCCTCTATCCACTCAAGACTGAGATCTCATACAAAAGGCTGACAGATGCATTTCTTTACCCTGTCAAAGTAAGTCTTAAGTTTTCAAGTAAATGCAAGCAGAAGCTGGCATCTCAGTCTTCCCAGCCTAAGTGGGTCATCGTCTCAGGCAACTGTACACTGTGGTTTTCAGGGCACCTGAAGCTGGGCAATATTGCTTCTCCATGACAGAGGCTCATCCCTTTCCCAGTGTCTGAAACCCTGCTGTGCCGCAGCACTTGGCACACTCCTGCAACCATGGGCCAACTGAACAGGCACATTCAGAGATCCATTGAGGACGTGGTGACGGGGTAAAATGTACTTTAAAAAACACCCACTTCTTTCAAAAAAGCCACGAAAAGCACCAGCTATGGTATCTCACACAGAATAAGATGGATCTTAACATGTATGACTGGCATTTTTTAAAGTACTTGTTATCCTAATTTAGATGCATTCAGCTGTGCCTCTCCTTATACACAGTGTCTTCATGAACCAATGGTGTTTCCCTCAAACCACGTTTGAGATTGGTATAGTACCTTAATCTTCATGTTACAAATCAACAATATGGCATGAAGTTTTATTGATTTTCATGCACTTTAGGGAAAAAAAAAAAGGCATGGAGGAGGAACCATATTCTTCGTAATATTGTGTTGGGCTTTTGTAAATGCTCACATCCTATCATGCCAAGCTCTTGAGCTGCAAAAATCTTCCTGGCAAACGTCTATTCAGATGTTGATATTCATCTAACCGTGCATGTGCAGGCAGGAATACCAAAGTATCTTAACTGCATGCTGTGAGATTTTATGAGGTTACTGTGCCTGTGTGCTTCTAGCACACTGAAACCTCTGCAGTAATTCCTGTAGGAAAATATAGTGGGAGAATTTTCTTTAATAGATAAATATATGTAATTACCGCCTTGAGATTAGCTCAGCTGGTTAGAGCATGGTGCTAATAACTTCAAGGTTGTGGGTTTGAGCCCTGTATGGGCCATTCACTTAGGAGCTGGACTTCCATGATCCTTGTGAGTCCCTTCCAACTCAGAATATTCTGTGAATCTGCATGATTCTCAATAATTCATGATATTAATTTCTTAATATGGTAGCAATATAGTAGTTGTAATATATACATGAATATTTATCTGTAATTACACACACAGGGAGATCACATACACAAGTTAATTGAGCTGTGAGGAAATGGATCTAACCTGATCTCTCTGCACAAACACTGAACAACGAGATGCTAAATGCAATTTCTAAAAGCAGAAATTAATATGGAAAGCTACATCTCTAACACAGCCCAGAGAGATACAAAAAAAACCCCAAAAGGCAAAAAAGTTAAGTCTTTGTAGTCTTACCTAAGAACGTGTTTGATATATATTCTGAGACCTGATTGCCTGACCTGCTCATTTCAGAGAGATGGGTTAGCTCGCGGTTGAGCATTCTTTTAAACTGGAAAAGAAAACAAAAAAGTGTAAAGTTAGTTACATCAAGATGTATTTTAATTAGGATAAGAAAATAAAGTCAATTTATAACTCTGGACACGAGACATGACATGACATTAAGAATATATCCCTAAGTAAGATAACTGTGAAAGCAGAAATCACATGTACCAACAATTTACCCTACCAGCTTATTCATGGGCTGGACAACATCATTCTGAACCTCCTAAAATACACCATAGCAATTCAATGACTAAGGTACAATGTCCTCATAGTAACTGAATACTCTAAGGCATATGTATACACGCAAATTATAATACTGTCTTTCCAATCTTTTAATTTTAATTTGGAAAGGATATACAAATGTATTTATGTAGGAGCTTTTCTCTACGAGTTCTGTCCTAATATTTGTAAATTAATCTGTTTTTCCATTTTTTGCAATTCATTAGGTAATACTTCAAGTTTATCTTAGCTCTCATCATTAATCCACTCAAAAGTATTTGACAGCATTGTTCAAAACAATCAAAATATCTTACTGATTTCCTACAAGCCAATATGATTAGAGGTGGGTTTGTCTGACCTAAAATTATGACATTCAATCAATCAATCAATAGTCAATGACTTGACCATTCCACTACGTCAGAAAACTGTAAGCATCTCTGTGAAACATTGAGGTAGAAAGTACGCATCTGTGGAAACACCTTCTATTTCCCTCTGTTAGCAATTCACTCTAGGCACTCTATAGGATAGAAGTGGATATTAATATTCCATGAAATGTATAATTGATTAGGTACTCATCACTGAGCCTTTCTTGATTCCTTCTAGACTCCAGGGTGAAAAGATACCCTGTGGCATTATGCTTGGCAGGTTAATTGCATAATACAGCTCTCACTGTCTTAGATGCATTTTCATTGACTATAGCTCTGCATTGATATTACCAACAAACAGAAGTCAGCAACACTTACTAACAATTCAAGCAACTCTTGCCAATGGAAATTGGCATGCATCTGTCACTACTGAATTTTGTCTCCTATTGTGCCATCCTTTCATTTTGTTGTTAGATTTCTCAGTCATCTTCTCTCTTAAAGCCAAATGATTTGTGCCACTTTCAGAATCACCTTTTACTGATAATTTACTGGTAATTTATAATTTATTCTTCTTCAAAGGAGATAAACCACTGGAGTAAACATTAACCACCATATTTCCATTCCACTGGAATCATCAAAGTTATTTCTTCAAAGTGGCCTTGCATAGTGAAAGGTGTTATTTTCTTCACAATATCTTTGTAAGTCACCAATTACCACATTGCTCACAATGTGCCAAATAAAAATTACCTTTAATATAACATTCAAACCCTTAGCCACTGCATTTTCCTGCCATCTTGACATGTCATCAACTCAGGAAGTTCCAGAGCTACAAAGACTGAATCCTACTTTAGTCACAAGCCAAAGGCTGAGCTTTGATGTCAGAGAGAGCCATGTGCTAGCAAGAGCTCAACATATGTCTGAAAATTAGAACCATACTGCAAATACAGCTACAAATACTATGAATTACAGAGCTGTACATTCTAGACAAAACTAGTCTCAACCTCTTCAGCAACATCTCATGTTTGTCACTAATGTCAAATGTTGAAAAATCAAGCCAAGTTTACCAAGCAATAAGTGACTGGTCCAAAAATCCTAAGACCTTTTTTCAAAGTCTGTCTTTAAACTTTTAACACACTCAAGTCATGCTTGTACACTTTTTGTTCCGTTCCCACAAAGGTAAGAAACTGTATTATTTAAGGCAAAACCAGAAGATCTCATGGAATAGCTTGTCCCCAGATGGCATCCAGAAACTGTAGCTTCAAATTAAATATTGTGTATAAGAATAAAATGTCAGAAGTTGACAAAACCACATTAACTTCCAGGCATGTCATCAGTATATCCATTACTACTCCAATATTCTCTCTTCTTTAATTAGTTAGTTCACTGGATCCCAACTTCAGTAGATCCTCATCTATCTGTCTGGTTGTTCTGTAGTAAATCCTTCTACATAATGCCCAACCTGGTGATGCTGTTTTTGCTGCAGAGCAACACTTACTGTGTCACACTTTGGAAAAAAGACCATCTAGCCACCACTGGTATGTACTTTTCAGGACCTCTCCTTAAAAGTTTCCCAGCTTTGAAAGAGGAACAAATCAGTGTTTATTTCCATTATGTTTTTCCTGCAGCTACCTGACACAGGAAATAAGAAGGATTTTTTTTTTTTTCCAGATAAAAAAATTTAATTGCAGGGAGTAGGTTGGGAGGTTTGTTATTGCATACTGCAAATCATCTTATAGAACTTATGGACCATATGTTCTCTAAGAATTTTCAACTAAATATTTATTGTATGGACGTCCACAACAAATGGAAGGTACTTAACAGGCTTTTCTATTGCTATGTTCCCCACTAGTCTGATGCAAACCTTCATCTTCCCACCTCCCATCACCTCACAAGTCAGGAGAACACGGAAGTTCAACCATCTGCCTGAGAACTGCAGAATAATCTGTGTTACTGCTGAACATGGGTGTACAGTAAAACAAGTCCCTCAGCCTCTGCAAGGCCCTCCTGCTGAGAGCAAATTCAATTGGAGATGCCTTTGGCTTTGAAAACGTGTGGCTGCGTGATTTCCTCATACTCTTTCACATGTTGCTGACGCCACAGGGCCAAGAGTTTAATTGACATTTATTTTGAAAACTTCTGGACTAAGCAAGAGTTTAGAGAACTGTTTTGATTTTCTAATTATATGACAAAGCCTTACAACCGTCACTGCCATTGAATAAGACAAAGCTGAAGACCATATGCAGACAGCAGTTTCTGATGCAGAACAATAATGCTCTTTGAGAACATTAAAAAAATCAAACATGAGACACAAAACATGAGAGATGAAGATGTTCAGGCATTTTTGTTGGTTATACCATTTCGGTATATCTGTATGTTACTTAATCCACTTATGTTTAATAACTTGACTTTTGAGGAAAAAAAATCAAAACAAGAAAATCAAATATAACCCCCCTACTTTTTCCTGATTTTACCTATTTCTCAAATATGTAATTTGGGCCCAAGTGCAACCATACATAATTACTGCTTCAAAGATCCACATATTTATACAGCCCTGCACAATTACTTCATAATGAAATTCTGCCTCTCACATGGCTCCCACAAGACCTTACTGCCAACCAGAGGAGTTGGCTACATCAGTGAGCCAACACTGTTTTAGTCACCCCTAAGTGTTTGAAACTTGGCTAGACTCCATACTCTCACAATTTGTCCTCCTGGAAATGAAACTTTGCACATTATTCAAAACAAGTCGAACAATACATGAAACTACCTTGTTCCTAACAGCAGTAAATGTTAAAGATAAAATTTTAAATAAGAATTTTAAAAATACGAATGCCACATACTTTTCCAGTTCAAGAAAATAAATCATAAAGATCAAAACTCTTGTTATTAATAAACATTTAAAACATACACTTTAATTATGATATTGTGAGCTCAGCATGGGGAGGAAGCAGAGGTTTTTGGCTGATCTATGCATATATTGTATTCTTTCTCAGAAAGAAAGATTTTTCCCACATCCCACTAGCCATCATTACATTGGAAAAATGACACATATATCCCTTTGGAATACCACAGTCCTTGACTATAGTCTTAGAAATTCCCCCTGGAAATGGACCGGCTATAAAATCTCCATTAAGTCAATTATACAGTTCTTCTTTGCTGAATACTGATGTCAGAGCAACAGAGCCATAAACTCTTGTCCAAAAAATATCCTGAAAATACTTCCTCAAGCAGAATTTTTAAAACTTCATTTGTTTCTATTTATTTTAGATTTTAATCTCAGCTGGGGTTAGAGGGTGGGGGGGAATAAGAAGGTGCAGAACCCTCAACACAAACACAGGCAGAGCATTCAAATAACATTAAAAGTGACAAAAGTACATGTGCACCTTGATCTCCCTTTAAAATCCTAAGAAGTCTGCTGGAACAAAAACTGTAATACATGGGAATAAAATGCATATGTTGATGATAATTAACTGAGAACAATTTCCTGAATAGTGTTAACCTCCCAAGAACGGGTTTGTAGTTTAGGTTCTTTCTGGGCTGAAGCCCAGTGTGCGCATATCTCTGCAACTACATTACTGCTGTCAACCTACGATAAACATACATGGAGGCGGTTTTTTGAAAAATAAAATACTTTTCTGATGTCAGCAAAGATACACAGAAAAACACAGACAATCTTTTGCAGTAACCATGTTCCCAGATGGCAACCAGAGCATTGATACATTTTTGGGAAGAATTTGCATGTATGTTAGAAAGAAACACCAACTCCAAAATCCAACTGGAGTTGATTCATGGCCATGAAAAAGTTTCGGCTGCCTGCTTAATATATATAAGGATTATTGTTTACACTTTAAAACATTTTACAGATTTCGTGTAAAGTTCTTGACTCAACAGAAAGCTGAAGTAAGGAAGCAGCCAGCAGCCAGTTGTATTGAGAGAGGAAGCACACAGAACACTCTTGGTGCGGACTCCCTGTAGCAGTAGGGTCTCTTCCACGCAGGCTTCTTGTCCCTGTACAGAAACATGCTGCTTCCCGAGGACTGTAAAGAGGCTGCCTCCACCACAGCCTTTGGCACCAGTACTGAAGGTGATGTTAGGGCTAGAAGGCAGTCCATGGACCAAAAAGCCCCATCCTGCCTATCCTTCAGTTTGAGCATTTATCAAGCTCCAAGTCCAGTGGAGGCTGGAATAAAAATCCTCGAGAGTGACTGGAGACTTTCATTGCACTGGCTCCCAACCCAAATGGCAACAGATCCCAGTTTCAACCTTTCTGGCTGCCTCTTTTCTAGGCAACATTTGTAAAAGCTTACACGAATAGAATACATCCATGGAACATTGATTCAATACTCGGAACATTCAACATACATAACTATATTTTGTTTCTGAAATATCTACGTATTTTTAAAAGATGTTTGTACCTCAAAATGAACAAACTATTTTACTAGATTTGAAAAGCCTTGTATTCTCCAATAAAACAAACAAGGAATTTAAAAGAGGTCAGCCTTACAAATTAACATAAGGCTTCTATCTATACTGCTTATCAATGCAAAACTATCTTTGATTTTAGCAGCATTCTTAATACATAAACAGTAGTCTTAGTAGCTAAATGTTTGGGTTGAAAGCCCATGGGTTTAGTTAATATCAAGGCCAGGCATTAATTTTTATAATAAGCTACAGAGAGGCACATATCTCTAAGGATGGCATTGTGATCGTGGTGCTCATTTTTTTCAAGGAAAAATACTCAACAAAAACTAGGGGTAAACACTCCCATTATCCAAAATATAATTCACAGAAGATAAAGTACAGCCTGAAGCATACAGAAATATACGTATAATACGTGATATAAACATATACCATGATCTCTCAGAAAAGGATGTTTCAATCTTCAGAATTTCATAAATATTCTACATCACTGTTTTGAATGTCATAAAATATAGACTATCTTTGTTTTCCTTTAATTTATATACTCTGAACTCAAAAAGCACTATAAAATTACGCTCAAGCACTACTTAGCTTCTTAACTAAAATCATTGTCTCTGGACAGTATAGGACAAGTCTGTATACAGAGGACAATTTTTTCCCATGTGTACTCAATTACAGCTACCATTCTCTCCATTGAACTTCAATTAACAACAACAACAAAAAGTCTATCAATTTTAAAGGTTAAACAGTAAGAGTGAACATTTTTTTTTTTTTTCTGATTGAATTTTTCCGATTTAGCAAGGAGGAACATGACAGCAGCTGCCTGAAAATGCAGGAAATACTTTCTAGTAAATTACAATAAATACCTCACTTTTAGCTGAATGCAAAGTAATTTCTTATTGTTTTGGTAAACAAGAACGGAATCCACCTAGCTAGCATAATGGGATTAAATTTCTTCACAGATGGCTGATCAAAATCCTTTAGAATATATTGTAACAATTCAGCATTAGCTGAGAATACTCATAATTTGTATTTCTATTTTAAAAGACATATCTATATCGTAAAAGTAGGTATTAATAAAAGAAAGCATAAGAGATTCAGTTGTGCAAATATAATGCTTGTGTTATTTTTAGTAATTTAATTCAACATATGCATTATTTAGTTCAGGAGAAATCAGAATTTCTTTAAAGCAGGATGATTTGGTACAGTTATTGTATGTCAAGCACAGGATGATTTTTTTTTACACACTTGATAACAATTATAAAAGTATAAAAGCAGCAGGATTTTTTTAAGCACAAACACAATTTTCTAGGGCTAAACCAAAGCTCATATGTGGTTTGCTATTAAGTGGATTTCAGTTCTGTGTGTTGACAGGCATACTGATTTAATTCCTTGGTGCAAAACTTTTCCATAAAAGAGATAAATCTTACTTAATTTCATTTTCGAGAAGTATTGCCATTTCAAGGTAGTTAAAAGCTGCCCCACAGAACAATGTAGATCAGTATTAGATGGCAATTTCCAATGTTTTAATAACAAGCTGTCACACACACAGAGGCTACCAAAAAATGCTGTTGAAACATACTGTTCATAATTTCACCTTTCTTCAGCTACTAAAACCATTATGAGTCATGCACCCACCCGTTATCCTCAGCTTCTTTACTCATGCTCTCTTCTATTGTATAGTATCTCGGTTTCAAGGTATTTGGGGTTTTTTAAAACCTTTTAGTGTCTAGAAATACAGTTTTGTAGCAACCCTTTTCTGAAAGAACACAAAACTGTTCTGAATTTCTTTGGCTTTAGACTTGTTCTAATCATTCACTGAAGCAATATTATTTTAAAAGTCCCAGCACAGTTTCTAAGAAAGACTATACAGTGCAGTTCATTCTTCTTGCTGAACAAAGGCTTGTTGTCTGATTTTTTACTTTATATTCATATTACTCATAATCATATTACCCACCAATGCTCATGCTATCCAGTGATCATGCAATCATGCACCAAAATCAAGGTTCTTAAAAGGTAAAACAAAATCCTACCTTTATGTAGCCCCAAGAAACTGAGAGTAAATAGTTTGCCTCAGGCATTTTTGATTTTTTTCTATACTACCAATCTAAGCTAATCAGTCCTTTGCTATCTCACACTGCAAAAGACTTCGAAGAATAAGGATTCCTTCTTTCCTCTCCTAATTCTTTTTGCTGATCTTCAGGTTCTCAGGAACTGAGTGCACAGGAGGCATACTGAAATGAAATCCAACAGTGTGGTCTTCCGATTGTATAAATGCCATTTATGAAACTCCAAGCATTCAAAAGCAACGTTGAAGAGACATATTGTACTAGCTGAAGAAATTTCTGAAGAGCTAGGGATATGCATATTTCCTGAACACCAGGATTTAATGAATAATGTATGTCAAGATGCTCAGCTGCTCAAAGACTTGCTTTATCAACAGCTACCAAATAAGGACCTGAAGAGGAAGCCACAGACAGTGGCAGCGATCCCTCCCATAGAGCCATACTAGCAGCCAATAGTATGTCACCCTAAAAGATATAAATCCGCAGGGCTGGTGTCATGATGTACGGTAATTTCCCATTGGCTGACGCTGGGGACTCTCCTGGGCATGGGGCATTTCTTTTTTCTTCTTTTTTCTTTTTTTATAACAGCAAATGCCCTTTACTAATGGCATCCGTGCCTGCAGCATTCACATGCCATTCAAAAATAATTGGGCTAAGGTCTCGTCACTTCAGCAGCATTTACCAGCTTTCAATGGACACACCATCCAAGCACTTTAAATTAGTATTGTGTGGATTGCCTAGCAGTTTTAATTTTTCATACGGAAGAAAAGTATATTTTGAGTAGTTTTTATGGCAAAAAACCCAACATAAATAGAACTATCTGGTTTCTTGAGCAGTCTATGATGTAGGGGAATAATGAAAATTTTTTTCGCTTTTATGCCATCTACACTAAAAACTGATTCATCTCAGACTACTGGGCCAGGCTGCTAGTTTCTAACGCTTTCTTATTTAAAGAGATAAAAGCTGTTATTACTAAGCTAAAGTAAGTCACATGTCTTACAATTCCCAGTAAATGTTAAGCTTCCATGGAGATGTAAGAAGTGAGATAATAAGTCCTCAAATTCTCACTGTATTTATTCAACTTTTGCTCTTTCTGCCTCAGCAGATTATTATAATCAATTACAGCCATACACCATTGAAAAAACGAAGGGATTAATTGAAAGTGGAGTGTGTCAGTGAGCTGACTAAAGCATTAAATAAAAGATCCCACCATCTGCCACTCAGAGACCAAAACTTAAAAGGAGGAATACATTATGCCCACAGCAGGGGTGTTTAAACTAGATGGTCTTTAAAGTCCCTTCCAACCCAAGCCATTCTATGATTATCTTGCACCACTCTGTGCAAGGCACATGCTCTACTGCAGCAAATTTCTGAGTCTTTGCTGCGTCAAAAGAAGCGAGAGTTACCTAATATGACAGTGGGCAAATGCCTAAGGACAAGCTGAATGAGGTGCAGCATTCAGTCTAATCCCACAATGCTGATTCACTGGAAGATGCTGACCGAGAATGGTCATAACAGAGGTTTTGGCTGAAGTAGTCAGCAACACTAAGTGCATGAAAAAGAATTGAATTTGTAAAAATCAATAGGGCAAAGTATGATATCAACAAATTTCTTCCTTACAGGAGAGAAATCTATAGCAATGTGACAACTAGATACAATCAACAGATCATCAGTACTTAAGGTATTTTCATGTAGAAAGCACACTGTTTTCCTTAAAACAGATAATGTAAAACATTTCTGACACATTTTAATATGCAGTTTTACTTGTTCTTGATCTATGCAGCTAGATGTATATAGAACAATTAAGTTTTGAAAACAGACCTGGGGTTACTAGACACTCAGCAAGACATTAAAGAAGTCAAAAAGTAGTTCTAGAAAATACTTCTCCCGATTCGTCCAGCTCAGCTTTGTAATGCTGAATATAAAGCTTGTCTCCATCTGTGCTCTATTGTCTTCTGATCACTCACAAGAGAGCACTGCTGCCACCTACCCAGCATCAACACAGAGTTGAAAATACGCTGCCTTTCTTCAGAAGGCAATTTCAAGCATGACTTAGAAAACGGTAAAATAGCAGCCACTATGCTTTTGGCTACTTTACGAATGAAGCATGTGGGTATGAAAGTTTGGTTGCAATAGGTAGTATGAAGAGACATACAAAAGTGAAGTTTTGAATCTTTTCTCTTACTTGGCTACTTTAAAGGCTGTTTCCTCATGAAATATTAACAACTGTTCCCAAAAGAACTTGATTCAGATAAGGAATATTTAAAATGGCTGGTATGTAAACTACATTAGCTGTTTAGCCTGTATTAAAAAATCTTCAATTTTTTTTATCCCCCACTGACGTATGAGACAAAGATACATCCATAAGAATTACTGGGTTATAGTTGGTTGAATTTATTGAAGGATGGTGTTTATCAAGCTATTAGCTAGTCATTTTAATGTAAAAACATCAAAAACTATTTTCCTCCAAGATAAATATATGTTACAGCAATTCACTCTAGCTGCATATTAACTATACTGATAATAGGAAATTATACCTGGTACATACTGCTTATTACTAATTTGTATTATTTTTTCAAGACTTCCTGTCTCAGCCTCACCAAATTACTGATTGCTGTAATATAACTTAATTTAATGACTTCACTCTCTCAGAAAGCATGCCCCCTGACTTTGGCTACACGCACTATGACCTTAGACATGGATAGTCAGGAAATTCACACCAGCTCTGATTTACAGGAATCATTTTGGCTGATTTTCCTCCCGAATTCCCAAGGTTGCAATGAGTGAATAATTAGCTCTAGAGGAGGTTATGGTGGGTAGATGAGTGCACAGCAAATAGCTGCCACAAACTATAGAGGAAATCAAGACAGGAAAAACAAAAGTTAAAGACTCTTGGTTTTATACAAATATACATCCATAAAGATAAAACAAGGGGGAAGAAGGGCATAATATTTTCTACAATGGTTCCAATCAAGCAAAGTATTTAGAAATGAGAAAGGTGTAATTTGAAATGACAGTAAGTGAGTAATAAAATAATTCAGGAAAAAGAAGGAAGTTTTTAATGAACACTGGTATGTGTTTTGAAAGAATCAAGACAATGACCTTGAAAGGCAGAAAGATGATGAAATCTCTTAATACTCTCAGCAAATGTTAGCTATTATTCAATCAACAATCCTGGACAACTTTCTCCAAAGAAGTCATAAAAAGAGGTGGCAGAGATCCCAGGAGCTGTGATGTTCAGCTTTAGCACACTTTTAAAGACACACTTTTAAAATGTTAATTTGTGCTAATTAAAATTTGCAAGCAGGATGGATGGGTGACTTCAGGCCACTTCACAAAACACTAGTCCTGGGTATAATGATGGAAAAGCTGAAATACACATATTCCAGGTATTTGCTAGATAAAGAACTGAGACACAGGAGTGTAATTAATGCCAGTCAATATAATTTATGTATTTGAACATGTAATATTCTTGTACTGTTGTAGGGAATTTGATTTATTACTGTAAAATATTCTGCAACAGCACTCCCAAAGTTGAGAGAAGACACACTGAATGGGTTAAGAATCTGACTATGAACCCATTTCTAACAATCATAAGTAAGTTTTCTTTATCTAATGGGACTGTTTTAAGTCAGGTTCTGCAAGACTTGAAACTATTTCATGATACTAAATTTCTTTGTCGGTGATCTGAAATTAAATCACTACCATGAAAACTTCCTGTGTGAAAACTTCCAGAGGACAGAAGAAATTGGGGGTGAGGGGTGGTTCATGGGATAAACTACGAGGATGTGAAAGTTACCACCAGCAGCCTCACTTGTTTAGAATGTTGACATCATTTATGCAAACTACAGTTCAAAGAATTTAACTGCAAAGATACCAGCAAGAAGAAGGGACACGGTCCATGACGAGGTAAACTACACTCAAGTAAGCAGAAACCCTGAAGAGTTTGTAAAGTCACAACAGGACATTTCATAGTGATACTGTCACCGTCCAAAATCTGCATCTTCTGTGATACTAAATAAAAAGAGAGAGACCCTAAACCTCCCATTCTGGCAACACTGGTGACGGACAAGTGCTTTAGCATCTCTGTTTTCCTAAATGCTGTTGTGTACATTGTGTACGAAAAAAACTTGCAAATATTATTCAAGGGACAGAGAAAATGTTTTATAATAAAAGAAAAAACCTCAGGCTGTTTAACTTAAAAGCCCACAGCTTTTACTGTGGAAAATCAAGACAATGAGAAAACACAGTACACCAGACCTGGTTCTCTAGCACCAAGGAAGCAAAAAGAAGCAATGGAAACTGCCTCAAACCAACTGAGCTGAAACCAACACATACTACAAACAAAGACACAGGGAAGGTCAATGGTGTCCTGGGGTGCATTAGTAAGAGTATTGCCAGCAGGTCACAGGAGGTGATCCTGCCCCTCTACTCAGCCTTAGTGAGGCCTCACCTGGAGTGCTGTGTCCAGTTCTGGGCTCCTCAGGACAAGAGGGACATTGAGCTCCTGGAGCAGGTCCAGCAGAGGGCAGCAAAGGTGATGTGGGGACTGGAACATCTCTTTTACAAGGAAAGGTTGCAGGAGCTGGGCCTGTTCAGCCTCTAGAAGAGATGACTGAGAGGCAACTTCATCAACGTCTACCAGTATCTGGAGGGAGGGTATCAAGAGGATGCACCAGGCTCTTCTTGGTGGTGCTGAGCAATGTGACAAGAGACAATGGGCAGAAACTGATGCACAGGAAGTTCCACCTGATCATGAGGAAGAACCTTACAGTCTGGGTGACTGTGAACTGGAACAGATTGCCAGAGAGGTTGTGGAGTCTCCCTCGCTGGACATATTCAAGCACCATCTGGACTCGATCCTGTACAATGTGCTCTAGGACGGCCCTGCTTGAGCAAGGAGGTGGGGCCAGATGACCCACTGTGATTGCTTCCAACCTAACTCATTCTGTGATTCTGTGATTCAGTTGCAGTACTTTTCTGAACCGTCCCATGGGAGACTTACCATCTTGGTCTTTCCTTCCAGAGGTAAGTGATGAGTAATACAGAAACATACTTAGCTGTGAGGGCAGAACAGTGCTCTCAAGTGCAACCTCTGGATCGACTATGAAGTTGCAACAGGAACGTCTTGAGAGATGTCTGAGCATGAATTCTGAATACAAGTGTGCTGGATGTAGTGCATATTGCCTGGTAAGCAGCAAAAAGTAAAGCAAAGAGGTAGGCGGCCAAATATATCACCAGTTTTAGTTTTCAAGGTTGTATGCATTACAGACAAGAACAGATAGCCTGAGGAAATCTCACAAGCCAAATGAAGAGCCTGTCTGAAAATAATAAAAAACAATGCCCATGGCAGGTGGTTAGAACCAGATAATCTTTAAGGTCCCTCCCAGCACAAAGCTTTCTATGTTTCTGTGATTTTTAGGCCGACCTTCACACACCAGAGAACAGCAATAAGCACCCATGCCAAATCCAACTCCTACTTGTCACAACTACAGCACTGTTTTCACAGCATTAGCCAACTCCATCTGGGATTTATACTGATATGTACACTACCAGAAAGCTTCCCCACAAAATGGAGAATCTACTCAGTGCTGGAAGACCACAGCAGAAAAGAATGGTCATTTCATCCAGCAAGCAAGGACATGTGGATGGACTCAACTGAGCCAAATCCCAGAGCTGGTCTGGAGGAAGCAGCAGGACAGCCAGGGACAAGAAAGCTACACTGAATCAACCAGCTTCACCAAACTGCTCTGGGTTCCACATAAGACTCCCTGGCTAGGAGAGAAAATGTAGGATTTGAGTAAAAAAATCTAAACAAAAAATTAGGAATTTTACAAATATGAGAAGTTCTTTCAGCTGCCATACACTAAGTCAGCAGCAGGGATAGAGACAAAGTTGGGTCTTGAGCTGTATCAGAAAGAGATGAACTCCACTGGAGGCTGAGAATTGATACCCGTACTTGGAAGAAACCCCCAATTCTTCTGAAGGAGCCTCAGCTTTAAGGATGCTAACCATAGTACCATAATATTTTTCAAAAGGTTTCCTTGGAATCTCCTGCCCAGAATTCCTTGGAATTCCTGTCAGAATTACATTTATTAAAAATTATGGAATAGGCTATGCTGTATCATTTTACAGATCTTTTTTATCTGGAATATATAATTCTCATTCACCAAATACAAGAAATTTATGTTGCTGAAGAGACTGAGATGATGATGTTCTTCTGAACTATTTTAGGGGAAATATGTAGTAAAACCCAGGAGCTGTTTAGTAAAGAGTTCGGTTGGTTCACTATTTCAAATTAAAATGTAAAAAAAAGCTAGACACGTTCTGGTAAAATACATAATTCAGTGTTTGTACTTACTGCCCTCTAGTGGTAATTGAAGCATTAGCTATGAATATACAGGAACATTACGCTTTTTTCAGATCATAAATCTCACAACGTGGTTCACTAATTTTTAACCATACCAGAGCAGAGTTTTTACAGGTATTCTCTCCAACTGCAGTATTTCCAATAGATACTTCTGAGCAATTGCACAAGAAATTACACCCCATTTCAACACTTGCTTGGGGGACCACTGTCAATCCTTTCAGACACAATATATACCAATCATATTCTTAAATGTTTTCGACATAATGACAGAGTACATATGTATATAATAGTCCCCAAAAACCGCCCTGCAGTAAATGGAGTTTAATTTCAACAAATACTTAGCTTTTTACAATATTCTGCTACGTATTTATTTACCCCTGAATCTGATGCTATCAAAATTATGTAAATTACAAAAAAGCTACTGTGAAAAGCTAATTTACATCAGAGAAAAGTGGATCAGGTTATGACAACAACTGCAGCTGTGACAGAAGATTTGAGGAGACAGAAAACAGTGATGAATAGTTTGGCTGGTTATTGCTCTGACAGAATATTGGCAACTGACGGAATCAATGACCCTAAAAATGCAGAATCATATGAAAACCTTATTTCTATTTTTATATGTATATGCACCCTGCAAGTAAATATGCACACTGTAAGCATTTACCATAGAATACACACAAAAGAAGTTTATACCCACATTATGCACTTTTGCAGACAGCTATATCTAACAAATGTGCAAAGAGGTTGCAATGACACAGAGAGCTGCAATGGCACACTCATCCTAAGACTGATACAGCTATACCAGTACAAACTAAACTTTACAGGTATTCCTATTTCACACAGAAAGCTGGCTTGCTATGTAAGAACAAAACCCAGTTTTTCACAGGTGTTGCTGGATTAATCTTACTTCTTCTGTAACATGGCATTCTTATTTTACTGAGGTGTTCCTACTGTAGACCTCGCCAAAGTCAAGCTTTAACAGTTCATCAGAAGTATTGCTGAATGGCTGTAATTTCATGCTAAAAGAAATGAGTCTTCCAACCATCTTTGTATAGCTCTGAAAAAAACCAGTGATTCCACAGACAGAACCAGAGATCTGTGGAATATGGAGTACTAACACTGCAACAAGCTCAGTACAGCTCTGATATAAACATGCCTTAGCAAAGGGCCATAAATCACACACTGTAGATACCAACATTTTGAAAGCCGACCGCAAGTTGTTTCATGCAATTTTCTTGGTTCACGCTCCAGTTCTTATTACGGAAACATGGCTGTTGTATTTCTTATTAAAGTGCATGTGATAGCATCATTGTTCTTTCAAGGAAGGTTATTCACTAACTAATACTCATTTCAATGTGTCCTTCATACCTTTCATTTGATTATTTATTTAGGCGCCCTAAGCATGCTTTACACCTATGGAGATTCACAAAATAATGAAGATCTATTCATCTGGAACAACAGAAACAACCAGTCTCATCCATTACACCCTTGTCTCAAGCATACAGGGAAACAAACAAAAATTTCATGCTTGTTTTTTGTCTAAGTAAGCATTTCACCTGAATGCCTCTAGGTCAAATAAAGCAAACAATCACAAAACCCAAGTGGTTTCCAGTCCCACAGTCAGGTATACTGCGAGGTTGGGTTTATGGATCCACATGAGAGAGATGGAGACAAGATAACATCACCAGGCCAAAGACGGCTCTGTAGTTTCCTGAAGAGCATACTTATTACCTGGGTGATTTAAATCCCTCTTAAAAGAAGTCTCAGTATTTGCATGAGGAAGCTTGTGGTATATCCATGTTTCCTTACTCCTTGTCTGTTGACACTAGTAATTTGCCTCTCATCCTACACACAGAATCTGAGTGCCTTTTTGGGCTCTGACATCTCGTGCGGTGGCGACAGTGCGCGGCGGGCCCTGCTGCACCCAGACCACGCAGACACGGCGCTCTGCTCCACTGCCTGGTGCTTGGTCCATCAGCCGTGGAGGACTGCACACCCAGCCAGGGTTTAGCAAGTTCAGACCAGGCCATGCTGGGAGATGCTGGCCAAGTGCTGACAAGAGCCAGTGACGCACCCAGGCCTGATGGCAAACACTCCTCACTGTCCCAAGTCAACATGTCCCATGTTGTGGTTCTTCCACAAGCGCAGACCTGCAGCATCACTCTATCCTGAGAATGTTTTGCTCCTTCCTACTCCACAGCATGGGTTGTTATGAGATGGGGGCATTACCCCAGAGCCATTCTTGTGCTGCAAGGCTCACACCTCACCAGCTCAGAGCCCACAGGCTACACCAGAAGCCCTCCCAAAGACAGCCAGTTTTGCACTAGGTTTTTCTAAGAGAGCTACAACTCACACAACTCCTACATCTGTTGGTCTCCAATACAGTCATCACAACAGCTGAAACAATTTTGTAGGAGCCCTCTCACCTGTGTGAATTTTGCTTCTTTTTATGAAATTAATTTAACACCAAAGCAAGCACCATGACTATCTCAAGTCACACATACTTATGAATATAAACTTACGCATTTCTCATTAACATTGTAGAAATAGATTTTAGGTGAGAGGCGCCCGTTTAGTCATCCTCCAGGATGTTTTTTTCAATATTATCGCATTATTCACAAGTGACTGTTCAAATGTAGAAAGCACTTTCATGCTAAGTTTTCCAGAAGAATAAGTGTTGCTCCCAAGAAACCTCAGTTTGACAATAAGTTCATACTTACAAGTAAACAATCTTATAGCTAAATCAATATTTTCTTTGAAAATACTCAAATGCGACTTGTATTTAGCAGTTTCCAGTATGTACTGTAACATCATGCAGTATTCCCTTTTTGCAAACACTGCTTTTAGCCACTGTTTATAACCAGATAATACTTTGTACTTAACAATCATTAAAAATACATTCATAACAAATTAACTAATATACTTTAGCTTTGATAATTTAGTTCACTTATGAACTTATACAGCACAGAAAAGCCTTAAAGAAAATTTCATATGAAACGAAAAATCTCTGTTTAGTCAATGATAACCCATCAATGATCACTTCTCTTCTGAACACTGCATCAGTGAATCTGGCCACTCGCACAAAATTTGAAATGAAAGGTAGATTAAAAAACATGACAGTAATATTGCATACTGCAAACTGATTGGGCTCCACTAACTGAAGTACATCATTAGATTGAGGTATATTCTCTAATGAACTTGCAATATGGATACAAAATACATAGACATTATTCAAGTAAAAGATTATCTATTAAACTCTCATTATTACCAGGTATTTTATCAAGAAACAAGACATTTCTCATATTTCAGTCCTCTTAAATAGATACTTTTATGTCTCTATAAAAAGCATCCCTAACTTCAAAAACATATTAAAATCAAGCAAAACTGATAAAGTCTAAATAGATATGGCATCATCATCTTCGGCTCACATTTTCATTAGTAAAAAAAAAACAGCTGGGAAAGTTTGGCTGCTTTTTTCCCATTTACATGCAATATTTGGAGGGGACTGAAAAGCTCTGAGCAGCACACGAAATATTGGTAAGACCTCAGCAGATGCAGAAATACATCAGCCTATCCATTTATGTGGGCACACAAGCACTTTTGCCATGACAAGGATAGAAATGTTAAAAAGGCTCACTGGCTGCCACTAAGCAAATTTTCTCCAGTCTTCCAAAGAATCTCCTGTTTAACAGCTGACTCTATCAACTCTTTATCAAAGTGACAACAATGGCAAATAAAACCAGCTTTGGGCTCTATCCACAGCCTGATGAAATAAATTTAAAGGCTCTCACTGGCTCCTCCTAGTGGATTTCACACAAACTGTTCAAATGTCCCAGGCAACAGAAGGGATGCCCTGGTACTGCCTTCCAGTCCTGCCCACACCTGTCCAATGCCATCTTTTGTTCAATCTCCAAACCAGAGAAAAAAACTGAAAAAGTGTAAAAAGTGCAGTTCATCTGTACAGGACTGTATAGTTAACCAGGGAGTTTATGTCTTGTCTAAGGCAAATTCCATTAAAAATGAGATGTAACATTTGATAACTTCAGTGAATATTTAAGTTAATTTTCTTACTTACATCACGAGATTGATATGCCTATTCTGTTAATTACTGCTTAATTTACTGCTATAGGTGTAAAAATCATAATCCTGGCTTTTAAAAAACAAATATGCTTGTCATTTTTAGACTGTTTTCTCCATGTGCATTAGGTGGTGAGAAATCTCAATATCACCGCGTCCAGTGTAAGCACAAGACATATTTTTCATGACTAGAATGAGGATTTGCCTCGGCCATTGTCTCATGTACAACGATATTAGTCACCTCAAATTTAAATATCAGTATAAATACATAAAGTCCCAGGTCTTGATCAGAAAACTTCCTGAGAGGAAAAGGACTATGAAGCAAAGCAGAGCTATTTGTCCAAGTCTGCAAACAGACTCCTCAAAGTCCCCCGGCAGTCAAAAGGTACAAGACAAAATGGATCCTTATCCCTTCCAGAGCTGCTGCCTACAAGTCCATCAGCAAGCACTCAGCAGACACAGCACAGGTCAGTGTGACTCTAGCCATTCAACAAAATTATGTGCATCACCAAAGGTAAGACACCACTGCTGGGCAGGACACGGGGTAAAAAGACACACTGGAGAACAGAAAGATTTGTGTAGGGCATGCTATTTCACAATAGTCAAGACACTGCAGAAGGAAACAAAGAACGAAAACAAAAACAAACCCCATACAACTCTTCTCTCAAAAGCACTTGAGGCAGTTTCATACTCAGGCACACTATTCAAATGACAGTGTGTAATAAGATTTAAGACCCAACATTTGTCCTCTCATCCTGCCTCTGATCAGTCAGGCAGCTTTAGTTTTCTACAACCAGGACATTTAAGCTCTGATAACAATTTCAAGAACAAACCAAAACTGCCTATGTGTATCAGCATGCTTTTATTTATACCACATCTATACAATCTAAAAGACACATAAGCACAGGAATATTATCTACCTCAAAAGACAGAACACTTACCACAATGTAGTTATCAAACTCTTTTTCTTCCTGCAGATTTACTTTATCCCAACAGCACAGTTTTATTTTGTATTATCATTCCTATAACCTATCTATCTTTCACAGGCCTGTGAAACAAAGATCAAATTACAGATGTATATTCCTGACCACCAAAAAAAATTATTCATTTTAGCCCCCAAATGCCAAGATTTGTTTCTGCACAAGTTTTTTAGAGCACTTTATCATCTTGTATTTAAAATGTAGCTGTTGCATTTTAAAAATAGGGGTATGTACTGAAAGCTGTGCTAGAAATGCCAAGCTCCAACTGTATCAAAAACTTCATCATGCCGAAACCTTTTCAGCAACAACCAAAGAGAGCTGCATAAAATCCACCCCAGCTAGAAAATGTACATTTGTTTTTACTGATGATGAGAAAGGGGGGAAAACAACTACCACATTTTGAAATGCAATCTTACCTGAGTCCAATATTCAGACACACAAAACTTTGGCCATGCTTCAGAGTACAGGAAAAATACAGTCATTTTACTGAGAAATCTGGGTGTTGGGCTTTAAAGTTTATGCAGCCAAAGAGATATTCTGTGATTTGTCAAATAATTCATTACATTAACATTTCTAGGACTAAACATGCTTTTAAGTTTTCCAGCTAAAGCTTCCATTGCAAGTGAAAAATAATTCATTAAAAGACACTCTTACATATTTAACTTCATTTTTTGGCTTTTTTACGCTGTTTTCTTGCAAGCAGTGTGTATTTGCAACCTCTGACACGGACACACAGAATAGCTCTGTAAAAGCAGCAAGGATACTTTCTGGCTTCTTGCTGAGACACAATAGCCTACATTTACTCCAAAATGACACCCTCATTGTTGGTGTCGACACCCTCAACACCTTGTTGCTTTGGCCACACCATAGGTCAAGCTTGCACATTTTTCCCCCGGACCTGTTTGTTTAGGACAGGCCCAGGCGCTTCCTATCACGGTGCCTGGATCAGCAGGGCGAGCATTCACAGCAGCAGCAGTAGCGGGAGCCGGCACTCTCTGCCGAGGAGATCAGCAAGCAGCAGAGGGCAGAGATGCAGAGGAATCCGAGCACTCTCCCTGTAACACCAAACACAAGGGCTGCTTCGACACACGTTACACGTCAGGCAAAAAATGCATCTGGATTAGGCTGCAGAAGTACTTTTAGCTCCAGTTCTCTGTGGCAGCAAAAGCCGAACAGGGGTGACCTAAGGCTAAGAAGGAAGAATCCCAGGGAACTACATGTTTAGAAAGCAAAATAAACACTGTATTTTGCAAAGTCTCAAGCACCTGTCTGTCCCCTCGGTTCTGAGATGCTGCTATTGAACCCCAAAGAAGCGAGCAGTTTAATTCAAACAACAAAAGCTCAGTAAAAAACCATCCTTACAAACATGCCCATCATTAACTTTCAAATATAATTATTTTACAGCGTGTTTCACTCATTTCAGCTACCAAACTAAAATCATCGTTTCATGTGTACTTGTAGTGGAGGTCCCTTTGTCCACAGGGAAAACATGGCCAAAAGCAAAGCTTTGGCAACTCTCATGCTAGCCATGCATCACTTCTAATGTGTCAGGGCTTACCTACTGTACAGAAGGTAACAAAGTCACCAATGCCACTATTGTGGCCATAAAGCTTACCAACAATAGCCAAGAGGCACACTACTGTGGACATACTCAAGAACACCAACCACCTGCAGAGCCAGCAGTAATAAACCTTAGAGCCTTATCCTTCAAATTCATTTGCAGAGGCACACAGCAAATTTAATTTTTTTTTAAAAAGTTATTATATCTTTAAAAACAAAAGTTCAAATGTTCCTTGTATTTGTCATTACTTATCACAGTGCAAATAAAGTTTGGCAATCATGTTAACTATTCAAAACATTATCACATATGTAAAAAAGTCTGTTTTCTAGTCTGTCTTGGCAATTTTTCATTAAAACATACTCAAAGAGGCTCAGATCCACGTCTACCTAGCAGCTCTGAACACTATCAACTGCTTCCTTGTGTCAGCAAGTACACACGAACCATATCCTCACTTAGAACTGATCTTCATTTGGACCACCCTTTGAAGCACCAAAGAGGGGCCAATACATTATGAAAAGTCATTGTTTCTACATAAAATAATCCTTCAGGATAAGGGATCCTTCAGTTTATATTTTACAATACTCAGTATAAACCACTACCTTGAGAAAGAGTAGGAAAAAAAAATCTGACACCTTCATATCTAGTCCCTGCAACTAAAATAACTTTTTCAGTACTGACTGGTGGAGTGGTGCCTTCCTGAATCTATTGACAGGTATCAGTACAGAACATGAGAACTGTATTTTATTATAAAATTCTACCTACCCACTTCGGAGTCCTCTTCTTAGAAGTTGATTAATGATAATTAAAGCACCATTATTGCTATTCATTTTGCTTTTGGTCATTAGAAAAAGACATCTCTGTTACAACCATTAATCGCGAATCACAAAAATCAAGTTTATGAAAATACTAGCATCTCAGCTGGCAGTATGAGGTTGTCTGTAATCCCGGGTAAAATTACTGCATTAAGGCTGTAGAGTCAGCCTTGACCACAAGAAGATCAGATAGCCTGGTTAAAATACATTAACACCTGCTTTTACATCTCCTTTAAATCATGTAAACTAACTCAATTAAAAACCACACATCATTATATCCATGAAACTATACTCTTGGACTTATGTAACTGGGAAATATGACTGATGTAGTGGAATGGTTAGGAGGTTGCAGTTAACCATATATATTTCCTGTAAGGCTTGGCTGCTTACTCCAGAATAAAATGAACATTTACTTTGTTTTGCATAAACCAGCAGCCTTTCTTATAGCAATTATGAGTGGAAGGTTTAGTTGACAGTATTGTCTTGCTGCGGGATCTTATATAAGTATGCAGCCAGCTCATTTTCATTAGCTGATCATATATTAGTGGACTATAACTTGATAAAAGTAGCAAGCTGTTTAAATTTTATTTCTAGAGAATCTCATAAACAGGCTCCACACATTAGCTTGGTTCAGTGTTGCTCCACTGCTGGTAATTGGAGATGATACTACTGTCTGTGCAGCTCCATGTCAACACCTGGAGCAGGCAAACAGAGACAACAGGCAGAACTTGCCCTAGCAGAGCAGTGTCTCCCTTGGCTGTAGATCCAGATGAAGCAGCAGTCCCCCATCACAGCACATCATGCCCACCGGGCACATAACACAGCAGCCACAGGGCAACTGAACTGCTCAGAGGTGAACCCAGCTCAAGAGGCAGGTGCTGGCCACTGCCCTGCTCACACGGTTTCAAGGCAGGATGAGTAGCATCACTTTCCATCATGCCTTAGCTTGTCTAGATCCAGTTTTGCAGCTCACTGGGAGACTGGTTGTGAGTAAACCAGAACTGGGATCAATTTCTATTAAGATAGGCTCGATTAAAAAAGAAAAAAAACCAACCAAACAAACAAAACCACAGACCAGGAAATATCCATCCACAATATAGTTAATTCTGTGGTGAGTTTCCTAAACACGGAAAGTTTTAGCAGACAATACCAAAACACCTACTAACGTAACTGAAACAGGAGACCAGTTTCTTCTTTTCTTTATGAGACAAAGTCTAAAATGATATTTCAGCAAAACTTCATATAATAGTAGAAGCTGCCTCTTATTGGAAACACAAAATTTATTTAAAAAAAAAAGAAAAAATAATGGCCACTGATTTCCTCTATGCTTCATATCTTACAGTACAACCTTGACTAAAGCAGCACCCTACCCTGAATATAATGCCAGAGTTCTTGGCTCTAAATACTGTCACAAGGAGCCACAAGTATTTAGATACTTCTCATACCTTTCAGTTGTCATGAATACCACCTTATTATGAAGAAGGAAGTTATTAAATACTCATACCCATGAAGAACCTTTCCAAGTAAGAGTTTGGAAAAAAAAAATTTTTTGTAAATGCCACAAAAAGGCACAATGATGTCTGCATTTTAACTAAATAATTCAACTTCTGGAAAAATTTCATAATTTTAAAATCCTTTATTATGGTAGTTGAAAATAATGTTATTTTCCCACATCAAACCCTAGTTATTTACTCTGTAACATTTTGTCTCTATTTTTCTGTCTCATTATGCTAAAGGAAAGAATCTTTCATACTGTGGCATTTCCTATAATTAAAGACATACAAACATAAAAAGGGCTGTTTGTATGTTGGCATGGACCATTTGCTTATATTCATGAAAAAAATTATCAAGTTATTAGGGACTGGAAAGCTCTGCAATCTTAGAAGCAGCTAAAAAGCTGAAAAGTGTTAAATAATAGTAACCCTCAGAGAGGCATAATGCTTCTCACACATCTCTTAAATCCAGGACCTTTCAAAAAGCAGTGAATGAGAGATGCAAAAACCTGGTTTTTTCCTAAAATTCAAAATACAGACTGAATCTGTGAGATTAAGAGTTCCTAACTTGTTTTTGAGCATTGAAATGCCAGTGTTTCTCTATCAACTGTTATGTCTATGAATTCTAGGCTCTTACCTACTGTTGCAGAACTGGATAGCCTGTGCTGGATGCTTGTTTGAGAAGAGTCACAATAAAAGTGGAAGGGGCTGACTCTCCCCCCCCCGCCCCGATTTAAGATGTTTTGAAATCACAAATGCTTGCTTGTCATGGCCCAAGGAGACCAGTGTTTGCCATCAGGTACCCACACAAGGAGTAACGGCTGCTCACAGCTCAGTTGCCTTGAGTCTCACCCATCATATTTACTTCACTATCCTAGCAGAAAAACTATATTTCATGATTTTTCTCATTTGGCAGCAACACGACAACCCCTATGGAAGCAGCAGGATTTGCGCACAAGAAATTCAGCCACAGCTGAAGTGGCAGCACTACTCCATCCACTTGCTCCTGAGAAGATGGAAGTGTTCATAAATGATAAAGAGGGACTGGTGCAAACCATCTGCATGAAAGCACGATTCACCCTTTATTTTGCTGCAGCACATCCTTGTGCAATACAGCAAGCAAAGTCCTATCTCCATATATATATATATAAAAATATATATATATGTACACCTCACTCATCACTGAGGTTACCCGTGAGCAAGTCTGCTGCTCTCCAGCAGCATGAGTAGTCTTACGTGAGAGCAAGCAAAGCTGTGTACAGGGAACTGCACTCCAGCCCAGAGGTCTTAAAATCCTTTCAGGCTGGCTTCAGTGAATAGAAAGAGAGGAGTGTTCCTAGAAAACCAGTCCTTCCTTACCTCCACAATACTCTTGCCCTTTTCTTTTGTTATAAAGTTCAACACAATTGTGGAAGCCACACAAATATGCATTAATTAAAATTCAGGCTTACCACGTATCAGTATCCCTTTACTTTGTCATTGTACAAACTGAAATCTTTAATGAATAAAAAATTTCCTGATGGTGCACTCAACAAGCATTTTCTTACTAACAGCTGCCTCTTAATCATAATCTTTATCACAAGCAGCACTCTAAAGAGCTAACCAAATCCTCGGATTTTCTTAGAGAGATCTGAGAATGTAAGACCCAATTAAACTATCATGTCAGCCAGCCAAGCACAATGGCATTGCCAGACATTATATAAGAGGACTGTCACATAACAACCCCATATTTACTCATAACAACAACAAATTTCTTTTCTACTGTTACGTTTCCAGCACCTATTTTTTATGTGCAGTAGCTGAAACCGAAGTGAATGACCGATGTTCAAATCCTCTTAAGTGGATATGACATATTATCTTGTCCCCTAATTAGAAACAGGTCAGTCTAACCAGTGGCTGCGACAGAGGAGACAATTTTACTCTGACTGAGCTTCCACACTGGGAAAAACCATTGCAAAAAAATTATGCTCTTACACACAAAAGGTAATTTCTGAAGACAAGCTCCTTACTGTGCCATGAACCTGTCCCCAAAGCTGGAAGCAAGAATACAAAAGAGACAACACTAAAACCTAGCCCGTTAACAAAAGACCGAGTCATGTTCATTAGCTCCTACAGCCTATCTAGGACCATACAAAAGTACTGGCCACCACAGCACTTAGGCTTTTTCACAGAATATGACAAAGATAAAATAGATGGATTGACTAAATCAGGAGTCAGAGCCTGTCATCAGCTCCATTTATTCCGGGTCTGGGTAAACTCAGAGAGCTACTGCCAGCCTGGGGTAACACAATAATGCTTCTCCATCCAGTGGCGGCTTTCATGAAGGGCTGCCAAGAGGTTGGAAGCTCCTTCTGGCCCTGCTTTTTTCCCCCCAGCGAGGGTCATGCTAGAATGCAGGCAGAGGGGCTCTCCTGGGAAAACACAGTGAAGGTAACACAGCACCTCTGTTAGAAGTATTTTAGGGTTTACACATGGTCCATTATTTGACCTAAGTAATAAATTTAGCTTCGCTCTTTCCCCAGATATGTTAGTCAGCCCTCTATTGCCTGTGTGAGCTGTTTAGTGCTGAAAAGATGAAACGAAAAATACTTTTTAGCAGCAAGAAAATGTGATTATAAACCAGCTCAAATTGGCACAGGACTTCAAGAGGGAATGTTAAAAAAAAAAAGGTAACTGAACAGATTTCAAGTTTTCTTTCTTCCCTTCAAGTATCATTTTGGTTTACATGAAATATTTACAGGTAGGTAATTTTTTTAAAATAAAATGTCATTACAGTGCATAGTGGGTGACAAGTACAGGATCCTAAACATAAGCCAAAATCCCACTAACATTAGTGCCCCGTGTTACAATAGGGTAGTCTTTGGACGTTAGCTGGTTGATAACATTGATGGTTTGGGTATCTTCAAATCACTTAAAAAAATCTCAAAAGGATTTCTTAAGAAGTAACTAGCATTAGTAACTGTCTGTAAATAGACTTCCACTCTAATCTGTAAGCATTTGCACATACTGGCATGCAAGGGGGACAATTATAAGACAGTCTATACACAAAAAGTAGTTTTGAAGTTAACGAGGTCCAACTAAATGAAATCAAAATCTTCTCAGTTTTGATACCTTAAAGAGATTCCTGGAGAAAGGGAATTCACTTACGTTTGTAGTGGGAAAGAAGTACCCCATGAATGACATTTTCTAAATTCTTGCTCTTTACCAATTGTTAGAAATCCTGCAAAAAACACGATCTGCAGGAGAGTTAAAATCGAAACAAAACCAACACAATTTGAAACTTTTTCCATGTCTAAGTTCAGATACTCAGACACACAAAAGCAACAAACTAGAGACATTTGCAAAATCATGATTACAGAAGTGAAAATATGCTTTTGCATACAAGTTTCATTATACATACTCCCCCACATTTGACTAATCAGCAAATAATGCTGTGCAACAGAAAGCAGTTACTACATCTTTATTACAGGAATTTTTAATTTGTGTATTGTCTATCACAGAAGAACTCTCAGATCCAGAATCAGGACCTTAAGCTAGGTAGTGCCAAACTGCACACTGCAAGAAGACAATTCTTCTCCCAGTAAACTTTAAATTTATTAAATTTTGCTTTAATCTTATTTGGCAGGAAAAAAAAGAACAGGGTGCTACTCATTTAATAAAAAAGAAAGAAAAAAATCACTGCAACCTGGAAATTTTAAAAATATCATTTTCTTGTATATGTGCATCAAAGTGTAGTGGTATCTAAAGTTAGAAATCATAATCAACAAGTTAGTAGCCTCCTAAAACCTGTATTTTTCAGGTGAAATTACTCACAATTCAGTTTAGCAGAAAGTGATATGGGTTAGCATCTCTGGAAATCAGAACAGTTAAATAGAGACATCTAATTATGCCTTGGGATCCTATCTTTAATGACCCAGATTCGTAAACTATTTCCTAAAATTAATTTATATCTGTTCAAGAAAGCATCACTCAGAAAAACACAACAATACTACGGTCCTCTGGCGTTAGGCAATATTAACAGTACGTGATACAGAAAATCAGGAATAGTTCTCCAAAAATGAAAGACATTTTAGTCAATTTTCGAAATATAAGGTGCTTCTTATATGTTTTCTTGCTTTGGAGCTTTTCAAGACTTTAAAGGGTTTCTAGAAGAGTACAAAGATGACAAACTTCCTGTGCTTTTAAAAAGCTGGTTTTCTCTTCCGAGCACCCAATTTCAGAAGCTAGCAATTTAAGTAAACACCAAGTACTGTAAGATTCATAACAACACAATTAAAATTGACAATAGAACTATATACTATGTCCTTTCAAAATCACATTGATTTACAAACTATGCCTGTGGGTGCAGCAGAGATCTATCCATCAGTTACTTCACATGAAATGCTTGCAGGCATTTAGAAATCTCCTTATCACGGGGATGGCTGAGGAATGGGACATCATCTGGATATTACAGTCATACGGATGTAACGTAGGCAGCCAAGCTGGCTTCCTACATAACAGACCTACAGCACATTTTCAGAGTTTTTGGGGTAACACTTAGTCCCACAACATGCCAGGGCTCATCCTGGTTGTGGATAGCACCCTGTGACTACTGCTTTAATCGATTTTAAGCAGGGAGAAGAAGGATCTTCTTATGTACCTGCGTCATTCCACTTTCTGTCATCCAAAGCTGTGAGCTGGCACGTCACAGACTACTGCTAATTGAGCATGAGGGGCATCTAAACAAATTAAATACCCCTGGATTGGGATATGCTAATGCTAGTCCTACGCAAGCATTGCGACAGTAAAGGGATTCCAAACAGATGCAACCAACAGTTCAGACTGTCAACTCACTGCACAGAGAGGGACTGGAGACAAGATTCACTCCCTGGCCTACTTCAAGCATTCAGGACACAAAACACTGATTCCACCCTGTTTCTTTTTCCTCCGCTATGGTGGCCTTTCCACAATGGGCAATAGTTCTTACCTAGTGCAGAGTTTAATTCTTATGCCAACTCTTATGTCTTGCCTGTGTTCACCTAAATAAGGAAAACTAACACTGACAAAAATGCTGTTACATACAAAACAATGGGGAGAGAAATAAGTAAGGGAAGTAGTTGAGAATCCAGGAGAAAAAAACCCCCACACCAACAATCAATCAGTCTTGTGGGCTGGTTCTTCGAGAAACCCAGAGAAAAGGAAAGAGATAAACACAGTGAGAAACCATGTTCTGTAACAACAACATTCCTTTTCCTGATTTTCTCGTCTGATTTTACAGGACCTGCTCTTCAGATAGAGAACAGGGTACTCTTTCATGTTCATTTCTGTACCGAAGCCTATGTCCTCAAACTCGAGCAAAGTTTTTCTACTTCAGTTTCTCAATAAGCTAAAATAGTACAATTTACCTATATTCCTCACTGAGAGGTCCCAGTTTGCAGTTATATTACAATAGGAGGTATTGTATAAATGCTGGGTAAGTCTCAGTAATCAGAAGTAAAATGATTCTTTAGAATAACCTGCTATACACCTGAAATTAAAATCCTTCTGCACTAATTTTTCTCACACTATTATATGGGCTAGCTGGTTTATATTCAAGATTGTTCAAATGATGGTTAGTGGCATGAATTTACTCTTCTTTTTCTTGAAATTTCTTAACAAACAAAACAAAAAAACCCCAAACACTGAAGATGACTCAAATTTGTATACAAGAGGGGCAGATTTCCCAAAAAAGAGTGAAGATGCTTTCTAATTCAAACAAATAGAAACAAAAGATAGTACTAGATGTAGCAGCTCTGTATCTACTTCTAGATGCAAAGCAGTGTCAAATTTTATTTTTAAAAGTCCTCGTTCTGTAAAAATCTGAACATATTTGGTGAAACTTAAAACACATTGATTTACAATTAGTTTTATCTTATTCTAAAGACAGCTTGCACTTATTGTTCATCAAACACACTGCATATCCTACCTGTTATTGGGAGGTAAGAAATAAATACTTGAAGAAAATGCAGCATTTTGTGAAAGAATGGTTATACAGACATCACAAGTCAAGAAACTGACAGGAGTTCAAACTTGTTAGCAAGGAAAGACCAGGCTGCATATGTCGGTCTGATCTCACTCCATTTAGAAAGCAAAATCTCCAGTTTCATATAGTGCTGAAACAGACTCCGAAACTCTTGACTTTTTAACTCGCAAATACATACCCAATATGCACTAAGTAATAAGATCTTTCAGCTGGCAATAAAAAGTGAAAATGCAGTTCTGAGAACAGCATAATGCCAGGCAGGTAACTCTTAAAACAGAGATTGAATCGGTGCTAAGAGTCTCTAAAGCCAAGAAAAGCACGCTGTGGGACTAAACTGCACAAGTGTAATAATACTTCACATCTGACATGCAGACACAGTTGAACAGGGACTTAAAAACAGTCAATAACAAACAGCAGACACTTAGTAAGACCAGTCAAAGCAAGAGAGTAGAATATTAAGAACGCATAAGCTGAGTCAAAACAACTATTTTCCAACTCAAAAAAAATCTTAATTGCAATTGAAAATGGTTAAAAGGTGCTAAAATACCATCTAGCTTCTTTTGCAGACATAAAAGATGGAAAACTAGCCTCTCTCATGAAAGATTTCTTCTTATTTCTAATTGCACATGTTGCTGTGCAAGCACTCAATTGATGACAAATATAAAAATAAACTTTGAAATAAGACAGCAGTTTTATTAATTCAGCTTAAAAAAATTAACTCCAGAAATGTAACTACATATACTTTGCAAACCAAAATCATGAAAGTAAGTTTACTTATGAATGAAGGATGTGGAAAATCGATTTCAAATTGCAAACCCAAAGCACATACAGACCACAGCAGATCCTGGCACAGAGTTCCCAGATACTGTGAATCCTCAGCTCCCAGGATGCGAAGGAGTGCACACTCTGTCGCAGATGCACACCTCTGGATGTAGGTGTCTATTGTGATGGCACTTTAGTTGCGAGCGTGTTCTTTCATAACAAATAGCGTTATGAGAGCTGTCATCATCATTGTTTACAAATAGAATCCACCATACAGCTTCCCTGGGCTCAAGAACTATCTTTATCACCTTTCGTGCTACTTTCTACAACATTTCTAGGAAAGATCCCTAATTCTGTGTGGAGTTCTGTGAAAAGAAAGAGCAACTGAAGAGATTATCGCCAGCAGCCCTGAACAATCTCTTTTTGTTTTTAAACTGACACACACAGGGAAACAGTGTAGCTTTTCAAGACCTGCATCACTTTCACAACTTGCTCTGAAATTTGAGAGAACGGTGTATAAAACCACAACAGAAGCCGCTCCCGCACCCAAACCCATGCAGTGTGGACACTGCTTGCCCACGACAAGTCCCTCCGCCCGGGGCCGCTCTAGCCTCCTGTCCCCTCCGCCCTCCCCCGGGCGCTGCGCAGCCCCGGCTGCCGCCACCCCCGGCCCGCGCGCAGCGGGGAGAGGCCGGCGGGGCCGAGCCCTCGGGCTCCCACCTTGTTCGAGGCCATTTCGCTGACGGAGTGCCGGGTCTGCAGGGTCTCCAGCTGGTCCAGGCACCAGTCCAGCTCCTCCATGGTCTCGCTAGCCAGTTTTTGGTAGGCCTCCTCTGCGAAAAGACAGGGAAAGGCGCGCTCAGTTCGCGAGCGTTTCACAGGGCTCACGGGGAGCGCCAGCGCGCCCATCCTGCGCTGCCCGGTGCCCGGACACGGGCGCTGCTCCCTCATTCTGCCGGCGCGGGCAGCGGCTCTTCCCCTCCGCGGGGCCGCGCTCTGCGGAGCCCCGGGGGCGGCGGGGGCACGAAACTTTGGTCCTGCCGGGCTCGCCCTTTGGCTCGGCGCTGCCGCCCGCCCGGGGGCCGCCGCCGCCCGCAGCGCCGCCCCCTCGAGGGAGGCGTCCGGCTCGGCACCGCGGCGGGGCACGGGCAGGACACGGGCGGGACAGCGCGGGAGCACGGCCGCTGCAGGGCACCCACACCCCCCACGCCCCGCCGGCAGCCGCGCCGAGGCGTCCGCCCCGTCCGTCTCTTACCTATCCACCGCGGCACCATCAGAAATCAACTGGTCAATGCTTATGGAAGCGTGGGGAAAGGTGCAAGAGCACAAGAGTGCTCCGATCAAGGCTGGCCCGCCGAAGCGCCAGCTGTCAAAGGAGTGCTCAGATAACTGCAGTCGTGTTTGTTCTAGCCCAAAGCCTGCGTGTGTGTGTGTGTGTGTGTGCGTGTGTGTGTGTGTGTATGCGCGCTAGAGCACATGCAAAGTACTGCATGTTGGCTGTAAGCACAAAAGAACCGATGAAAAAGTCTTGGAACTGGACGTGGGAACACAGTATGGGAAATGGACCCAACAATGGTATGGAAAGCCATAGTTTAACCAAAATTGCTAAGTGTTCAATTGGAACTCACTGTCTTGCAGAAGTTTCAGTTACAGACAGGAAGACATTCCCTTCTTCAATAACTCCCCACCAACAGGAAATCTGCCAGTATGCAAATAATTTAGGAAAAATAATCTTATATGTAAAGGGCAAACCTCACCTACAAAGCCTGGCTACTTTTTTTTTTTCTAATGTAGATCTGAAGGCAAGAATGCTACTCCACACTGAGCTCAGAGCTGAGAGTTTTAGCCCAGGTATGCTGTCTTGCAAGCTGTGTATCTCAAACACAAAGTTCTGAAACTGCTGGCATGGACATATCTGAATCAGCTACATGCAAACATGACTCCAAGACAGAGAAACATTTCTTTGGTGGGCTTGTTATGGACATCTATAACATCTCCCTTAAGTTCTTTCACATCAAATTAACCTTATTTTCAAAATGTCAGACAAGCAAAAAATCAGGCAAACAAATAAACTAAAACTCCTTTTGAAATAAAACACCCTAGCATGGACTACTGCCAAATAGCTCAGTGAATTACTGTACAACATCCTGGATACTAGACTCATATATTTTTATGTTTCTGAGCACATGTTCACAAACTTCAGGTTCCCTCACAGCTGTTAAACTTCATATACCTGTGGCTACTGCAAAAACACCCAACAATTTTGAATAATGTTCACTTACCTCTGGAACAAAGGTAATGCAAGAAGAAATTTGAATTGAGATTAATTGGAAGAACCATTTCAAGAAAATTTTGCAGTGCTTGCCCCTTCAGTAAACACACTAACCAACACTCAACATCACCATTAAATTGCAAACACTGTCTTTCAGGTGCATACTTACTATAAATGCTATCTCAGCCAAAGGAATTCCCTGGCAAATAAAGTCAGGATTTTCCAGCCTGTTTATCTATTGAAAGAGAATCCATGACATTCTGCAATACAACAGACATCACAGTTCACTAGTTCCTGAACACAGTAAAACAAATTTGTATGATGCTATTTTGCTGCTAGCCAGCAGCCTGCCCAGCAGCAATTCTTGAAAATCAGATACTAAGAACCACATTTTCCTTAACAAGATCATCCCTTCTAATACTTAAGAGAGTATGTGGTATGAAAACAACAAAATAAACTCAAGGGATACAATATTTAGGTAAAAGTAATAAAATGCTCAGTTTGCTATTTATTTAGCAAAAATATATATTACCAACAGCATCTTACATTCAGGAATCTTTATCTACTATTCACCTTCCCAGTACATCTCAAAGCACATTAGAAAGCAGAACCCATCACTCACAAGGAAGTTCCTCGCCCTTAGGATGCTTCTCACAATCTCCTACTTCAGACTGCCACACTTCAAGAGTCTGTGACTGCCGTGGGAACCCACCCGACTGACCACTCAGACTAAGTGAAATTCTGATGGCCAATGCTAGGCTTAAGTCTTGCTGGACTTGGCACCTCCTGACAATTCTCAGAACTCAGAGCTGTCAGACCAGTCCTGATATCTTAAATGGAAATAAAAGGTTTTCTAAATGATGGCAAAGTACCCATCAAACAAGCACACCTGCGGTTCTGAAGGGCAGAACAACCGTAGGAAAGCTTTTTTCTGAACAGTACCAAAGCTCTAAATTTGGCCCTCACTTTTGTTGTTATACAATGTGGTGGAAAATGTTGAGGTTAACAGCTTTTCAAGTATAACACTCCGGTGCCACTAAGCTAAGAATAAAAGAATAATTATCAGCTTTGCAGCTTTGAGAACCTCACAACACTGTTTCTGACTTCTCCATTACCTCTAAGAGAGCACCCTATAATTATTCCCACCCAGAACTGATCTACTAATCAGTTTCTTTGTTTTAGGCACATGATCAAGCTTCCCCACCCAGATGATGAAGTCCTAAAACAGATTAACTTCTGTAAATGAGAGGTGTCTTGAAATGTCGAAGGTTCTTTTTATGTCTCATAAGGCTTTAATATGAGGAAGAGAAGTACATTTTAACACCAGCTGCTTTAAGAATTTGCATGTTATTTTGTATATGCTTTTAGAAAAAAGGAAGTGACAGCAAGTGTTCTTTTCAGTTTACAGATTACAAACAATTCCACTATATGTAGCTTTCAGTATGGTGCATAGAAAAAAAACCCAAACAAATGAAAAGCTAGCAGAAAGAAAAAGCTCTGCCATAATCATTTGGCACTGCACAGCTATTTTTTAAAGAGTGTTCTACTGTCTGTGTTTATAAAAGACTTGATTCTTAGCACGGCTCCTAACACCATAGATGGCTACACCTTAATTCACTTCATTATTTGGGAACAATTTCTGTTCAAAAATTTTGAAGGGAAAAAATTACTATATGGCAAAACTTATATAGTGTCCACTTTACCTAATGGTTTGTCATGATTTTCATATACGTTGTTCTACCATTGCTGGAGAACAAAATGCAATACTAGACTTTTCTACTAGCACTCAACTATGTTTGTACTAATCTTTGCAGTACTTTAATGAATTTCAGAACAGCAAAAGAAAAAGATAAGTACAGATTCTTCATTATTGTTTGATTGATTGAGATCATCTAAGTGATGCAAAGAGGCTTGAAAAGAGTTGACTCAGCAAGCACACAGCAAAGGGCTTTGACCACTGTGTTGCCTTAAAATGGGAGTGTCTTGGAGGCAAGACAAGGACACTGCTAGCAGTGATGTGATCCAGATAGTCTTGGCATGTGTATTGTCCTTTGGAGCTGCAGGCAGTTGGAAGAAGTTCTGAAAACCTCCAGGCTATTATAAATGAAGATGAACTGAAGACCTAACCAGAAAAGGAAGGTCAAAGAAGGTGTGCAACTCCTGATAAACAATGCTAAAGATAAATTGGTAATAACAGATGAAGAGAAAACTCAACATTTTTTCCCACAATCTTCATTTCTCTCTTTCCACACCTCTTGAGAGGATGGACAGATGGATGGGGGCTGGGATAGCAAAGTCCCTCCCAATGAACCCAATGGGATATATCCCAGTCCTGAGCTAAATGGCTGTTACAGTTGCCAAGCCACTCTCCATGATATTTGAAAAGTCATGGCAGTCAGGCGAAGTCATGTGTGACTGGAAAAGGGGAAACATTGTACCCATCTTTAAAAAGGGTGGAAAAGAGTAGCCTGGGAACTACTGACCTGTCAGCCTCACCTCTGTGCCTGGGAAGATCATGGAAGAGATCTTCCTATAGGCTGTGCTAAGGCTCATGGAGAACAGGAAGGTGATTTGAGACAGCCAGGACAGCTTCACCAAGGGCAAGTCCTGCCTGACCAGCCCAGTGGCCTTCTATGGTGGCGTGACTCCATCAGTGGACAAGGGAAGAGCCATGGATGTCTTTTATCTGGACTTCTGTAAAGCCTTTGACACAGTTCCCTACAACATCCTTCTCTCCAAATGGGAGAGAGAGGGATTTGATAAGTGGATTGTTAGATGGATAAGAAATTGGTTGGATGCTCACATCCAGAGGGTGGTGGTCAATGGCTCGGTGTCCCAGAGGACATCAGTGACAAGTAGTGCCCTCAGGGGTCTGTACTGGGACAAGTGTTATTTAGTGTCGTCATCAATGACGTAGACAAAGGGATTGAGTGCACTCTCAGCAAATCTGCAGATGACCCCAAGCTGAGCAGTGCTGTTGACACACCTGGAGGATGGGATGCCATCCAGAGGGACCCGGACAACCTGGAGAAGTAGCCCATGGAAACCCCATGAGGTTTAATAGGCCAAGTGCTGGTACTGCACCTGGGTTGGGATAACCCCTGGTATCAATCAACACAGGCTGGGGATGAACAGATCAAGAGCAGCCCTGCAAGAAGGATTTTGGGGATGCTGGTGGATGAGAGGCTGGACATGGCCCAGCCATGTGCACTCACAGCCCAGAGAGCCAAATGTGTCCTGGGCTGCATCCAAAGTCCCGTGGCCAGCAGGGCGAGGGAGGGTGAGAGCCCATTTGCTGTGCTGCATCCAGCTCTGGGATGCCCAGCACAGAAAGGACATAGAACTGCTGGAGGAAGTCCAGAGGAGGCCACAAGGATGATCAGAGGGATGGAACACCTCTCCTGTTAGGAAAAACTGAGAGAGTTGGGATAATTCAGTGTGGAAAAGAGAAGGCTTCACAGTGACCTAATTGTGGCCTTCCAGAAACGGAAAGAAATTGACAAGGAACATGGAGAAGGACTTTTCACAAGAGCATGTGGTGACAGGACAAGGGGGAATGGCTTCAAACTGAAAGAAACTAGGTTTAGATTAGGTATTGGGAGGAGGTCTTTACTGTGAGGGTGGTGAGACACTGGAACAAGTTGTCCAGAAAAGTTATGGATGCCCCATCCCTGAAAGTGTTTAAGGCCAGATTGGATGGAACTGTGAGCAACCTGGTCTGGTAAAAGGTATCCCTGCCCATGGCAGAGGGGGTTGGAAGCAGATGATCTTCCAGCCCAAACCATTTTATGATTCTATGATCTACTGTGAGATTCAAACCCTGGACGTTATCCCTGAATTTTCTGACCATCTTTTTGCTCTTCACCTTACTGTAAGCTTTATTGTTTGAAACAACAGAAGTGAAAGGCCAAGCTTTTCAGTTTCTCTTACAACTGCCATTTCAAAAAAATCCTCAGAGGTTCAAATTAAGAATTTTTTCTGTAAATGAGGATGTTCATAATTAATAGCCTTAACTGATGGCCTAAAATTGAAGTTACTGATATGTTTAGTTAATATTGACACTTTCTATTAAATATAACCCTGTTAACACTTATTCAGCATAGAAATAGCATCCATTTTCTTACAACCACAAAAAATTAATTTTGTTATTATATTTTAGTGAGAAAATCACACATATTGTGACTTAAAAGGCTATCTTTGTGGAATGTTCACGTCTTACTGTTGATAAAATATAATTATGAAAACTATTTTTGTTTAACATCTAGAAATTTGTGGACATCTCTCCACAATCATAAGTGAACCAAAATACTCTCGATCAGATTTGAGAATGAGCATCTGGGAAAACCACTCAGCTGCAGCATGTTTCTCAGCAAGTGTTTTTATGGTCCCACTTAGAACACTCATTTTTTCAATGCCAGGAATCTCTCCAAGTTTCTACTGTAGTAAATAAAAATTCCTTGTACCAGTTCATCTCTCTTATGCATAGAGAGACTGTCCAAATGACAAGGACATACTGCTTTATACAAGTAGCACTAACCTTAGGCTGTGGAAACTGCCCTATCTCCTTGAACAGAGAAAGTAGAAACCTCGAGGGAATAATAGGAGGAAAATGATAAATTCCAGTTGTGCACAACTTGTCGAAATACTTGATTATAGTTACATAATAAAAAAAGAGAAAAAGGAGTGCATAAAGAGATGTACAAACAAAACACATTAAATGAGAATCTAGGAAAAAAGTGGGTTTTTCCCTGAAACAGTTTTTATTTCTCTCATGGTCTTAGAACAAACTAGATATCTCCTGTAACAATATCTCTGTGTACTAAGACTCTGTGTCAAGGGCAAAAGTATGAAAAATATGTGTTTATATTGTTACGAAACCAGGTAACAGGAACACTGCAGATATCTAGGAAGAAGTTATTGGGCTCTTGGAACAGGCCTATTACAGTTAGTTTAGAGTAAATAAAACACTTTTGATTCCTATAAATAAAGAACTGTATCATTAGACTCTCACTATGTGGTTCAGTTTCTCTGTGTGGGACTGCTAACTTGTGCTGGCTTTTTTTTTTTTCTGTAATCATTTTATGCATTTCTGTAATCATTTTATGTATTTCTTGGAAAAAGGCTCTGGAATAAAGTTATTCATACTGATATGATTTGCCCCAAAGTCTAGAAAAATTTCTGTATTAAGTATCTGCAAATTCGTCCAACAGTCTTGAGATGCCATAGTGAGGCAGAATATCAGAAAGGTATCTTTAATTGAAGCCAAGCAGGAAAACATGCATTCAGTACAGACAGCATATTTAAATAGTTTACTGCCTTAATGACAGAACAGATCAAAATTTTGCAATGTGAATATTTAAATCCTCTATTTGCTATTATCAAATATCCAGCAAGGCCAAATGAATGCTGTTCTGTTACTACACATCCCTACCCAGTGCTCCCTTCCCCTCTGACCAATTTGGCAAAGTACTAATACATTCCTTACTCCACTGCCTGTTAGAATTTGCCAGAAGGACCACTGTCACTCATTCACTAGTGAAAAGAAGTAAGCCCTTCAATAAAGCAATCAACCTTGCTCAAAATGAAGAAAAAGAGGGAAGCTCTTGATTTTCAAGTAGCACAATGTCCTTTTAATGTATTTTTATTGCTTTCTTTTCATGAAAAAACTGCATTTTGAGAAAAGGTCTGTTTCTTTTTAAAATCTCTTTCTCCCAACAGTTGTGGGAGAATTGTGTCAATTCTGTCCTCTGAGGCTTGTGGACAAGGAGTTCAATAATGGGTTCATTACTCAAGTTGCTTTCTTATGCTACTTTTTGTACCATACAAAAAATATTTCTTCTAGTTGAGAAGATGTATCCTCAAGATCAGTTCCCCCTGTAGCTGTAAAACAGTTTCTTTCTGAGAAGGATACTGCTGTTGATTCAACATAATGAGAGAAATGAGACATTTTCAAGGTAGAACAAAATTAGAAGCAACAGGTACAAACTAAACTACAGGACGTTCCCCTTGAACATTGCGATACTTTTTTACTGCGAGGGTGACTGAGCGCTGGCACAGGTTGTTCTGTGGAGTCTATGCTTGTGAGTCTTCAAAAGCTGTCAGGACATGATCTGGGCAACCTGCTCTAGCTGGCACTGCCTGAGCAGGGGTACTGGAGCATGTGGCCTGCAGAAGTCCCTTCCAGCTTCAACTATTCTGTGATTCTGTGATTAAATCAGCAATTGAAAAAACAAAAGCGGTTTTTGCAAAAATGTGGGTTGGTCAAATGGCCATGCTGTCAAGTTTGCAGTTTTGTAATAGTCTTTGACCCTACTAGAAGGGACCAAAGGATATTACATTGTCCCCATCAGGATTTTGCTGAAGAGCTCATTTCATATATATTATTATGGATGCTATGATGAAAACAACAAATACAAATCACTAAATGTAAATGTGTAAAACTTCACCGTTAAAAAGACTAACTAACAATTTTGTTTTCCTTTCTTAGCACATATGATCAGAACAGAAAGGAACAGCTCAAGTTTTTGTCAAAAAATGCCCATTAGAAATCATCAACTTCACTTTTAAGTAGATTACTACCAGTTTTGCCTGATAGCTCAATGGCTCCAAGACCTAGAAACTCTGTTCTATCACAAAATCTTTATTACCAACTGCAACTTGCTTAGACCAAGCTGAAATGTGAAAAAGGGTAGACCCATCTGGGAAAGAATTTTATGATCCCTGTTTGGTTTTGAGAGTTCTTCAGAAACTTTACAACTACATATTCAGATATCACAGCAGAATAAAATAAAAATAAAGTTATCTGTAAGTACCAAAGCAAATAAAGTCTGTTTCCTTAAGCTTTTGTGTCTTTGTGTGGCTGACTGCTGAAGTTCCCGACACCCAATGGTGCAGACTGAGCTCACACTATATTACAAAATTATAAATGCCAAAGTTTAGAAAAAGATTCATCTATCTTTGCCAAAAACCCCTCAGTAGAATTTCTGGTGTCTGCTAAAGTGAGAAAGCTGAATGAAAGCTTTTCAGGAGTTGAGGCATTGAGATCGGCTGTTCTCCATCTAAATCCTCTGGTGTCTAATAAGAAATGTGCTCAAACTGCATGTTGTGGGTTTTGTTTGTTTGTTTGTTTCTTTGTTTGTTTATAGACAGTGTTAATAGGCTCCTCTATAAAGTTACCCATTTTTGCATAGTTTGTACTTCATAAATTTAATAAATCACTACCTTGCTATCAGATTTAGCTAGCAGTGGTCAGTGATTTCAACAGTTAATAGGTGACTGTTGGTAGTACACAGCTATTTCCAAAGGAGAGCTTTCTAAAATGTCTGACTGTTTTTGGTGGTAATTCTAATTTGAAGCAGAGTTGCATGATATTGCTAAGATAAACTAAGTTAACTGATGGCAAGAGTGAGCAGATAGAGACAGGCTTTATCTCAACCTCAGAGATTGCAGGAGACAGGAAAGTTCTCACTCTTTTCCCAGCTTTGTAGCCGGAAGCCTGCTCTCTTTCCAGCAGAGCAAAAGGAGAAATACAACTTCAATCATCTTCATTCCTGAAAGCAGCAGAAAGGGCAGTAGCATGAATGAAGTTTCCTTCTTTCCTTTTGTGAAACTATTCTTCCCTTCACACAAAATTACCTGGGTTGTATTTACATGGTACAGATGGGCTACACTTTTGCACTTTTCCCTAAAATACGGACAGAGGCAACCAGTAAACATCTCTTTTGCCTTCAATATTTATTTAGTTTTTACTGCTTTGTTCTCAGGTCAAGTGATGTCTGAATCAGCCTTTGGGTTAGCAGCACACTCCTTATCACTGGACTCATGCCCTACTAATGATAACGGAAAAATGGGAAATTTTTGTCTGAATGGACAGTCTTGATGCATTATTCCCAGTGAATAAGTGCTGAATCAGACCCTTACTCTACAAAATGTACAGATCTTCTCCATCTCTTGTAAAATTCCATACTTGTCTGTGACAGTGCTGAAGAAGTGCTGTGACAGTGCTGAATAATTCTTTCACCTACAAGGTATAAGACTAAGATGGTGGACAAACTGTTTGGTTTTAGTCAGTTAATTCTAACAGAACTTTTACTATTGTCATATATATTTTTATAATCTCCTTTGTTTTAATGTACCTGCTTATTAATATATTTAAAGTATTATTCTAGTAGTACTCAAGGGACTTATTAGATGGTACAAATACATCAAAACTGTGGGCTTTTTCCCCTGGTTTTTTAAGCACATTTATGATGGGTTTAAGGTAATGCTGTTACCACTGGTTTGATTTTTGGCTTTTGCAGCAGCCGCAAACATTCCTTTAGAAGTTGGATACACCTCCATATTATTGGATTTATGTCACAGATAAGAAACCTACAGTTTAAACTGTATGTACTGTATTAGTCATGCAATTTCTTCACACTGGACAACAAGTCAGTCATTATTTATGCTGCACTTCTATGTCAGGAAATCATCTTGGAGGTACTAACCATGGATCTGCTATCAGTCATTGTTTCTGTGGTGTGAAAAGGCCAGGAGGGGAGATGGTTTGGTTTGGATATGAGGTAGGAAACGCACAAACATCATCCAGCGTAACCACAAGACAGCTCAACCTGCTCCTCCATGCGTCAAGTAGAAAACTTGACAAACACTGTGTCAGTCTTTCCCGTATTGCAAATTTCAGCTCTTTCACAATATTCATTAACGGTTCATTTCCCTGAAACTCACAGGATATTTCCCCCTCATATTTTCTTTTAGAGGCCCCACACAGAACGTTCAGCACTGATTTATGTGGTGCTCCACTCTTCCATATTAACAGATGACTTTCCCCTAACCACAAGTACCAAAAGAACAGAAAAGTTTGGGTTGAAAATTCTGTACTAGTTTCACACATCCTATGAGCATCCTGAATGCAAGGTTATTGACTGGTTTTGAGGTAGATCTGTTGATTATTTTTTTCTGCTCAAGTTCTTCTGATATGGATAAATAGGAAGGTTCTCCCCTTCTAGGCCTGCAAATGACCAGTACCTTTTTTTTTTTTGCTCATTTTGCTTTTTGTCAAAGCCCGGGACAATATGAAAGACAAAGAGCATAATAAGTAAAAATCAAAACAGGAATGGAAAAAACAACCCAAATAATATACAATTTTAAAAATTGAAAATATAAAACACAAAAATAATGCAGAAGAGGAAAGTGATAGTTTGAAATCAGCTATTGCACCAACTACTAAATACTTTATAAGAGGAGTTATAAAGACAGTGAAAGAACAGATTAAGAAGATGCACAACAGGATGGGTGAGCAACATTGTTCTGGAAAGAGGCAAATTTAAATAACTTCCAGTGAGGGCAACCCAAACTCATGGCATCCTTTTAACTGCAAAGGAAGCTTATTCAGTTCAGACAGAAAAGATAGATCAGCAGTGTATGTCCAAAAGTGAGAGGAAGTGGAAGTTCTAAGCAAAACATGTTGATCCCTTTGTTTCAACCTGCTTAGAGTCTACTGGGCACCTGTGCAATACAGACTTATGCTAAGGTCCTTAAAAGAAATATCTTTTGGGTTTGCATGTCCAGGTTTGGCTAGCATGGGGGCAATAGGGATGGCTTCTGTGAGAAGCTGCCAGAAGCTTCCTCCATGTCAGACAGATCCAATGCCAGCCAGGTCCAGTATGGACCCACCGCTGGCCAAGGCTGAGTCTGTCAGTGACAGTGGAAATGCCTCTGGTATAATGTATTTAAGAGGAAAAAACAGTTATTGTGCAGAAGGAAATTGTGGACAGAGTGGGGTAACAATATGTGAGAGGCACAACTCTGCAGACACCAAGGTCGGTGCTGAAGGAGGGACAGGAGGTGTTCCAGATGCCAGAGCTGAGATTCCCCCGCAGCCTGTGGTGCAGCCCAAGGTGAGGGAGCTGTGCCCCTGCAGCCCATGGAGATCCACAGGGATACAGAGATCCACCTGCAGCCCATGGGGGAGACCCACGCCGCAGCAGGTGGGTGCCTGAGAGGAGGCTGTGACCCCGTTGGAGGCCCGTGGTGGAGTAGGATCCTGGCAGGACCTGTGGGGGACCCACACTGCAGCAGGCTGTGCCTGAAGGACTGCGCCCCATGGAAGGGACTCACGCTGCAGCAGTTTGTGAAGAACCACAATTAGTGGGAAGGGCTCACGTTGGGGAAATTCATGGAGAACTTTCTCCTGTGGGAGAGACGCCATGATGGAACAGAAGGATTCCACTCTTGAGGAAGAAGCAGTAACAGAAACAATGTGTGATGAACTAACCATAACCTTCATTCCTCTCCCCCTTGCAATGCTGGAGAGGAGGAGGTAGAGAAAACTGGGAAAAAAGTTAAGCCCTGGAAGCAGGAGACAAGTGGGGAAGGTGACTTTAAGATTTTAAGATTTGGTTTTTAAGTCTCATTATCCTACTTTGATTTGATTGTTAACAAACTAAACGAACTTTCCGAAGTTGAGTTTGTTTTGCCTGTGATGGTAAGTGGTGAGTGATCTCTTCCCAGCCTTATCTCAACCCATGAGCCTTTTGCTATTTTTTGTCCCCCCTGTCCAGCTGAGAAGAGGAGTGATAGAGCGGGTTTGGTGGGTACTGGCGTCCAGTAGCACACACATCAAACTTATTGTATGTGCTAGAGGCAAGTCCCCATGTGAGGAGTTGAAAAAATCCAAATATAGTTATGATGAACATTTTCTGTGGTTGTTTTAGAAGTCATCGTGGTAGATAATGAAATTGAATGAAGAATAGAGGAGCTGATTGAAAAAGAATAAGATTAGCTATAAAACAAGAAGAGATACTCAACTTGGTCAGATTCCAGAATGACACAACGAATTTTCCAAAAGGGAAAATATTATAGACTGGAAAATAGTCATTAGATCATAGAACTTTTCAACAGGAAAAGAACACTTAAAACTTCAGCTCCAATGAATTCTTGTGCAAAAGTCCCACTGACTGCAACAAATGAGAATTGCACTGAAGAGCCATTCCATGGAGTTCTCAGGAGTGATAGCAGGAGTGATGAAAAGAGGTTGTAAAATGAGAGTGGTGTTGTGTTTTCTTTTTTTCTTTTCTTGAGGTGTGGCCTCACCAGAGCTGAGAACGAGAGAGCAATCACTGCCCTGGTCCTGCTGGCCACACTATTGCTGATCCAGGCCAGGATGCCATGGGCATTCTTGGTAACCTGGGCACACGCTGGGTCATGTGTGGCTGCTGTCATCAGCACTCCCTGGTCCTTTTCCATACAGCAGCTTTCCAGACACCTTGTCCCAGCCTGTAGCACTGCCTGGGGTTGTTGCGACTGAACTGCAAGACCCAGCATTTTGCCTTGTTGAACCTCATGCTGTTGGTCTCAGTCCATCTATCTCACCTCTCCAAATCCCTCTGAAAAGCCTTCCAACATTCCTACCCAACTTGGTGTGGTCCACAAACGTACTGAGGGTACACTTAATCCCCACATTCAGATCATCAGTAAAGACATTGACAAGGTTGGGCCCAATTCTGAGTCCTGGGAAACACCACTAGTGACCAAAATCAATTAAAAATTGATTATTTTAAAAGGAATGTTTACTCATTAGGAACAAACTCATAGCAAGCTAGTACACGTAAAGTAGCTGAGCCGTCTGCCGTAAGAATCACTAAATCAGGCCTTGATTATTAGATAAGCTCTCTTAACCTCTGACACAACTATTGTAGGACTCTAAATTGCACATTTATCTTAATGGGTTTCGCAACCTGTTTTAACCTTAAATACAGAAGAGTGTTCTGCTTTAAATTCCATTTGGTCCAGTGTAAAGGTCACTCTTTTTTTAAGGCAAGGAGAGTGTTTTGTACTCAGGGGTGTAGTTTTAACATCTTATCCTATAAAACACAGTACATTTCTGCAAAGGAAAGCATAGAAAAATAAAGGGCTACATCTTAGCCGATAGGTAGACATCAGCTTTTAATAGCAGCACACTGATTTACTGTAGGTAAGGATATGGCCCATAGCTTACATTTGTTTACACAAATGAATTCAAACTTATGAGTAAGAAGATAAATCCATAAAGTTAGTCAAGCAAACAGGAAAAGTCATGTGTTCTGGTGAGATTAGACAAGCGGTCAAGGTAATGAAATATGAAAGGCAAAAATGAGTGTTTTACATAATCTGCAAAGTTATCTCATAGTAACACAAACCTTAAAACAGTTCATTGTCAACACAGAATTTGTTTCACAAAGAGAAATAACAGAATCCCTGAGCTTGGTTGAGTGCTGATGGCCCTGCTTGCCAGATGCAGGAAGGTGGTGAACTGCAGCTTGGGCTGCCCTGGTGCCTCTAACAGGTGTAGTCACAGGAGATGAGGCCGTGGTGCTGCACTGTGTGCTGCAGAGTTCACGGCAGGAAGGTATGTGCTGTGTACAAAATCAGACAACCTGACTTCCTCCTCTGGTGTGGTTCAGAGCAGTCAGACCACAAGCATCTTTCAGTCATCATAGTTGTGCATTTTTTACCTCCTGCCAGAGATGCTTCATAGATTCATAGAATCATGGAGTAGTTTGAATTGGAAGGGACCTTTTACAGGTTGTCTAGTCCAAACCCGTTGCAATGAACGAAGACATCTTCAACTAGATCAGGTTGCTTAGGGTCCCATCCAACCTGAATCATACCTACAGAAATTCTGTCCTGTAAAACTCTGAGCACAACTCTCAACTTCTGGGATTCAGGTGATCTTTGCTTTGATTTTGGATAAGTAAAGACCTAAGTAGTTTAAAGTCTTTGAGATTTTTCTTGAGGATGAGGATAAATACACCCTCAGTCTCTCCCATCCCTTCAAGCTGAAGGAGAAAAATATCAGAGCACCGTCTGAAAGAGTATGTATAGATAAAGAGTGGGGGAAGCACATAAAAAGAAAACAAGACAGATTCAACTGACCAAAGAACTCTCATGTCTCTACATGTTACAGATGACAAGTCTGAACTGGCACAAGCCTGCTTTTGAGAACACTGCGAAAGTTTAATAAATAGCATGTTAATCAAGATCTAACAATTCTTTTATCAATTCACACAGAGCTCCACAACTACTCTTGCCATCAACCTCCATGTGCCAGCAAAGAGGTTTTTAGATTTAATAGAAAGCCACAAGAATGATTGGCAGAATATGATAGTTATTAGGGAAAAAATGGAAAGAAAAAGACTTGGATTAATTTCTATCTATTCCAAAGAGAACTCTGTCCATAGCTGGAAATGACGATCCCTTTCTCAAGTGCTGCGTGTAGCTTGCTCAGTAAATATGTAAGGAGACAGCCCAAAGGAAGCTCAGCTTGCTGCTGCAGACTAATGAAATGCTTTGAACTATAGGCAATATGCACACCCAAATTACATACTGTAATACAATATTTGAGCTGCTCCACACTGTAGAAGCCAATTATTCTTGGCAAGCATCCTCATCATGCCTTCCAGCTCCCCATCCGTTACATGTGGAGTAGTGTCACATGAAAAGAATCCAGCCAAAAATCCTATAATTCCTTACAGATGAAGACCAAGTGGAAAAAATACTCAACCTTTTGGAGTAAGATTTCAAATAAAAGCAGCATTCATCTGCTCACAGGTGCTATCAGTATAGCTCTTTGCAAGAAACAATAATAGCTAAAAATTCAGTTTAGATAAACTTATGGTGCTTATCAGTCTAATGACTTTTTGTTATACTCTAGAGCAATAAAGTGAGGCAATGGGAAATATTAATTACACTACATGAAAAAATCAAATATAATTCTTTTTATAGATTTGTACATTTCTATAGAAGTTTGGTCCCTAGTTGGTTTAAGCTGGATTAATTATAAATACTGTAGTAATGCTAAAGAAATTAAAAACTGAACTTCAAGTCTCTAGTGATACTTACCACAGAGCATTGCATGAAGAGACAGTCCACAACCTAAAGTATCTGTATTCCAACAGAGAGGCACAGAGGAGGAAAATAAGTTATCAAGTCTATACCACATACCTTGCTCTTCCAGAGCATGTGACCAGAAGGAAGATCTCTGAAATTCAGCTCAGGAGTCTACCTTGGAATCACACTTATCCAGAAATAATGTGATTACAAGTGGTTCACAGGTACCCTGTTAACCTCAAAATCTACTTTTTCTTAATAAAACATTTTGGGGCATAATTTGACTTGCATCACCAGTTACATGAGAGTTATTTTGGGGCGAAATATGGCTTGCAACTTCAATTAATATAGTAGTGAAGACAAGTTCTCAGAGAAAATAAAAGCCATGTCTAACTCAAGTGTTCCATAACACTGCACCACCAAGGACTGTGCTACTTGAATGACAGTCTTCAGTATACCCAAAAGAGCAAAATGTTATGCTTGGGAAGGAAGCAAGTGTTCCATTTATATCTGCTACAGTAAATAAGAATATAGGAGCCTTCCGGTTGAGTCTGCTAGGGAATCAAACAAAAAAAATAAGATCTGCTTGCTTATCATAAGAACAACTTTACTGTTAGCAAAACAGTTAGGTAAAAGAACGAATTAATGATGGAAGAGAATGTGAGAAGCAATGCAACCTCCGTAGCATCCAGATGGAATATGATATACTTGTGGGTGGCTGTGTGCTAATAAAGGTCACAATTTCTTGGTACAAATACTATTACCGGCTTACAATACAGTCATCAGCCATCAGTCCTACATGAGGTCTGAAAAAACCCCAAAATTTCCACAAAGAAAAGAAGAACATTATTGCCACATTGTTTAACAAGATAAGGGGGGTTGTGCAACTTGCTCAATGAAACTTATTACTGGGAAAGAAAGGACATTAAATTACACGCTTTTAAACAATACCATCAACACAACAAAAGTCCTCAGATGCTTGCTCTATGTAGCCACAATGTGATACAGGAGGAATATGCTGAAGGAAGTGTGTTACTAAAGGAATCTTGCTCTCTGCTGCTCCATGGAGAAATTTGGAGTGCAAGAAAACAGACAGTCAATTTTCTCAGTTCTGTAATATTTTTTTAAATTCTAAATTATCATCTAATGAGAAATAGGTTAAGCTTATTTCAGCAAAATTCCTAATGTTTGCTCCATTTTGTTTTATATTTAAATATAAAATGATATTTTATAATACATCACTCAAGCAGGTATGGACTTTTGGATGGGGCTAAGAGCTCACTGTACTCCACAGTGAAGGATGAGGACAGAACAAAGGTGTTTCTTGGAACCAGGGATTGTATTCACCTAATCCATCACAAATGAAGTTCCTACCTACTGAAACTGGTCCTGAGTTAAGTAACTGGAGATTGCAACTTTTATCATCCTGCAGCAAACTCCCAAATTATTCGGTCCTAACGCATAGCTAAAGCACATTCCATGGGATTAGTAGTTCATATTTTAAATGCTTTTGGAAATTTACAGACAAATGATACCCAAAAAGCTCATGGTGAGCTCAGTACCACTGTGTTTGACATCATTACTCTGACAGATGACTGCAGCAATGGCGTATGTCCTTAGATCCTCACACTTCCTGAGAAATACTAAGGTTAATTTTCCCTTCACTCATATTTTCTCTCCTACTTGAGTATAAATGAGAGCAGTTTTGGCTTATTCATGATTGAAAATAATTCAGATTACTTCTGTTTACTATTTTAGATGCAAATAGTTCAGCTAGTATCTTTAACAGCTCTAAGTTGCTCCCAAAATTCAACAGTGAGTTTAGAATTTTCTGTTTTCTTTCTGCTTTTTAGATAGACATTGGTTTATACTTCCTACATATAAACTACAAAAGATTTGACTGCACTACTCTACTTGACAAATCCCCATCAAGAAGCACTTCACAATCTGCCCAGATTAGCATTTTTAATGACTATAAATGTACTGGTGTAATGGCACTCTATTAAAACCTCTAATATGCATAAACATTCAGAACCACTCACCCAAATTCACCACGTCCACAGCAACAAAGTCAGCAACTGAAGCCAGTCAGTGGTGGGATGTTAAGGAGAAACAAACCTGTGCTCCACACTATCATTTAAGGATTTGAGACTAGAAAGTTGTTTATCACTGTGCACCTGCACACATAAATTCAGCCTGCCCTGCCATGTCTTTCAAATTTGGAATCACAGTCACAGATTAAGCTGAGTTGGAAAGGACCACAAGGATCATCAGTCCAACTCCTGGCCCTGCACGGCACCATCCCCAAGTCACACCATGTGCCCGAGAGTGTTATCTATATAAACCTCCTTTACTTAAACACTAATTACAAAAATACCCATGAATACTGTATAGCTGAGTTTGACATTAATTTCCCCTTTGCCTCAACTAAAAATACCTTTTAAAAAGGATTTTAAATTCCATTATTTAATCTTTTTTTTTTGTTGAAAACTCTCACCAAAGAAGTACAAACTATTCTTTAAGTTCTTGCACTCCAGCCATGTGATGCTCAAATTAAGGTTTTCACAGAAGGCTATTTCTGCTTTTTTTATTTGTTAGTCAGACTATAATTAAACAAAGATAAAATATAGAACAAATGTACTTTTCTGATTCCATGTGGTACTTCCTTCATTGTGTGAAAGATTCCTAACAGAGCAGTGCATACTGCAATATAATTGAAATTTAATATCCCACAACAACAATTAGAACACTAATGAGGTAAATAATAATGTCAGCCAACATCCTCTGGTAAGAAGGTTGAAAGAGTAAGGGATAATAGATGTCAACAGACTTCAAAGAGAATGCCAGGTTCAAATGTAAACAAATGTAAAGCACCAGTAATAAAATTTAAATTAGTGTTTTGCAGGGATGTCATCTTGCAGTCTGATGTCAGGCCCGAAGAAAACAAGGTACCGGCAGCAAAGTGAGGCACATTTGTCCAAAGTCCACAAAAGAACTGTGTCTTCCCAATAAAATAAAATAGAATAAAATAAAAAGCAGTACTCAGGGCAGGATTTTTTTTTTTTAAGCTATTACTCTGTAAGTGGCTGTGTATTCATTTTTTTTCTTCTCTTTTGTCTGTTGGAACTCAGACACAAAAGAGATATTTTTGGTACAGTTAATGTAGTTGCATGCACCTAATGTCAATGAAACAAAAAGATGTTATTGATTTTATGGTTTCTTTCCAGTTGTGTTTTTGATGTTCACATAAAGTACCTAGAAAAAGTAGTTTATTCTTTTATCACCAAGTTAAACGCAAGTGTGACCTTTAAAAAAGTCTCTATAACAACCTTCGTGGATGTCTAATGGTTTTTTATTGTTGAACATTTTCTGAGCTATTTCATTATTTCACTGAATATACTCACAAAACCTGTATACTTCGCTTTTATTTCATACCCTGTTTTGCTATTATTTCTCTTACTGGAAATTATGAAAAACCCATAATGATTTACAAGGAATTCCTGTATTCTTTAACTATCAGAAGTCACAAATAAACATTAAACACGCAGTTTTATTCTTAGACTTTCCTTGAATTCAAAGTCAGAGCTATTTAATAACAGCACAGCTCAATTGATAATTATCTTTAAAAGAAATCATCAAAGAACTTTAAATTGTACACCTGGCTAACAATGAGGCATCGCCTTTCTAATTTTTCTCAAAATATTGCCAAAAAGACCCTAGATTTTATTGTTTATATTGATTAACTGTAACTTACTTTATGCTTTAAAGCCTATTGCTTTTGCTTCTCACATTGTTAGCATTGATTTGCAGAACCTAATAGTTCAGGCTTGCACAGCCAAATCTAGAAAATAAATAGCTCCTGTTATGAGCTATTACATGTGTTAACCTGATCAGTAGGAGAGCTGTAAACATCAATGCAATTCCAGTAAAAGTAACAGAAGCATCATTAAGGTACAAAGAAACATGTTTATTAGATGCTTCTTAGAAACAATTTCAGGGCTTGAGAAAGAATATACCCAGCAGGTGTTTCATGGCAGCAGGATATGGCAATTGGCATGACCCAAGTCATAACTTCGATCAAGACAATATATAACTCAGTACTTTTAAACCTCTGTGAAAACACAAATATAGGCCTGATCCCCATAACTTGTTCAGTCTCTGCATATTCACAGTATTCATGACGCTCCTCTTATGTCTACTTCTTTTCCTGTGTGCCAAAATTTAGCTGTTTGCATTAGGGTTTAAGTACTTTACAAACTGTCTTCTGATCTCATTCCTAACTCAGCCTGAAGACATTAGTGATCCGGTCCCTATGCCTTTGAACTGTGACATTTGCAGTTCTCCCAGTGTACTTTCACACATGCAGCATCTTGTCTGTATGTTAGCAAAGCTAGCCCATTCCCATTGAAATTACGCCCCTACGTTCCCACTGCTGTTATGCATCTAAAACTTTGCTAAAAATGAAGACTGCTGCTGTGTTGGGTCCATTGCTTCTCATGCCAAATAATGCCATCTTTTTTTTTTTTTTTCACCTATAATCCATCACATCATTCCTGTTTTCTGAATCTGCCCTTCTATAGCCTTCTGCCTTTACATTACAATAATAATAAAAACCTCTTTGAGAGACAGAGCAGCAGCTACAGCTTATCAGTACAAGCCCTAGTCTAGACCCGGAGCTCCTTACTCGTACAGTGGTTCTGGCAATAATTCTTTCTTGTTATTAAATCGGTGATGACAACAATCAAGAACATCAGAATGTAGACCCAAACATCTTCAGAAATACTGAAAAATCCCATTTAAAAAAGTTGATTAAGCTACAAATTCTTAGTAAATTCTTCCAATACTAAAAAATTTACTGTTTTTCAGACTTCAGCAGGCATGAGTTAGTCCTGACGCTGCAAATTATAATCAGGTGACAAAAATATGACAGCCTAACATCTTTAGTATTTTGATATGTTCACACAGAATGTCCAACTTACCTAATTGCCTCTGTTACTGCCTTCCCACCTCTGACTGTGTAGCAGAGGATAAATATTCAACATCCAGATTTAAAACTAAATATTCTAGGACACTTAGGTTAAGTATTAACCATGTTCTAGATTTAAGAATCTGCACAGGACAGAACTGGTGGGTGGGGGAAATGTGCAGAAATTATATATGTGCTCATTATTTTCCAAAGTTGACTATATCAACAATAGTCTTTTACAGGATTTTTTAAAAGTAAATCTACAAGTGTTAATCCTTTAAGAAAACCTAAGAGTGTTTTTCTAAGAGTCTAATTCTGAAAAGCAGCAAAACACCATTGTGCTGTTGTCTGTCAGAACAGCATTGATACCAGAGGTGTTGCAACATGAAAATATCCAGAATGCTTGCAAGAGGCACCAGTTGTAAGAAAGCTCCCGTGCAAACTTCCCTGAAGTTCCCTGCGCAGAATGGCAACCACTTCACACAGCAGCTCAGGTTGGAGCCAGTGGGCTGCCAAAGACCATGGAAAAGGACTCATATTTTGTATCCTGGATCAATGCTGGCTGCCTAGTCCTGGGAAACACGGTCAGACCTCTGCTTCTGTGATTTATGCTTTTGTTACAGTACATATTTTCTAGTTAAATTGATAAGACTGCAGTATACATACTACTTATGTATTAATAATGTAAATTTCATTACATGAAGTGATATAAACACAACCACTTCCATTCCTGGTAGCTCTTATACCATTATGATATTTATATATCTATATGAAATATAGTCTTGCATTATGATGTTTTGAGCAAATATATCAGAAATATGAAAGATAAAAAGTAATAATGTCTATTGATAATAATAACAACTAATAGATAACTAAACTAACTAATGATAGCACAGCTATCTAATTCAATAATTCACATGGTAAATGATACAATTCAAGGTAGAGTCACTTGAATTATTTCAAGGACAAGTCAATTACAATAAAGCTACTGTAAAAATTAATGTACATTGAAATAGTTCTGATACAGTCTAAGTATTTTATATGGTAAATGAAATCAGGTCACGCACCAAATAAAGGACTACAGGTAATACCACTTGCCTTGTCCTTAGATGAGTAATTTCATGGAGCAGACTATCTATATGCAGGAAATTTGTCATTAAAGGGATTTGGCAAATCTCTTTGGAGAAACACGGAAAGTATTGCTGTACATTCTCTCTCTCTCTCTCTTAATGCATAACTGTCTTATTTCCAACAGATTTTATTAATTACTGAGCAATGGGATATTCATATACAGAATCAGATGCATGGTGCATAGGGCTAGGCTGAAGAAAACTATAAAAGACCCAGGAAAATTAAATAGCAGCTAAGCAAACTGAGAGTGGTTTATAGTGGTTGATGTGTACTCAGCAAACAGGGGCATTGTTATTTCAGGGCAACCAGTGCTCTCTGGGAAATTAGTTTAAAAGTGTTTCATTTAAGTGAATTCATGTCCACATCCATAAGGCTATGGAAAGCTAGCCAATTTAAGCAGCATTCAGTTATAATCAAGTTATAAAGTGCCACAGTTAGACAGGCACAAATTGTTTCTTTTAGCTACATTTTCTAGACTATCTTATGAAGTATCTACTTTTAAATCTGAAAATGGGAACTGTTTCACATTGCTAACAGGGGGATTTTCAGAGATCACAGTGACACATCCAAAGTCAACAGAGAGAAAGGCACACAGAGTTAAAAGATCCTCTAAGCAGATTGCTGACTCCTAAATGTAGGAGGAAAGGAGGTTTTTTGTTCACGTGTTAATGTTCTAGACAAGGGAAATTTGCCTCTTTCCTGACACTATTGCTGTATAACACCCTAATTAATGGCTCTTGGGTGGACTTGAAGAACAGAATTCTCACTCATTACACAGCCTCCCAAAGATCTTTAGAAATGTGAAACACCTATCTCCATATATTCCTTATGCACAATGTATAACTATAGCCTAAACCAGAGAAAGTGCCATTCTACTGATGCTGTGTCATTTAAGCCTATTTTTAAGCATTTATTAAGAAGTAGGGACACTAGAATTATCCAATATGTAAAAAAAGGATTATTATTATTATTATTATTATTAATAATAATAATAATAATAATAATAATAAAAAATAAGATTAAATGGAACAGTTACAAATTTGATGGGGTTGAATCAGAGATGCTAAGATTTACTTGCAGATTGAAAAACACATCTGATTTTGACATGACACTTTATAGAGAAACTGGTGATGATTTTTACTTTATAGGGGTATTGAGGAGTTAGAGAATATTTCATAGTAATGATTCAACTAAATCAAAAATTAGTTTTACGTTGTATGAAAGTGCATCAGTTGCTACGGCCAGCGTGTTTTTAAGGTGACTCTACTTAACAGACTTTGCTGTCTTCCCCACCAGAAACACAAATTTACAGGGGCATCTAAACCCTCTCCCTCAGAGATCCAATTAACTACGAAAGGCTAAGGGAAATGGGATTATTTAGCCTGGAGAAGAGAAGGCTTCAGAATGACCTTATTGTGGCTTTCGTTTATAGGCAGTTTACAAGAGAGCTGGAGAGGGGCATTTTATATGGGCAAGTATGGCTTTTAACAGAAAGCAGAGAGGTTTGGATCAGATGTTAGAAAGAAATTTTTTACTGTGAGAGTGGTGAAGCACTGGAACTGGTTGCTCAGAAAAGTTGTGGATGCCCCATCCCTGCAAGTGTTCGAAACTAGGCTGGATGAGGCTGTAAGCAGGCTGGTCTAGTGGAAGATGTCCCTGACCAGGGCAGGGCGGTTCGAAGTAGATGATCTTTAAGGTCCCTTCCAACCCAAACCATTCCACGGTTCTATGAAAAACAATCCACCGACATGACAACACAGATTTGCCAACACTCGGCTCCAACATGGGGCCGTGCCGGTGACACAGCTCAGGCTGTTTGTGCCCTGTCTGCAATGTCACCGGCACCGCCCACGTCAGGAGGGGCGGAGAAGCGGGACGGCCGCTCCGAGCGCCCCCTCCCCGCTCCGCAGCCCCCGCTCCCGCTGGCGTCAGAGCCACCGCTTATCGCCCCCGGGAGCCGCCGCAGCCCCCGGAGCCGCCGCGCTGCGGGGCAGGGGCACCGCGCCTCCCGCCCGGGCCGTGCCCCCCGGCCGGCACCGCCCCCCGGCCCCGGCCCGGCCCCGGCAGCGCCCGGCGCGGGACCAGCCGCGCTTCCCGCACAGGTGTCCTCGGCCCGGCGCCCGCTCTCGCACCCGCGCTCGGCGGAGCGTGTGCCGGCGGAGCACGGGCTGAGGAGGCGGCGGCGGCGGCCCGCGGGACCTCCTGGCAGCCGGCACCTCGCGGAGCTCAGTCGAGAGCCAGGGAAAAGTTGTATTCCTAAAAGTTGTATTTGTTCCATCGCAGGTTTGAAAAATGCGGCTTCCAGCCGAAGTGTCTAAAACATTCAGCCCGAGGGCTCGAGTCTTTCCCCTTTCATGGCTGTTTCCTGTCACGCCTAGCATCTCTGTTTTCCATGGTATCCCACCTAACTACAGCAGCAGGAGGATGAGAATCACCTGGCACCGTATGGTCACCCCATAGGTGCTGGGGTTTGAGACCTGACGTTCCTTCGGGAGCATTTTAGCTATATGAATGCGATGCTTGAATGTTCAATGTGATGCTGGGAAAGCTGTGTGGAAAGAACAGGCATTAGAAGTCCGTGTGGCAGCTGGGAAGTCAAGGCCACTGATATGCAAGCAGGGTATTGCATCAAACTTCAGACACTGTGTTGCAGAAAACAAAAGGAACAAAGACCTTCTGAGAATTTATGAGATAAAACACATTCCAAGCCTGAGCTGGTGGGAAAACTGTGGGAGAGGAGGACAGTGATTAGTTTGTCAGATTGCTTTGATGATGTCAAGTCTTAGGGGACTTACACTGAAATCTGGAGCATCCATATAGTGTGTCAGTCTGGTTTGCACCTCATAACATGTGGCTCGGCTGGTTGCCGGTTATCCTTATCAGCTGTTCCTATAAACGTTCCAAAATGTCTGTTTTTACAAGCCTTCCTCTCCCGTCTGAACCTCTACTATGTATCCATACCTTTATGTGTTGTCTATATCCCCTTGACTTATTCTACAGACACGCATATGTACAAAATCCAACAAACTCAATTCTACAAAATTACAGCAGTTTATGTCCTTGTCTCTAAATTCCCCTTTGAATGAAATGCATTAGCACCATTTAAGCCCCAGGTTTTTTACATACCAATTCCAATTCCTGGATTGTTTCTGTCTTTACAGTCAGATACATTCTAACACAGAGTTTGCAAGCGATGTACTGTTACTGTGAACGTAATGAATCATTAGCACTCCCGCCCACCCAAGAAATGAGAGCCAAATCACGTTCAGTCCTAGAAAAAACACTTGAAACACCATTACTTTTCAAAATAATTACAGCTGTTGGCCCTGTGAATGACTTCACCACACAAAGTGGGAAGTGGCACTTTGGACTTGCAGAGGCAAAGCATGACAGACTGGAGACCTGCAGACACACCTGCTGAGGATGTTCCATTGTCTTGTCTGCACTTCACAAATATTGATGTTATTTTTGTTTTAAAAAGTTTTTCTTCAAGTGGATGGTTATGCATGGATAATGAGATAGAAAAATCATACAGAAACTGTACATGTCCCTTTTCTGCTGAGTAAGCATATCACTCATTTCAGGTGCAGGTTTTTTTCAATTACAGGAAGTGAGTGATTTCCACAGAAGCTAATAGGTCTCAAACATGTTGAATTATAAGAGAAATGAGTGGAAATATAGCAGCATTTTCTCAATCTGATAATCATATATTATTCTTGGTCATGGTGGCAGCTGTCTCTTGCAAGAATGAAGAAAATGTAAGAGAGGAAATAGAAAAACAGAGTCTATGTTATTCAAAATAGGTGATTCTTCTTCAGAAGGTCAGATGTGTTATAAACATGTCCTGCTGCACCAAGAGGATTAAGCTACAGTTGGTCTTTGCTTAAAAATGACTGAAAAAACTTTCAAAAATGGTTTGCAGCAACCAGGCTTAATCAGTTTACAGACAGCTCCCTAAAGCCATGACTAAATTCCCTAATTTTTAAAATTGGCCTGTTGTTGTCATCACTCTTCCCAACACAGCAATAAAGGTGCAAATACAGACCAGCCATCAGCTTTTTCAATGAAAACTACTGCTATACCACCGAGTGGTGTGTTGTGACAGGACAGGAGAGCAAGGTGAAAATCTAGAGAAAGCAAAACTTAAAAATTAAGTCAATTCTTGGCCAGGCCCAAAAAAACTTAATCAAATTCTGCTCATGAGGTTGTTGCTTCCATCCCAGACTGGGTAGTCAAACAAAGAGCAGTAACTGAGTTGTGAGTGAAACAAAACCCAGATTTCTACTAATTGAAATATACTTTAAAAAAATGGTTAAGCTTCATGCATAATAGTGAATGGCAGAATCTCGGAAAACAATTTCGCCTGACTTTTGTTTATACTGAATGCAGTAGTTTTAAGATCCAGTGGACCTGTCAGCTTTGAATGTGGAGTTTTGTGGCAGAAGCCCACTGCTACAGCCTATGATGCACTCACAGTCTCTGGCTCTGGGAAAGTAATGTATTTATCTTTGTTTGTGTATAGATGTTGAATGAAATTCAAAAGTTATTGAGAGATTTCTGAGTCTAAGCTTATGAAAAACAATTCTGATTGTGTAACTCTTTCAAATGAGGTAAGACTTCTATTTGTCTAGGATATAACATCCGCTTAAGATGAGCAATGAAGCAACAAAGCCTATCACAAAACAGTTCCTATACCATATAAAGCACTTTGTCTGTGCACTTGCAAGAGTAAATAAAATTTTGAAAAATTACCCTTTTTATTAGTGTATTTTAAACAATAGACTTGTAATGATTTTGAGTCTAATACAAAAATAGCAGAACATTGAAGTGGCAGATAACTACCTATACAAAGTAACTATGTACATGATTTAAGGATGGGATATAAATACATTGAAAACTGAAAGTCAAAGAAGTTTAAAAGTCCAGTTATATTCTTTTTCACCCCAGTCAGTAGCCAGAGGATATTTATTTCCTCAAATGTAATTTTTAGCTGGGTATTTCTGATATGTGCACCTAACGGACTCATGCACAATGACAACCACTGATCCGTGTTCTTCGCCTCAGGAGTAGCCTAGAAATTCCATTCCCATTTACAGCTGTGATGGACTGCAGTCTGTTGTGTTAACATTTCCACTTCATTGGAGAGCCTGACATTTTTTTGTCAACTACACATTTCCAAAGTATTAGTAACACTGAAGCCATGTTTTTGTATTAGAGGAGTTTCTGTAACGGCAAGAAGTGGAAATTGAAGTCTTGAAATATGGCCGAATAGAAATAGTGGCCATGTTAGTATCATGAATAGCATTCTCTTCATGGAGAAAGCCTTTACAGAACAATATAGTCAGCAGAACCCCTTCCCCCATCCCCTGCCTCTTTAAAGAACAATTTCTGTTTCCAGCCTCAGCTAACAGAACAGACTGTATGAAGAGAACGAATTCAAGAACACTATCCTCCAGGTCCTCTTCCTCTGCTAAACAACTTCATATTAAACAACCGATTATATGGAGGGAACTATCTTTTCTATGAAAGAGTTCATGCTTTAGTTTATCATGCCAGTTGCATAGACTAAAGTCTATTTTAGTGACCCTGACTGGCATCTGGTAAGAGTCCATCCTGCAGCAACACAACCAGCAACACAAAACAAAGGCAAGTTTGAGAACTGCTAGAAGCAATCTCGTGTGAAAGGAAAATGGCTAGTTTGAACTTTACATATGTGATAAGGTTTAGTTAAAGCTATGTTGCTACCTATGTCAGGGATCTGATCATAGCTAAATCAGCTTTAATCTGGTAGCCATGAAGCTGTGAGTCTGTGGGCTTTAGCCCCGGGATTTAGTAACATTGAGTATTTATTCTGTTGGATGAAAGTCACACTTTACTCCTTCATTTCTGTTGGTGCCTGCTCACTAAACAGAATGAGCTGAGGAGTATTTATGTCTCGCAGTCCTCCTCATTTGCCAGGCTGCCTGAGAATGCACTAGGGAAGCTCTTTCCCTGTACTGAAGTATTGACACTAGCTTCCAAACAAGCTTGTCTAAGCACTGCCAGATGAGGAGCTAATGAGTAACTCAGACAGTAGAATGGTATTCTGCCTTTTCCACCAACTTGCTGAAAAAATGTGAAAAAGATTATATTAATTACATTCTCCTAGGAGAAAGATGGATTTTTTACGGTGTATTTTTGGCTGATGGAGTTGTTACTTTCAGTCAAAGAACTATAGTAGTTAAGAAAAATTTTATTATATTTTTACTTTATTCTATGGAATTTTAGTCTTTAGAGTACTGATGTAAATTTTTTTTATTTTGCAAAGGAAATGTGGTTCTAGTAGATGTTTTATAATTTAGCTCTGCAGGAGTGAGCTGTGACTGGAAATAATGTTCACAGTACTGGCCTCTCACAGAACCATCAAAGCATACAGTTTTCAAAAATAAATGCATATGAGTAAACCTATTTATACCATGAAGTAGAAATGCCTATTTATTTTAACAATCAATCTTCAAAGTAATTCTTGGAAAATATGCGTCATTTTTATAGCTCTTGTTTTATAGAGAAGACTAATGCCATTTTTGGAGAAAAGAGATTTCAAAGTAGAACTGGCAAGTATTTCAGCACACCAGGTCTTACCACAAAAGTATTTGTTGAAGCAACATATATTCCATTGAGCATCAACTCTATGTTTCAGTGGGTATGTTTAGACAATAGCATTTGTGGAACAGAATTTTGCCCTTCTTTTTTGGAATGTGTACTGAGGCTACAAGGATGCTTTTTCTTCCTAGTGTCCTCCCACACCATGGCTATTCACTGCATCATATCATACAGCCACCTCTGCCTCCTAAAGAAATAAGCCCAACACAGAAGCTAATGATCCACAGAATTCAAAGCAGAGTAAATCTGCAAGGAGGGTAGAACTGCACTAGACACAAAGAAAAGTGTTGTAAAACACTTACTGGTTCTGCAGTTTTAGATTTTACTCAGCAAAGCAAAAACTTGCAGATTTCATGGTGAGAATCAGCAGAAGCAAGGAAATCAGATTTTGGTTTTGCAACATCATGCAGTGAATATCTATGGCTGATAGGGAACATGCTTACATACACTTGCAAGTAGCAGAAGCATGTGAGAACTAAGTGGTTTAACCAGCTGACTATTGCTTTCCTATATGAAAGGCATATATGTAATATCTATGTCGGCTGCTTGCTCTTTGAAAATGCTACCTGGAACTGCGAAACGTGGATTGCTGTAGGACTAACCCTTCTCTGCCCACCTCCTTTATATGATAGTTTTTTGGAATTGAAGATTGAATGAGGAATGACAAGATTCAAATGAACAGCCTCTTTATCTTATATCTGATATGCCAAAGACATTTTGAGATTCACACCAAACCTATTAAAAAAAAAAAAAAGAAAAAAAAAAAGAAAAAAAAAGAAATACAAAGAAAGAAGCCACTGGAGAAGAAATGTATTTCTGCAGTTGAAATGCTGAAATAGATCATAAAGATTCCTTTTTGTTTAGGAAACAGAAAGGGCAGAATACAAAATACAGTTTGGGGGGCAGGTTTCATTTGCCATTGATTCTATTTGCTGAACTCCAGTCAAAAAGAACTAACCTTCCCAAAATTCTGATTTTGCTTTTTCCCTTTGAAAAGTGGGGTTCAAACCCAGTAATATTAATAGCAAAACCAACCAGGTCTACAGTAATTATAACGTCTATAATAATAATAGTACTAAAGACTCTTCCCCAAACAAATATTGTTTTCTTTCCCATTAGTTGCCTACTGTCAGCTGTTGAACCTTCCCAAATCCCACTGATAACATTTAGTTAGCTCAGCTTTCCAGGTTTTGTCAAACCTTTGTTTGATTTTCTCCTTCATTTCTTTGACACAGACTTCTTCCTGGGATTTTTACTCTAGTCATCTTTGCACTCCTGAGATTAGACTAATTAGTCAGTAGTTCTTACAGTATGTGCACTGAGTAAGCTATTAGCATTTGACTTACTTAATACAAGGGGAATTTTTAAATGCTTGCTAATCCAGTAGTCACTTCTGTAATATGCCCCTAATTTAATTCACAATTTTTATCATAGAAGCAAGTTACCTAATGGCAAAATTCACTCACTTGGATATAATCCTACCTTGTTCATTATTATTAAGGAAAGAAACCTTTTATTTTAATTATAATATCCTATGATTTAAAGAGACTACCTTACATTTTTGTCTGTCATGTTTATTTTTTATTTGGCCTAACATTCATCCAACTTCATATCTAATTTAAAAGTTAAACTATAAATATCAGTTGCAGAAATTAATTTAAAATACTGCATGCAGAAAGAATAATTAAGTAGATTGGAAATTTTCTGCTAGCATTTTAATGTAAATCTTTGGGAAGAATTTTTAATATTTAGTAACAACTAAAACTTCATGCATGTGGCCAGAGCTACTTTATTAATTCAGAATATCATCATAATGGGGATAAAATCAAGATTTTCCTAGTACAAGAAAAGTTTGCCTCTACCAAAGATAGAGATGAATCAACTGTGAGCTGATTAAGGACTAGGATAAAAACACAAAAATTTTCCAATTCTACTAACAGAAGGCAAGAGTCACAAAGCTATGAAAACCTGGCTGCGTACTATGATTTCGGTTTGATTAGGAAATTTTAAAGTCATATCCTGGCACAATTAACATTTCAGGTGAAAGCTCTCCAGTAAGAACTTCTGGTTCTCTCAGTGTCTCCCATCACTCCTCCCAAAGTGACACCGGCAAATTTGGTAAAATTTTTGCTGCAGCTCTCTCCTGATAGGTTTATGCTAGAGAATACTTCAGAATATTTGGGACTATGTTAGGCTGCCCACTGCTGGTGTCCCTTACAGATAGTGACACCTAAGTAATGTCTATCGAATGACTCAAGACTTTGCACAGGCAATGTGGGGGCTTAGGGCCTCTGCAGAGCACATGGATTGCTTCCCCTGACTGTAAAGAATGCTTGTGGTTGTTCAGAGGGATTTGATACCAAGACATACACTGGAAGCATGAAGCACAGGGGCATGTCTGAATACATGACTGTATGCCAGTCAGTTATTTCCATGCTTCCCAGTCACCACTACCAAATATTTTCTGAGTTAAGTTACCTAACATTGGAAAAAGACGTCGTTTTGCATGAATATGCTGTAACTTCTGGCCTGAGAGCAAAAGACTGTATTTTAGGCATTGATTATTCTTGAAATTTTTAATCCTAGTTCCTGAGAATTTGTGCAGTAGGCACAAGTTGATGTTCCTACCATCAGACCTGGAATTACACCTTTCAGCTGAAGATGAGTCATTTTGCGCAATGTAATGCAAAATACATCAGGTCAGAGAGCAAAAACACAGAAAAGGGAGGCTTAGTTGTAGCTTATCTCCAGGGTTGCCTGACCCTGGCTTCTGCCACTCTGATTCACTGCTGTGTTCAGGCTCCTTACTCAGGAACTCGTGTATAATAAAAGCAGAACTTACTCACTTTAACAGGTTATTTCAATGTAGCCCTTAATTTCTAAGTGGACACTCAGGAAAGTGGATAGGCTTGAATAGGTCCGTTTCTCAGTAACGTTTTAAAGGAAAAGAGATCTACTTTCAAATATATCTTTTAAATTGGACAGATGATAACGTGTCCCTGATCATAAATGTCAGAACCTGGATGAAGTAAAACAAAGGTGCACTCAGACTGCATCCACCAGTCATACCAGAAGCCACATCTGCTTCACTTTTATTTTCTATATTCATCAAAGGACAGCATTTGTAACAGGAATGAGAAAAGTGACATAGGCAAGAGTCCTATTTTTCTTTCTGATTCTTCTCAACTCGGTCCTACAAACCAAATCATGTTTTACTGTTTTCAGTTGTTCTGTTGTTGTTATCAATGCAATAAATACAGCCTGGGGGCATGTACTATTCTCTGCTGTACTACACTACCAGTGCCTGTAAGTGATACAGGCTGAAAGGAGAAGAAGCACATGAAGCTTGTCACCCTGCCTCTCTTTCCAGTAAAGCGGACAGCTTGGGTGAAATGGTGATAAAAGGGCTTTTACTGATGCACCAAAGTATGAGACCAATTTAAAAGTAAGAAGCAAAGATTTATATGGGATTGCATATCAGATTATTGATGCCATTATCAGATTGATAATGCCTCTCATGTTTTCTTTTTAAATGGATCCTTATTCCGACTCCAAAGTGTGTGAGTCTATAACAAAATCAAGGCTTTACTACACTGCAGTCTTATGAAAAAGTAACCTGAAGTGCTGGATGAAGATAACAAGCAGAGGTCAGCCCTATGATGCATTCTAGTCTCTATGCACTTTAAGAACAGGCACATATTTCTACCAAAACAGACTTGAAAAATTAAAAGTCATACATAAGGGCCAAGTGTTGTTGTCTACACACCACAAAACAGCTACTGTTATTTTCTAGTTTTTGATTCGGGCGGTTAGTTTTAATTACATGGACATTCTTGCCAGAAATGTGGTAAACTATGATTTATACTTCTCTGTTTAATCTTCTGTTTTATGAAAGCTTACATATTTGCCTATCAGTATTGAAGGGCACTATTCAAATATAGAGGGCATTTTGTACCCTGGTTTTGTTCACTTCCTTGAATGTGAGATAATACATGAACAGCTTATCTGGTTCAAAACCATGTCAGTCCTCTTCCTGCTGTTCTCCCTCAAGAAGGCTAATCCCTGTTTTACAAACCCACTGACCCTAAAGGAGCCCTACATACAGATTTCATTTGAAGTCTTTCAGCTAGACAAGTTTTGCAACATTAATTAAAACTCTACAAATCAAGATGGAGAAAGCATTCAGTAAGCCTTCATAGTTGTATCCTGTTAATAACAAACTCTTCCCTAAACAAACGGGGCTCAATTGGAGGCAAAAATACTGTTCCCTTTGAAAAGGAAAAACAGTTTAATAAATGACCCTTTTTAAGATTTTTTTTCATTGTAGCACATGAAAGTGCTTCATCAACTATGACACTGAGAATTTTTTCTGAACGCAAGCAAATAAAGCTTCCGCTTGTTGATATCAAATGCTCACAAACTCTGCACGTGCAAGGGATAAAGCTGCTAGTTTATCTCCAAAGATGATGAAGTGACTGGGAGAGACTGGGTGGGGAGCAGACTCCTGTCTCTCCGATTCCTCACCTCTTAGCTGCATAGCTGACTTACTATGGGTCAGGGGATGTATGAATGAATTTCAGTCTGAGTGTAATTTGTGCCCTGTATCTCACAAAGCAATATGATTTTGTTTGTATTGTGGCTAACAAGGCTATAAGTGAGATAATTCTCTGTTTAGTTATCATGACTTAGATAAGGCCTTTTAATGATTAACTGAAAAGGGTAGCTGATGTAAATATTGCTGTTTTCCAATTCTGTTTTATTTATGCAAAATATTATTGATTGTTTAAGAAAACAATATACAGGTCACTTTAAAGTGCTTTGTACAGTAATGATAGGGAACTGGTTCAACTCCACTAGAATTGTTCAACTCCACTAAAGCTGATCCATCCTTCATTCAAAACACCTGCTGGAAAATTGTGATCTGCTTTTGCAAAAATGAAACAGCTGAAACTAGCCAAAACAAAGGACATTTGCGTTGTTACTTGGCTACTGAACTTCATGGGCCAGAGGGAGGCATTTCAACGGAAGCTAAATCTAAATATTCTCTGGACGGCAAAATATAAATCTATTTCTTTATATCTACTATGAGAATTCCTAGAATCATAAAGCAGTTTGGGTCGGAAGAGACTTTAAAGATCATCTAGTTCCAATACCTTCCATAAGACCAGTTTTGCTCAAAGTTCCTGCTCAAACTTCCAGGTATGGGGCGTCCACAACTTCTCTGGGCAACCTGTTCCAGTGCCTCCCCAGTACCAGAATTTCTTCCTAATATCTAATCTAAACCTGCCCTCTTTTAGCTTAAAGCCGTTCTCCTTTGCCCTGTCACTACAAACACTTGTAAATAGTCCCTCTTCAGTATTCATGTAGGCCCCTTTATGTACTCAAAGGCTACAGTAAGGTCATCCTGGAGCCTGCACTCCTCTGGACAGAACAACCCCAATCCTATCAACCTGTCTTCACACAAGAGGTGCTCCAGCCCTCTCTGATCATCTTCATGGCCTCCTCTGGCTCAAGAACGGACAAGTCTTCTTTGTGCTTGGGGTCCCAGATCTAGACACAGTGCTCCAGGTGAGGTCTCATGCAATGCCTTCAGCAAGGCTTTCAACACTGTCTCTCACAATACCCTCATAGCCAAACTCAGGAAGTGTGTACTGGATGAGTGGACAGAACCGTAGTAAGAAACCGGCAAGCTCAATCCTTGAGTCACTGATAGTTTCATTTTTTTTGAAAACAAAGTATTTATATTTCACTGGCTGTGTTACGAGAATTACTGTCAATTTGAAATGAAACATCACTCATATCACTGCTGAGAAAATATGATTCATAGTGAGAGGAACCCCTCTTTTCGTTGAAGTACAGAACACCAAGCATGGAAGCACTGTTCAGCAAACCAAGTTATGGTCTCATGGGAGAGAGGTGGCACTTGTAGGAAATTCATCTTCCTTTGAAGAAGACCTTTAACAGAAGTAAGTTTTCATGTCTGCTTATTCACACTAACTGTAGATAAGATATTTACATCCTAGAGTCTAAAGCAGGTATAAAAAGTGCCATATAAAACATCTAAAAAGTCTGTTGTTACATGGAAAGCTCCCATCTCCTACCCCCTAATTTGTCTGCAAAAGGAACACTCAGCACGCTATAGCATAGTTGGCTGATAATGAACTTCAAGTACGTCATTGATATTCATTAGCTTCTTTCAACACAGTTTCCAAAAGGGATTCATGTGAATATGTTGAATTGAAAATACTTTATTTTGATCACCAACTTCTACATATTTACATTGAAAAATCACCATAAATTTTAAGGCTGCCATGGTTCTCTTGCTTCTAAGAATTTGAACATGTGATTCCTGTGCTGCTTCACTTCTCAATGTCACAGTTTCTTACTTTTTTGCTAAGGTATTTTGTCATAGATTTATGCCTCATGGTGAATTCTTAAAATAGCAAATGAGAGAATTTTTCTCTTGCTATTTTTTGGCTTTACCCAATTCTTTTTCATCTTTCCCTTGTTGTTTTCCCCGTATCTTCTGCAGTAGTACCCTTCTGTGATCACCCCTTTCCTCAGATAGAATATTCCAAAGACATGTCTTCCAGGAAGCTTAGTAACATAAAATCTTCATCTTAAGTGTCTGTTTTCTGGTTTATCGTTGGTGCAGTTTAGTGGTGCTGTGCCCTCCAGTCACCTACTTTGTTACTCTGCCAATCGGTTCTTGCTGAGATTGCAAGCTGAGTCATCCGGATGACATGATCTGGCTCTACCTGTCTGGGGTATTGTTCTGGATACTCCATGACACAAATTCTGAGAACAGCACAATGAGGAGGATTTCTCAGCAGGAAGGATCTGCACAAGCTACATTTGAACATTCCTTAGAAGAATTCAAAAAGCTTAGTAGCATCTGAAAGGGTTTTCAATTGCTCTGTGAAGAGCAGGAAAAGTGTTTTTAATATATCTTCCTTCTTAACATAGTGCTGTAGTGCAACATGTTTTACTAGGACTTTATATGCCCCAAGAACCCACCTATGCAAATTTCTGCACCTATGCCATGAAATTTGTTGCCATGGAAATATCAAAATCAGGTTATAACTAAAAAGGGGCAAACCCTTTCTTGCAAAATAGTATCCAGCCTCAATCTCCATTCAACAGTCAAAATGAATTCTAGCCATTTTCATGCTTATAGTAGCTTAATATCTTTGCTATATCATTAAAGTATTTCAGCCACTTTTATCCAATGCACACAGGCCCCAGCTCATTCATCTTAATGCATAATTTGGGCACAGCAATTCCAGCAGCATTTCTGAGAAATCAGATTAAACTTAATTGGATTAAATTATCCTTACTATTCCTTGTCTTTTCTTGCTTCCTTCGAATTTATTGGCAAAGAAGAATTTTATATATTAATTGCAGAGCTGACTGTACCACCTTCCTTCTAAACTTTAAAATTTTGGATTATTTATGTCTCTGACATGCAGAGTACAGTCTGAGGATTATCTAAATGGAAACCTTCAGATCAGGGAGAAATTAAAAAGAGCAACAGCATCTTCCAACAGAGAGTGTCTTGGGTCCTGCTGTCTGAACAGCTTCTCCTGCTGGAGAAAAGAAGCTGACCTCAGGCAAATAGCTGTGGGAGAGTATGTAAGGTGGTGTTCACATGCATGCACATCTTCTCTTCTGGATATTGTATTTTCTTTTATTGTCAAGAACTTTACTGTGTTATAGGCTTTCAAAAGTTAGTTCCTTGGAGGTAAAGAAAGAGCCCTATTTTCAAGTATCTCTATCTCCAGTTAAAATAACATACTTATGGGTAAGTCTGCTACGAGACAAATCCCAAAATTAAAAAGAGCTATAACATCAATAACTGAAATGTCTTATGGAGAGCAATTTGAAACCAATGCCCAAAATTACCTTGTCAAGAAATATATTAACAAAAGATGGTGAATATAATTGATCTACATAGATATCGATATCTTTTTTCTATTTATTTAATTAACATGACTTTAAGTATGAGTGTACAACATACTTAACCAAGGATGCCTTTCTGCTTATACAACAGATTTAAAGACTTAACTTCCTGTTCCCTGATGAGCCCTACACACACATGCTCATATTGTTTGATGGGTTCCTAGGAGAATAAAACTGTACAGAACTGCCAAGTCTGGGTCCTTTTGAGGTAAATATGGATATTGTGAGAAGTTAGCTAAAAAAACCACATTGATTTTAACACATTCCAGAGCCTAAAGACAAAAACTATTGAACATTGCAAAGCCACACTTCTCCTCAAAATTGCTGAAGTACCACTTCTTCCTAGAGATTCAAATCTATCATTCAATTAAAAAGACAAGAGGTATTTTGAAAATTATGGAAAATTGCATTTCTGGTTTTGCTTTAAAGGATAATTTGCCCATTTAGTAGGTTTTCGTATACTTTCATCATGAAGTGAAGCAAAGCAAATGCTCTTTCACTCTGCCAGAACATGATAGAGAAAGCACTGACCTGGAAAATTACACAGTGTAAGAACATGTGAATTAACATGATGTAAAAAATATGGGGTCAAACAAAGCATATTCCCATAAAGATGCCCAAGATGAAGTTGTCATAAAAATAACCAAAAGTACTGTGGGGTACAATTTTCGAAAATATTCTTGTAATTTACAATGCCAGTCTTATTTTTAAGTTAATATTTTCTTAGAAATAGTACTATCTTTTAAAAGAAAAGGTTTTTTTCTTACTCACATACAAACATTATAGAAATAGGATTTACCACTCTAAATCAGAAAAGTCAGTTTTGAAAATTTCTCCCCACTGCCTAAGCACTTGTAATGTGAAGACTTTGCCCCTGTATAACTACAGAAATCTGTGTCTCAGAAAGAAAGATTGATGGATTCCTCATACCAGTTTTTTCTACTATCTTTCTTTGCAAAAAGTTACTAATGAATGTATTCATGACACAGTCACACATTGGTATATATGGAAAAAGAATTAGGAAAGAACTTAGATTAAACTGGAGTAATAAGATAGAAATTAGAATTTAATGTGACAGAACACTAAAAGTCATCAATTTGAGTCACTATGTGACTCAAAACTTCTTTAATAAAACAGATACAAGCATATGAAGCAATATAAGTTTATTCTTATAAAATGAAGTTTTCAGTTAGATGTTTTTATAAATAAATTCTTACCTGTTATGGTTGCTTTGTTAATAGATGGTTGGCTACACATTGGTGATCGTCTATTAAAAAGGAAATAAAAAAAGGTCTAAGACTGATAAACTCACAGATGACTGAATCCTTGAACAATACAACAGAAAATACATTACCTTGGGAAATTATTTGGAAATGGACTACTTTGGCATTGCCAAAGTTCATTTAGAACAGAAATTTCTTTCTAGTGTAGAAGGGAATTCAGAACTGAAACCTCTCTGCAGATCAGGAACTCCAAGACAGGAATATTTTAGGAATTTACAGGTTCATTAAAAGCCTGCCTAATCATACCTAGAGCTTATACCTAGTTTGAAATGTGATTTATAAACATATACAAGGACATTCCTTTTTTTGGAATGCTAGTTACTTCTAAGATCTAGAAACACATATTTTGGGTGAGGGAAATGGCTTCACTACAACATTTGCCAGTGTAACTTAATGTTAGTGTTAACTGTGATGCTGTAACCTGACTGGAGAAAGATCATATTTATAGTGCCTCATTTATAATTGTGAACTACTGTGGATCAGTAGGGTGTCGTTACCTTTGACTAGTTAGGTAGAGTTCTAGGTTCAGATCACGCAAGCAGCTCTCACCGAGTGCAGTTGTCTGCTCACTCTGTTTCATTTGCAAGACTGAGACTGTGCCTGAATGATCATCTTTGAATGATCTTAGACATATGACTAATTTATTGAAAATCACATAGGCTGCAAAAACCTAGTCCAAGTTTATGCAAGGACAGCAATACAAGATCAAGATGGCAAGGAGGCTGTTGTCTCAGCTACCAAGTATAACATCTTCGGGGTTTAATAAACTTATTACTCATCAATGTTTCATGCAGGTTTGGTGGCACACAGACTAAAATTTGTAACATCTAATTGTCTTCTTAGTTTACATTAAAAAAAGTATCACTGCAAAAAGTTCAGTGGCCAAAAAATGACACTCACTTGCTGGGTGCCCGATCTTGTAAATTAGTTAATGCAGCAAAGTTATTCCGGACAGTACGCAGGCTGGCCAGAACCTGGAACAAAAAAAGGGGTTTCATTATGAATTTCTGCACAAGTGAGACTGATCTAGCTCTGCTCCACTGTGCTAAAAGAAAAAGGAAAGCAAGTTGCAAAACCACTGTAAAGGTTTCCCGGGCTGGTTAGTCTGGAGCCTTTGACTATTATTTAACAATAATATGTCTGTAATACAAGGACAGTAGTTTATTTCTTTTTTTTGTTCCCCTCATAAACAACTCATTATTTGTTTGAAGGCAGGCTGACTTGCAGAGGAGGAAAGTTTTTTACAGAATACTACGTATTTCTTTAAAATGACCATTAAAGCATTTGAGTTTGGAAGATGTCCATTCAAGAAGAGTTTGGAAGAAGTCCATTCAAGCCTCATACTTCATGCATAAGAAATAATTACAGTATCTGCATTTGCAGTTCGGTCCCCATAAACTCCAAAGGACAAAGGGAATGAGATTGTCTAGAGTGACAGGAAAAGTATAAGTGTCTCCTCTAAGTGGCACAGCTGATTTGGGGACTTAGTGCAGAAGGCCAGAGAAAGAGGAAGGTGTCCCATGAGAATGTGGGAAATGTCTGCAGGCTCTTACAAGCTTTCCACATTGGGAAAGACAACAGAGATGAACTGCTTTCTTTCTGGAGTTAATTTCATGCAAGACAGCATACAGTGGATGCAGTGGAGGAGTGTCTTCTGCATAGGCACTGTCTTCTGAAGGCAGTTGGATAACACTCAAATTTTGTGCCATGTAACGATAATAAGATGAACTTCTTTGACAAGGGAGAGGTTGTTCAACTGATATCAGAGAGGGACCATATGCTGATTGGAACTAGGCTGGAAATGGGAGAAAGCAGGAACACTAATTACTGGTGTGTCTTTGCAGAAGTTGCCCTTTTTTGTTTCTTGGCCCAGACTGGGCTGGTTTCCCGGTGAACCCATCTGAGGAGTAACAAAAGCAGGAATAGGAATTTGGGCTTCAGAGGTCTGAATTGAGGAGTACCCAACCTTCTTTTCACAGCACCATAAATTTATACAGGAGGTAAGAAGGGGATAGGAGACTGAAGAGAAAAGAATAAATTAATGAAAGCCTGTAACAGAAAATATTCAAGCACTAATAATGACTGGCAGGGTTCAAGGTATTGCAGGTGATTTCCAAATGAGTTAAGATAATAAAAATACATTTGTCTAACTAAGCAGTATTAATTTCATTATGTTTTTGTTTCCAAAAGTCAGGAAGCAAACTTACAGATTTTTAATTCAGCATGGATTAAAAATAATTATATACGTCATCAAATTTGCATGCTCAGGGTACAGTGGAGATTTCAGAATACTTTTGTAAAAGTCCCTTGCTTAATCTTTTCTCTGCTAATAAAAGATGATGGTTTTATTCATATTAAGGACTTGATCAGAGTCTTATAAACACTGCATCTGCTTACAATATAATTAAATATATAATAAACTATTAAATAAATATTCTTTTAACAGCTTATTATTAGACCAAAGCAGTCTGCATAGTGTGGCTGAAGCTGCACACTTTATTCTTATTTGAGACTGCTTTGTGACTCAACCTTTCTCTTTCCATTCACCTTCAATCACATATGACTGCGTAATTACAGTGATTTGACTACCATTCCTATCTATTTTGGAGTAAAACCCATCATCATGAGTTCAAGGAATAGCAATGTTAACTTTTCATACTTTATAAGACAGCACTATTGTGAGAAATTGTGGCATTTTTATCTGAATTATAAAGAATTTTGAGCTGATATTTTATAAACCAGAATCTGAATGGAAAAAACAAACGTGGTTTTGCAAAGGAACATGAGTGTTTTCAGTAAAATTTACCACATGTCTAAAAACCACATTCTATTTAAGGCATAAAAGATTTTCAAATGGAGAAATTGTAATTAGAAAAAGTAAGAGAATAGGAGGAATCAGAGATTTGTCTTAATGATGACTTACTGCTACAATATTTGGAAAGAGATTAAAGGTGTTTATCACGCTGTTGCACTTCAACTTTTCAGATAATCAAAAAGCGTTAACAGAGAGAGATATACATAACAGAGTGGGAGGTTTATGACTTTCTGTTGAGAAACTTTTGTTTAAAGCAAACATATGTAATATCAACAATGGAAAACAACTGGTTTGGCCATTTTGTCTTTAAATTACAAGAGCATGTGGGAAATATGGCAAAGCTGTGCCTACCTGAGCAAATGGTGTCACAATCAAATCATCTCCATGTCTGAAAAAACAAGCAGAGTTCTAAGTTAGGTATTATCAAACACATGCTGCTTTAACAGAAAGAAAATCAGGTTTTACAATGCACTGTAGGTAACTCCAGTTTTATTCTTCTGTAGTTACACTCTATTACTGCTTTACACATTCTTTGAAAAGCAAGTATCAGCTTAGTCATTGCCCAACTGCCTGGCAAGTCCATGGCTGACGGACCAGCGGGTTTCTGTGCTGTGGGTCAGGCAGGTGACTGACCAGGACTAATCTTCAGAGATGTCATCCCAAAGGATGGAGGTGAAAGTTCCAAAAGCGACTCCATTAAGGGTTGCCAGCAGGCTTGTGACTGCAGATGGCTGGGCAGCACATCACAGGTGAATAAAAACCTAGCAAAAGTTCCAAACTGACTGAGATTTCTGTAGCTGTGGGGTGTGTGGCCAAGTGTGTGCTGTTGCTGTGGCAACCTCACCTACACCAGGGGTGATGTATGGACAAGGTGCCAGGATGACACACTGCAGGGCAAAAGGGAGGAAGAGAAAGTGGGGTTCCTTCTCTTCAGAACCAAAAACTGCCATTTCAAAAGATTTGCAAAATCTATAGTCCTGTAAATACAGGTGAACTAAGGGGCTTAAGAGTATCATCTGCAGCATTGAGGATGTAGAGTCAAAACATGGGGACACAGGGAAAACGTTGCATTTTCAGTTATCCTACCCAGTATATGGCAGCAAGCAAAGTAAAAAGAAATTTTGCAAAGACAAAAATGCAATATGACTGTTTTTAATTTTCCTGCACTTTTCTGAAGTGAATTTATCAGGATAAGTTACAAGTTGCAGCTTCTAACAGAAACTACCATTCATCTGGTGCTATTTTGATATTATTTAAGTTTAAGCATAAAATATGAGTATTTAACAGTGGATTTCAAGTCCACGAAAATCTAATTAGAAAAAGACTAAGAAATGGAGAAATATGATTTGTGTTTGACTTGCTACAACATTATTCTTATAATTTATATACTGTCCACAAGACAGCAATGGTTTGCAGATATTGCAAAAACCTATTTAAAAAACAGTATATGCAACCTGTACCACTGTACAGTCAGTCTGTAAGGATGAAACAAAACTCTCCAATATTAAAAATTATCAGCATGTTTAATATCTGTGTAACCCTTTTTTATTACCATCTCTTTTATTCCTTTTGTAATAGAGGAATGGATTTTTAAACACCCTATGGAAGAAATATGCACTCTGAACACAGTCTTTGCAGGAGTGGTTGGAATAGGGTGCTGCTTCAGGTGAAACCACAGTACTAGACTGGCTGGAAAGCACATAAACCTGACTCTCAGAACAAACCAAAAGAAACATGTCCTCCATGGGAGGAACTCAGAGGCTTTAATCACTCAGTGAAGCCAAATCCAATCGGTATAATAGACAAGGTGAATCAGCCCTGGGCATTAACAGGGGAGTTAATGACCAGCTGGGTTTAGTACCTCTTTATGTTTTCACTGGGTCGTGAAAACATCAGCAAGTGCCCTAGACTATAATTTTGGATTAGGGTTGCTTAATGAATTACACAAAGGCTTTAGCAGAACATAAGCCAAATACCTCTTTTCCTTTTTTATCCTGCTCTTCATTGAAACAGCCAGAGTGTGACTATGCTACTTCACTTCCAGGAAAATTATGCTCTTTGTCTTTGAGTTCTGTGAAGCGGCATTATCTGATATGTGACAGCTGGCTTAAATGTTTCTCAGTATTCTTTTAATTTCTTTTATAAAGGGTATTTTTAATATTTGCATAGAGCTACTTCATTGTTGCTTCTGTTTTAACACTTAAAGGAGACCCAGCTCAAAAGATAAACCCATATTTTACCGATCTAGGCTAATTCCCACATTTGAAAGTTACGAAAGGGCAGAATCTGGAACAACAGAATGTTTACAGGTAGGAGCAGCACTGGACAAAGAACAAAAATATTAAATTGTTGCTGTAAATAAGACAGTGGAAACATGGAGATAGTTCTTTCTAGCATCGGTCAGTGGCAAACACTCTGAATGCCCAATATACGAAACAGATGCACAAAATATTCACTAGTGCTTCAAAGTCCCAGTCAACTCCTGAAACATAGCTATTAATTGTCAAGTGCAGATTGGAAAAAATATGAAAATAAGATTGTCCTCCTTCTCAAAATCTCTAGTGCGCTTCCTTATTTTAGGTGGCACTTCCTTGTTCTTCTTCCCATTCACCCCTGCTTGCCACCCCATGAATGCTAAGACACTTATAAAAGGGAACAACTACATGTTCCCGTGCTTTCTGCCCTGGAGGATTTTTTTTTTTCTTCTAGATAAAATATCATGATCCCACTTTTCTCATTTTCAAACATCATTGTACTTGAGCTGTTTCTGGGCTGCATTTCATTGGAGAACACAGACATATTGTAGCTTGTCATACTTTAGAAGAGGCATTATTAAGTAGTAACCTAATGTACTGAAATCAAGCCAGGACTTAATTTTCACTTTTCAAATGCCCCTTGTGTCAAGAGCAACAATTCCAGAAATTATCATTATTTTGGTGAATGTGATACTGAAAGTACAAATATCCAGAGCTTTCACAAAGTAGGGAGTTTAGCACTCACCAGACCCACTTGAACTGCAAAGCAATTGTATAAAGTGGTGAGTAATCTTTGATCCACATCGGGTGAGAAAATCTGGACAAAGTGAGAGTGTTCAAAAATGGAGCAGACATGTCCAAAGAAGCTGTGTTCATTTTTGTACAGAAGAGCAAGGACTTATGATTCAAAATGCCATTGATCCACTGTGTACTACAGTGTAATAAGTACTGCAATGTAGGAGTGTCCTCCCATTTCTAGATGACATGGAAGCTGATGGGTGATTCTTTCTGGATTCTGGACAGGATAGTGCCACTCACCTGTATACAGAAGCAGCAAGAGTGAGTATAAATGCTGCAATACATCACAAGCTCCTAAATTAGCATTTAAAATTAGAAGAAATTGTTCATATCAGTGTCAGACTCTGTTAACTAGAAGGCCTGGCATACTCGTTCACATCTTCATTTTTCAAAGGAAATACAGGTTTGAAAGCACAATAATTTTCGCATAGCCCCAAAATTTAAAATGGTCAGTTCTCCACCATCAAAGAACACTGCTAAAGCACACAACAGTCCTCATGACGTGAATGACTCCTACATGAAAAACAGGCCAAATTTTCACCAGCAGATGAAAGATATACACTGCAGTGGAAGCTATTTGCCACAGTAAAGTGATGAAGCCTAGACTTCTGCAAATTTGCTGTCTTTTGCTTCCTAACTTTTCCTATATGATATACTTGACCTCACACCATATAACCTACGCTGATCCCTACCATGGAGAAGAGATGAAAGGGCTATGTTAAGTCAGAAGTTAGTTGAACATGTTCAGTACAAAAGTTCTGCTTCCTTTCCTCAAGATTGGCATCAATTTGTCTCTTCTATGCCATCTACGGAACAGTAATTAACTTTTCCCCTATTAATAAAGAACTTGAAGATACACGGACAGACAGAGAAGCAGGCAGGAAGATTAACACAAGGATAGACAGGGTGACAGCATAACCTTTATTTTGTAATTAAACTGTCATAATTTAATATAACATCTAATAAGAGGAGTAACTAGAGAGATATTCTGCAGACCTGTCAGGATACAGTTAAGAAAGAGTGGGTGTTTTTTTTACAGTGGTCAGAAAAAACTCAAGATATCCATTAAGGAGAAGCAAACTCCAGTCTTTGGAGAACACTAGGAGTGTGAGTCTGCACTTGCCACCGTGGAGCTTTCCAGGGAAGGTCCTCAAAGTTTGTCTTTGTAAAGGACACAGTAAACACAGATTAAGACTTTCTAGGTACACATAAATACCAACTGAGTGATCTTGAGGACATGTATTGAAGTTGTGTGATAGAAACAGGATAAATAAGAGCCCTGTCTTATTGAAATAGAGGTGGGGAAATGAACAACACATATTTACATCAGTCAGACAAATGTACCAGTTTACAATCTGTACCAGTTGACAGATATGTACCAGTTTAAAGTATGATCTTACTGGTTTGTCCCACTCCTCCATTTGAATCAAAAACTCACTTATGTCTCAAGGATAAGTACTGGCTGAGGATTCAACTGGCATAGTCTGTGTTGGATTCTCTGGCTACAAACTTTGGACACAGCCTATTTGAAAGAATAAAGCTACCACCTGAATTGAAAAGCCCAAGGGGACAGTGGCTGTATGGAATCCCTGAATGATGCTGCACAGCAAGAACTAAAGTTTTCATCACATTTTCACATGAATTGACTCCATTTTATGGAATTGTTCGGGGGCATTGTTAATATTTTCATTTAATTTAATTTTTGTTTTTTACGGTAAGAACATAGCAAGCATAAATGTATGGGAAAATCCATACTGTCTATATACAATGTGAAAAATAAGAAAGAAGAAGAACAAGAAGGTAGTCTTCTGTTTATACCAGAAAATATATTGCAACCTTCTCTTGCAGCGTAAACATCCAAATTTGAATTAAACATAACATCCACTTGTTTCTCTATAACAAGGTTGATTCAGACTTACTGTCTAATAGCATGTCAGAAATACAGCTTAGATGAGACATTTGTGTTTTGTTTGCATAGATGCTGGAACACAATTATACCATATGCAAATGAAGGACAGAGAATAAGCTGATAACGTACCCTTAACTGTTAGAATTTTTTTTTTCTACTGCAATAACATTTTATGGATGAAGTCAAATAACACATACAAAACATATGAATTAGGAATGCTGAAGTATTCACATTGCTTGGATTCAGATTTTAGCAGCAACAAAAGATGATTCTAGATTGCACCCTGACAGAACAATGGAAACATCATGTCATGGTACTAGTCATCAGAAGCTGAGCTTTGAGGACAGTGAGCAGGGCGGTGGCTGGCTGCCCCATGAAGCTTGAGCTTTATCAGTTGCATTTGGAGAATCCAAATGGGCTGGTTCGGAATACTGATTTTGCGATCAGAAATCACAGTGCTCCAAGTCAGCTTATTGTGCAGGAATAGTGCTTAAGTCATGCCATCTCAATTTTTAAAGACTTTGAGAACAATTTTGTAGTCCTAATATGAGATATCCTAGGCCTTGCTAGAAAAGCCAAGGCTGAACGACTACAAGTGGCCCACATTATGAAAGGTGGCAGAAACTGGGTTACAGCTTTTCCTAGATAGCCAGTGGGTTATTAGTGATTTGCATCTCTTTGAAAGGGTAAGTACAATATGGGAAATGATCAGGCATCTAAGGCAGAGGCTAGAGACTCTGACACAGTGTGCAGGCTGTGATTTAGGGCTGAGAGAGCAAGCAATTAAAATTGATGTTGGAGCCATGAGCTATAGAGGAGGAGGTTGTTTTTCCCAGAGCACTTATTTATTTCTGTGAACACTATGTAAAAGGATAGTTAAAAAGAGCTACTTGAAACCACAGAAATTAGACCCTGAATGAAGCAGACGCTCATCAACTATTGTCTGAGTGTTTTAGAACACCACAATTTTCTGTAACACTGTGCAGTTATGTCCTCCTGATACATCTGTCTAATTCAGCAACAGAGCTTGCCTTAATTAGTAAAAAAGTATTGCTGTAATATTGGGAGTTCAATACAGATAATTTAATTGAGCTTAACCAGATGAAGGAGGATTGGCTCAGAAAAGCCACAGCACCTGAGATGTCCATTATCTTAGCCAAAAGAAAGGCTGGTTGTAGTAATTCTCCTTGGACTGTCTAAGCAAGTTAGACTTAGAAAGACACACCAAGGGAAGAAAAGATTTCTCCAGCATAAATCTCGCTAGCAAAAACTTCAGATATAAGTATTTCTAAAGACCCTGATAAACTCAATAGGTAGCACAAATCAAGTTACTCCACTATGACATGTTAATGAAGAAGACAATACCTGTCTGCCTCACATTTAGAGATCCAAAAGACCACTCAAAACAAATGTGGATTATCACATTTGGCTAATACACTTATTTTATGTACTAAAATACTTGAAGTTTTCTAGATAAAATCGATCTTTTATACAAGAAAATAATTTTTTGCATCACCTTTTTAGCATCTCAGTTCCTGAAGACACATTTTATTAGGTTTGAAAGAAGCCTTCGAATACTCGGAATCCGCCCTGTTGTAGTCATCAGTGTTATGTTACCCGAACCACAATCTTACTTCAAGTTGAACAGCATTAGCACCCAATGTGAGAAACTCTCTGAAGACTTGGAAAGACAAAAGGATCATGTCTGTTACAGATTAAGGAACTGGAAAAGAACAGTGTTAGCAATCCTAAATCAGTATTCTGAGGTTTAATCCAGGGAATATCAGGTAGTGTTATCTGGCTACCTGTGCACTTTACTGCCCTTCACTAGCACCCTTTCACAGTGCCTTGCTTCTGAGCAGACTAAAAAAAAAAAGATTTTGCTGAGTGTCAAGGGCAACTAACTAGGTCTCAGTGATAGTGATCTGAACAAGACCAGTCAAATCCAGAAGATTCGTCCGGAATTGTTGGATGAGCTGGAATTAGAATTAGCTGATTAACTCAAAAACCAGGAAGTATTACTTTTTGTTCCCCATTTTGTACAATATGCTGTAGGAACACTACTAGGCTTCTTCCACCTCCCATGAAAGTCTCCTAAACCCTTTGGAAGAGTTTGAGTACCATCAGGACTTCTTATGTCAGACCCAGCTACTTCTTTTCTCAGGAAGCTTAAACCTTTTCCAAAGACACTGCACTCCCACATCTGACTTGTGTAATCTGCCTGAGGAAATCATGTCGGTAGTGATATAGTGGACCACCACAGCAGGATGCCAGCATGATGTGTAACATACAAAAACATAGACAACTCAAGAAATCATCTGTATCGTATTTCTCCAGTCATCCACCAAGCTTCAATGTTTTAATCCTATCAAAATACAGCATACCATTTAGATTACTAAATGAGAATGGTGAGCAACTGAGCAAGTGGCCTCTCTTAGGTCTGACAGAATTACTCAGTCCTGAAGGGAAGCAGCATGGCCTTGCCGGGGTGTTTCACTGTTCTAGGTGGTTTTCCTTCTAAAATCAGAAGGTAGTCTGCCTGGGGGTCACCAAGGCAATGGCAAGGGAAAAGTAGTTACTGCAGTGTGGGGCTTTGGTTCATGTGTTGAAGGAGAGGCTGGATTAAGCCAGAAGATATAGGACTTTGCATCTGAAAAATGCTGAACTCGATCAGAGGAGTCCAGGCCAACTCAACAGTGCCACTGTTGGACTGTTCATACAACCAAAATCATCATTAATCTGTATCAGGGCTGGAAAACAAACAGGCATCAGTGACTACAGAGTAGTTTTGTTTTCTGCTCAGGTTTGAGAAAATTAGTGAGTGGGTGTGCATACATGACTGGAAGCAATCAAGTTAGTGCCACTTAATGAGTTACTATTAGTGAGTTTTGATTGCATTAGCTGACACATATAAACTCTTACCTTGTTGCAAATGAAAATAAAATGTGTTGCCTTGAACTACTTTTAAGCATCAGGCATTTGGTTGCTTGTTTGTCCCTGTCCCACATGTTTAAGTGTTTAAAATTGATACAAATGTGGTACTTCTGAGGAACAAGACTAAGCGACTTTCCATGTGAAAGTGAAGCAGGCTGAAAGATTCCCTCTTTAAAAGAAAGAGCAGAGCTGCTGAGAACAGCATCTATGCAATGCAACCCAGCCTGAGAGAACTTGCTATTAGTCAGCCACATAGTTTCAGTTTCAAGGTTTAGGAAAATAATGGTCCCTTAATCAAATTCTAAGGTCCCTAAATGGACTTATATAAGAAGAAACAAGCTGACTTCAAGAAAAACAAGACAAAACCACCAGAATTTCAGACTGTACATTTTCAGGGAATAAACTCTACAGCTAACTGAGCGTTAGTGCCATTAAAAGAATATCGAGCATTTAGTTTGTCCCCTGAGAGGTGAAATGACAACTAATGTTCTTTTGGGTTGTGAAATAAGTTTGACCTGTGCATAGAGCTGATCATTGAGCTGGAAAAACAGTCTAAGAGGGATTCCCCAAAACATTCAAGACCCTTTTTGCAAAGTTCCTTTTCTTCACACTTCTCCCATCCTTCGGTATTGCAGGCACACAAAACACACACATCCACCCTCCCCTCCACTGCAGGTCAGTGTTGCAAGCCCAGAGAGTACTGATGTTGTGATGTGCCTGAAATCCCAGCCGGTGCACCATGGTTTTGGTGCCATGTTTTTAACAACATGCCACCTTTGACTGAAGAGATGTAGGAATTCAGTCTATTTTGGTTAGCACATGAGCAGTAACTTGTCATTTTCCTTCAAACATCCATTATTCCCAGAGGAGGGAAGAAAATAAACCTAACCCATTAAAAGTGTTTAAAGGGGAAGTGATGTGTTTAACAACTGAGACCTATATTTGGAAAATTGTAAGGTTTTAGCAATTGCACAAAAAAAAAAAATAATAATTCTGTATTGACTGAAAGTAAATAAACTAAATTTGCATTTCCTCAACAAAAATTCTCCCCTGAATAAAGCAGATGAAAAGAAGTCTTCTCAATGCAAAAATACTTTCTTTCGGTTTTACAGCATAATCAATTTCCTGATCAACAAATGATGTTAAAACAAATTTACTATTCAACTTTAAGCAAGCTGCATTCTAAGTTGAGTTCTTTCTTTTGGATACCACCTGTAAAATGTGCCTAACTGGAAAGGACACAGTCACCTTTTTTTTTTCCCAAATTGTTTTTTGTTTATAGCTCAAAAAAATAATGTAAGTGATTTGCGAATTACTTAGATTAATTTAAGCTGCAACCTCGAACTTAATTTAAGGATCTTAAGAACAAAAAAGCCCAATGGAGCAAGATATTTGCCTGTTTTTCCTAAAGTGATGTAAGTACATTTCTTTCCATGAACAAATAAATATCTCAAGCAATTTAATGTATTTTTTCACTAAAAATTGTTTCTAAACTCAGTCACACATAGAAAATACATCTTAAAAGATCTATTTAGAGCAGGCTGGACTTTGAAGTTTAACTGTCTTTTTTCAGCGAGTAATACCCATGATATAGGAATATTAGAGATTCCTAGAAGAGAATATGATACATCAAAAGGAATTTCAACCGCAATTTCTCTGGAGAAAAGACAATTATTTCTAATTTGTTAAACTGAAGTGCAATTACTCCTCTCAGTAACTTCATGTCATGTCTGCTGTCTTAGAGTTTTGGCCAGCACCTTTCAGGAAAAAGGTGTTTTTTCTTCATAACTTCAGATTCATACTCACAGTATTTTATTAATAAAGCCAGGTCTTACTGGCTCAGAAACATAAGAATAAGCTTGCCTTCCTGTTCTGGATGAGAAAATATACCCTCTATAACTGTAGTTACAGGGAAAATGTCCTGGAGTAAACATCCTCTTGATATTTCTTTAATCACAGACAGCAGCAGAGGGATGCTGCTGTCTTCAGAAGTTACTGACAGAATAGCAGTAGGTCGTCCAGTTCAGGGAATGGGTGTATGGTGGCCAGTTATGGTGGCCAGTATGGTGGCCAGACCAGTGACTCTGCAGTTCCCCACAGTCAGTGTTTCTTGACTGGGTTCTGCTCCTTTAAAAGATGGAAGCAATTTTTAATAGAAATCAGCAAATTTTGTGTGATAACACTAGTTAGAGCTTGTAGTGATAAGCTGATGAAGAAAACAGTGCTGAGCTTCTCTAAAGAAGGCTGTAAAACTGCCCCCAGCAGTTACTTCTTTATGGAGTGAGGTTCAGTTGGCCGGGTCCTGAGAAGACCAGGATCTTGTGTCTGACTGTGTTCTGCGACCTTGTGGAAATGGGACAAGAACAGACTTAAGTGAGGTGCACTGAGAAGACATAGTGGAGCTTGGACAGACTTGTCTGCTGAGAGTATCTTGGTCCTCTGGTCTAGTCTGCTATCCTCAGGTCTGCTTCTTCAGAATCACAGGAGGATTAGGCATGTTTTCTGCCTTCGGAGTGGCATAAAACATGGCCTGTGATGTAGCCGTGGGCTGCTCATTGGCTTTTTTTTCTAGGAATCTATTTTTTAACCTGATTAGAGACCTGGGTCTTGCTAAAATAGAAATTCTCTACTAATTTGATCTGCTGCTCCATGAACCAGGGCAGTGATCCCTTAACAAGAAGGACATAAAAAGTGTTATCACTTCTACCTCTTCCTGCATTTGCACATTCTAGGCAGCCACAGCATCTCAAACGAGTCAGCATTAAGTAATCAGGCCACATCAGCAAGACATCCACAAAGCTCTCTGCTTCACTAATGTCTTCAAATATAGGCCTGACAATTATTCCACTGATGATTTTTCTCATCTTTCAGCTAGGCCCTGTTCCCCTTCTCCTCTGCGTTGCTTTGAGGAACATTTTGGGTGGTTTTTTTTGTTTTCCATTCTTTATTTTTCCTTCCCTTTAAATTTGTTTTCCTGTCTTTCATCACAGATCCTGTCCTATAATTTCTCATATTAACTCACTACCCCTCACTGCCTCGCTTGCCTTACTTCTTTTTCTCTTGCACATCCTCATCTCTCTGCTGGAAGTCCCATAGAGAGGCTTCACAACACATCTGTTCTCATCTGCCTTGGACGTTGCATCTTCCTGTCTAAGCCATCCACCTCTCCAGGTCACAAACTTAATCAGCTTTTTCTAATCTCCTCATATAATCTCCATGTCCTGCTTTTATTATTCTCAAAGACCATGTTATTTCTTCCGAGGGATAATTGAAACAATGTTACTGACTCAGGCTCAATTTTTCTTTCTTACATTCAGCTGCTTTTTCTGCCTCTCTAACTACACCCATATTTGTCCCACTGACCTTGCACTCACCCTGTCTTCTATCCTTTTCCATAACTAATTAGTCAAAATACACTTTGGATTCTCTGATTTTAAAAAACTTTCCACTTGTCCCTTCTCTGCCCTTGTTTCTTTACTCTTCATCTCAACTCCCTGGATGAATCTCCCTTTGCTCTCTCTGTGAGGTTTACTACTTTGGGCATAGTGACTGGCAATTGTACCTTCTCCTGGGGATAGTATCTGACTGTATTAGTCTCTTGGGTATCATCTTTTCCTTTGACTTTATAAGGTGTTTGTAGCAGAGCCCATCTTTTAATTTTGGGTTTGCAAACAACTGAGCACAGCTTGTTCCTTTCCTTGGCTGGAGCTGCATACAGAATAAATAATGACACAATGAATTCAGCACTTTAGCGCTACCATCCACTGGCTATCTTATCGTGACAGTTCACATTCGACTAAAATCTGAAAGTTCTGTTTTTGTTGCTACTGACTGGAATGTATTATTGTAATTTCAGTATTTGAGAGTAATGGAAATGCCAGAATTCTTTATGTTCTATTCCTTTCAAATACAAGACACATGCCTTTTGCTTTCTCTTTTTCTTTGCAAACTGAAATACTGAGGTTGGTAGCTCAAGTGCTGAAGAATCAGGCGATCTAGACTAAACTGTTATGCATAATTAATCCACTTACATTACCTGAACAATGTGTATGTTTGGTAATACATTTTGCTCATGTTTAAGAAACAAACAATACTTAGCCATGCATATAGATGCAAAAGGGAAATAGGATAATTTGGGAGTAACCTAAACTTTGTGTACTTCCCCTGTCAACACTGCCATCCTCCACCTCATTTAGCAATATCCTGAATCAGAGTTGTTTCTTTATTTTAACAATTTTCAGTGGGTTTCCTTTCAATGAGCACGTTCAGTTTATCATTGAATCCATACATAAGGACTTTTGTGACTTTTTTCCTCTCTCTTTTATCTTTTTAAACTTTTCCCTCTTTCTTCCTAGGCTTTTTTTAACTTCATTTTTGTGATACAATCAATCTTATTATAATTAGACTTACTGATATATGATTAATATTCCATGGTTAGAACAACTTGCCTTTGACATTTCCTAATGTGCTCCCCTCCTAAACAGTAGCAGGAATATTTACCTTCTTAGTACAATAGTTCATCTGTGACAAAAGACTGTGAAAATATATCAAGATGTGAGGTCAAATAAATTTTATATGTAAATGTGTTTCGAGAAAATTTTGAAAGGAAGAATAGATAGGGAAAAAAGGGAAAAATTGTGTGCTGTTTCAGTAATTATATTGTTTATCCAATTTACTGCCATGTGCTGAAATATTATCCAAAATTCTAGGAAATGAAGTGGATTATGAGTTCAAGGATGGAACACTAATTGAATTCTTCATTGAAATGACTCATCTAAGCAACACAGGCAGCTGGATTGCCGTGCTGAATACAAAAATCTTTACAAATGGTATCCTGGCACAGGTGCCGTACCAAAAGCTTGACTCCCTCAAAAAGAAACAGTATCTGTCAGAGGAAGATTTGCTGGAAGGGGGGCACTGTTTCCAAGAAAAATGCATTTTTCCTCATAACAAAGCAAGATGAATTGATCTTGTTCTAACCCATTTTGTCTCAATAAAAATTCGTCACACTTGGCACAAAGCTTACTAAGTACTTCAAACTACAGAGCTTAACTGAGTCATGGACCTTACACTAACCCTCTCTAAAGGCAGGAATGTTTCTTACCTTGACACTGTATATAGAAAAAGAGCTATAATTAAATGAAATAATAACAGTTTTAAAAATTATATGTAAGCTGAAAAAAATAGGAGTGTTCATTTATGACTGCAAGTTAAATATCAGCTCTAATTTCACCCATTGTTATGAAAACCCTTATTGTTTTTTGCACCTACTCTTATTTCTTTGAAAAGGATATTGATGGGGTTTTGCCTCATTAAAAAACAGCATTCACTAAGGAATTCTGATAAGCCCGATCCTTTATTTTAGATATATATTTGAACCATAAACACCAATTTGGCCATGAAATTTGGAGCAAATTAGGCAAAAAACCCAACCAAACAAAAAAGGGCTATTAATTTCTCCTACTTAGAAGGGACTAGAAGATAGGACATTTAAATATTTTTAGTGTCTTACAAATAAACAGAGATTTCATCTGACTCCCACTACACATGCAACCTAGGGTCTACACATACTTGAAAAGTATGACTCACTAGCAGAAAATACACACTTCACAGAATAGTGAGAGAGGACAGAATAACTTTATAAAGGTCTTTTATTAGAATTTTGTATTTTAGTTAAAAAGGTATTTGAAATAATATTTTCTCTCTCGAATATATTATTATCTCCCAGCTGGTAAATCTTTTCTCTAAAAACCTGAAAAAATCCTGGTGTAAATAAATGGAATCTATTTCTTAAGAACATGAAGAAGCATAAATTGAGTTTATATTGTTTCTCTTGAAAATAACTTAAGAGCCAGAAACCAGCTCTCCTTAGTGTTTTAGTACACCAGTATTGACTGTCATTATTCTGTCAAAGCTAATAGAGTGCATAAACATGTCAAGTACACCCTCATGATATCCTTCAGAAAGCTGCAGAAACAAGTATAATCTTCATTAAAGAAATAAACAAACAATTTTCCATTACTTCAGTACCGCGATTACTGTCTTTGATTTTTTAAAAAAATTTCTTGTGGCTGCAAAAATCTTGACATTGGACAAACTACAGACTTGAAGTGTTTTATAAGGTACTTACATGTCACTGGCAATGGAGGAATTCCTGGACATGGACTTTGGAGACAGATCATAATCACTGTCTGACCGGTAAAGGAAAGACTCCCTACGTTGACTGTGGACAAAATTTGCCTGAAGAATTAGCCCTGACCCAGGACTTGTCATGGGGTCCAAGGGACTTCGTCCTGATGATGTACCATTGTCTACGTCGAAACTGCAAAGAGAAGAGAAAAATTCTTGGTAGTAACAGGGAAATAAAGACCTGGTCATGTCCACTGCTAAGCAAAAACTCAAGGCACACAAGTGGCATACATTAAAATTACTGATGAACAAAAAGAACAAGTCTGAAGGAAAATAAATTTGGCAGAATGAAACCCCACACTATTAGAATTACAGTAAGCTTTATATTTCCCTATGTAGAGTATTCATGAGATGTATACCAGAGGAAATATGATGCTTCATTGTTTTCTCCTTTAGGTCCCATCTGTCCTGAGCTGGACCCTCATTATACTGTCTACCACTGCTAAGGCAGTTAAGGGCTTTTTTGTTATTGAGTACCCAATCCTAATATTTTGTTACTCCCAAAATATTTCAAGAACACACTTTATCTTATCCCAATAAATACAGTGCTAGGGTGGCATTAAGGCATATGTGTGTGCTTGGGCACATCTGCTTGCACTAGAGTTGCTATTTTACAACCTGACTGAAGTAATGAGTCCGTTGTTCATGGCCAAGAAGCAGAACTTCTGTAGCCATTTGTGTCTTCGAACTACACAGTTTAGACCCAGCACTTTCTAATGTTGTGTTTGGTATGAAAAGTGGTAAAGAGGCTTATCATTCCTAGGAACACTATTCTCATGAGAGGCTGAAGGATGAGGGAACAGAAAGAAAGAGAAGGAGAGAGTAGATGCTATTTCACATCCACTGTAATGTTTCCACGAAGTGCTTTGAAAATCAGTGCAAAGACCGTGAATGAGACTCTGCAAACAATTAGACACTGGCACAGGGTGGGTGGTGCTGAGTGGATAAGCTCACGGCAACATGTGTTGCTTGGCAGCCCAACAGCTGCATTTGGTACTGTATGGAGACATTTTGCAGCATGTGGCTTCATTTTTAAACTTAATGTCTTGTGGTATACAATCTCAGAGAATACAGATGTTTGGATTAGCACAATCTCTGTGCTCATTTGCCATACTAATAGAGACATAAATAATGCTGCTAAAGCATTTAATAATGAGGGACGAACAGAGGATCTTTCACATGATTTTTAAAATATGGATAAGTGTTAGCACCTTAATATGTGCTTGTGCTGAACCCATATAAAGTATTTGTTTTGAAAATGGTGTTCATTTGAAGGACACCCACTGTCTTCCAGTTATAGCTAATGACAGCAGAAAAGATGCAGTGCAAGTCAGCTGTTGATTAGACTTCAGCCTAGCATGGGTGTCACAGCAGGTACATGCTACTTTGTACGGGCTTGTTCTATCTACCACTGACCTGAGGTTTCAAGGAGGTTGCCACTTCAACCCTTTAGTGAAGTGAGAGCATTCCTATGACCTTTTTTCCTTTTTTAAATGAACTAATCAAAGAAACATATATTGCTGTTTTTGACAGAGATGCACATTGCCTGGCAGAGAGTGGATTTTCTGTTAATGATTTATTTCATTGCTTATTTGTTACTTTGCACGTATTTCTGGAACTGCAAGCTTACTATCACTTTCAGACTATATTATTGACTTATATTCACCTCTTACAATTTGAATGTACAAAAACAAATGTAGTTGGTTTGTTTGTTTTCATTTTTTAAAAAATGCAGAAAATAGCATTAGAAAACTTCAAGAGAGTATAGTAATTTAATTGTCTTTTCACTGTAGTTTTCAGAACAATTAACTGTCAGTAAATCCAAACACATACACTTCTTCCCAGATTTGATTTAATTTAATTATGCCTGTATACTTTTTTTGTGTCCTCAAGTGTGCTACTGCTTTAACAATCTCAAACTAACAAAGCTTAAACCACGAAACATCAAGTTAGAGTTTTGCCGTTAGCCTTACAGGTGACCTTGGACAGTGCTAAGCTCCTCTTTGCCTTTCATTTTCCCTCTTTGCTGCATCTTCGTGATCACTGTGAAGTCTGCTCACAAAAAGTATTTGAGAATGTGCTGGAAAGGTCAAGATACATAATCACAGAATCACAGAATTAACTAGGTTGGAAAAGACCTTGGAGATCATCAAATCCAACCTGTGACTTAACACCACCTTATCAACTAAACTATGGCCCCGAGTGCCACATCCAGTCTTCTTTTAAACACCCCCAGTGATGCTGACTTGACCACGTCCCTGGGCAGGCCATTCCAATGCCCAACCACTCTTTCTGTAAAGAAATTTTTTCTGATGTCCAGCCTAAATTTCCCCTGGCGCAGCTTAAGACTGTGCCCTGTTGTCCTGCTGCTGGTTGCCTAAGAGACCGACCCCCACCTGGCTACACCCTCCTTTCAGGCTGTTGTAGAGAGTGATAAGATCTCCCCTGAGCCTCCTTTTCTCCAGGCTGAACAACCCCAGCTCCCTCAGCTGCTCCTCACAGGACTTGTGCTCCTGACCCTTCACCAGCTGCATTGCCCTTCTCTGGATGCGTTTGAGCATGTCAACATCCTTCCTAAACAGAGAGGCCCAGAACTGGACACAGCACTCAAGGTGTGGCCTCACTGGTGCCAAGTGCAGGGGGACAATCACTGCCCTGGTCCTGCTGGCCACACTACTGCTGATCCAGGCCAGGATGCCATTGGCCTTCTTGGCCACCTGGGCACACACTGGCTCATGTTCAGTCGGCTGCTAACCAGCACTCCCAGGTCCCTTTCTGCCTGGCTGCTGTCCAGCCACTCTGCCCCAGCCTGTAGCACTGCAGGGGGTTGTTGTGGCCAGAGTGCAGGACCCGGCATTTGGACTTATTAAACCTCATATTCTTGGATTTGGCTCATCCATCCAGCCTGTCCAGGTCCCTCTGCAGAGCCTCCTACCCTCCAACAGATTGACACACGCTCCCAGCTCTGAGTCATCTGCAAATTTGCGGATGGTGGACTCAATCCCCTCATCCAGGTTATCAATAAAGATATTAAACAGGACTGGGCCCAACCAAGAATGTTACTGTAAAATGTCCTTTGCAGCTTGTCGTGACATTAGCTTATAACTGTATTACCATTGCTACTAGCATGACTACTATTACTCATTATCAATCAATATCTTTTTAGTTTGAATTCCTAAATATTGCAGGAGCACAAAATAATCACAGTACTAATGAAGGGTTTAGCTCATCATATCCACATTTCCTAACATTTCTATTTCATTGCCTGAATAAACTTTTTTTCCCTTTTAAACAGCTGCAATGAAACACAGACTCCTAATCAATACACAGTCTGTATATTTTGTTTTTCTGTTGAGGGCAGGGGGGCAGATAATTCCTGCAATTTTAGGTAAAATAGAAGACAATTGTTTACTCCTGTGCTCAGTAAGACTAATTTCTGCAATGGCAGTATCATTTAAAATATATGTATAAGTTTGTCTGAGAAATTTAAAGGAAAAGTTAAAAGCTGGATATAAATAAATGAAGGTAAATGTAAGTCTCTCTCACAGGAGGAAAATTTTGAATAAAGAGTGAATGCTAAATTGATTGCTTTAACAGTGGACTTAAATATTCAACTGATTCAAAAGTATTTAGTTGGACTAAAGGAATATAGTTTTATTTGCAGATTTCTTTATTTTCTTCACCCCCCTTTCATGGACATCATATGAATATTATATTACCAGTCTTATTCCTTCCAGTCAGAAACCAAGGCAGGCTTCTACGAATGATTTCACTGTCAGAGTATAACATAGTGAACTTTTAAAATGTAAAAGTCTATTAGCTAGAACTGCAACTTCACCAGCTGGGAGAGGTCGTTTGGTTTGCACCACCAGATAACTGCAAGTTTGTGCAAGACATTGCTGCTGCGACAGGAATTTTATCCTGTCGTACTCCGTGGTGACCGCTAGATGGGTGTAAAAGGTAACAAACAGCTTCCAAGTGTATCAGCTGGATTTGCCTCGTGCTATTCCAAGAAAATATATTTTATGAAAATATGCGTCAAAAAAAAATTTGTCAGTTCAACGGTCAAAGGGGAATGTGAATATAGCACCGGCTTTTCAGAAACATATGTTTATTTTAAAAAGTTTCTGAAATGTTATAGCAGTTAAGTGTCTTGTTTAGATCTTCCTGAGACATTTGCCAATGCTTTCAGATACAAAAGCTTGTAGAACTCTAAATCAAAACAAGTGTTATTACAATGAAAATTATATAAATTGTTTCTCTGTCTGAATCACAACTGTGATTTGCAAGAAACTGTGCTTCTGACTACACTGCATCAAAAGAAGAGAGAATCAGAATAGGGAATTGAACATTTTCACACCAGTTCTTTGCTCTTTCTTGCTGCAAACACTGAAAAAATGAAAAGTTTAAGACATGAAGTAGGATAGACTCTTTCATTTGCCTGGACAGAAATTCCAGAAAGTCAGCTGTGTTTTCTTCATGTTTATCTTTCCAGTCCTGTTAAGTTTTAAGCCACAGCAAGAATACGCTGTGAATTGGAAAGAACAGAGAAACACAACGTCTTAATGGAAGTTGTTACTAAAGAGCACAGGAACTGTTTTGTTTTCATTTCACAAACAGAAAGTGACCATTTGAAGACAGAGTTTTATACCATTGCTCTGCAGCCGACTTTGGGCACTTTGCATAATACATGCAATCTGAAGCTGCCTTTGGTGACAGGAGCATTTGGTGCACACATGACAGAATTTTATATGTTCAAAGAGCTTTGCTGCAACTCTGGCGATGCTGAAGCTATGAAAAGTCAATGATAATTCAGCAACTTTTGTGTCTGCATTTTGGCAAAAAGTTTTAGGTCATGGATACTGTTTATCTTTAGAGCCTGCCTTATTCAGTGTTCAACGAAAACAAATACAGCATGAGACGAAATTCAGAGGTTTTTTCCTTGTTTGGCTATTCATCATATCTGCACTTCTTGCCCACTTTCTGTCATCTAGGCTCTGTACTAGGATGGGGACAAAACTGAGCAACTTGTAAACATTTGTGGCTGATCTTCCCTGTGCTCCTAACAGGACAAGAAGTAATAATATCACAAGCAAACTTTAGGAAGATTATTAGTAATTTACTTCAGACAATACTAGGACTCTGTTCCCGGAACAGGACGGGTTCTGGATCCTGAATCACAGCAGCACTGCTTCATTGTTAATGACTGCACAGCTTCTTTACATATTGAAAGAAACCCTTTGCAAATTGAAAGAAAGTGGACTTCCTTCTGAAGCTTCCTACTTTCTGCAAGGCTGCTAAAAGAAAAAATGGGGAGGTCTGTGTATAAAATATAGGTTTTAGTTACTTAAGGAGTAATGGCATCATAAGGACTATACACAAGAGTTTGTAGTTAAGGCTGCATAGAAAATCTTAGTGTTGGTCTTCCTTATTACTGAGAATTTAGCATTAATCTTGCAGTATTTTGTTGGATTTATTTTCTTTTGTTTTGTGTGGTTTCTATTTTTAGAGAAATAAGCAATAGGAGGAGAGAGAAAGAAATTTCACCATAAAATGAAGAACCTACTAGACTTTTTAATAATGCAAATCGTGATCCTCATATTCCCCTCTAAGTGTCTCCCCACTTTCATCTTATCTTGGAAACTACAGGGAGGGAGAGCCAAATTATTTGAACCTCTGGGGACATCTTATCTTTTAAAGCCATCTTTAACATTACAGAGGGACAAGCAACTTCTAGAGGAGCAATTTTTTCCCACCATCAAAGCAGTCCATTGTCCTAGTGTGAAGCAATCTCTGCAGCCATCTGTGCTATGACCTACATACACATCTCAATGTCCTCACTTCCAAGAAGTCATGTCCTGTTTTTTCACCTGGTAGCACAATCCCAATATCACACCAAATCAGTGCATTTGCCGTAGCAGCTGTAATTCACTGAAATTATCACAGAAGACTTGCCCTGCAGCAACTCCCTTTGAGCAGGATCTAATTTAGAGTAAAATCAAGGTAATAAAACTATATGGTTCTAAGGAAAGGATAAGCTAGTTATCGTTTGTGCCCCAGGACAGGAGCCCACCTCCAGGAAAGGCAGCCTTAGCAACTAGAGAAAGGGAAGGATTGGATGTTGCCTTCAAAAGCAGAATCTGAATTTATTGCTTGGATTGCTTGGGATTGAAATAAGCAGTGAGGCACCTCAGCTGGTGGCATGCACCATGGATGAGCAGGATTGTAGAGAAAGGCCACAGTGTGCCTGTATCTAAGATCATTTGGTAGGTCTTTATGACTTCACTTGAGCCTTTTTATTGCTTATTAATAAACTAAGCATTAAATTGTGCCAACAGCTAACTTGAGTGTTTCCTTTTTTATTTTTTTTGCCACGCATAGTTATCCCTAGGTGAGAGATGAAACTTTACAATTTTCTTTATCAGAAAGAAACAAGTTGTCACTAATCTGCCCCCGCCACAGGTTCCCAGTAGATTTTAGATGTTGAACAGGCTAACCTGCAGCATCAGAATAAAACAAGTAAACTAAATCAGTGGATTTATATAATTGAAAAGCAAGCTAATTCTTTGTTTGAGACCTTTCAAAATGTTTCCTTTCTAACAGTGTCTAGCCAATGATGCAGAGAGTCCATATCTGGTTTTCTCCTTCCTTTCTGTCTTTCTCCCCAAGACTAGTAAAAAAAAAAAAAAAACCTCAGTAAAATGAGGGAAGAAAAAGAGAAATATTTATACTGATATTTTAGAAGGAATATAATACCTACTCTCTATATTTGAAGAAAAAAATGTTTATATGTGATCTGATATTTTTATTTTCTGCGTAGCAAAGTTAACAAAAACTTTTGCCTTTCATTACTTAAAAATATTTCCAGTCAATTGTAACCAAATGATATTAAAAGGAACATATGATCTAAATCTGAATTTTCGTGTACCACTGTAGAATTCAAGCCAACTATCTGCTTGTGGCTTTGAGTTTCCAGTTAAGCAATTCAGAAAGCAAGCCCTATGATTAACTCCATATTTAGAAGTGGTGTGGATAGATTTTCCAGTATCAAAATTCCAAGCAAAAGAATAAAATGTGACATTTCATGAATTTTTTTTTAGCAGCAGAACTCATCTTTTGCTCTTGGCATAACTGTTTTTAGAAACATTTGAGTGTAGAAGGCTTAATATTAGGTCTAAAATTACAAGACTTAGTATTAAAAGCCCAGAAAACAGATAAACACAAGATGTGTAGGACAAAAAATACAATGAAGCAGAAAGGGTTGGAAGAAGTGGTCTACTCACACATGTTAACAAAGGAACTCCAACTATCTATCTATCTTCTGTCTAATGATTTTCTAGCATGTGTATCGGGAAATCCAATCTCTCAAAATAAACTATTTTATGTTTTGTTATGAAGTTACAAGCAAGGAGTTTCCTGTGATGATTACTCCAATTTTTTGGTACTTTAGCTTTGAACAGTCTCCCTGTACTCAACTGAAGATGTGCGTTCACAATGACACCTCATTATTCTTAATTATACCTCAGTGTCCTATCCATTTGGAATGAAACCCTTTTTTAAGGCACCTATTAAATCAAGTTGCCTGTTGTATTCAGCCATACTGGGATTCCCTTTGTGATTCTTTTTTTTTTCCTCAGGGAGAATATCATCCCTCACCTGGCAAGTTTTATTCTCTAAACTTGGCTCTTGAGAGTGAACTTCTTTCTACTAATGTGATGTTCAGACAGAATGCCAGATTTCAGATCCTATCACATAGATTTGATGTTTCTTTGAAGCTGAAATAATTGTCTTATTGCAGTACAACAACAATTCAAACAACAAACCACAGGAGAAATGAAATGCAAAATAATTTCCAAGAAATGTGGTAATCTGTTCGTGATTCTACTGGATTTAAATGACTTTGTTTGGTTCTTCTGATCTAGTAACCCTAATGGGACTAATATTCCTGTTTTGAGATAGCAAAAATAGCCACTGAGACATTAACTGTTTTCCCCAATGTTTCTGGTAAAATCTTGGCCACTTGAGGTCTGAATCAGAAAATGGGCAGAAAATCTTGAAGAATCAGACCTACTTTGGGCAATCTGAGATAAAGAATGCTGCAAACCAGAACCACTTGATTCAGACATGAGCAAGAGCAGACAGGAAGCCTGGGGGTGCTCTGAGTACCACACGAGCCTGCTGGTCCCTGCCACCTCCCATATGCCATTGCTGCAGGAACCCATCAACTGCATTTCTAGGAGTGCAGTCTCAGCTGGACTGATGGTTCTCCACTTTCTTATTGTCATTGTTTGATTACAGTCTATCTGTCACCATTCATTTAAATCATGCCATAATTCTACGGGTCTATGATTTTATGACCCCCAGGGATAGAGCATCCACAACTTCCTTGAACAACCTGTTCCAGTGCTACACCACCCTCACAGTAAAGAATTTTTTCCTAATACCTAATCTAAACCTTCTCTCTTTCCCTTTGAAGTCATTCCTCCTTAAACTGTCACTACATGCTCTTGTGAATGGTCTACTTCCATCTTTCCTGCAAGTTCCCTTCGGGTACTTGAAGGCTGCAATTAGGTTACCCAAAAGCCTTCACTTTTCCAGGCTGAACAAACCAAATTTTATCAGCATTTCCTCATAGGAGAGGTGCTCCATCCCTTGGATCATCTTTGTGGCCTCCTCTGGACTTGCTCCAGCAGTTCCATGTCATTCCACTCATGTGCTGGGGATCCCAGAGCTGGATGCAGCACTGCAGGTGGGGTCTCACCAGAGAGAGCAGAGGAGCAGAATCCCCTCCCTCACCCTGCTGGCCACGCTGCTTTGGATACAGCCCAGGACATGTTTGGCTCTCTGGGCTGTGAGTGCACATGGCTGGGTCATGTCCAGCCTCTCATCCACCAGCACGCGCAAGTCCTCCTCGGCAGGACTGGTCTTTATCTTTTCATCCCTAGCCTGTATTGATACCATGGGTTGCCCTGATCCAAGTGCAGTATCTTGCACTTGGTCTTACTTAACCTCATGAGATTCCCATGGATCCAGTTCTTCAGCCTGGTTCCTCTGGACGGCATAAATGCTGAAATACCTTCAAACTCTTTTTTAACAAATCAGTTTACCTAATTTCTTCAAGAAATTAAAGAAAAATACTGTTTTTCTTTCCAGGGTGAGTTTTGATCCAACTATACCAACTTCTTTTTCTGCACCACTACTTTCTGAGCAGTAGTTGGATGCTAGATATAAAACCAGCTTGCACTGAGTGTGACCATAAGGCATGAACTTACTGTAACACACAGTGTCATTAATTTTCTCTTATTTTAAATGCAATGAAATAAAATTTCAAAGCATATCAAAATGGTTATTTATCAATTTATAAAAATATGCAAACAATCCACCAAGCATATTGACTAATCCTAGTTAAAATGCAGCTTTCCTAAGATATTAGCAGAACAGCTTTCCTTCAGGAAAAACTAATACAAAGAAATGAATGTACGAACATGGTTGAGAACCAGACTTGTGCCAGAGAAGGAAAATCCAATACACTGCAAGAGCCCAGCCTCCTCTTTCTGTGAATTCAGTTGGATGACATTATCAAAAGTGATCAAATTGCTTATATATTCTCTATAATGAATTACTGGTGTGATAAAGCAAATGTGGGAGAAGAGGTAATTCCTCAGACCGTAATATTTAAATCAATACCCTACAGTACTGAGGAAAACACAAAGAATCCAGAAAATAGACATAAATATTCCCCAGGGCTAACACTAATGTGCATTAGGAAGCTTTCGAGCAAATATATCTTGCTGATGTATCATCATATATAGCTCCAATGGTGATAAATATTTGGCATGGTCACAGAAGATATGGTTGCACTTACCCTGTGCTTAGTGGCAAAGATGTTTGTCAAAGAGTGCCTGAAACAGAAGGTGGCAGGACTAAGCATTTGTGGTTACTCCATGCTACTCTCCCATCCCAGAAAACACAGCATAGAATGATAGAGTCATAGACTGGTTTGGGTAGGAAGGGACCAAAGCGATCATCTAGTTTCAGCCCACCTGCCATGGGCAGGAACACACCTTCCACCAGACCGGGGTGCTTAATTCTCCATGCAATCTGACCTTGAACACTTCCAGGGATGGGCATCCACAATTTCACTGGGCAACCTGTTCCAGTGTCTCATCACCCTCACAGTGAAGAATTTCTTTCTAACATCTAATCTAAACCTACCCTCCTTCAGCTTAAAGCCATTACCTCCTGTCCTGTCACTACATTCCCTTGGAAAAAGTCTCTCTTCAGCCTTTTTGTAGGACCCCTTCAGATACTGGAAGGTGTTCTAAGGTCTCCCTGGTGTTCCAAGTGTCCCTTCTTTTCTCCAGGCTGAACAAGCTCAGGTCTCTCAGCCTGTCCTCAAAGTAGAGGTGCTCCAGCCCTCTGATCATCTTTGTGGCCCTCCTCTGGACTCATTCTAAACTGTCCATGTCCTTCTTAGAAAGAGGTCCAGTGAGCCAGGAGGTGTGACCATCCTGACAAGAGAATCTTGCAAACCTCAGTATCACTCAGCTCATAATTATTAAGTCTTTTGCACAACTGACCTTAAGTAAACCTTTCTTCAAAAAGTGTGTATTAAAGAAAATGGATAAGGACTGTGGACAGAAAAGTCCAAGGAGAAGGAGCTCTAAAACCCAATCTGTAGGAACCTTGCACATAGAGGATGGTTTGTTTGACCAGTACAACGGGCACACGTTTAAGTATCAACACGAAATCAAGGCCAACTTCAGAGGAGAGTGGACAGGAGGCAGCTGGATAAGAAATTGCAGTTGTTTCTCTAGGCATTGTTCTAGATTGCCTATGACAATTAGAGCTCTATGTAAAGGACACATAATTGTATTTGACAGCAAACATTTTTTTTTCTCACACCGTTTTAACATTCCTCTAATTGCAATAAGCAATTGCTGGCAATAAATCACATATGAATTCTACCTCCACAAGGATTTGTGTTGGGATATGTTAACAGCAATTATTACTGAAAAAAAAGCTATATACTGTGTAAAGCGTGAAAGCTCAAGGTAATAAGACGTTTAGAGTTCTAAAACTTTTCTACTTTGCTTTTGCAAAATTGTTTCATCCTTTTTACTTCAGTTTATTTCAATTCTTTAAATTCTGGGTGCTTGATTTATTTTTAATTTCCATTTTCTTATATTGAATCAATTTTTATTTTATATTGCATTTTTGTATTTAGTTTACCAAATGTGCCAGATTTTTTTTTTGCTTCCACTTCCATAGACTTCTACTACATGTATCGAGGTGCATGTAGCAATTTGAGTTCTGGAAGTCCTTTGCCACATCCAAGCAACAATCTTTAAAGGGAAACAAGTTCAGGAGCTAACTCTGGAAGAGTGCTGAGACTGGATTCTCTTGTGTGTATGCACTCATGTTAGACCCTGAGAACCTTCACTGAGCACTTGGAATGTCAAGAAAGATGATTCATGTCACTAGTCCAAAGTAAATTATAATCTACAATAATGGATCATTTGGGTCTTGTTTTCCCCGATTTTTAGGATATTGTTTTAATGCAACATATAATTACAATGCCTAATAACTTTACCTAAGAGGGCTGCCTGATATTCCACTTTATAAGACTGTGTTTTCTTGTTGCTAAATTACTGCATTCTGTCCAGTGGTGCTGCAATTTTCCTTCCAAGTTTTTTAGAGGGAAAGTGGGCCAACTCTTGGTAGAAAGTGGCAGAGAAAATAGCATTTTCTCGTAGTTAAAACTACATTCTGGAAGCTGTTTTGTGAGATATTCTAGTGACTCATATTTTGCTGCACAATGTTGAATTTAGCCAAGTGTCTGCAAAATGCTTTTTTTTTTTTACTGATTCTGTGAACATCTTCATAAATTTCAAAAAGTTATAAACATAGGCCAACCTCATGTCTGTCATATTATTGAAAAAATGTGAAGTGGTACTGTATTATTTTTTTAAAATCTCCTGTCTTGCTCAGAATCTCAGAGGACTCTGAGGAAGAAGCCCCTGACAGTGGGATATTTGTGTCTTTCACTGCAGAAAGTAGGTACTGAATGAAAGGGCTTCAGAGAAGTAAGGGTGATTCTATCATCAGGAACTGGAAATAATATTTGTGCAAGCTGCAAAGCACCTGATAATGAACCAGTCACTTACATGAACTTTATCATAGGTCACTAGTTAAGTGTTTTTAATTCTTGAGGTATCCACTCTGAAAGGCTACTGCTTAAGTCATCTGGGCATCAGCACTCACAAACACAGATTAACTCAGAAAATCTGAGCATCTACTGGGTGGATCAAGGGCCTGCCAGATCCACTGTTCTCTTTCTAGGAATGCTAAAAGTGAATGCCGGTGGAAAAGGTTAAGAAGAAGCAAGTGCTACATCCCCATTGTATCCCAGTCCCTCATTATTTTCTCACCCTTTCATCAGAACTATGCTCTGAATACAAGGGTCACACCATGACAAGGAGATCAAAAGAACAAAGTCCTAGTCATCATGTTTTGAATATTCAAGTTAGGGAATACTTTAATGTCTCTGGTTTAATTACGGTATAGATTAAGTAAGGATGATAAAAATTCCTTCTATCATAAGGGTGATATAAAAATTAATTTATCATCTCTGAGAAACAGTAAGGTGTCATAGTGGTGAGCAGCATAGAAAACTCAATGAAAGCATTATGACTGCTTTACAATACATGTGAACAGCAGATTGTCAATAGATCATGTGACCATACAATGAACAGCAAGAAAATGGTAGACTACCAAACGTCTCGTGAATTGAGTTCCATTCGTTTTGCCTACTCTGTGAAGTAAAAAGAATATAGAAACATATAGGTAAGGTATAGAATTATTTATGCATAGGACTAAACCAAAGTTCCTAAGTAAATGCAATATGTGCTTTTGTGCTTGGCTTTTTAGTCATAATAACATTGATATCAGGTTATTGTGTATACATTTGTTCACAATGAAGACTATTGCTGTTGTTTATCTCCAGTCTTCATTTTCAGTCTACTGTAGCACAACTGAAAGCTGTTAATGGGAGACCATGAGAAATCTCAGGCTTCAAATGCAGTGTTGCAGATTTTCTCTCTAGTGGTTAGTGCACAGATGAAGAAGCACACATTCCATTTTGGTTATAATGCATGTTTTATTAACTTCATCTTCTGCTCATCTTCAAGATCATTGGAGCACTCTGTTCACAGTCTCATTGTGATTAACAGCTATTGTAATATAAGCACGTTCTTGTTACAATCTCTAGTGCTCCTATATTGGCTGTTTCTACTAGTCACTGTAAAATCCCCACTGTGCACATGACTGTTGGACTCTGAGAGCAAAAGCAAAACCTATAGAGCCACAAATACAGTGATTTATTAACAAAATATAGAAAATATTGTGAGGTGTGAAGTTACTATGCACATCATACAACTCTCATTTGGTAAAATACCTAAATGAACAGAAGTCTGAAAATGCTCAAGGACTATTCACAAATTAACTAGAAACAAGAAAAAAGGTCAAAACACTAGTTTCTACAGTCTTCAGATGCCACACACAGTGCTAATCTAAGCATATCTCATCAAAGAAATAAATCTTTCTCTGTGAAGGAATGCAGTAACAGAAACATCAGTTTACATTCTGCTTGTAGCAAGGTATTTTTTTCCCAGTATTAAACAAACCTGGAAGCAGATTTGATGTAGTGGGTTGAAAGAGAAGCTGAAAAAAAATACGCTTTTTAGATAAATGTGAGTGATCTGGCAAGCCAAAGTTGTTAAAAATCACTGTGTGTTGCAAAACAAAATCAAATATTCTTCTCACAGAGCAAGACCAAAACATTTTATTAGAATTTACAACTCAGCCCTGCCCCATGCACAAATACATTTCTACAGATGTATCAAGGTCAGCTCAAACTTTTCTCATCAGCTACAGAGTTATCTGTAAGCACAAGCCAATTCCATAGAATAAGATTTGTGCTCCAGTTTGCACTAAATATTTGGGAGGGGAGATGACAGATTGCTTACTGCTGTTCTCATCCATCAACCATCCTCCCTGCTGTAACCACTCCTCCACTGCCATTGTCCATCGGGCAAAGTGTGCTGCCATTCCTCATCCTTTCCACAAGGCTGGAATATATGTTTAAACTAACAAAAGCACTACAAAGTCTGGACAAATCATAACAACTGAACTACAGAGTTTCTTATGTCAAAAATATTAACATGACTTATGTTTACAAATAGAAAAAAAATAAAAATCAAATGCATAGAGGCACCTTTTGTACAAAGTAATTTCCTGTTATCAGGAAAAATTGTATATGATTTATTTGACTTAGTGCAAAAAAAAGGTTGTCGGGCAACTTGATTCCAAAAGCCTATTTTCTTGATCCTGATGTCATTACTAAAATTGGTATAGGACATGCCATAATTGCTGGCGCCAAGGAGGTGATTATATCACTCTGGAAACATTACAAAACGTGCAATCCAAGGGAGCAAGGAGAAAGCCCAGCATCTCGCATCACTCCCCACAGCTGAAAAAATGTCACTGTAACATTGTTGCTTTTGGAACAAGCTTTGTCTTCAACTATTTTTCCCTGACATATCGTTATTTCATCCTGTGAAGTGTTCCCAGGAGAAGCAACAATTTTGCCAGATAAAAACTACTTTTCAAGCAATGCTTTTCAGCAAAACTCGGCCTACATATCCTAAGCACTGCCAAGCTGACCACACACGGCTATGCCCTCCCAGCTGGCAGCACCATAGACAGATAGATGCACCATCCATCACCATGTCTAACCTATGATTCTGGTGGAGAATTTATGGACAAAATCAAGTCTTTGGCTCTCAAGGAGAAACCTTAAGAAGACGGGGACCCCTGGCAGCTGAGGGAGGGACAAACTATCAGGAAGTCCATTGTGACATTTTTCTTTTGTGGGAATAAAGTAGGATAAGGGGATACAAAAACCTGTTCTCTCACTGGATGACTCATCCTGACTGAATCATTTTATCCCCTTCTGTGCTTACATTTCCCTACCTGTAAAATGGGAACTTTGTAAAGTGCCAAGAGTTCTGATCCTTTAAAACAACTGAAACAAAACAAACAAACAAAGAAAAAACTTCATACGACCTAAAAGTAATATTACAGGGAGTAGTTATAAGAGCAGTAGAAGTATCAGAAATACTGCTTTTTAAGAATGTATCAAAAGCAAATATGGGTGAGAAAAGGAGAAATTTAGAAAATTTACTGGGTTTCCTCTTAGGAAATATGTGAAGGAATTGGAAGAATAGAAGACTTGCTTATTTATTTGTTTTGGTATATGTACGTTTCAAGACTTTCTGCATAAAAATGTAGTGGAAGGAGACATTAGACCAGGCATTTCTGTAACATTTGCATGTAAAAGAATGGAGTAATGGAGAAAAAAAAAATACAGGGGGAAAAAAAGCCAACAAAACAAACCACCAGAAAAATCCAACCAACCAAACAACAAAGCAAAACTTTCACCAAACATTTATTATAAGAAATTTGATGAAAAATGTTCAGAAAATAAAGAAGAAAATATTTTCCACTTCAGGTGAGAAGCTGATTAGATTTTCATAAGATGTGGGTTTATTTTTTGTCCCCACCATGCTGTACTTCTGTAAGACTCAGAAAATCATGAATTCTCCTTTCAGAGAGAATAAGATGGTTTGTTTGTTTTTGTTTTCAGAACAACAACAAAAAAGACAAAAGAAAATTAGAAAAAAAAAAGATAAATGCGTAATTAATCTGCCAGATGAAACATTACTGAGGTGTAAAGGAAAAAAAAGCTGGCAGTGGCCAAATATGTGCTTAGCATGCTCTGCTATACAGCCTTGCCAGGACAGCATGTGGGCAAGCATGTCCTCCCGGCAATCTCGTAGTTTTGTCTTAAGCAAGCCTGGACAGTTCATATCTTCCCACACTATTCTTTTTTTACCCCTCCCAGCCATGGCTCTTTGCCCACAGAGGAGAACCTGCCTATCCATAAGAAAGACAGGCAATTAAAAAAGATAGCAGGCTTGTGTGCTATTTTTCTCTTTGAAATTCTTCTGTGATTGTTAAATGTTAAGGCAATGAAAAGAGAAACTAATTTATATCTGATTTCTCTAAAGCATGAATGAAGTAGCATTGAGTGAAATACAGTTTTTGCTAAAAAACTTCAGCGTCAACATAAAAGTGCCATTTAGTAAGAATAACTTTTCAGAATATTCATGGCTTTGTACAATTTCAGGGATTTCTACAAGCATGCTTGAGACATGAAATGTTTGATTAAAGCAAAGTAAATTCCCAAGGAGTATTTAAAGTAGAGAGAGAAGGCAGAGAATTTCTGCTTATACTTCAAATATTAAAGTTCATACATTTTCCTGACACTTGAGAAAGTGAAATAACCAATAATGAGCATATCTGTATCATTTAAATCTTTAAGAACTATTATGTTATGCAGTGATGTTTGTGATTGTCTCTATATTCCATCCTTTATAAGAAGATGGGTTTAATTTCTTTTCCAAGCAGTTGCAATAAAGAATATTGCACAAGACCAGATACTGCAAAGCTAAATTTCAGTGAATGGGTCCTTTACTTTTCCTTCAATGAATACAATGTCTGAGGCTAATTTAACATCAAATGAGCTAGAAAGTAACTCTGAAACCAAATGCTGGTTCTGCGCCACACAGAGATAGCAAGGTCGAAGAGGTTCAGAAATCTGCTCTCCAAATCCTTGTTCACCAGAATTATTATGGTAAAATCCTTGACGATGGTCACACACTTAGAACAGAGGAGCATCAGGCAAAGGGGGAATGGACTGGACACGTGGAGAAGGGAGAAGAGACAACAAAGGATCCTTATTCTGCAAGCACATCCCTTTTAACAAATACACATCTCCAGCAAACAAAATTCTATTTATCAATACTTTTCATGAAAGATTTGAGAAAAGGGATGTGCTAGTGAACAAAAGTATATACCAAGAGCTGCTAGCCCTTAGATTTTCTTCTCCAGATAAAACAACTGAACTGGAATGTCAGTTAGTATCGCAATTTTGCAATTATTTTATTTCAGTAGTCTCTTCTGAGGACAGCTGAAAGCAACTGAAAAGTTGTTGAAAACTAACTTTTTCTTCATTTTGTGATTCTGAATTTCTAATTGCCAGTGAATATTTAAACTAGAATAAAATCTTATTTTGAAGAAAAGCCCAAATATTACCATTATCAGTATCTCAAATAGCAAAAAGAAAAAATGGAGAAGGTAAAAAGAGCAGCTAGCCTGTCTGAATGTTAAAAGAGTTACAGTGTTTTGCTTTCAATTACAACGAATCATACAGAACTTCTATTTCTAGTACCAGGAACCAACAAACACATAACTGCTGGTTAGGAAATCAATAAGTTTTAGGTGATGAAGCAAAATGTTCTGAAGAGCTACTACAAACTGAAAAATGCACGCTTCCCATCCATCTAAACCCATGTAATGATACTAATGGCATAAATACAGTGCAATATTTTACTCTTGAAATTAATAATCATAAGAAAGTTGCAAATGCACAATATCAGTAACAAAGTCATAGGGTCATCTTACTGACATAGGGAGAAACTGTGGGGGAGGGAAGTATTTCTGTGGTGCAAAAGCTGTTTGGACAAGATGAAAAGCTGTGATGGCTTTACAAAATGTCATTTCCTAGTTATTCATTTCCAGCCTTTTTCAAGAATGGATATTCCAAGGAGAAAAATACATTGCTTCACAGCTGTGAACATCCTGCTTGCCAAAAATGCAAATGTAATTACTGTCTGTGAATCAAAGAAAAATTGTGGCACTGCTGATAAATATGAGCAAGGCCCGAACCCTGGCACGTTCACCCCATCCCTGGAAGTCTTCAGGGCTGTGTTGGATGGGGCTGTGGTAGTGTGTACTGGAGGGAAGGTGTCTCTGCCCGTGACAGGGAGGTTGGAGATAGATGAAGTCCCTTCCATCACAAACTGTCCTAAGATTCTATGGCTTTATGGAAATGTAGGCCTCTAGAGCTGCAATCCCAATTCATTTGGAAGGGTTCTCTTTGCATGTTTGTAATAGCAAGAACATCAGTTACAAACTACCAGGATCACAGTTGTAAGAGCAAAAATCCTTTTAATAGGCAATTGTGGTATTTGAGTTGCCACAAATGTTAAGCCTGTATGAAGGCTGACGCCACCACTAGGAGTTCAAAGAGTGGTTCCTAAAGTTTTCCCAGCTCACATCTCTGACCCTTAAAGAATGGAAAACATATGTCAGCAATTAAGTCACTAATCACAGTGTTACCAAGAACAAAAACAGTGCCTGCGCCAATATCAGCTGGGTCGCTTTATATATTTTCTCCAGTGTCCCAGACCCTACACAGCATCAAACCTAAACAGTCATTTTGGTCACACTGATACCTAGACAAGCAAAGAGCTTTCCTTAACAGCACAGAATTCAGAGCAGAGCGCACTATCATGTCTTGACTAATGTCAAAGGGGACATTAAAGCAAAGACCAAAACAGAGATTATCTTGGCCAATGTTCCCTAGAGGATAAATCAAAAAATAAACTTTTGCAGACTAGGCTGGAAAGCGCACAGCTTCAATATCACTGAGCCAGCCAGCATCATTTTCCAGTTCATTAAACAAAGGGCATTTGAACTGTTTGCTGGAGAACTGATACAGAATAGGTTGAACTTTTAAAAAGTAATTAATTATGCAATTGTAGTGCCTAGCAGGGATCACCAGTAAGCTTTGACCAAGGGGTCCCACTGGCTTTGATCCAGGTATTCTCTTATCATGCCTTCCAAAGATATTCTAACTTTTAAAAGATCCCTTATGCTGTGTATATTTCCCCTTGAATATTGTAATTTCCCCCCCTCCCTCTGAGTCAATTATTCCTTGATTCTTGACAGACTTCCTCTATGTGTGGCTACAAATGAAAGATTATTATCACCAGGATTTCCTGTAATAACAGGTAACAGTGGTAACAGCCTAGTACACAGTTTTACTGTCTTCTGGTTCTAAATCACAGATTTCTTTCTCTTGTGAAGTGTTTTGAATGATCAGCAACTTAAGGCAGACAAAACTATCAAATCAGGACTTAAATATAATAAAGAGAGTGAGAAGGTAGCAATCTAGTCACTCTTTGGACACTGACTGTCTTCCAGAGCTAATAGAGCAGCTGTAGAAATGGGCCCTGAACAATAAGCAGTAATACTGAAACTCTGGAGGTTTTGGGATACTTACAGTGCAGGTTTTGGTGAATCATAAGGTGCTGATGAGGGAAACATTACATTTCAAATTTTAAAAGTCTGTTTGCTAAAGCACAAGAAAATAACTGAAAATTATAAAAGGCAATATAAAGGTGGAGCCAAAATGTTCACTATCCAAGATATAAACCAAAGAACAGCAGAGTGACTTGAGCAGAACATTTTTTCCTTTACCGCAGGAAAGGAACACGTCTACTATCTCATTATCTTATTCATGCAGAGGTTTATGCTGCAGAATAAAGACAGAAAAGAAGTCAGGGAAACATCATTGCTATCCAATCTGGACAGAAACAAATCACAATAGTTCCTGACACACACCCAATTCCTTTTTTCAGCCCTGTTCTCTAGAAAGAACACAATCAGAACTGGTTTGACTTTTTCAGAGTCTCTAAGAAATTAAATTGTGAAACAGTGAGTATTAAAGGGTAAATAAACCTAAAGAAATTTAGAGAAGGAAGGAACAAGAGCCAGAATACAAGCCAGGAATGAAAAGTTATCAAAACCCATTTTGCTGCTGTAAAAAAGCATTTGCTTAATTTATAGTGTAGATTTTTTTTTTTTTTCCATTTAAATGTTCCCAAGTAAACAAGGTGCCAGGAAAGGTTTGAACAGAGTCTTTTTGAAACAGCAACCTGTACTGCACGAATTGCTTGATGTCCAGGTGATGAATGACTGGCAAGAGATAAAAAGAATAGTAGGAAATCAAATTATTATAGTTTATATGATATTTCAATTTCAGAATTCAGTCCTATTTTAGGAAGAAAGTAATGTAAAATTGAAGAATATATGAAGAAAACCTGGAACTCTTTTGGAAGCATTAACAGTATCTCCCTAAATGTCTCTTTCAATGTAGCTGCCTACTGCATACTACCTTCAAGCCATGTTTTACAGAAGCATGCTCAAATGGAACAATGTTTGTACATTTTTAACTGCTTTCACATCACTGAAAATGCTTTGAAGAAAATTTTTGCTACAATGAAAGTGGGTGGAAAAAGCAACTTCATTCTCCACCATCAGGAAGGGATCCCTTCAGGGCCTTAGTTCCATTTGCAGCCTGTAAGAACATATGGTGGTTTTCACCCCCTTCCATTACTGAGCTGCTCAGGCTAGCTCTGTGTGTTTTGGTAGCCAAAAAGAGAATGCAAGGAGAGTAACAAGGGACTAATTTGGCCTCCACTACTGAAAAACATCTGTTGATGAGTATAACCAGAACGTCTACCAACTGAGGTACTGATGTTACTGTTGTTCTTTTGAGACCTGACATTTTCATTTGTCATAAGTGAACATGTTCCAGTTTACATTTATTTACTCTGTCAGAGTTAGCTTAAATAGAAGTCCTACACTCCTAGTGCAAGTGCAGGCCTGCTAACTTTCAAATGTTCATCTTTACTTTATCATATTTCTCTCCACAAAATGGGGCTATACCTGCTGACAACATTTTTTATGGTTTCAGATTTAAGAAATGAAAAATAATGATAAATTGCACACAGAAATTGGACAAAATCTGTCCAACATTGTGAAACGGCATTTCACTCTATCGAATGTCCTTCCTATATATTTCCTTTTTCCGGTGTACATTTCAACACCAACAGATAAAAGCATTATCATACCATCTTTATGCAAAGCATGCAAAGCAAATATACACATGAATCAAGAATCAGAAGTAAATGAAAAAATTTTTCTTTTTTTAAAAAAGTCCCCAACGTCACTTGGCAGAACATGAAAAAAAATTTTTTTTGTAGATCACACAGGGAAAATCAACAGCACAGGTTTGCACAGATGTCTGAACTTGGAGGCCAGGCTCCCCAGCAGTCCCTGGGGAGAGAGCTGATGGGAAAGCTGTGAACACCTGTCTGTGTTAGGATGTCACTCCTGATTTTCTGAACAGCCCTCCGGATTTATATGAATTCCTCTGTTGACTATGCAAGCATAGGTGGTGGGATTGTTTTAAGATGGTGAGATTTTAAAAAAAAAAAAAACAGATCTTTTTCTCACCTTTTAATTTTTGAAATTTACAGTCTTTACTGTAATCATTAAATCTTTAATTTTTAAATGCGAGACCTGAGAATGACTATTAGACTTGAGTTTATATAAAAATTACACAAGCTATAAAGTAATAGAAGAGGATACATTTTTATGAAAGAAAAATACTTGGCTGGAACAAAAGTTAGAATTGGGAAAAGAAAAAAGTAAGTATGCATACAATTTAATTCAGACACACTTTAGGATGGCACACAATGATAGCAGCAAGACTAAGAAGTAATAAGACAGAGAGATTCACTTATGGAAATGTGATGCACTTCACTTGGTCATATAGAACATATAAGGAGTACTGGCTTTATCACACTGTGGCATGTCACATTAAATATGAAGATATATAATTTGTGAGAGGTATATGAAATTTTCAGTTCACTGGACACACTTGGAAAATACACAGATACAAACAAGGAAACTGCAAGTAATAGTGTATAATACAGATGGTATGTTTTAAGTAGATACGTACGTTTCCACAAAAGCACTTTTGACTAACTTTATGGGCATCACACATCTAAAGTGCAAATACACTAAAAGGATCAAACTGATTAGAACATATCTGTACTCATAATACAGCAATAAATGTGTTACACAGTACAGGAGATGTTGAACAAGGAACAATGAAAGCTGAAGTAACACAATTGCTCAGTTTCAGACATAAAAAGACCTATTTTATACCTGGAAGTTTTGAAGGCAAAAATTGAAACCAACATTTTTTTCATGAAACAAAGTTAACATTATGAAAATAACTGTTTTGTTGCAATCTCACACAGGTAAGTTTTAATGATATTCAAATGAGGAAGGCTATTTCAAACTCAGTTGGAAAGGAAGATTTAAATTCCAATAAGAAGGACAGAAAATGTGCAAATGAGGGAAGTAAAAATAGCTATAGAGTCAGAACCCAATAATAAGGCATATGTATAGACTAGGACAAGAGAAAAATAGATGTTGGTTGAGCTGAGGAAAGACTACATATCAAACGAGAGCCGTGCTCACCAGCTTTAAATCACTAAATGTAGAAATGTCCGAGACAATAAAGATGATTATGAATATAAAACTCTGAGAAGAAGACGATCTTATATAACTGATTTGTGTAGGGGACGCTTCAGGGCAGCAGCAACCAAGGAGCTTTCGTAGTGACTGGCTGTTTTTTTCTCAATATGTACCTCTTGGAAAGAATTTCCTAAAAGTGCTTCCTGTAATCTGCCCTGATGTGCATGTGGGTGGATGCTGGCAGCGGCTATGAGATGTAGTACAACACCACGTGGAATTAGTCACTGGGGTTCAAAAAGCAGCCTGTCGTGGTGTCAGGGGGTTAACTGGCCTCCTTACAGCGTCATCCCGCCAGCTCCCGGGGCAGGACAGTTTCTGAATGTTTCTGAAGCAATCTCCTTTTTTTTAAATGCTTAACACTTCCATAGAAGAAGAAAAGTATTTCTTAAATAACTAAAGAGAAAACTGTTTTTGAATTAATGCATGAGGTTTAGAGTATGTTAGTATTCGAGTGTATTTATAACAGCACCACCAAGTGCTGTTATAAAACTAGCAAATGAAACAGAGAAGCAACAAATTTAAGTCATGAGTTCCTCCCTGTGCTTCTCAAATCCTCAAAAATGAGGTCAGATGAACAAATCCATTTCTGCAATTTAGGTTCTAAAACTGTTCTGTCTTTTTGTACATTTTAGGTCTGGGAAGCTTTCACGAATTTTGATGAAAGAAAAAGTATTTGGAAGGTCATATAATAATATACTATGCACCTATATAAGTCGTGAATGCACCAATCTTCACAGAATGAGCAATGGTAACAAATAAAGGAGTGCAGAAATCTACTTCTGGTTTTGTAATGTGACTTAAGAAACATGTTCTAGTGCATATTAATCTGAATTAAAAACCACTATAGCTGAAATCTGATGGGAATTGCAGTAATGAGATTGCATCATTTATGCTGTCATTAGAATGATGACATCACTGCTCAGTGATTTGGCCACATTTTGATTGATAGGTCCTTTCACTATTATATTTAGCCTAAGTAGTTGGTTTATTCTTGCTGCTGTGTTCTAATACTTTCCATTCCATACTGAGCTTACCTTATTTTACATGAATACTCTCCTTATATTATAAGATAATATTAAAACTACTAAATATTAAAGCATGTATTCTGTGTAAGTTGAGTTAGTTGCATTAGAAAGAACTCATCTGGCTATATGTGCAGGTGTCCATACAGAAGTTAGATTTTATTTACATGTATTATTTATGTTGAGTGGAGCTTAGGCTGATAAAATCAGTGACATCAAGAGCACATCTCTTTCTGAGGCAGACATCTGAAATATGTGATGTAAGTCATACCTTGAGAGCAGGTATTTCTCTCCACCAAGAGCAAGAGGTTACTAGTTCAGGTATGATAAACATCTATCTTTAGGTGAGCTGAATCCCATCTGTTATGCCTTACACTGTAATTGTGCTTCTCAAAATACAAGATAGGAAGAAAGGTGGAACATTATTGAAAAAAATGCAACCAACTGGTTCAGACGCAGTGTAAGGGAAGGCAATAAAAGGGAGAGGATTTCTATTGTGGAACCTCAACATTGATCCAGGTTTGGACTACCTTCTATCCTCACTTGAACCAGCTGTAAACGGATTTTTGGTCATTCAGGTTGAGCTGTCAAGTGAACTCCCCATGAAGCTTGTTGCCCTCTCCCTTATTTTACACTAGGGACAGATGCTGAAGTGCCACATTTTCACTGGGCCTCGTGGTCCAGTTAGATTTGAACAGAGCTTTGTCCACAAGCTGATAACACGCAGATGAGCTCAAGGAGAAGCTGTGAGAACTGTGCTGTAAAGACAAGATTATATTTTCAGGAAAACTGAAAGCGGATTGTTAATACACTCAAGAGAGTGGCAGAGGACTACACATTGTGTGCTTGCATGTGGTGGAGAATATTACATATGTTTGTCTGGATGGAGCTTGAAAGAAAGTGTCTCTGAGGAAGTGCCTGTCTTTCCTGGCGTCAAACTTGGCAATTTTTTCTGTTTGGCATGGTTTGCAATATTTGTTTGTTTAAAAAAACCCCACATTTGTTATTTCAAGACAGCAGTTCTTATCACATTAATGTTAAAGTAATTGGATTTTATGTTGGCAAGTCTAATACTTCTGCTCTAAAAAAATACAGAGATGGGAACATGCCAAAAGATTTTATTGGCTAGAAAAACCAGAAAAAATTATTTAAAATCACGAACTCAACTTGAAATGGCATTAAAAAAAGCTAACAGCATACTGGACATCATCAACAAAGGTGCTGAGAAAAAAAGCAGACATAATTCTACCACAGTGTAAGGACTTTGGTGTGTTCACATCTTGGATAATGCCTGCCATCTGGTCTCTGTATTTCGAGGACACAGTGGTGTTTAAGGAAATACAACGAATGGGAACTAAAATGATCAAGGGATGGGGCAGCAGCCTGTTTAGGAAAATATAAGAAGGCTACAACTTTTCAGTTTCTACAGGAAAAGGCTGAGGAGGTTGTGACCGAACTTTACAGAATTGTGAAGCTGGTGGATAAGTGAATGCAGAGTCTTTCATGAAATGCCACAGTGACAGAACTAATTTTAAAGCACGGTAAAGAAAGCAGCTTTCCTACATAGGCAGAAAGGTTGTCAGAAGGCTGTAGGAGAAGACAGTTTGCCAGCAAATTCAGAAAAGACATTAGGCAAATCTGTGGGCAAATAGGTAGACAGATGACCTGAAAAAGAGAACAGGCCAGCATGAACCCTGTAACATCCCTAATACAACACCAGTAACTGCTGGGCAATATGATGGGAACAAACTGCGGAGATTGGACTGGCATCAGGTTTTCCTGTTGCTGCAGGTGAGTACAGGATACTAGGTTTGGAAGACTACTGGTCAGGCCCAGTAGGACATGTCTTATTTTGTTAGAAAATAGACTACTTGATAATTTCAGAAGCCACTCTTAAGTCATTGACAAAACAGCATTTGTTCCCCTTTCGTTTTGTAAAAACAATACTGTTTAACCTATCACACTCTGGAAAATACTGTCCTGTTGACTATGTAGACTTCCTCATTAGCACTGACACAATAAATAAAAGCATATATGCCACCCTGAATTTCTATGGTTGTCATGATTTGAGGCCCATACTGCTTGCTAAAGCCTATTTTTCTTAAGCAAGTCACCTATGAATTTGATCAAAGTCAGACTTCATGTAGGAAAGGTCATCCATAGCTTGCAGGCTTTCCTCAACATTCAGAATCCCACAGTTCTACACGTGATATTTGGTACTTCAGTCTCTGCCCACGAGTTTGGACGGAGTGCAGCTTGCATTGAACTTTCCCAGTGAACTGTGTCCAATACCTGCTCTTACTAAAAGAGCAATTGGATATTATGTGAGGTCCCAACCCTTTTTTGTTTAAGAGTAGTTTCATAAGATATGGCAACAAGGGACAAGTAATATCACCGACAATGCCTAACACAAACAATCATTATACTGGAGAGGAAAAAAGATTCACCCAAAACAGAAATAAAAAACCTTAACCTTTTAGCAGCCAAGTCATACAAATGTTGTTAATATTGTTCACAGTTCCAATTACACATTTACATTCTCTGCCGTGTAGACAAAGATTCCTTCAAGGAATACCCTGGTTTTGCTCTTGATCTCACCAGCACTGGGATTCTTAGTCTGGAAGTCAGCAGCTAACTTTAAATATAGGTCTGATAACAATAACCTAGAGGTATATGACTCATTCAGTATCATTTGTTATATATATTCATCATCTTTGTACTGGCTATAGGCTTGCTAGCACCAAGGGATTAACCAAGGAACCGAATGGTTTTGGGATGGCCAGTCCTTAAGCAGTGTGATGTGGCCACGGCTTCCTCTTGTCAGACATGGGAACAAAACGACTGGGTCGCACTTATGGCAGAGTTCCACTTTGTGGTACCTTTAAGTCAGTAAGGCAGTGCAGTTACCTGAGGTCAGCACAGCTGAATGTCAACTCATTCTTTTGTTCTAGCTCTTCTGCCCCAGAAACAACACTATTCACTAATGTCAAGCCACAAGTACTTTATTGTCTCCATTCAATAAAACTTTTATTAAGCATCCCTCTTGTGACCCACATATTAAGGGTACCGTCATGGAAAGTCCATACAATAGATCAGTTTTTTTCCACTTATCTATAAATATATTATAGACTGAGAAATCTGTACTTGACAAAATCCTTCAGTAATTTCCAATATACCGAACTTCACCATATTGCAGACAAGCAATATCACCCACTTCTAGAGCTAAGTAAGAACAGATGCATTGTTTACATAATACCACAGACTGAATCACTGAAGACCTCTCCTCTCAGGGGCACTGGGGAGGCTGTGCCCTTTGCAGATCAATCAGCCCTACGTTCCAAACCCAGAAAAGCCCAGATTGGCATACATTACAAAATATAAATAAAACCCAGTCATGCCAACTCACAAAGTAAACAGGTAACTATCTCCAGCCACATCATGCAGAAAGGATTGTAGCAAAAAGCTGACAATACTCCTGGAATTTATAAGCCCTTTTCGCTAGTTATATCTATCATGAAAAACAAAGGCAGCTCTAAAATCTGATTAGCTGCACCATCTCCAGCCAGTAAGCTCTTGTCCAACAACTCTGGCTTCTTGCTTGACTTGCCATCAGTTATTCATTTAAACCTCTAAAATTTTAATTCGGTTCATCCAAATTATTTTGCTTTTTTTAAAAGTTCAAACTTTTCTTTCATTACAAAAGAAAAAAAATCAACAGAAGTGTGACATTTTCTTTGGAACACTATTGCTTTATTCTTCAATGGCAAATAGTCAAGAAAATGGAGTCATATTCTCATTTAAATGCTTGTACTTCCATCTCAGACAAAGTTTAACCTACTGTGAGTTTCCTTACTTCCTCGTTATTTCTTCTCTGGAATAAAAAGACTTATCAATTTTCCTAGTTGAAAACTCTGCACAATCATTTATCCCTTCTAGACTATTCTCCAGAAACTTTCTGATTTAAAACTACACTTCACAATCACACCCTGAATTGCAGAATAAGAAGGAGAGAGTGGTAGTATTGAGCAGCATTAACGTAAGAGGTAATAGCCCTTATATGAGTCACTTTCTTGTTTTGCATAAATACTAACCATCTGCTTTTACTTCAATCACCATAACATCAGGATAAATTTTCCAAGGTGCATCAGAAAGGGAAGGTTTGCCTACAGATCCTACCATGACACCAAACAGCAGCCATTCCTAACCCAACCAGTTTTACAAGGGGAGGCATCAGCACAGCCTAGGCTCACCTGCATCTGCTCAAAGTCAGCTGGTGTACCCATCACAGCACATCACCAGTGGAGATACCCCTTGGATGCTTTGTAATATTGATACTGAAAAGCATATCATGATTTTAGCACACACATTTTTTTACCCCAAACTTACTATATCTTTTGGACAGAGAGTGAGTGTGATTTCAGGACACCAAGAGTAGAGGTTCTTCTGTCTTGTCTTTACATCTTTTTCTATCATCTCACTGGTCTCTGTGTGATGGGAGCCTGGTTTCTGATCTTCATGGGACCTTTGTTCACATGGGAAACTACAGTGGAAAAAAACCCCAGGATCATTTTTTCTCAAAACCCTGTAAGAGGGGTATCCATACTTTAAAATAGTCCTGTCTCTCAAGTCCCTGTGTTTTTGAGACCCATGTTCTCCTTCCTCCCAGGCACTCCTTCTCCTCCTTGATCCGCAGGATCACTATGTTAAGAGATACAGAACAGAGAATTATGTGGTGTAGCTCTTCCTGTCTGCTGGCCTGAACACCTACCAGTGCTCCCGATTAATCACGTTACTTGTCCCTAATCATTAATACTCTGGCAAGACTATAGTCTTACTATTCTGTCCCAGAGAACTGCAGGAAGGTGCTGACCCACGAGTACAAACCCACAGACTCTGGTGATTAACCACACCAACTGAACTCAGGCAGGTGATTTGGAAATTCGTCCTGCTCAGGCCCACCTTGAAGGTTGCTTGATTGGGTGACGTGGGTAGAGTGGGCTGGCCTCAGCTACCACCTCTCTGGAGGTGGCCAGGAGCTGAGCTTGGTGTGCGTAGCCAGCACTTCCCTCCAATTCTCTCCTTTCTCTGCACTCCGTTTTGCCTCTGGTTGGGACATGACCTCCCTGGCTTTGCTCCACACTGCCAGAGAACAGCATGTACCTCGTCTAGTATCTCTCCAAGAGCTACCTCTGAGCTCAGGTAGTGTTTCCAAACGGCAGGGTAGCACAGGAGTCACAGTTTGCAACTAGCAGAACAGGTATTCTCAGATATCAGATTAGCATTATGACTAAAGGCAACAGCAACAAAAGAGGCAGGCAGGTATTTTAGACAGAATACTTGGTATTCCAATCAGTCTGCAACTATCAATTACAATGATTTTTTTCTTTTAAATTATTTTCTTCCCACAAGAATTAATGGAGGCAGTCAACAACAACAACAAAAAAATAGAAAGGCAGAAGAATTAATCAGAGGTACTAATTTATTTGCACAGTTGTACGTAATAGCTAAGGTATGTATGTTTTAGCTCACTTCCCTGGAGACACCCTGCAGAGTGTAACACTTTGGCAATATTTAGTTTACTAACATGGTATTGCATTTTAATAAAGAGAGAGAGAAACTACTTATTGCAGTTATTTCAGCAAAATTCTGCCTTAGCAGTTTCTGAGAACAAGTAGGACTATGCTTTAGCTTGAGTAGAGTACCTATTTAATTTTTTTTTACTACAAAATGGTTTTAGCAAAGGAAAATGGGAAGAAATTACTAACTGCTTTAACAGTAATACTGACATGGCTTTAACTCAGAGCCAAAACTATTTGAAACTTAAAGTTTTTAATAGGCTGATTTCCAATTAACTGGATGTATTTCCTCACAAAGAAATGTATTTAGTTACTGGTCTATCCCACAGCAATGTATCAGCCATTTATATCTAAACAAAAGCTATATTTTAAAATATACCGTTTTATACCTGTAAAATGTAGCTCTGAACAATTAGTCTATTATGTGTTTATTAAAATGATGGTGGTTTTATTAAAGACACAGAGAGAGGAAAAAATGTGGGACACATCAAAAAAGTAAAGGGAATTTATTTTGAATACTTAATAGAAAGCTGTCCTGTCAGTGCCTATTAAGCTTTAAAAAACATAAGGTTCTCACAAGAAAAAATAGAGTTATTCAGAAGACAGAACTTTGCTGATTGCTAACTGAAAAAATCTGCAAGACAATGGTACAAAGAGATCCCTATCACAGGCTACTTCTATTCCTCTAAGCCTCAGAGAGGAGGGAAAACACATAAAGTATAATGCAGCACAGTCTCACACATGCTGCTACAAAGTCTGCTTCTTTCCAGGACACATCTCTACCAGTCAGTCTATTTATGCAGCAAAACTACATGTAAGCATCCCAAAATAGCTCGCACAAACTATAACTTCATTTTACTCTCCAGCCTCTAGAAATGAAAGCTTTTTATTTTGATTTCTCTTTCTGAAATAAGTCTACTCAAGATTTTTAGAAGGTATCTGTAAGGGTAAGGATTGAACCTGACTACTGAATGGAAAAAATATATGTAGTGTGTTAAAAAAAGTATGTCATGGGTGCTCTTTTGAAAAATTGTATACACTGTATTTTGAAATAAAAAGCTACATAATTTTGTTTCTTACTAATATTGTGAAACTCAGCAGCTGAACATCTTCCATAACCATGCAAAATCTATCAAGTCAAAATTAAAGCCAGTGGCTTTCTTGGGACATATCTGTGTGTCATAATAGGAAGGAGAGCCTGAAAGAAACAAACGAACCACATTACCACATTGTGTCGGCAGTCCTTAAGGAGCTGGTAGATCGGGATCTTGGCTTCATAACAATGCTCATTTCGAAAAATTCCTTCAGAGTTACTAGCAGTCAGATGTCAGTTGTCCTTAAAAAGCTCATTCTCAAAGTACTCCATTTCAAAGTATTTTTTAAAATCCTCTGCTTTTTAAAACCCTTCAAATCCGTTTTGTGTAAAAATCCAGGCTGTGAAGGAAGAATTCTAACAGGCTGCAACTCCTTCCTTTTTCATGCTGAGTTTACTCTAGCACTGTGCTGTTCGGAAATGACAGTGCTTTTCTCTTCTGTCTTGTGTTGCCCTGGGAGGAACTAGACTATTTTGAACCTATTCTCCCTTCAGGTCACATGGGAACGAAGGCAGCTGAAAAGAGTCCGTATCTCTTTCTTGCAGTTTGATAACAACAGGTTTAAAGGTCAATAACATTAAAAAAAAAGAAAAAGAGAAGAAAAGGAAAAACTGATGGATAATAAATGAAAGGAAAAGATGAGTGTAAGTTACAGTAACGTTTCTGAGTTTGCAGGGAAATTCCACTTAGAGACATACTAAATAAATTAGTCTCTGTGGAGTGAAGAAAGGAACAAAGATTTATTTGATTCCAAATTAACTAAAAGCCTTACCCAGAAATGTAATTCTTCTCTTTCTTTTTCTCCTAACACTTGCTTAGATACTGTCAATAAGTACTATTGTCTAACTTCACAAACCAGAAAGTGTTCCTTATCAGAAAGACATTCAGGACACTGTGGAGAAGTTAAGTGAAAATTAAATTCCTTGTTGACTGTTAAAGTCAAACACACATACAGATAGTGATTGTTATAAATCACTGAAGGACAAAATACCTTAGTTGAAGAACTATAACATAACGTCCTCTCTACTGTACTGCAGATATTTTTTCCTGTTACAATAAATTAATAGTTTACCCATTACAAAAAAAAAAAATGCACTTATAATTTCTAGCAAAAAAATTATTATAAAAGCTTTGGGAGTTAATTTCTTTTTTTAACATATTTGGCAATTTCAGCATTAAAGGAGGAAAAAATGCAGAGAACAAAATAGGGATTATACTGTTTAATTTATACATTTTTGAAAATGCTCTGAACTATGTTAGAATTGGTTTTAAATTCAATGAAAAAATTTATTGCTGAACAAGTGCTTACATACATAACAGCCATTCCTTTGCAGTCTCTACAAGTGTTGCAGTACATTACTTTTGATGGTAGTGCATCTAGGTTAATAATGAAAACAAGCGCTGAAGTTTGCATTTATAAAATTTATATAGACTTGGCAAATAGAGGGAAAACATGATAAATAGATTATGCATCAAAATATCAAAAAATTAATCAAATTGGAATGTGTGTAAAGTGTGTAAGGCTCTTTACAACCTTTGCACTTTATTTTATAACAGTACAACACAATGCATTACCAACTACACTTTATATCACCAGGAAAGATCCTAACTGCCCTGGAGGCTTTTGCCAGTGATCTGCATCTAAAGTGTTCCACAACAGCAGAAAGAATGTTAATAAGGTTTCTTGCTCTGCATTCTGTTCTTCGTGTTTTCTGGCACTTATCTCTCAAATATCACTTAGTGACTTGGAAAGGACCTTTTGTAAGAGTCCTGTGGAATCAAAAAAGTTAACTTCAAAGAGTGGAAAAGGCATCTGTAGTAAATTTAGCTCGAAGGGTCATACAGTCATGGGACCTTTAGTAACAGTTGGGTCTGTCACTGTGTAGGTCACACATCTACAGAAGTGCACATAAATCAGGTACCATGTCATGAAACTTTTTAATTCCTTTAACAGATGGATTAGGTCATGAAAAAAAAAAAAATCAGTTAAAATATAGTTGGACTGTTGCAGAATAGCTGGACATTTTAAAGCTGCATTTTCTTAAGTTTGCTTGATTATTTGTTATTTATAAATATGAATATTATTCCAATTTCAATGAAGGAACTCAAAATGAAAGAAAACAAATCTTTTTACTAAGTTATTTCACAATACTATACTGGAATGGAATTATCAAAGACTATTTCTGCTGTGCCACAAAGTAAATATCTCAGGACAGTCTGTTCTCAATAGTGAATCAGAAAAGATGCTGCTCTTACCTGTAGTTATTAGAAATATAATTAGAAATATTAGCATATTTCAATACTAACTATTACTATACAATATAAACACACTCTAGTTGCAGATACTGAAATAATTCAGGCAGTGTTTTTCAATGCCAATTCAGAAAAAAGTTCTCATGGAGTTGCAGCTCTCCATCTCACTAATTAAATACTAACGCCCACTGTGAACATGCTTTCTTTGTTAGTCTCAATCCTCAGCTCCTTAGAAATAAACTCCTGTTCTCCAAGTGCCTACTATCTTCAACTATTATGAAATATATATTAGGCAACCTTCTTCAAGTGGCCAAATCAGAGCCTGTCCTTAGGTAGCAACCACAGGCTTCCCACGGATAAAGGAGCCTATCAGTAGGAAGGAGAGCTCACAGTCCTCCAGGGAACGTTAGTTTTATGTGAAATTCATCAATTGACTTTGATGAAGTTAAAACAAAAAAGCCTCTTAATATTCAGTATGTGAAAGGCAAACCTGTTACTAGAGAAGTTTCTAGAGAACCCATTAGAACAACTTTGGCAGTTAACAATAGCTTCTAATTCGTTCATAAAATATGTTGTGCTACAATTAACATCAAAGGCAGTTTTGTCTAAGGTTTACATAAAGATAGGAGCATACTAGTCCACTGTGCTCACAGAACATGATTTAGCTTTTGTTTTTGTATTTGGTACGGGGTCAAATAATAAAAACCCTTGATTTCTCATAATTTGAGGAATTAAGAGAGAAAAAGAATTAAGGAAAATTAAGAGAATAAATATAGAAATGGCTGTTGTTTAAATAGCTGATTTGTGCATGTAATCCTGTAATTTAAAAAACCTCCAAACCTACATTTCTTTTCCTTTCTGGAATCCTTTCATTTTTTAGGGCAGCAGGAAAAGGCTTTGGAATAGTGATCTTGTTGGTCTGCCACCACAGTTAAGGCAAGTGCTGGTTGTATAACAAAAATAAAGAAGAAAATATTTAAAATTAACGAAAATACTAAAAGATGGAGCCATTCAGTACTGCTAAATACACTACCAATAAAAGCAGCAAGAAAAACAACAATATTTTTTATCTCCATGTATCATCTACTGAAGTATTAGCCATATAGTTAAACTGTCTAAGGAAGAAAAGATATAGAAATAATTAAAATACCAATGATAAAAAGTGTGCTAGATTCAACCCACTTTCAGCATATTTACATCTTAGTTACTTATCTTCAAATTAGTAACTAATTGAATTAAACCAGTGCTACAGTGCACAAAATTGAAAATTAAAATGGATTGCAAAAAGCATGGCTTAGGGAATGAGGCGCAGGTCTGACTGTTCTGTTCCATGCTTGGGAACATCTTTGTCTTGAGGTTATGGAAAATTTGCTTAAATATTCTGAGTTTTGTCTTCCTTGTTTGTAAAACAGGGATAACCCACACAATGCTGCTTGAAAAGCACTTGGACATCAAATGACCGAAACCATGCAAGAGGCGCCAGGTTATTATTGCTGCTGTTGTATGCAAGCTGAAGAAATGGATTCACAATCTCAAGCCTTTCGACATAAATAATGACTGGGCTCTTAAGGGTGGTGTTTGGAATACACCTTAGCAAACGAAAGCTATAAAACTGCTGCCTTTTGTCATGCAGTCTTAGTTTCATCACGGTTTTTTTTTTTCAAGTAGGATAACTAAAATATCTTTAAAAACTTGGAACTGGGCTCATTCACTCAGGACTGCCCCTGTTACTGCTTAGCTACTGCTGCATCTAGTCTTGCTCATAGTTTGTATCTTGCTTTTCTTCAAATATACTTCCCAGTTTACACATTTATATGAAATATAGTTTTCAATATATAAAGAATATGCCTTCAAACTTGATCCCAACCTTTCTAACCTCTAGGAGCATATATTCCATGTTAGGAAACATTTTTTCACAAACTAAGCACCATACCAATCAGTTTTGTGAAACTGTGAGTTGCTCAGTTCATTCTAGTTCATCCACAGAACTAGATTATCCTCTTAGATCTTGTACTGTACAACAAGCCGAAGGACAGAAAAGGTTAACAAGATGTTCTTATATTACCTGCATGAGTGCGTCCGAGAACTAGTAATGCAGGTATAGGTTCAGAAGACACATCTTTCAAACACAAGTATTAGGTCAGAGAATTAGAGAAACAAATTTTTGACCCACCTGCAGATTTTGCCACTGTTCAACATAGCAAATTATTCTAAAAATATTCCAGGGAATTAAAATTTGCCATTCATTTCTAGGTAACAGCATATTCCCTTTTGACTGGAGTTACTTTAACAAAGAGGAAAAAGTTATACACAACTGTATAAGTAAAAGAACTACAAAATGTAATAATAACTGCAGCTTAGAATTCTTTAGAATGAAAAAAGGCAAACCAAAGGGCACGGAAGAAATGTGACGTGTCACCAGTGTTCCCCTTCTATATGCTCTTACTTTTAACTGCCTGAATTGCGTTACCCAACTTATGAATAAATATGGCTTGTTAGCTCAGTGGTTGCAGTGTAAATAAAGTTACTATGTGCTCTACAAACGCTTGACACAGAATCAAATGTGCTAAACTCCTCATAGGTAGCATGGCAAAGAGGGTTTTCTGTGAGAATACCTGATTCTAACATGATACCTTGTCTGAAGGTGCTCGACCTTGGATTCTTTTGAAGCTGCCGAGTGCCACTGCCTGAGCTGTACCATGAGTGGTGGAGGAGGCATGTCTCACAGAGTGGCCTTACAGTGCCTCATTCCCATACATAGCAAAGTCATGTTCTTGATAAATGTCAACCTGAAAACATGTCCTTCTGCCTTTATTCCTGCCTAATTTTAATTTGATTTAATCAGTTATGCAATTAGAGATTAGCAAACTCAGTACTAACTGACAACTGCTGGTCCACAGATTTGGTTGCAGAAATAAAGTTAGAACCTGTGTAAAGCTTCATTGCTAGAGATTCAAAAAGAAAAAAAAATAAAAACCAGCTAATTTTTAGGAGTAGCAAAATACTTTTTTTTCTGAGAAACATTGTATTCTGGGCAAACAGCGCTATCAGCAATGGCTGTGGTCTACAGTTATGTCTGTCCTTAAGGCTGGAATAAATGATGCCTGCTAATGTTGGATTAACACTGCATAACAGTGAATAGGCTAAAATTAAACACCAGCCTGCTGGAAGATGTTGGACTTTAGCTGAACTAAGGCTACCTAGTGTGTCAGGCTGTTTTTCTCTTTTTTTTTAAATAAACATTAAAAAATCCCCAAACACTGGATCATGGCTGTATCTATATATATATGAACACATAGATATATAAAAATATGGTTTGCATTATAAAAATATAGTCTTTTTGCCAAATCTACATGGTCTTACAGCAATAATACAGCACTAATTATATGGTTAAAGGGAAAATCTATGCATGTTTATATCAGACCTTCTGCTTTTGAAGTATTTGCTCCACAAAAACTTGGACCACAATTTCTTAGCTAAGTAGTTACTTAAAAAATAAACATTAGTGGCTCACACTTAACTCAGTAGGGAGCTAAGCAGTAGCTATGGTTTCCAAGTGTAAAATGTCAATTTTTTAGGCTAAAAAAAGGGCAAAGAGTAACATTTTTTTCTCTCTTTTTTTTTTTTTTTAATGAAACAGGGGGTGGTAGGAAAAGCAAGAAAGAATTGTATTCCCTTTAAAAAGATTTCATAATTTGGGCTGGTCCTGGACAAAGTTACTCTTAAGTGTCAGGCTTACTATCTGAGAACCATCAGATATTGTAAGATATGCCCTCTTTAATCATCATCTTATTCCGAAGAATGGGATAGTGTGAGACTAAGGAGAGAAGGTTGGAAGACTCTTAGGAATACCACCATGCTAAGGCTATGAATGTATTTCAAGAGTACAAAATATACCACCATTTCAAGAAAACAAAACTTGTATGCACAATCTGAAAATTTACACTTAAATTTCAAGTATGTTAGCAAGTCTTACATATTAGAGCTTTTTTTCCCCCAATTTTGTCTTGCGTAGAACAAAAAACTACCATTAACAGCAAAGCTGCATTCCCCAACCATGCATACTCTCAAATGAATGTTTCTGTAACAATTTGTCTTTTTGGAAGCAATCAAATTTTACTGTCAGAAACTCTTCCTGAAAGCAAATCTGAGGTGAGGTAACTACGTTAGTGTAACAGCACAGTTCTCTACAAAACAGGAGAGTGGATTTCTCCATGTTCTTCACTGGAAACTTGGCATCCACAGGTATGGGACCATGACCTGAATGAGTCAGACACGGATAAGACTCTTGTTTGGTAGAATGACATCATCCATACTTCTAAGTCCTTCAGAAAAATGTCAGGAACTAAAATTAAATCTAAATTATTCATTACATTACAGAGCCTTTCTTGAAGAGGAAGTATACCTCTATGACACTTGTGTTTCAAAAAATCCACTTCAGTTTGTATAAAATTCGCTAGTCTTGTTTCACTTCTGTTTGTTTTTGAGGTATGGAGAACTCCAAAGATTTAATCTGGCTTGTACAGGGTGAAGAAAGAAAAAAAAAAAGCATTTTGTATGAACACTCAAAAGTACAAAATGTGTCTGATTTTTAAAACAAAACTGTCAAACTCAAAACTGTAATTAAAGGAAAAAACCTATGTATTTAAAAAAGTGGCAACTTACTGGAGAGCTTCTATGAGAACAAATGAAGGTTACATTGAGAGTACATTACTTGTCATGAATTATTCACTGAGAGTTAAACAAGGCACACTAAGAAAGGAGTTTTCTCACTAGCCTTGAGCCGTCAGAGGATTGGTTGCTGATCTAAACTGGTCAGCTAGGCTCGTGCTAGAGACAACTCTGATAGGCACTTGCTGGGGTAGTCTGTTTCCATGATTCAGACATCTATTTTAAGACAGACAGAACTGCTCTTCTCAGCTGTCTATCTGTCTTTCTGTGGACTATGGCTTCCTGCCTATTTTACATGAGAAACCTAGATTTTGGGCAATTCAAGATGTACTTGATAAATCCTATGTTACCAGCATAAAATCCGTAAGTTTATATAACACTGGGGTTTTTTTTGCCTCTCCACTTCTTACTTGTAGCAGTTAAACTGAATGTAGGAGGATTAAAATTTTTCCTTTTATAGAAATGTAAATTGACATATTTCCGTATTTGGCCTCCCATCTTATCATATTTGGATTGTGTAAGAGATGAACAATGCCAAGACACCACTGCCCCAGTCCATATTTAATGTAGTAATTATCGTGGTTCAAAAGAGCTGCACCTCTGGCCTCTCACCCTTTCCTCCCCAGAGGGGGAGAAGTGAAGCGATCAAAAGGAATATGCATATATATATAGCACAGCAGCTATGCCTACCACTGAAAACTCATGTAAGACCTACTTCTTCTGAATACTCAGGCATCTGGAGGGAGAGATAACAGTATGTTCTGGTATTCACTGATTCTAAATTTCTTCTCAGTTTAGGACTAATTTGTTAGTTCTATCTGAACTTTGTATTCCACATTTATATGTTTGAATTTCCCCTTATTAAGCAATGTACCGGACAAAAGAAAAGCATGTTGCAGTATAAATCCCAAAGAAACCCTCAGCAACACTAATTAAATACCACCGGAGATGACAGTAGCCAGAAACTTCATGTTGTTATGGAAGTATAAATTGCATAAATTGGATGCAAGCATTTCAGTACTGCCAATTCATTGCCACATTAGACATGGACAATGTGCATCGTTCCTCTTTGCCCTTTTAGGAGTAAGAGATACTTTTTCTGCCATCAAACACGTCACAGCTTAGCCTATTATATGGATCTCCATAGAGGTATATTTATGTGTAGGCCTCGACATACATCCTGCAGGACAGCAATTCTGAGATTAGCACAGTTTTACTTGATACCTAGCTAGTGTTTTACTTTTAGATACTCTAACGATAGCCTTCTAATATAGCAAATCAATCTATTCTTTTTTCTTGATGCTCTCCTTCAGTACTTGATTAGCAAAGCTATCTCTATTTTTAACATTGAATTCAATCCAGCTAACTTCCTTCAGATATTTGCTGCTATGTTGAATGCAGAAAGAGAGAATCTCTAATTCAAAAAAGAGGAAAGGCATCAAGTCTTCTCTTTCTTGATTTAGGGTGTTCTTTTTTTAATTAAAGGGTGTTCATGGACTTTACAACATATTTCCTTAAAAAAAAAATAATCATACAGACATAGAATAGCTTGGATTAGAAGGGATCTTAAATATCACCCCTCTGCCATTGGCAGAGACACCTTCCACTGGACCAGGCTACACAGTGCCCCATCCAACTTGGCCTTAAACAAAACGATGAACAGGGTAACCAAAACTTCCCTGACCAACCTGTTCCAGTGCCTCCTTACCCTCTGAATAAAGAATTTCTTCCTAACATCTAATCTAAATTTCTCCTTTTTCAATCTTAAAATCCCTCCCTCTTGTTCTATCACATTCTGTCCCTGTAAAAAGTTGCTCTATTTTCCAAGTCCTTTTAATTATGGTGGTCTGAAATGCAGTCTTCCTGGAGCCTTCTCTTCTCCAGGCTCAACAACCCCAACTCTTTCAGGCTCTTTGCATAAAACAGGTGCTCCAGCCAGCTCATCATCGTTGTGGCCTCCTCTGGACTTGCTCCAATAGGTCCACGTCCTTCCTGTGCTGAGGACTGCAGAGCTGGGTGCAGCACTGCGGGTGGAGTCCCACCAGACCAGAGCAGAGCAGAGGGGCAGAATCCCCTCCCTCTCCCTGCTGGCCACGCTGCTTTGGATGCAGCCCAGGACATGTTTGGCTTTCTGGGCTGTGAGTGCACAGGGCTGGGTCATGTCCAGCTTTTCAGGCATGAGAACCTCAAACCTTTCTTGGCAGGGCTGCTCTAAACGTGTTCTTCTCCCAGTTCTGTACTCATCTCTGGCATAGCTCTGACTATGGTGCACCACCTTGCACTTGGACTTTTCAAACTTCCTGAGGTTCTCATGGTCTCAGTTCTCAAGCTTGTCCAGGTCCCCCTGAATAGCATCCCATCCTTCTGTTGTGTCACCTGCACTGCTCAGCTTCCTGTCACCTGCAAATGTGCTGAGGGTGCACTCAATCTCACCGTCTGTGTCACTGATAGATTCTAAAGAGCCCTGATCCCAAGACAGAGCCCTGGCAGACACCACTCGTCACCGGCCTCCATGTGGACATAGAGCCATTGACCACAACTCTCTGGCTGCATCCATCTTGCCAATTCCTTAGTCTACCCTTAAAATCCAAGTTTCTCCAATTTGAGTTCATGATGCCATGTGGAAGTGTGCTGAAGGCTTACAGAAGTCCAGGTAGATTACATCAGTTAGTCTTCCCTATTTGAGCACTGCAGACACTCCATGACAGAAGGCCCTGAGATTGGTCAGGCCGAATTTGTCCTTAGTGAAGCCATGGCTATCTTGGATCACTTCCTTGTTTTGTATGTATCTGAACATTGTTTCCATGAGGATCTATTCCATGAATAATAGTGAAAATAAATCTCAACTGCAGCAGTTGTTATTTGAAACAACTTAATTTATGCAGCATGTCTAACAGAATGTGCTCACTATTGGTTGAGACCATCTGGGCTGTATTTCAGTGTGTTTACACAAAACCTATAAAAACTAGAGTCAGCCTTTTCATACTCCTGTCAGCATTTTACATGTGACTTTGAAGGGTGGTTTGTTTGGTTTCTGCTGCATGTCTAAGGGAGGTTTGAAAAATAAAACAGATGGGGTTGCAAAGATAATGACGATTTTTTTTTAATTCCCACCTGAAATTACCTATGAAAGTACTGAAGAAAAAAATTCTCTAAGAATATGTGAAAGCTTACATGAAAATAATGGATTCATTTATAGAAAATTTCAGGAAAATTTAATCTACAAATATTGCAACAGTGAAGTTTTTTCTTTTATAATAATTCACAATATTAACAATTCAGAAAATTGTGTTGTATTTTATATTGCAAACATTGCTAAAAACTATTACTGACATTAAATGTTGGCTGTAATAATATATTTTTTAAAATTTCCATGCTCACAGGCACATATTTCATAACTACTATCTAATTTGAACTAGCATTCAAAATACATTGGCAGTTTTACAAATCACAGCAAGTGGCATATTACTGTCTCTGGAATATGAAGTTATAAAATGCTGGAATTTATTTTTGCTGTTTAAGCAATTTTTGTGTACGTAAATAAAGTCAGTCTTGCAAAGTCAAGTCCAGCTGATCAACATCCAGATAAAGTGACATTTAAGAAGAGAGAAACTGGCTGAGATTTTTTTTCCCTTTTGCTTCTATCCATCGTGTTCTGTTACTTCGGACAAGAACACAAATAAATGATTCACTTTTGCCTTTTACAACTGAAAAAAAGGTCTTGGCATCTAAAACCTTTCTCAGTTAGGATGCCATTTTTGCAAAGTAAAGGATGAGCTACCAAGCTGCTTTGCCTAAAAAGATCTCAATCTAATACATATTGCACTGACTGCAGGGGAAAAACTATGACTTCTTCAACGTTTATTTTAAACTGTGTGTAACAGTGTTGATAAATATAATAATTATATGAGTATTTTGAGCTTAGTTATCCTCATCTTCTCCAAAGAAAGTCCTCCAAAAAGTGCATTGGATGTTCTTCTAATTTGCATCTGCACTGTGTTTTTCCTTCTAGCAGCTTTCTCCTCAAGCATTCTATTGCTTACTTTCTTTATGACCCTTGCCCAGATGGCTCAAAAAGGTCTTAATTTTAGAGACAGCTCTGGGCAGAAATTTTTATTCTGAAAAAGCTTACACAGAAGATTACAGCAACCACTAATTCTGGCAATATTCTTTCTCAGAAAGACACCTAAGGAAAATAAAGACTCAAAAACTTTTCTAATATTTAATAAATTTTCAACTACCTAGAGCTAGAGAAAAGCATTATTTTAACTCAAATAAATCAGAAACTCATTTAGAAGTCATGACTACTAGAATTATGATTGCATTCCTCAGCCCTGCAGTTCATTAAGGATTCATGTCCTCTTGTTTGAGGACATACATGGTGTTTTTAAAATATGGACCCCCTGCTTGCCCAGTCCCAGCAAAACAAGGGGTAGTATCTGTGGCTGCCTTGCCTGACACAGACGTGTGCCAGGCTGCACGTCACAGGAGGTCTCAGGAAAGAGGCTGAGCTCTCAGGAATGCAAAATGCCTTCAGGTCTACTCATTCACAACCTTGAGAGGGATGACCACATATTTCTGAAATGTAGGCCAGCAGCTATTTAAACCAAATATTAGTTCTTAACTTCTAAGAGAATAAGGATGTTGTAGAAGGATTGGTTTTGTTTTTAAAATAAAACAAAGGGTAAGCTCTGTCCTTCTAAGATCTGAATAGAAGTTTTCAAAAATCTAGATACTGACAATTAAACCTGTACTGCCAAAATAAGTCAGAGTTCAAACGTTATAATATTCTAAGTTCTTAATCAATGAAAGACATTTATAGAGAAGACAGACTTGCAGAAAGAGATCTTTCAAAAAGTGATTTGACAGTGCTGGAATAAAGCAAACCTAGAGAAAAACAAAACAAAACAAAAGAGTACTTGAGAAGAAAGAGATGCTGAAAAGGGAACAAATAACAGATCTATGTAGAGCAAAAAGAGAGAAACAGCATCTATAGAATAGAAGGTGACCAGTAGGATGGTAGAGAAAATATATTGAAAACAACAATGCCTCTGTGATTCTATTAAGTTTAGTGTCCAGCAAAATGACAACTTTCAGTTCCATGAGTCTTGCCCTTTACATGTCATGTTGAGGGATGAGATACAAGAAAGCTTCTCTTGTTTCTGACCTTCCTCTACTGCTTCAGGAAGATGATTCTAGCTTGCAGAACTTGTCTATTTTGACTCATGGTTTCTATGATGATGTCCAGCATGTGGTATAAAGTATATTAGAGTGATGAGAATCCATGGATTTTGACTTAAAAAAAAAATGAGAGATATATATTGATTGAGGTAGCTTTGAAGATGCATTGGCAGTCTCAATACATGAAAAAATTAAAACTCTGTGGGTCTGAGTTTTGCCTTTAAGCTCTGCTGAATCCTTCTGGTTTGGTTTTGGTTTTTTTTGGAGAAGGCCATTTTTAATAGGCCTCCTCCAACTCAGTGCATTGGGAAGGCTAAGGGGTTAACAGAGCATTAGAGAAAAGAATATAAAAACACATTGGAACCTTAGATAACGTGAGTTATTTCCCTGACACAAAGTTCTCTTCAACTCTTATCAACAAACAAAATCTTAATGAAAAAAAGCCATTGAACATTAGAATAGTTAATCACTTTTCTAAACAATCTTTAGGCCTCTCCTATAATCCAGTCATTCCTTCATTCTTTATGTATCCTGGGTTTGGTCTAGTTTTAGTTTGAACATGAAAATTGTTTGATCTTTTGTCTCTTGCAGTATGTAGCGTTTAAAATGAAATTAATTACTTGAGTCTTTCTCTCCTGCAGGGATTTATCCACGGATGTACCGAACGCATATAACTTCAGTAACTTCAGTTTGTGGTGTAGGCATGAATCTGTGGTTTAAATCTGAATGTGCAGGACAGCACCACATTCAAAGTTATCCCGCTTCAGCTCTTTTAACAGAGGCCCTTTTCATAAGACAGAGCAGCTACAATGGAGTAACAGAACCTGTTGCTCTTCCCTTGGTAGTTATATCAGTCAAAAATGTAATATGTTTTCCCTAAAGTGGAAAACATGACACATATTGCAAAAATATACTACTAATACTACCACTGCTACACAAAAAGTAATTTTAAAACAACATTTTCCAATAACACTTTACTTGCTTTTCTTCAATTTAGACTTCAGATCTCAGTTTTACCCCTGTGGTTTGTTTTCTTATTCATGTCTGAAATCAGTCTGGGATCTCTTTCAGGCTCAGCTGATGGGCCATTATTCCTGAACGACTAAGCCCTGCTACAGCAAACATGGCTATTAAGTACACAAAGTGATATTTAACTGCTCAATATATTTAGTTTACATGACAGATTTTAGGTACACACACTGATTTTTACTCCGTTACAATTGATTTATAAATTGAAGTTGATGATTTCTAATAACACTTTCCTGCCTCATTTTGCATTATAACTTCAGCAAACACTAACTCTAACCATTCAATAAACTGATGGGTTATTTACACCATGAGAGAAAAAAAGCATAGCAATAATTTATCATGACAATTTTTTTTTTAAAGTCAGTTTGCAGAAAGAGTAAGATAGAAACCTCACCAAACAAACACAGCCCTATTTTTTTTTATAAAAAACCATATAACTATCAAGAACAAAATACAAAATAAATAATGAAGAATGAGCCAAAATATATGCAGCTTAATTAACCAGGTTTGCATTTGAACGAACAACTGGAGACCCTTTTTACGTGTCAGGAGTGTATCTTTGTTCACGTGCATTCCGCATCACTTATCTCTCTCAAAAAGTAAAAGCTAGAAATGCAAATATATCTATAGTCTAGTATTATCCATTTGAATTTCATGCTAAACAATTCTCAAAACCTCTTGCAGTCCACATATTTCCTTAGTTTTAATCAATTTGGATTATTTATCCTGGTATGTCACTTTCCTGACAATCATCTCAACAAGACAGGTTCAGTTCATTTAACTTCATTTCCCACCGCTCTCCAAAAGCATTTTCCCCTGTAAATTTACTGGTATAAGTAGCAAGAAGCTGAACTAACTGAGAATTTTTTTCCCTGACCACTAATTAAAGAAATCTCACAAAACATGCAAATCTCAAAGTTGAACCAAACAAAATACATGTTGAAGAGCCAATTCCTGAAATTATTTTTTCTGTACTTTTTTCTAACACCCTAACTCAGTGTGTTACAGACAACTGTTCATGAATCTGAGTGCATACCAAATTACAAGTAAAATGTGTGGTTGTTTCTATGGTGCATGTGGCTTCTGTATAACAAGATCAGGAATATTCAACATTGATCAGCATCCTACAGCTGCACTGTACTGTCTAGCTTAACTAGGCCCCAGAATTTTTTGGGTTTTGGAGGGGGAAAAAAAAAAGCAAGTTTTGTGTTTGAGCTAATGGAATGGAAAGGAACAGCAATAAGAACTCCTGTCTTCCTCATCAGTAAACACTAACTCTTTGTACCTTATCAAAACGACTGAAGATTAAATGCAAGATTTCAAGGCAATATTACACCAACGATGTTTTACAGCCTTGATTAGTTCACTTTACAGCAGTTCAAGCAGTACTGGTTTAAAGTGTCTACTACTCTAAAGTGTACAGACCTATGGACACATGTGGAGCAGGAATGTTGTTTTGGTCCTGTGAGTTGATATTCTATGAAATGTCAGTACTTGCAGGCCACTTGAATGGCCTGGATAGTTCAGCAGCTAAGTTTGCTAATCAAGTTCCCAGTAGTATTGCTTAAATGGTATTTCCTTCATTAAAAAGTTCTTTGGAAAGCCTTCAAGTTTTTGCCGCACTTTTGGCTAAATTTAATTGACAGATGCATCAACACATCACTTGCAAATTCTGAATATTTGCAAACAAAAATCACAAACAAAATTTTTAGTGATATTAAATTCACCACAGTAGAGTTGCTTTCAAAAATAAATTAAATAAATGCCTCTGCAATTGCAGTGGCTGTGAGAGATACAGAACTGATAAAAAACAATGTAAAAATTTTATGAATACAGTTTGAGGCTGGAGAGAGGAAATTTCTGTATGCCAGCACTGCTGGCCTGCCATGTTTGTCTATGCTAGGGATTTGCCATAAAATTTTGCCTTGAAAACTGTAATGAAGCTTTTATACGACTCTAAATTACATTTGCATCAAGGTTCTACTGGTAACTGGCAACCTGGTATCGCTCTGACCTATGCGTGCCCATTGCAAAAATTACTAGTAGTTTATTATATAAATACTTATAATCAGTTAATTTACATCAATGGAAGTGGAATGCATATCTTGTTCTCTTGGACTCAATAAGGTGTAACCATGAAGGTAACTCAGCAGGGCAGACTGTCACCTCCAGGAACTTCTGTTTCTAAGGAGCTCCAAATCTTGTTTTGCTAAAGACAGGCATTATAGATCAAAGGGCTCTAGGCAGCTGGGAGACAATTTCAGCCTTTCAAAAGAGAGAAAGGAAAAAATTGAGCTGCAGCAGTGTGAAGTAGCTTTTGCTACCGAGTGAATAGACAGAGGTCTTACGTCACTGTCATACACTGCCTCTTTCATTGCATGCTCTTCTCCCCTTAATAATTCTTTCTTCTCTCCTTTCCACTCTTTGCCCCATAGTTTCTGTCATGTTGCAAAATAAAACCTGTATATCAAATCTATAAAAGTTAATTCTATGACTCCTCTGAATTTTCTGTCCTTAACCATTTCTTAAATTGCATTGCGAATCCTCTGAGTCCCCAGGTATTACAATGCTGCTGTAAAACCTGATATTTGTAGATAAAAAATAATGTCAGATTCTTTCAAATTCTAACTTAAAAATGTACTGGAAAAGCCTAAGAAAATGTCTAGATTATTAGAAATACAGAAAATAAAGACAACTTTTTCTCTATCTTCCTGCTAAGTATGATAAGATTATTTTTTTTTCATAGGTATCTTATGAACCAAGTGTTAATCCACCAATGGTAAATCAAACCATAGTGTTAGGACATGTTCTTAGCGACACAACAACCAAAAAGAAGGTAACTAAAGCAGCCAATTTGTTAGCCAGAAATAAATTCCCAAAACATGGCAGAAATTCTGCAATTACTTCAATTAACGAGTAGGAATAGATAACAACTATAATGAAAAACAGATATTTAGGTTATACATAAAAATATTAAATACAGGCGAACTACAGATGTAAAAAATTATTGAGAAAAACATCCTTTTCCTTAAGAACGTAGAACCATAATGTCTTTCAACCAACATATTCACACTTCACTTTCCTAAAATATCCAGTATAAATGCGAAAATGATAATGCTTCCCAAAGTTGGGATAAGCACTGTAGGACTTCAAATGCAGCTGCCCAGGAACATGTTACATTGTTACCACAAAGAGCTTTACATTGTTTTACATTATTACTATAACTCTTAAAGCGGCTGTTTTGAGGGAAGTGGCTTTTAATCCCAGAGAGCTGGCATGAACAAGCTCATGTCTTACTGAAACAATATGTACTTGGAAGCAGTTTTGTCCTTTTATAGTAGTGGAGTGTATGACGTTTAATGGTGAATTAAATGTTCCAGGATCAAATAAATAAATTGTACCAAAAGGAAATGTTATCTAAATCATTTAAAAGCATCATGTGAGAAAATATTTACAATAAATTGCTAATATAATCCATCTATTTCTCTTTATCAAAGTTAAGAAGCTGGTGAACTGCAGCTCAATTAGATCTCCACTTCAATAAATAATTTTCACTGGCATCTTCTGACTGCTTTTTATCCTCCTTCAATTAAACTTACATTAGGTACTTTAAACTGTGATCAGAACAACATAATAATTCAAAATAAATGGTCCAAATGATGAAATATCTTTTTGGTCAAAGACCAACTGTTTCTTTGAAAGGGCAAAGAGAGTACGAATCCAGCAAATCTTAGGGAACAGATCCAGTTTCTCTAAGGAAAGAGCAAGCACAGCTTTTCCAGGACTGTCTGTTGCTTTCCTTACATCCTAAAACAGTTGTGTTAGACAGCTGGGAAATCTACAACTTGAAAGAAGGTCAGGGAAGAAGAAGCTGGTGAGTTTTCCATGGCAACATTAGTCTGGGTGAATCTCTTATACTGGTGCATAACAACTCTATACTTTGAACGGCATCACAACAAGCACTTTGGGTCATACATCCACGCTGTGAAGTGAAAAGCAGAATTTTAGATAACCAAAGTTTTTGGGGTGTGACTGTCAAAGTCGCACTATCTTGCCCTGCTAACCTCTGAAATGTCATTTACAGTCTCACAGGCTATGCATTTTCCTTAAAGCTTCTAGAGTCCAGATTTTAGATGAAAATCTCAACCACATCTTAAGAAAGTTCCTGGTTTTTCCGGTTTCAGTAAACCCTTCCAGATTTAGTCACTTGTGGGCAAAGGAAAAAAGGAAGACATTTTAAACAAACTCTTGTGATTTTTCAGGATGTAAATAAAAACAGTTGGAGCTGATCATACTGTAATATGATCAAGCAGAAAATAATACAGTCCTGTAGAAAACTTTGATCAATCTATTTTAATGGAGTAGAAAGGCTGTAACCCCTTCTTGGTTAGAATGCTACTGTGGATCACCTGAGCTCTGGAGCAAGGATCTTTCCAGAAGAGTATTTTGGCCCCTCATATTCTGTTCCAGGGAGCAGGAGAGGTTGCCATTACTGATAGTAGCTTTGTCATGTTAGCTAGTCACAGTTCACCAGCTGAAAAGATTTTCTGGCTCTTTTATTCACTCTGCAGATACAACTACAGAAAAAGCAGGGCCCCCACATGGTACTAAAACCAGACCAGCTAGCACCTAAAAACTATCTAAACACTATTGAGCTACCAAAAAAAGAGGTTTTACATCAGATTTTACAAAAACATATACTTTTTGACATTCAGCATGTATAAGACAATCAAATCATTGTATAATTATATGTTTAACAGACACTGCCTGGATTACTACATATTTCTATTTAAATATTACATGGTTTTGTAGGCTAATATATGGTGCATTTAGGAGTCCAGACTGAAAATTATGTACAGTATAAATAAAACTTTATGTCTTAATCATATTCTAATACAGATAGTCAAGCAGGAAGAACTGTGACAGCAAAACTTAAATCCTTTGTGGATCACAGGCACATCTGTTCCTCTCTATGTGAGGATGAAACTTTGTCAATATCTTGAAACAGCTTTTTAATGACATAACACTACATTTTGCTATTGACCTCACCTATAAATTAATATACCATCTATTTTACATAATTTTGTCCTTATCTGTAAACAATTAGCACTACTTTGGCTTTAATGTGTGCTTGTATTTGTAATGTAAAACCACTCTGTCTAGAATTCATTTTGTTTTGTACGATCCCAAGCAGAGTTTATCATAAAACAGAACTGCATGTATTTTTATGCCAAAATGGGTTAAGCCTCAAAATATGTCATGTTCCATGTTCCAATTTACACTTTCCTGTGTCATGTGAGAGACAGCTTAAACAAAGACTGTGGCCAAGAGGAGAGATGGAACAAACACTGTTTGCCACTTACATGCTCGTTAAGACTGTATGACTACCTCATTAAGGGAATCATCTGGATGCTAGGATTAATGTTAAGAAATTATATCGCCTCTATTATTTTTTTCTCATTTTTTCTTCTTATTGTTTCCCTACTATATTTGAAATAGAAATATTTCTTCAAAAATCAATATTTTGTTTCAGAAGGCTTACATGCTTAACCACATTTTTCTAGTGTAGTGTAAATTTCTTCCTGATCCTCGGGTGCTACTGGCACCCCTGTTCAGGAACCCATCACTTCTAGATATTGCATGGCAAATTCATGGGAGTGTTTTTCTTACATGATGTTTAAAAGAAACTTCATTTTCTCCTTTGCCACCAGTAGAAGCTTAACTCAGTGGATTTTACTTCTACTGTTTCACAGACATACCCAGTTTCCAAATTATCAATTTTCTCACTGTTCAGCCCCTGATTCAATGGAGTGCAAATGATGTTGAGACACTTGACTTGGCCTCCAGTGCACGATACAAAACAGACAAACTTTGTTGCTTAAAATAACTGGCTTCTCTGAGTTTCCCATTTAATGTTTGCATCACCATATTTACATTTTCTTTTTATGTCATGAGGACATAAAAAGACTTTCAAAAAGTAAAGAAAAATTATGCAGTTGGATGGCTACCTAAAAGTTTAAATACATTACACATATTTAGGAAAACCAAGTAAATATGGGTATAAAAAATATACCCATACCTATTAGCACCATAAGAATTAATGTAAAAAAATGCATCAATTTCAGAGTGCCACATGATAATTCTGCTTTACACCAAAGTTGTCTGGGCAGCAGATTCTCCTCCATCTGCAGCGGTCACGCCCCTGCAGCTGCCGATTAAGTTGGATTCACAGGGTAACTCCTAGCATCTGTAACACACATGTAGCTTCTGTTGGAGTTATACATTTGTTTATTTATTTGTCCCTTTGCTTCACCTACATCTGTTATAATAATTAAAAAAAAAAAAAAAATGAGGCCTTCCATACTCCACCTGGAGACAATTATATCCCATTTAAAAAGTTTTGCTTTTTTTTTTTTCCATTTTAGCTTTCCTTACTAGCTAAACAGCTTCAGCTAGTGTTAACAGGAGTTTATCTGATCCCAGTGTTTGTTCAACTGTGTCATTTACTTTTACAACTTCAACAGATATTTTTACCAAAGCCTATGAAAGCTGTCTCTCAAGAGCCAAGCATTGACTGGAAATGTGGCAAAGGTAAAATAAATAAAGGAGAAACCAAGTTCATGTGGACAAACAATAAAGTAAGTACTGTGTATTCAGCTTCTTCCTGGAAAACTTTTGATAGTTTGTACACTTCAGTGTAGGATACACACACATATGTGTTTGTATGTGTGTAGACTGTTTATGTAGTATACACACATATAATGACCAACCGTATGGGTACATTGATGGGAAACATCTGTCTCCTCTACTGCTAAAACCGCCAGTTTCTTCAGTTGCATGGATTCTGACATATTTCCTGAAGTAATTCCTAACCTGCTAACCCGTCAGAAATCCTGAAGAAGAGACGCTATAAAAATACCCCACCTGAATAACATTTTATATTTCATTATATTAAAAAAACCAAATGTTCTTCCCATAGAAAATTATGTAAAATTGACTACTTGCTACAAGGTTTGGAGTTGTTCTTTTTTTTTTTCTTTTAAAAATGCAGAATTTCCAGTGTGATTGAAATTTTGCCTACTGAAATGATCCTTGTTGCCTTTACTCAATACTGTGTCCTTGTAAACTTCTCTGAGGAAAGCGAATGGGGAGAGGTGAAGGAAAAAAGTATACAGTAATGGAAGTAAGACTACCCTACACTGTTAAAAGAACAGAATATCTAGTCTGGCTACTACAGACAGATTTCTGGGTTTGCTTCTAGTCACTCTGCATTAGAAAGAGTGTTGTGATAGAAGGAGGTGTTAAGAGATCGGCAACATGAATGCTATGGATGCAAAATTTTTCCATGTGAAAAGATTAGTTAGAAAGCTGATGAAAAAGCGTGGCTTACAAATATACAAAACAACAAATCTTGTAGCAACATAGGATCACAATATTACTTAAAATGTTTCAAGGCAAAAATAGACAGTAGAAGGAAGAAAATCTTGCACATTGCATAAAGTTCATCTGTGGAAGTGAGTGTCAAAAAATACTGCTGAAGAGGAAAATTCTGCAATTTTTTATTGTAAAATGATCAACATTTGGTATGAATAAGTAAAATACCCAGACTTGCTAGACTAAGTAATACACACAGTAAGGAGAGTTCTGGCATACTCATACATAGGGAACTACTGAAGATGTTGAGATTATCCCTCAAGGAAGATTATACCGTAACCATCAAGTTTCTTACTGTTCTCATTCAAATATTTGCTGCTGACTCCTGGCAGAGACCAAAAGCTGGATAAGCTTGCGTGGACCACCCATGTGCTAAAGTATAACTGCCCCTACTGCTAAGGGCACCAGACTGGTGTGTGTGACAGACCTTTCTAGGTAGGCAGCAGCTCCTTTTTTTCTCTCTTAATTTCCTTTATTGCCCCATGAAGAAAGGTGCATTAGAGCATTAAATTACCTTTTAGCATATTACAGAAATTTTCAAATAACACGCACAAATTACTTTCACAGAAGCAACTGAAACACAAAATGACCTGTAGAATATTAGTGGTTTCTAGGGCACAGAAATAAATTGGATTTACTACTTCCAATAAGAACTGTCAGTTTTCCATTTAAAAAAAAATATCTATTCAGATCCACAAGGGAAATAAGCAAATTCTAGAGTGCCATAAAATAAACATTAATATGTTACCCTTTTACTACTTTTTTTATTTAACAAAGTACATAGCAAATTAATTACAACACTTGGACATGGTACATGCTGAACTTGCATCAGCTTGTTCCTGACGTATTCGGTATCAGATTGAATGATAGATCTATTTATAGTGCTCCCAGAATTTGTGATACATCAGGGAATTGCAAGTCAGATACTTCTGACATTTACATAAATATTCATGGACATCTACAATTTGTAAGTCAAACTGAGTATTTCCTAGTGTTTATGGTTAGCGCAATCTTTTTCTGCATCCCAGGAGATGCCAGTGTCTATGCCTAGCCTAATCTCAAAGGCTAGCTTTGTGTGGGGATTGTTTTAGCCACAAACAAAAAAGCCCAGCCACTTATTTATTTATTGTAAACTGTAGCAACTCCAGTCACCATAGTTTACTTGACTGCATATAAAGAGATGTTTCCTCCTATGTGGTTATTCATAGAGAGTCTGGTTTTGGCTGTCAGAACTTTAGCATAAATTGGAAAAAAACTTGTTGATAGTATACCTATAGATATACTTCTGTTTTCTTTTTATTTCACATGAATTAAATCACTAAGGCCGCAGCAAGAACCACAAAATCCCACTGAATAAGCACTTAGGTAACACTAATCCAAAGCAGCAATAAGAAACACTGACCGACACAGCCTGTCCCACTGTGATAGCTTCACTTAAGCTATCTGTGATGAACAGTTACATCAAAAAAATTTTAACCAAAAGCTGAAACTTAGGAACATGTTACTTCTCTGCAGCTTTTTCCTGCTGTTTGGAACCTATAGACAGGAGCTTGACTTTCTGAACCATTAGGTTCTGCTCTCCTATTGATACTTAACCTGACTTGCAATATGCCTTGCTATTTCGCCACTTTTCCCAAGATTTCAAATCAACACTACCAAATGTCTCAATTTGGTATGAGATATTTTGGCATGTAAACTTGTCTAAAATAAGTCTGAGAGAGGTTCAAAACATCCCTTTAGTGGTGACATGGCATTCTATGAATTAAAGAATATGAATAGCTGAATATGAAATCAAATGTGTGATTCATCATGTTCACTAGAAAAGTTCACACTTATGCATTCAAATATTTTGTTTCCCAGAAAATATTGAATGGTTGGTCAAAAAAACCAAGATATTTCCAGTGTGCTGGGACTGTAATCCCTAATAAATAAAATAATAAACTTTAATCTGGTTTCTATTTCCATTTCATTACCAAGCTTGTAATAACAAAAAGTTAGAATACTACATTCTTCTCACTAAGAGAGCTTTGACATAACTAAGAATTCCCCTTAGAGAAGGGATTCCTGAAAACTGCTGTTTAAGAGAGATATTCCACTTTCCAGTCCAGTTCCCAAGAGTTTAGTGGCTTGGAGTACAATTATCTGGCAGGAAGGAATCTGCCTCCTTATGTACGAATGCCGTGAGCAGCTGGCTGCAGAAGTGGTGTTGGCAGTAGCTTCAGCCACATGACTGTTCCTCTAGTCCGGGGAAATATGCCAGATGGCAGCCAAAGAAGAAAAACAGAAAGAAAGCAGAGGAAGGAACAAAAGAAACTCACATAACCCAACAAAGAACCTCTCTTTCTTTTCCATGTGAAGGTATAAGTGTCATGATTACTGTCTCAAGAAGTGTATCTTCATAGCTAACCGAAAGAAGATGTAGTTCTGACACTGCAATAATTTAGCAAACTTACTAATTATTTGATTATTCAATTTAATGCATATTACTGCCAGTGTCATTTCTCCATAACACCCATTTTACTTTCGAGCTAACCATCTCTACAAAATTGTCTCTATAAAAAGTTTTTACTCTGCAAATAGTCACCGTTTTTCACAAATGGTGAAAAAACCCTCACACATGGTGGAAAAAGAATTAATGAACAGCCAGACAATCTGGGCAGATCCTGCTGCCTCTGGACAATCTTCTAAGTGGCCCTGAGGACCTGTTGTTAAGACAGTGGGAGGTGTGTTTGTCATTAAGACAGTGGGAGGTGTGTTTAGCATCTAGCAGGACTGAGTGTCATATAACATGTTCTTATTCATACATCTCAGTTATCTGCAGGAAATTTTGATTGGTGCTTTAGTTCTTCTTCATCTGTGCATGACAGGATTTAGAGATCATGAAGAAAGCTTCTATCTCCATTCATTCTTCAGATGTTTCAGGAGGCTCTAAAGTGTAACTGTGCTGCTACAAGGACTTAGTTTTCACAGGCACATCTAGTATTATTTTCCTGAGCAAAGCTAAATGCAGCAAGAAAAAGGATTCCTATTTGCATTTCAGTAAGGGAGGCATGCTTCAATTGAGAGAGACTCAAGGCTTTAACAAGAAAAAAAAAAAAAGGAGGGGGGAGACAAAAAGGAAAAGGGGTGAATTTATCTGTCTGTTCTGGAAGCACAATAAAGATGTACATGCCTTTTTTGTATTGGAAGAGAAGAATGTTCATCTTCCAGAGAGTGGAGTGGGCATACGTCGCCACAAAACTAAACAACCCTCCTCCTCTAGCCTGCAAGAAGTTATCTAAATTGTGAAATGTTTTGGTAGTCTCCTGAGTCTCCTCTCTGTGAAGTACCCACTCCTGGCCTTGGTTCTACACCTAATGCTGTGAATACTTGCATTTCTGGTGTATAGTGAATCATACGTGTACCTATCAGCTTTTTTAGTCTACTTTCCTGTTTTTGTTCAGTACAATTTGCTGAAGCTTTAAGTTATGGTTTGTTTGATGGGACAGGTGAAAGAAAAAGAGCTCTAAGTGACTCCATTGCATTCTGGCTGTTTCTAGAAAAATTGCATTGTTTTAGGCATACTTTTTCCCTACTCTGGGAACGCTTGCATCAGCCTGGGTCTTCTATCACCTTCTGAAAGAACTTTCTGATTAGCCAGGAAAGTCAATTCACTATTTTGCTATAAGGTGGCATTCATTATTTGGCTGTAAGGGGGCATCAATGTATCACAGAATCTCTCAGAAATGAAATGTGCAAATAAAACATGAAAGTTTATTTAATAGATAGATTACGAATATCTCACAGAAGAAACATTCTGTTTTTTCCCAAAATGTAACAAAAGAAATTTAAAATTATGGCCAACTTCACAATTCAAATGCTTTGCTAAATAATGTTCATCACAGAATACATGGACAGTACTATCAGATACACAGTTTTAGAAACCAAAGTCTCTTGACATCAAATGGCTGAGTAACGTGAGCAGAACTGTCAGTTGACATAAACAAGGTTATCAAATTACATAGGCACTGAGTACTGTAAAATTTTGTAGTAGATTTCTAAATATAACCTACAGTGTGAATGGAGCCATGGCAGTGACATGGCAATATGTATATTAAGGATTTTTATTTCTTCCCTTAGAGACTTGCAGTTAAATTAAACCATAGAAAAGAATATGGCTCACATTCAGTAATACAACTATGACCCATTTTTTATAAAATTATCTTCACCCTCATCCTAATTCTTAAAAGCTCCTGAAAAACAAACATGTAACACATTCTCTATGGTAACACAAAATCCATTCACACCTCTGGACTTTAAATAAAGATGCCTTGCTTTTTATTTTTATTAACAACTTCTAAGAATATTTTCACTTTGTTAGACTGAAAAATTAGAAAATGTGCAGTATGTACATAAGATAATAATGAAAATAATCACATTCTATATTAACATTATATGAAATATTTTTCTTTTTTATTTTAAAGCATTGATATATATAACAATTTCTATAAATTTTTAGAAGAAACATAAGCAGCTTCCTTCAAGCAAAAAAATCCCTGACAAGAAGATTCCCTTAAGAGAATTTCAGCTGAACTATATGATCTGATTTTGAACAGACACCATCTTTTAATTCTCTATTCTAATACCTTTAACTCTTATTATACCTAGCTCCCTCTGTATAACAGCCTAACTTTTGCAAAAGAAAATACTGAGAGAAGTTGGATTGTACCTAGTCCGTTCTTTTAACACTATTCACCTGCACAGTGTTTGCTATCAGTTATCCTACATAAAGCATTTATCCTCTTAGGCATTTGATATTGTACATGTGTGCAAATAAATGTGAATGTTGCATGGATTAAAATTTAAAAGTTATAATTAAGATGATATGTAGTAAGTTCTTCAATGAATTACATACAAATGGGAGGATCTTTTCTTAAGAATTTTAGACTCGAAAATGTGTATTAATCGATTATAAATAAATGTAAGAAAGTTGAAGAAAAAATAGTGGTTCAATTGCCAAAAGTAATGTGACAAATAATGAAAATCATACATTTCTACTGCTTTTTTTAAACACTAGTTTAGGAAGAAATACAACCTGCATGTTTTTCTCATTGGCTATATTTACTTTCAAAAAGGTTTAATGCAAAAATAATAAATGAAGACAATTTTCTGGCAAAAGCCTCTCAACTACTAATATTCATTCAGGTTTGGTATGCTGTATCAGTGTGTCATATTTTCAATTAAATATGTTTACTTATAATAAGTACTGAGAATACTTAGAATTCATATTTTCATAAGAACACTGACACACATCTTAATCTACTTTTTCCCCCAGTTTGGAGTGCCAAAAACATCCAAAGTTATTATTTACTTGAAAAGTGCAGTTTCATATACTTCCATGATCACTAGTTGATAATATTTTCCTTCACACGGACACGATACCTATTTTCCTGATATACCACGTTCAGCAAAACCTTTACGAGCTGAAGAGAGCCACAATTAATACAAGCCATTTCCAATTTTTTTATATACTGTAATCCTCTAGAAGAATAAAAAAGAGCCACAGTTGCAACTATTATCACTGCCAATTGCACCGTAAGCCACTAGAAGAGATACCTGTAGGACTTCAAAAAGCGGAATCTCATCTTATTTCTTGGAGATGGACGAGGCATATAGGCTCCGAAAGGATCCCACAGAAAGGCCATTAGAAAAGCTAACTCTAAAACCGTCTAATAAATATATCCCTGAGGCGACACAGGACAGTAGTGCTGGAAGTGCCCAGCACTAATCATGAAGCACTTGTAACTGTGTAAGGGTACGTCCTTTTCCTATGGTATGCTTTGGCAGAGATGTGGCTGGCTGAGAGCACAGGCTAAAGGGATAACTGGGATTTCCTGCTGCATGAGACTTGCCCTTTGCATAAACATCTCCTATATTCAGGGCTCTTATCGCATTATTCAAGTGAGAACTCTTATGGTAAACCCTTAGATAGTTATAGCAGCCACTAAAGAGCACAGAATTATGGAGCTAAGGCAGACCAGAAATAGCCAATGCTCTGATTATTCACTGCTGCCCAGACAAAACCCCTCAAATTCTTAACAGTCTGTTGAAAGTATTTTTAATATGGATTATATTTGAACAACCTGTTCTGACTGGTATCAACTACAGAGCAAGGAAAGAAAAAAAAGCCAAACGAACAAAAGAAACCCCAAATCAAAATCTGCTGCATCCCCCAATGTGTACACTCAGCACAGTAAGGAACTAGTAAACAGGGAGTAAAACTGCTACTGGAAACACGGTTTCAAATCCCTCAATTGCCTCTTTGTTTAATTCTTAACTCTCTTCAAGTGTGTCTTCCGTCCTCACAGTTTCTTAAGAGAATCAATTTATAACATTAAGCTGCTTTTCTGAGAGGGCTTAATGATCTACAAGAGATCAGCCACTCTAAGAAAGTACGTCTCAGTCTGGTAGATAATTTTCAGGCCTCTTTGCAGCTTTTCTCAATGACATCACTCCTGCGCTGAATTACCACCAGTGACATTGAGAATTGAACTCAGTTCCTTCCAGCCTGGGGTCATTCCAGTTCAGTGTCTTTTTGTTGTTTGTTTAGCTGGCTGGATTTGTGCGTCTTTTTGTTTTATACTTTATTTTTTATTCAAGCCTCAACTCTTACTTAACTCTTGCTCAACTCTTGTAATAGTACATTGTAAATGTGGTATAACTGGCTGTATTTTGTTCCTTGGAGCATCACCTGACAACAAATTGAAGTTTTCAATATATGGGATTCAGAGGTGAAACCCCGGAGAAGGCCAAAAGTCACTTTTTTACTTTAGCAGTTAAAAGTATAGACTATACTATATAGACTATAATTAAATTAAAATAATACAACTAATTTTCAAAGGAATGGAATTGTGATCATTCCAACAGTGGTTCGTAAGATGCCTTTTGAGTATCATAAGCTATAGTCTTCTTCAAAATCATGATATCATTAAAGTCTGAGTGATTAATAAATCACTTTAAACATGCCTGAATAATACTGAATGTGAGCATTGCCAAGATCAATATTTCTCTTCTGGCAAATAAAGCCAGGGTAGGCTGCACTCTTATAATTATATCCTAAATATCTTAGTATTGCCATGTATTTTTCCTTTTCACATTCTGTTTCTAAAAAGGATTTTGTACAACACATTAACGCAGCAGCAATATTTGCCTTTTTTCTTCTTTTAATAAAGAAAACAGAACCAAATGAACGGAACACTTTTATTACGGGCTCTCTTTCCTCCTTGGTGCCTTTCCTCCACCGTAGCACTAAATCTTCTGATGAAGGCAACCACAATAAGGTCATAGAAATAAGCTTCTTACAAGATTACTAAAGACTAAATTTATACCTTGATATCAAAACCACTTATTGTCACTGTGTAGTGGCATGCAGTAGATCACTGTATCAAAACATGTCACAGTGTTCATAGAAATTCAAAGAAATGAAGGAGCAAATAATTCTGTAATATATCTTGACTTTTACAGAGAAGTTGCTAGACTCTTCCTGCCATTTTCCTTTTCTCTCAGACCAAAAGAAAATATTTCTAGAAGCACTCAAATAACATAAAATGATTTGACACGAAGTTGCTATTTTTTAGCAGTACTTTATGGAAAAAATAGCTCAATAGTGTGATTAAACAAATTCAAAGTTTTATATAAAAGAGGTACAATCAATCATTGCATTCTGTGATAATCCAGACTTCTTATAGAAATGAATGCTCTAATAAATACTTATGGTGCATTATCTTTAATATTCTATGCGGTGTTGTGATTGCAATTTTCAGTCTACATTTTTTGACAGATCTTGGGGTATCAGCCCCACACTCCTAGCTGGTCAGAGGCACCACTGTAGTGTGTCGTGATGGCTTCAGGTTTACAGGATCTACAAAAGGTGAATTATTAGAAACATTTTTACTATTCTCCCATATATATCAACTACTGCTACTTCTTATAGAAAAGGTTCATATAAACAAACAGCAAAATAATATTTAGCATAATTAAAAACCTGAAATTGTAATAATAATGAGCATGTAAACCCACATGAAATTAGACTTTTTCTTGGTCGGTTGAAGTCAGGTAAGTGTGAAGCCTCTTGTAAGTAAGTAGGTCTGGTCATAAGCCTAAATGTCCTCATAGACTTCGTTTACTTTACTATTTTGACAAATGAAGTAGTGGTAGATGTAGGAAACAGAAAGAAAAATATTGAGGTTAGTTTTAAGCTGCGGGAAGCAATGGGGCTTCCTTGCATCCTCACTTTGTGGCTCCAGTATAGTCATGCTCATTCTCTGGGCAGCCTTCCCAAAGCCTCTATCCTCTGTGTTGTTCTATTGTATTGTCTTGGGGTGATTTTATGATGCTATATATCCCAATCGCCTGCTTAATGCAAAATATTAACTCTGTGCCTTTAAAGCTGCCAGAGGAATTTCTCTGTTTTCCTTCACCTCCTTCAAGGACACACATTCCTGGCTTATTGCTGCTGAGGCCACCGCCGTTTTTGCTGCAGCAGTTCGGAAGGGAATTTCTTTCTTACTTTTACTTTTTTGTCCCTCTAGCAGCCAGCTCTCTCGGCTTTGTCATTCTCAGGAGAGAGATAGAGCAAGCATCTTTACTTTTTTTCTATTAACTGGTTAACAGTTTTTCTGTTAACTGTTAACTATTTTTCTGTTTGGCCCTGTGTTTTTCAGGAGAGATCGGAGAGTTAAAGACTTATTCTTTGCTTTTTAGCTAGCCTCCTGGCTGAGGCAAGGAAAGAAGACAGCTTTTTCTGGGACCATGATTTTTTCTCCTTCTTCCCTTGGAATTGTACAACAGACAACCGAACTCCAGGGCCTACATCCTGGGCCCGGAAAGGGAGAGGGGCCTACACCATCCTAGTCCCAGTGAGGGGTCTACACTGTACCCTAGCAGCCAGCTAGAGACAGAGCAGAAACCACACCCAGAAAAAAGGACTCTGAATTCATCCAGGTTCCTCCACCACAAGAGGTTTATTATCTAACATTACTTATTTTTCCTTCCTTTCCTCTGGTGCCTGTGTTGCACCCCCCAGCACCTTGGTTTGTTAAATAAGCAGCTTTTTTCACTTTCCTCTGAGAAATTCCTAAGGTGGGGGGGAAGGGAGTTTTAGAACCCTATCTTTTGCACAGGAGACTCTTCGAGTCTTCTTCCTAAGTTTGTCCAAACCGTGACGTAGTGCTGTACTTCGAGAAAAAGTTACTCTTGTGACTGAGTCAGGATCTACTGGTCAAACTAAAGGGAAAGAAGGAAATGCTTAGATAGTTGAAGCTAGGACAGGTGAGCTGGGGAGAGTACAGAGAAGTACAATTGTTTAGATGTGGTCAGGAAGGCCAAGACAAAGCTGGAGCTGAACTTGGCAAGGAATACAAAGAATACCAAGAAGGGCTTCTATAGGTATGTTAACTGGAAAAAGGAAGGTCAAAGAAGAAGTGATGGCCCCTGTTAAACAAGGCTGGAAAACTGGTAATGAGGATGAGGAGAAGGCTGAGGTACTCGACAAGGTTTTTGCCTCAGTCTTCAATGGCAGCCTCTCTTCCCACACCTCTCAAGTAAATGGACTGCAGGATGGGGACTGGGGCAGCAAAGTCCCTCCCACTGTAGGTAAAAATCAAGTTCATGATCATCTGAGGAACCTGAACGTACATAAGTCAATGGGACACAATGATATGCATCCCAGAGTCCTGAGGGAATTGGCTGATGTAGTTGTCAAGCCACTCTTCATGATAATGGAAAAGTCACGGCAGTCAGGGGAAGTCCCAGGTGACTGTAAAAGGCAAAACATGGTACCCATCTTTAGAAAGGGTAGAAAGGAGGACCCTGGGAACAACCAACCTGTCAGCCTGCAGAGGAAGGACGTGAACCTATTGGAGAGCAAGTCCAGAGGAGGCCACAAGGATGATCGGAGAGACAGAACACATCTCCTGTGATGAAACACTGAGAGAACTGGGTTTGTTCAGCCTGGAAAAGAGAAGGCTTTGGGGTGACCAACTTGAGACCTTCCAGTACCTGAAGGGAGCCTACAAGGAAAATGGGGAGACATCACTCACAAGAGCATGTAGTGACTGGACAAGGGGGGTATGGCTTCGAACTGAAAGAGAGTAGGTTTAGATTAGGTATTAGGAGGAAGTTCTTTGCTGTGAGGGTGGTGAGGCAGTGGAACAGGTTGCCCAGAGAAGATGCAGATGCCACATACCCGGCAGTGTTCAAGGCCAGGCTGGAGGGAGCACCTGGTCTAGTGGAAGGTGTACCTGCCCATGACAGCAGGGTCAGAACTAGATGATATTTAAGGTCTCTTCCAACTCAAAGTATTCTGTGTTTATGGTTCTACCATATAAACGTTGTTGTTTTGTCTAAAAAATTCTTATTTATCAACTGGAAACTCAGAAATAGTTTAAACTGGAGTCATTACAACAAGCGGAATAGTTTACATTAGCATACAGTATTTTACAGATGCTTGTCTCAGAGTTATTCCTTCTGTTTTCAAACACTGTCTGATGGTTTACTTAGACATCTCCAAAAAAAATGCGACTAAATATTGTGTAGCTAAAATCAAATATTTACCCACTATTTCAAAGACATATCTTGCACAATTCAAATTATAAATAATCTAACAATATTCATGTAAATTTTATTACAGACTTGATATTTTTCCAGCTTTTTGTCCTTTCTCTCTCACCACTATCAAGACAAATGAAACACAACTGTCAAAACAAGAATTAGGAGTAAACAATCTGAATATAGGATAAACTTGCATTTTAATTTTCTCCAGTAGAATGATAGTGTTTAGAGTTTCAGATAGATGTACCTCAATAAAAGTTTATGCTGGAAAGCTAAAAATAAGTAAGGCCTAGAATTACATAAAATTACTTTCAACATCTCATTTAGTTTTTAGATAACTTCAAGCTGAGTTTTTAAAAAATTTTTCTAACTTCCATTTTTTATATTCCTGTTCAGAATGTTATACTTCATAATAGATGTATTTTCTCCTGAAATAAGTATCCTAAAATTCGAAGTATTCCTTTTTCACCTGAAAAAAAAAAGGATCACTCTAAACAAAAAACCCTCCCGAATTCTGACTTTGAGTCATAAACTGAAAACCTCCTCAACTCCTCAAAAGGCAAGCACATTTCCTTCAGTCTTTCATTTTTTCCACCACTCTAATCTTTAACAAGCCAAGGAGTCTGAATATATAAATAACATTTTTTTATACTAACTTGGCCCCATTAATGTGTGCAATGAAAAAGAAACCAAAATTATTTCATTTGAGACTAACTTTCAAGCAAAAGGCATGTTCTGACTATATTTTGTTCAGTTTAAGATTCTACCCAAGACTATTATCTCTTTCCCCCGTAAATTCATTCTGATTATTATTACTTATCATCCCTTCTTGGCTTTAATGCTTAATCCTGTAGCCCTTGTTTTTGTGAATAAATCTGGCTAAAATATTTCTATAAGACTTTTTTGCTTGAACAACAGTTTCTGAAGTGGTTGGTAGTACTGATAACACTCTTGTGATCGAAGAACCCACAAGAATGCTCTGCTAAGAATTTTTTGTGATTTATAGAGTCAGCATAGCCTGTAGCCCTTCTGTCAAAAGGGTGTTTTACATACCTAGTCTACCATAATTGTGAAGTTCCAACCATTTTAATTATCTCCCAGGTCCCTATAAAACCATTACACCAAAAGGTTAAAAATCATCTAGAAGAATCTAGATATACAAAAATGCATTCACAAGCATGCACTTACACACACCGATTTTGTAATTAGGAAATATATAATAATTCTGAAAACATCATAAAATATCTGAGTTTTGCTTTTTCAGTAACTTTTATAGTAATGTAATTTTTTTGCTAGTGCTAGTTTTACAGATTATAAAACTACCTGATTTGAGATGCATGTATAAAGGGTTTTGTCTCAACAGTCATGAATAATTCGTGGTCTCTCATATATTTATCTGTGGAAATTATTGTAAATAGTGGTGACTGATTTAAAGTGAGAGCAAGTTTGGTGCTCTTGTCATTGGCACCAGAGTCATTTAATGAAGCAGCAAGCTCTCTCTCCAAAAGTAAAATGACTTTGTCAGTGCTGGAAGCAAATCACATGAATAGATAAGTGTATGAAGGATAAAAAAAGTGTGAAATTCTTTCCTACAGATTAAAGTACTAATACTGGAGAGCAAGAAGAGAGATGTCAGAAATGTACCAGCCTAAACAGATAGCTCTTCCATTAGGAATGCATACAGACACTACCTACTATAGATGACAGATATCATCAAGAAGGAAATACCAGAATGAAAGCCAGGAGAGACCTGAGCTCAGAAATAAGTTATTTTAATAATTGCCTTAACATTGCCATGCAGTAATGTTAAGACTATTGAAATATGTCTAGTAGCGTTTTTATGAAGTCTGCACAAACAGCTTTTACTGAGCAAGGTTTTTCTCTGAATTAATTGACGACTCCTGCAGCCTGTATAAACAGATGTCATATCCTTGGTACAGAATATTATGCTTATCTATGGACATTATACAAGCACTGTACACTGATCCGCAGCTTACAGAGTTATAAGCCACAGAATTCTGTAAAAACACAATGGAAAGAATTTTTTTAAAAAGGTAGTCAGATTAAAGAATATGAGGTATAGAAATGCTGTTATTCCGGATAATTTTCCGATAAAATTTATGACCTATATTTACAAAAAAAGATTGTTTTACCCAAGAAATGTATGTTGTAGTCATTAATTTTTAAATCAGTGCTGAAATCAAAGCTTTTCTATTTATCTGTTCTTTCAAAGGATGCTGATAAACTTCAAGGACAAATGGCATCTCTAGAACTACTGAGGAACCTAATTTTAGTACAAATGAAATTGAAGAGCTTGTGCAAACGATTACCAGGCACCTTTGTCTCATGTTTGGAGCTGGCTTATTGAAAGGGGATTTCACAGATAAACAAAATGTATATTCAGTAAATTACCTAGGAAGGCTTTCAGTTTTTTCTTTGATTCCTCAAAGACCTGTCAGAGAATTAGAGTAATTCCTTGCCATAAACATTTAAAATCCTATGCTTTTAGTGGGATTTCAAGAACTATTTGGCAGGAACACTTCTAGGTGACTGCAACAGAAGTGGCATCAGAGTCACTTAGATCAGAGCTAATTTGAGAAGTGCTTTAGGACAAGGGCAAGAAATGGGACAGCTTTGGACTGTGCTGAAATGCAAAAGACACAAGCTTAGTCTATAGTCTACTTTTTAATTTACTGAATTTGCTGTTAACACATATAAGGAGTACTGTTTGCATCATGTATAGTATTAAGTGATCTTTCGTAAATATGGAAATAAATATCCTGCTTCATTGCCTGAGCACAAGAAGATAGAATTAACTGCCAGCAAGACTTGGGAAAGAGTCTGAGTCTTAAAGTCTGTGCAACTCAGCCCTGTTTGTCTTTGTGACAGTTAAAAAGCATGGATCAATTCTCCTCCCGCTCAGAGACGAAAATCCATCTGTCTTTCAAAGATGATGGACAACATTTATAGGTAAATTCTGAAATGGGAACATTTGTCTTATGCATCAAAGTCTTATTCAGAAGAAAGGAACAATTAGAGGAAAGGCGTTAGGTCTGCCCAGGACACATTTTCTAGAGAATTAGCAAAACATTGTTTTCTTTTAGCCTTGAGTAAAATATACCCTGTGAAAATGAGTAGAGTGAATCGATAGTCAACATGGCAGACAAATACACTGGAAAATCCCAGAAGAGGTGCCTGCAAGAAAAAAGAGATAACTCTCTTATCTGAATACCTAAACATGGATTCAAAATGCAAACTTCCCAGGTATTGCTAAGGTTTTTCATGAACAAATTGACTGAACCAACATTCTACACATTTTGTATTTAAATAGAAACTTTAAATAAAGTATTCAAAAGAACACTTTAGGTATCTATTTCATGTGTTTCAACAGTTTATTAAAATGAAAACTATCCATCTGTAAATAAGTATTTTTTCATGTAATGAAAATGGAAGATGAAGTAGGGAATTTAGCTGTTTTAACCTAAACCTAAAAGGATATCAGTACCTGATAGATACTGGAATCTTGCTTAACATATTACTCTAATGTATAATAAATTTATAATTTATATTAATATAAATGTAATACAAATATAAGTATAATAAACCTCATTTTGAAACAAGGAATTATACTGCAGGTAAGAAAAAGTATTATATTTAGTTTTTAATATTTTTTCATTATATTTATTCCCATTCATTTTCTGCTTAAGTATATGTGTTTATAATTCATTCCTTTAGCTCTACTGACTTATTTAATTGCACAATCCTAACACAAAAGTTACTGTATTAGATGATGAGAACAGCTTTATTTAGATTTTATGTTGGAAGTACTATCATAAAGTTCCTAACATAAATAATGAAAATTAACTCAGGAAAAGGATGAAGTAAAGAGGTAATGCTTGGCATTTAAAGTTACCCTAAAAACTGAACAGATCCAAAAGTAATATTAGTCCATTTGTTGCTGCAGCTGACTGAAGAAAATTCACTTGTAAGAATTCACTGAAATGTTCCCGACAGAAACAAGAAAATAATGATGCAAAACTGTAGTGTAATAGCTTCAGTCACTTCAGGTTGAGAGCACATCCGAACTACACAAAAAGCCATAAAGTTAACAAGTAACATGGTCTTGGACCACCGGCTCCAGGTGACCCTGCTTGAGCAGGGGGGTTGGACTAAAGGATTTCCAGAGGTGCCTTGCAGCCTGAGTGATTCTGTGATGCTGTAAAGCTTTTCATAAGCTTTGATATCATGAAATCGATGGGATTTCAGAAGTGCTTTGACATGCTTGCAAAGCACTTTTCCCTCTGTGGAAACACGCTTTCATGCCCTCTGGTGTTCAATAAAATAAAAAACATTCTCTCAGAACAATTACTTCTAAAATAATAACACATCCGTAACCAGGTAATTTTCTTCCTTTGGAGCAGTGCGTTCAGCTAGCTGCCACCAGATGTGTCTGTGTGGTGAGCTCAGCTGATCTTTCCGCTACACTGACAGTTTTGATGCACTGCCTGTGGTATCTCCTACATCTCTCACACATGCACAGATCATGTCTCCATATAGAGGGTTGTCCTAACCTGGAGCAAGTTCCTTCCCTGAATTCTTAAGAGCTTAAAACCCTCAGAAAATGGGGTTTAGACGTAGTTTTTAAAGGGAGCACAATGCCTAGCATTTACAAATATGAGCTGTGTAAAACTCAAAGTGCTTAACATATTATTATTCAATCTCAAAATTATTTGATTGTAAGGTAGGAGCAGTAACAAATAAACCATTTCAAAGTAAGCATGATTGCAGCAGCAAAGCTGACTTATGCTGGTCTTCTTAGTAGCTGGCGTTGAAATACAATTATTTTTTTTTAAAAAAAAAGCAGCAACCATCTGTACTTTACTTGCGTGTACCTCTTCAGTACTTCAAATTGTGAGGAATATTGGGACCATCTCCAATACACAATTCCCACACCAACTGCTGACATGCATGCCCAGCATGAATCATAAATTAAAAGTTAATTCAGCAGCTTGGGAATCAGTCCACCAGTAACAGTTTGTGCTCATTAAGAAAGGATCAAATCCTGAATGTATGAAAAGCAAAAAACCATACATTTTCAAGTTACAACATGGCTCAGAGTTTACTGGTGTCTTGCTCAAGGGCAGCTCTTTGTCACTGGCCATTTGACGTCCTCAGCATACAGCATCCCTGTCCCAGTGTGAAGGGGCACACTGCCACTTCCCAGCTCCCAGCCCATTATTCCAACAGCCAGGGATAAGTCTTCATATATACTTTAAAAAAACCCCAAACCAACCCCCAGGAATGTCACTTACCATGAAAATATCAATCTGAACCCCAAACCTGTTCAGCAGTAACACCCCTTCACTCTGTTTTATTACTAAAAAATGAATGGAAACTGAAGATTAATTCCAAACAAAAAAATCATTTTTAGAAAGAGATTTTGAAAGGGAGACAGTGAAAACTTCTTTTCCTGTCATACTCTCATAGAACTGAAAGAAAATGCTCATTTCTTTATATCCAACAAATTTTCAAAATAATTCTTTTGATAATGAAAATAGGAAAAGAACTATCAGCATTCACCTTGACATGAAGTTGCAAGACACAGACTGCCTGTAGAGAAGCCAGATACGGCTGTTCATCCATGATTATTTCCTTTCACATGAACAAGTGAATAACAGATTTGCATAAGGTTTTCTGCCCCAAGGAGTTAAGAGTAGAAAGTTGGAACAGGATCCAAATAGATTTGTTTTCTTCTTTTCAGAAAGAAAACATGAAAAACTATAAATGAGAACACATGGGAAAAAGAATTAGTAGTGCACATTCCCCAAACAGATAAATGCAGGGAAGGTATGTTTGGACAACCTCTGTAAAGGAGTTATGAACCCAGTGCCTTCTTCACATTATATTTCACTTTATAAAACCAGATCATATTGTCTTGCACTATACTCTCTTTTACTTATTCGTACAACAAAATGTGACTTTTTAGTAAATATATTTGTTCCTTAGCTTCACACATGAAATTATGGAGAACACAGTGTGTGTGTGGAAGCAGATAAATAAAGCCCTTTGTTCAGAAGTGGTATAGCACTACTGTTTCATGAGAAGACAAGGCCCAAGAGAAGAGCAATGTACCAGTCCTGGAGTCAGGTGCATCTAGGTGAACTTTCAAGTGTGCAGAAGATTTAATAAAGCCACAGGAAAGAAGAAGAAAGGGGCTTCACACAGAATATTGTAGTACTCCGAGAAAATAAGGAAAGCTGGAAATCTACCAGAAGAACTGTAAAAACAGATAGGAGTTAGCAGACATGGAAGGAATGAGAGATGTTATAAGAAGCACAGAGATGAAAGAGAAAGTATGACTGAAGATACCTCTAGCTTTAATCCACAAATAAATTTCTGGGGAAGGGAGGGGAGCAATTTCTATTATTTGTTTATAATATTTATTTTTGTATATTTTTTTCTTTCCAATTCATGGAAGAAACAGCTTCATTACCGTATATATATATTGGTGAGAGAGAATGATTGTGTTCTGTATTTCCACAATTTTCAGCAAAAATTATTTTTCCCTCACAAAGTGTTGATGAAAGCCCATACAAAAATCTAAGCTTTCCTCCCAGACTTACCTGAAATATTTTATGGGACTTTGACTTCATACCTTGGGAATTTGTGCTAGGCTTTTATAGTTGCATTAACTAGTACAGAAAATTTATTCATGCTAAAAATACAAATTTGGAACAAAATTGCTAGTACTTTTAAAACCACAAGGAAAATGAAAACGGAGATCTGAAAGTTCCTAGTGATTTTCAACATGGTATCATAACAGGACTTTTTTTCCCGTACTTGCAAGGTGTAAGTCAGCACTTTTGTTGCTCAATATTCTCAAATTATGTAGAAGTTGTGATTATACATTGTATTGCAAGGTTACATTTGAAGAAAAATGTTGAGTACTATGCTGATTTGCAAAATTAGTTGCCAGTACATGAAAACATTTTTATCAGCTTCACAATTCTGGAGAGCAGACAATATTTAGTTGAATGAATAAAGACATTTTGGAAATTAGTTCAATGATATTTCTGTAAATTGACAGTTGACTGTAACAGATGAAGCTGAGTCATCAGTCAATCATGGCTGAAATCAGGAAGTGCAGCTGTAGAGTACATTGATTTCATGTCTATTATGCTGGTAAGAAATCTTCAAGACATTTTACCATTTCTGATCAAATTTTAACTCAATAGTATCATCGAATAATTTTATCTACTTTATAACAAAAGGCTTTGCTGATTGTTAGTGTTCCTCCTCATTTTGTTATTTTGTCAATATTTCTGCTCATTAGAAGCCCAGATATTTTAAATATTTTCAACCACAAACTTTTCTGACAAATTTGCTTTAAGAATCAGTTGAAATGCATCTGTTATATTGGACATAAGTGAACAAAGTGTGATTTTCATAAAATACTAGTCTTTTGCTGTCTGTAGAGCTGTCTTTCCAAGATTGAGACAGATTCGTTGTGTCTGTCCACACCGTGCATTCACTGTCTTATTCTGGTAAAAATCTCAAACCTAATAAATTTTCAATACTGTTAGTATTTTGTCAGTGTTGTTGATTACCCTGCCCATCTGACATCAGATAGACAATGTCACCGCCAGAACAGGTGAAGGCTGCCTGGCTCACCTCAGATCATCATGACCTAGTCACTTGACAGCTAAAGACACCACTGAATGAAGGTAATCCCATAAACTCTGCTGAGTTTTACTCCCTAGTTTTAAGAGTTGAAGTTCCAGCAGGTTCCAAAATTATTATACAGCAATGTTCGTATAGCCATTATTTAACAAGAATAATGCTTTTCAACTAACTTCGAAGTAAAAGACAAAATTAAACACTGCCAGTTAAATAGTAATGCTGCAAAAACTTACTGGTTTCTCTTACAGCATCCTGCAAAAATGCAACATATTTTTTACAGGGAGATTCATCTTGATTTGAGGGCAACAATAATTTTTGAAGTACATAATGTGTCTAATGCTGTAATCACAATTAGATCATCTTATTCAAAAGATAATTTATAATTTAGTGAAACTGTCTTCAAGAGCAGCTGTTAGGAGAGTAGTAGGAGTGCCTTGGCATTTCAAATTCAAAGCGTACCTGTGCTTTTCTATGAGGTTCATCTGCTATGGTCTGGTAACTATGACTGATATTAAGCCTTCTATTTTAACAAAAATATTACTGTCCCTGTCAGCAAAAGCTTCTTACGTAAATCAAATAATACGCATTATTTTTTTAACATAATTGCCTCCACTTATGAATAATTACATTTAACAATTTAATTACGTGTTCATGAAGACCCACAATGCAAAACATTTAATTAAAAATCATCAAACCAGGACAAGAAAAAATTACTTTGTTTTCCAGGATTCCAGTTCAATAAATACTTATGAATCAAGCTTAATACTGCATGTCAGAAATGTTAGCAATTGGCTTCTGTGAGGGGAACAGAACATTGGAGCCACTTGATGTTTAATTTCTGGCTTTTTAATTCAAAATGTTTTTCATGTCTTTGTTTTAGACCCTTGGGATTATGTAGTTTGCTGTGTAGTAGACCACTTTTCACTTAATAAGAGCAACAATACAATGCTCACATATTGCATTGGCCACTTAGTTTTATGTAGTTTCTGTATTCTTTACAAAACTGCCTATCACACGACAGAATGAAGAAAATGGTAATTCTGTACTGTTCTGGTGACTGTGTTGGGAAATTTATTGGGCAAGATGGAGAATCCTTTATTCCATATCTACAATAACTCACAGGTCTAGGCAGTGTATCAACAAGCCGGGATTCAAAAATCTTCAAAGGAATTGGATTAGACAAACTCTCCCTTGTCCTTTGAGGTCCCTTATCAGATACTGGGGGAAAATACAGAGAACTCTTGTTTTCTACTAGACATTTGATTAATCTAATTAGCATGCCAGTTAAGATTTGTTAAATATTTCTGCTAGCTCACAATTCTGAAAAAATATTTACCTGGCTTTATTTCAAGCTGCTAAGATGCAAAGAGGACTTCTTGTTTTAAAGAAGCACACTGAGAATTGTAACAGATACATATACAATTGATACACGATTACAATATTATCAATACATATGCTTGAAGAAAAATCAGGCTACATGAAAATGACTATGACTATGAAAATTACCTTTGTCCTCCTTGTATATGTGCGTTGTGCTACAATCTTTAAGGAAAGGACCTCATACACCTTTTGCCCACTGAAGTCTACGCCCTCAGCTAAGATGGAGCTGCAGAGAGGAACGTATGGACAGATAAGACAAGAAGACAGGAATGTCTCATAGCCATGTAGTAAATAAGATGGGAAATCTGATAAAATGAAGAATTACCTTATTATCTAGGAAATTGTATGCAGAACAAGATAAAGTCATAGCAGTTATATGTTCCTCATATCCTGGCTACCTGAGTTAACTTTGCTAATGTGCTGAGTTAGTTCATAAACACAGATGAAGCTCAAGAAACCTTTCTGTGAACAAGTGCAGAAATTCACTATAGGTCTTTTGAGGCATACAAACAAGTACATAAAATTAAGAGTGAAATTTTGACCTTACTTTTGCTCTATTCAGTACCCATTTACAGAGAGAGAACAGTATTAGTCCCTCATCGATCCGTTCCCATTGTGAAGAAAAATAACTTCTGTTGTACAGTACTCAAATATTGCAGCAATGAGCCACGGAATCACACATTAGGTGGAGGGGTCTTAGAAAGCCGCTTCTCCCAGTCTCCTGCTGGAAAATGGGCTATCACCAATACTGAATAATCCAGCCATGATTATGTCTACTTGAGTCTGAGAAAGCTCCAAAGCTGAAGATCCGACAGCGTCTCCAGGTGTCAGATGGAAGCACTGCTCTACCCTCCCAATTGAAAAAAAGAATAAAAATACTATGTCAAAATCAGATATAAAGCCCCAAAGCCCCAGTTTGTGACCATTGCCCCTGTTTAGATCACTGTTCACTATGAAGAAGAGCTTGCTATGTCTCTCTTTGCAACTATCCTTCATTAGCTGTTGTTAGCTTGTTACTAGCCGCAGACTGTTAGGCCCCTCCTTAGTTCCTCTCTTTCTACTTGAGTAAACTCGAACCTCTCTTCACTCCTCCTTGCAAGCTCCCCTACTGGATCTCTGATGGCTGCTCCAAATCCCTCTTTAGAGTCCCAGAACTATTTCAGGGACTTCAGTCCGAGGAAGTATTTCAGTAACTCACAGGTTATGATGGAAATAACTGCTTCCACAGATTTGCTGGCCACAGGCCTCCTAATGCAACTCAGTATGCAACTTGTTTTGCTCATGATGAAAGTGTGCTATTAGCTCATATTCAACCAGATGTCCATCAAAATCTCCAGGTGCTTTTCAGTAAAATTGCCAGATAGCTATTTACTCCCTGCCTGGGTTATTCTGACCCAGCACCACGTACTTCCACTTACTGAACTTCGTAAGATTAGCTCAATCCTACTGTCACCAACAGCACGTGAATTGCTGACATTTGTCATGTTAGTCACCTCCCTTTTGCCTCACAAACCAAAATGCCTCCTGGACATGCTTTGCTTGTTTTGGTATACATATAGCCTTACTTTTATTACTTTAAAGTCCAAAAGGTATTTATTAAGCAAGTTGAGTCTGAATTAAAATACCGAATATTTAAAAGTTATGAATAATTTAGTGCTGTGTTTTATGCTATTTCCACATTATTTTGAATTTAAAAGACTGAATGAAAAAGGTCAAGTTAACGTCAGACTGATAACCAAGTAGTGACTCAATTTTCCTGCATTGTTAAAGTCGGATAAAAAGCTGTTTAATTCTTAAAAAACCTACACATGCATTGGCAGCAACCCATACTTTACATATGCATTTAAACCAGCAACTCTTAACTATAGATGTGCCATTTTGTGCCACGGATAATTATTTTTCATTCTTAAAAATGAAACTTTTATCTTCAAGGATAATTCTGGGATCGCCAATCTTTCCTCTTTTAGTAAATAGGATCTCAGGGACTGGAAAACCCTCACAGCACTTTTTCAATCTCAAAACGGACTCTGTTTGCAGCAGTCCCTATACACGCACAGAACAAAGGCAGCAAACTTTCATTTCATAAAATGGATATTTTGGGATATTATTTTGCAGAGTATTAAAAACAATTTTGATTTCTCGTCCAGTGTTCTATGTTATTTCTGGTAAATCAAGAAACTGTTTTAGATAGCTTTACTTGTTCCTATTGCAAATGATGAAGGATGAAAAAAATCTATTGTTTCAACAGGAAAAGAATTTGCTTCACTTACTTTCAGTTATTTAAAAGTTAGTTTATTTTGAAATATTTTCACTAATCTGTGTATAGTAATGAACAAAGAAAGGCATCTTGAAGAGGTCATTAATTTCACTAGTCTTAAAGGTCAATTTTGGACAAAACTTTGGAAGTACGCTTCTCTTTTCAATACTCACAAAAGAAATTTGGATGATTATTAACAAGGATGCTTGGATTTTAAATGACTGGGTTGGGAGCTGAATCACAACCCAGCTGATTAATTATTAGGATGTAGCTACATTAATTAATTTCTTTTGCTAGCTCAGTCCCTTTTCTTCAAGCTTCTAATCTTAAAAACACATTATTTTTTGCCAAAGAAATTACTTAAGAACCACATAAAAAGGATAGAAAGTTAATTTGGAATTATGAATATCAATCCTTTTTTCATTTTTAACCAATATTTCAAAATTCTTTTCTTTACTGTGGAATACTGGATTGCAGAATATGTATTCTCCACATATCTCGCTACACAGAATATCAAATACATAGTGTTTCTTCTTACTGTAAGCACCTTTTTGTCAAACAACTCATTATGCAGAGGATGGAGGATTAGGTTTTTCATTTTCCAAACAATAATCTTTTCAGCCAGTTTATCACCCATTTTTAAATTCTCAGTACACATGGTTCTGTCATTGCCTTGCAAATGAGGGATTGGGAATGGGGCATTGTTTGGTTTTGGTTCTTTGCCGGGTGTGGGAAGAGAGAGGAATTGGGCCAGGAAGTGTCTGGCTGTTCAAGCTCTAAAATGCCACAGTATCATGGGAGAGGCGAATACAGCACTAGAGACTCATGATGTACCTATCCCAGATGAATTATCATAAAGTTTGCTCTTTCTCATTGAGACAGCATATTCTGCTGTGATAAAACAGCAGAACATGTCCCATTAAAGCTGTCATCTTGAGGATGGCATATTTAGTGACAGTCCTGGTATTTCCTTGTGTTTGATATTTCCTTTGGGAGATGCTATTTTGTGATAAAGAATCCACATTTCTAATAATTTTATTTTGTGAAGCTGAATGCTATTTCCATATAACCTTGAAAATGCTCTTTTCAGCAGTTCAGATCCGGCTTCCCTTTGATAAGTAACATTTCTTCAATAGATGTTTTATTTCAGAGAGCTGCCATATCACACGTTTCGACAATCATCAGTACTAAGCACGTCTACCCCGTGCATTTACTTTCTCATCAGTAAGACAATAACTTATCTCAAAGTTCAGCAATGGTATTTCTTATTATCACTTCTTATTATGAGTCACTGTGACACCTAGATCCCTTCAAAGTGAACTAGGGCTCTGGGTTGTTAGGTGTGAACCAAGAATATTCCAGACACAGACAGGCTCTTATATTCAAATAATTCCACTGGGCCAATAGATTAATCAATCAATATCAGTAGCAAAAATGTATCTAAATTTATTGAAGTCAATATTTGTGTCTTCACACTTTTTTGGAGGAGTGGGGAATACAGCCTTTTATAAAGTGCTTTTACGTACACCTTGCAATTCAACAGCAAATCTTTGGTTTTCCAAACTTTCTTGATTAAACTGAGCATTATCTGCAGAATTATCTATTTCTTCAACATCTCATAAGCAGAAAATACACTGACATGATTGCTTTCCCGGCCCCAAAAGATGTATTAATGATGCAATCTAATAACAGCAACATTTTAGGAACCACTGTTAACAAGTATCAGAACAATAGTATCATCTGAGTGATGTTTAGGTGACAAGAAAAAGCATTTTATTAAAAAGTTTGAAGAAACACTTAAGTCATTATGCCATATTCTATTTAGAGGCTGTTATAGGGCTTAATCACAACAGCACTAGAGCAGATGAAAATGAAAGGTGTGTGAGCAGTTGCTGTAATACAGAGGGCTATATTTGTTGTGTGGACAAATCCTGGAGAAAATTTGAGTTGTTTAATGAACCAGCAGGAACAAAGAACTCTTTTTCTTCAAATTATTATATCACTCAAAACCAACTACAGTATGCCCATGAAAGAAAGAGAAAAAAATTCTACCAGCAGAAGAGAGCAGAATGACCAGAAGTGATTGTAAATACAAGTAATCATATCACAATTTAGAAACTGAAAAGCATAATAACAACCCACTTTATTTTGGTTTTTTTTTTTTTTGGAAGGCAACTTAGCAAAATCTTAGCTGTAAAGAGCAGCAAAGAAAACTAATTTCCGTTGTAAGTACTTAAGATTTTCAAAGCAATATAAGGCAGACTGCAAAGAAGAAATGAAGCAAGAAACAAGAGACACAAAGTTCAAATGACTGAACTTTTTGTAGTTCTCCATAACAGAGAAAGCCATAACAGAATGAGCAAGTAGGACTGAAACAGCATGAGAGGTACCTCAATACATTTCCTCGAAAATACACGAATAAATAGCAAGAATTTGGCAGTATTACCAGTCCTTGTAGCCAGTAGTGAAACAGGAATCCCTCATACCTAGGCATCTAACCCAAACTAAGCTTTTTCCTAAAACAGTAAATAACTGAAGGAGTCTTCATATCGTCTTAATATTTTTACCTAAGACACCAAGCACATTTGGCTCTGGAATTAAGCATTTGCTAGCTCAAAGGAGGACACGCGAAAAACAAATGCTTGTATTGTCCACTCTTCTGTTCTGCATGTATGCAACTCCTTTAATGCTAATGGCTGATATGCACCCTTATCAAGTCATGAACTTGCCCCAGAACACGAGCATCTGCTTTAAATTTCCTTGCTTTTGTTGATTGGTCTTAGGCATAAAGCTATTTAAATGTACATTTCCATTACTAAATTAAAAAAAATAATAATGAAGGTCTGCTTATCTATTTGCCAACATTTGTTGCTGGTTCTCATTTATTTTTTAGAAGATATTTGTTAGCTGGTATATCAAATAAGCTTTTCTAATACCTTATTGGTTGTCGCTATTTGATGTTGCTTTTATTGAAAAGTACTAACAGGTTAAGGAAAATACAAAATTGTACTACATGTTCACACAAACCATACATCTTATAATTTATCAGGACTCTTAAGAATCTCAGTGGACAGCTTCCCAACATTCTTAATTCTGAACAGTGAATATAAATTGTAAATGCATGATTTGAGAACAATGGTATGATGGATATTTTCCAGAGGAGTTATAAAACAGACTAGGAGTATTAAAAGTAGAAACAAAAAAAGCCTGGGACCATATCATACAAAGACCTTTTCCATGTGAAAGAAGCTATAGCTATAAAACTGAGTATTGGAACATGTAAAAGAAACCTTAGCTGAGTTTTTGTATGATATAAGGGGAGATAAAGGGACAAATTCAAACCTATGACTCAGCTCTTAATCAGTTTTTGAAAGCTTGCATCAACTTTGACAAAATTACTGGTCTAGAAAATTGAAATGTATACTATACTGGGCCAATTTCTGAGGCACTGTGATCTCATTAGTAGAAATATGTGTAGATTAACTTCTCTTGGACTTTCCTTGAAAATTTTTCAGTTACATTAAAGTAACTTTATACATCTGCACTACTCCCTTAAATGACTCATATGCCAACAGGAATGTTAGCAGCTGAAGAACAACCATTAGCTTATCTTTTAGACAAGCCTGAGGTGAAAGACAGTGATGTATGTGCATTGGGTCTGGTTGAGACAGTTGGTTTTCCCCATAGCAGCCCTCGGAGCGCTGTGTTTTGCAGTGGTACCCAGAAATGTGTCAGTAACATACCTGTGTTGTGGAGGGCTGGGCCACGCTGGCACAGCACCAGTGCTGGCACTCCAGCATGCAATCCCTCCATCAGTAGGCTGTGGAAGGGCAGTACCATGCAGGGGACACAGCTGGGATGGCTGACCAAAGGTTTATTCCATGCCATATAAGATCCGCTCTGCAGTAATAGCTAAGAGAGAGGAGGAGGAACAAGGAGCATTTGCTATTTATAGTTGTCTTCTGAAGACACCTCTATGTGTACTGAAGCCCTGCTTTCCAAGAACTGGCTAAACATTGCCTGCTGATGGGAAGTAGAGAATAAAATAAATTTTTTCCTTTGCTTCCATACAACCTTTGCTTTTCCTTAATTAAACTGCTTTTATTTTGACCTACAAGGTTGTCCATCTTATTTTCACCCCAGAGTGTTCTGCTGAGGCAAAGAGTGGTAGAGCTGCTTGGTGGGCACCTGGCATCCAGCCGTGGTCAACTCATCACAGTATGTTAGCAAGAGTAGTAAGTGTTCCAGACCACATGCAGAATCCACATGGCTGGCACAACAACAATCCCATCAGATAAAAGGCTTCACATTGACTGATAACTGCTGTCACTCAGCATGCTTATTGTTGCCCATCGATTCCATATTTCACCTTCCCTTTATGGATTCCTATAGCCCATCACAGGAAGCAAAGCTCAGTCAGCAGCTCAGCCCAATGACCACTGTGATAGCTTGTTTATGCAATTCTCCCTCAAATACATTCAATACAGCCCGTTATCAGCCATGTTCTGCTTCACGCAATTGAAAAAGCCAAGACAGGTGAGAGGGTGTGGGGTGTTAATGGCATCCTCTTGCGTGCAAGCTGGCTAATTACCACACTGCTGCTAGGAGATCTGGTTACAAGTGTATTAGGAAACAGGTATGCTTCCATTGCTGCTTCTTGCATTATTGTTTTGCATTATTTTTTGTAGATTATAAATAGAAAGGTTAAACTTCCATGGTGTTACTGGTTATTAACCAAGTTTTAATATTCTAAAATATTTCTTCATAGTGAAGAAACAAAAGAGACTAAATAAAATTTGTCAGAGTATTAAATTAATTCTGATCATTGTGGCTTGCAAATAATTTGTACTGATATCCTGTTATTGCAAATAAATAAGTATATATTTTTTTTCCATATAGTTAAAGTCTTTTAAAGACTGAAGACTTTCTTAGTCAAAGTTTGGGAATTTAATCCATGAATATATTCAACTGCTTTTTTGACCCATGACTCAATGATCACATCTCCTTTGATGAAGATTTCCATAGCTTAACTATGCATTTCATGGAGAGGTGTCTCCCTTGGTCTGTTGCAGAACTGCTCCCTACTCCTGACCAGTGCTTTGTCATTGTTCTGAAAGAGACACCGAGTAGCTGTTACACAGCCATAGTCTTCATAATCTTTCTGATACTTCCCTTCTTTTCTGAGCTGAAAAACTCTGTTCAGTTGCTCAGATTTTCCTGCTTTTCATCAATTATGCTATCTTTTTCTGTAGCTTTTTCAACTACTCTGTTTTTGAAATCAAGAGAAATCAGAGCAGCTAACATTCAAAACATGACCATAACACAGCTGTAAATAACAGCATAAAGTTTCCCTTTCTGTTCCTTACACTTTTCATCATAATTCTGGATATAATTTTCTTCTTTCGCTGCTAAACAATGCTGAGATAATGTTTTCAGGGAGCAATTAAAACAGCAATATTTTGTTTCTGAATGCAACTTGATAGTTCAGAGCCCTAAAGTTTGGTTAGTTTTTTTTTTGCCTCACGTCTTAATCTCATATTTATCTGTTTTTACTTGAACCTGTTGTTTTGTTAGATATTCAGCACACTGAACTCCTTCCCAAGCTTGTTTCTGTGGGTACACTTGAGATGGAGTATCACCACTGGGTTTGTTATTCACCACAACCTACAAGTTCTGTCCTAATAGCTGTCTGCACAGCTGCCCAGCTATTTACACAGTCTGTTCTTTCTTTCTAAACACTTTGTACTTGTCTACACTGAATTTCATCTATATTTGATCTCAGCTATCCTGCTAAGTCTTTTGACCCCTTCTCAGATTGTCATTCAAGTACTTCCTATTTCACCACTTAAATCAAGATTTTCACACAAGTTCATTTAATTCACCCTACTTGACATTAAACGTTTGCTATTTTCTGAAAATACGTTTAAATCAGATGGATACTCGGTTTGTACTAATTTAATCAAACCACATTAACTGGTTTGCTTGCAAGGCTCTTGCAAAATAGTACAATACATTTTCCTATGATTTTCCTTAATACTAGTCCAGATATCCTGCTAAAGAAGAGCATCACACTGGTTGGACATAAATTGTCTTGGTCCAAAAAGCCTGTCAGGGCTTCTTTACAACTTAATTTTCTGCTAGGTGCATATAAATTGATTGTGTGATAAATCATTAACTAACCTTCTCAGCACAAAAACTAAGGCTCAAACATGCAGCTAAGCTTAAAAGGTGTTCATTCTTTATCAAAGCCTGACCATTGTGTAAGCTTTTAGGCTATCAGAAGCCACAGGCTAAATGCTTTAGTTTTAAATTCTGACAGGCAATAAATTATATCATCTAAAAGTTAAAAATAGCAGAAGGTACTTCTGCCTCACTAAATTGGACAGTGAATTAATACACAGGGCCAAATCCAGACATGGCTAGTGTTCAAAAATTGATCCACAAATACATCAAACATCTATTTCAATGTTAGGAGCTGAACAGCTGGCTGAGAGCACTGACTGAGAGTTTATCTGGTTTTACTTTGTGGCTGTGTGTCTGTCCAAGCTCTCAAATCTCACTAGTGGAGACTGAAGCTGAGGTACTTTTTCCTTCTCAATGCAAAAGGCTAGAGTTGTCATCAAAGGTCAGTTAAAATGAGGTAGCATAGCCCTCTGCCTCAGCCATCAAGATGACTGCTGTACTTCAGCCAGCTTTTCCCTTAACCGTTAAGGATGGAGCCTTGTTTGTCCTCATTATTTCTCTTGATCTACCTCACTGTATGGAAAAGCAGAATTCGCCCAATTATTTAGGTCATTTCTTAGACACTTTCAGTTAAAACTATTAGGAAGCATGCCTGTCAACAGTCTAAAACTGGCTGTTAGGGACAGAGCTGCTTTTCTTTTATGACTGAAACAGCATTTTACATTCTCACTGGTAGAATGACAGACTTCAAATTTGAGAACTTTTTCTGGCACATTCCTGTGTGCATAAATCCACCATCAACCATTGGTGTATTTGCCTGAAATACAGTGTTACCTAAGCCAGGTCATTTAGGAAATATCAATACTTGGTTTCAGAACATTGCTTTCAGGGAAGAGAAAGTCTGAAATCAGACCTTACTTTCAAGCTAAATTAATAGAAAGAAAAATTACTTAGTTGGTCTTACTCTTTCCCCCCTCAGGCAGTGCTATTGACTATGCAATATTTAATAAATGATTAGTGAACTACATTCTAAATGCAACAGGCCATGTAAACTTCAATAATAGGTCTCCTGGACTTACTGCTATGACAAAAAACCCCAACCATTTATTTCTAAACTACTTTGATAGTGCGTGTAAGTTGTTGTTAATCCCTGAAAATAAACAGTGCCATCATTTGTTTGCTGGGCTAATTCTGCCTATGTTGTTCAGTTGCTCCCTAACCAGCTAAACACCATCCAGGACAATAGAGGATGAGGTAGGAAAGGGAATGGGAATTTTACCATAAGGAACAGCATCATAAGTCAGATGAGGATCTTTCTCAGTTTGCCACTACACTGATTTGACCACACCATCTCCTACTAAAGCAACATGTATTTCCAATGCTCCAGAACTTTAATTTCAAAAATAATCTATCTAATGGAGAGTTACAGCAGGGAAAACTGAAGGAATATGATACAGTTTTCATATGATGAAACAACATACTTTAAAATTACACCAAAATAAAAAGCAGTTTTTAGAGACTGTTTCAGACAGAATAGAGTACTAAAATGTTACAACACAGGACCTGCTTGTGAAATGAAGTTGCCAACTCCAAACAAGAACAGAACAGTGACACAGGTTAAGAAATATTAATGATAGTGTCTAATATACAAGTTTTGTATAAATATCAGACTAGCCAAGAGCTCATTAAGTTGTCACTTCCAGCTCTACCAGTCCACCAGAGCACTGCACTAACAGTGTCTAACAGTGTATACGATACATTGTATTTAAAAGAAAAATATTTTCCCACTACATGTTGGATATAATTTCCCTCTGGGTGGTTTTTTTTTTTTTTATTTTTCAATAGAAAAGAAGGTCTTCCTTCTTGGAAGCTCTTGGATGAGCTTCACAACATGGTTCACTGTATATTGGGACTCACTGATTGTTTCATTCTGCTTCTATGGACATGAAGATGCAACTAAAACATTGACATTAGTCTAAGTCCTAACCACTGTGTAATTACAATTCAAACATTTAATGGATATTGTTACAAAATGATGACTAGCTTGGTGATTTGACAAAATGTCCCATTTATAATGAGTGTAGCAGTCCAATATCAGAAACAATCTTCTTGCTTCAACTGGTAGTATTGTGATGCTGGAATTTCATCCTATTCCAGAACAGAACACTAATGCAGAAAATTCAAGTGACACAAAATTTTAAAAGTCTTGCACTTTAGGTTAGTTGAAATGTATTCAGTATTAAAAACCTGAAATGTGTATCTTATTTCATTTGTTGTTGTTGTTTTTTCCTCTTGGCCTGTGGAAGCCTTATGATATAAAAATCTAAAACCAAAAATCTCCCTTGAAACAAAAATTTAACACATTTCTTCCTAAACACAAAATGAAATTATCAGTTTGAAAATCTTCAAGGTATCTGGTGTTACACAATTCTGTAAAAAGTTTTCACTTTCAAGATACCCTGGGAAATATCCAGCTAGCACTATTGAAATGCAGAAATACTTGTCTCAGTTTTGGTAACAGCCATGAAAACAAGCATGATGTTATTTCAAAATGTATATATTTGTGAGTGTGTATAGAAGTTTATATGTGCACATATAAGTGATTGGTTTTTTCTCTAAAAAGAGACCTAAAGTTATTGAAATAATTCATAGTTCTAACTCCACAACCAAGATATATCTACCTCTCACCTCCTGTGAAATGTGAAAGATGCCATTATTTCCCCAAGCCTTGATAATACTTTACATTGATGACAAAAACAGTCAGCTGAGAGACTTCCTGTGTGTCACAGAACAAAGAGTGTGAGCTTTGAGAAAGACTCTTGTATCTCTTACACCCACTGAAAGCAAGAATAAACAAATGCTACCTAATAGCAAACAATACCCCTAAATATGCTTCTATCCACACTTCTGTGTGCTTTTTTCTATTAGCAGTGAAAAGTCTTGTTGCAAATCCTCACTCAGGAAGACTAATTTGGTGTGTTAGGAGGTAGACACATTCTTAGCAACCCAGTCATCTTAAATATTGCATCGTCTAATTCAGGTTCTGGCTTCAAAGTTACAATAATTCTTTTCATTTCCACTATATAAATACTCCCATTCACCTTAATCCTTTTAAATATTTTGAGTTCTACTCTCTCACAAGCTCTTAAATAATACTTGGCACCACAAAACTAATAATTATATTCTACTTAGCAATTCTTCACCTACTATTTTTACATGTCCTCCTCAAACCAATGCACTGAAAATTATGACCCATATACATGTTGTGTGTATTTCAAATTAAGTTGTATGTAGCACCTCTTCTCCCTGAAAGAGACAGCAAGTAGTCCCAGCTGTAAGGAGTACAATCTTGCACTGTTGTTTACATGAGTTTTCTATAGAATGTGAAACAACAGGGAAAGAGCAATGAAATTGTTTGGCATGTGGAAAATCTTCAATTCCTAATACTATTTGTAGTTGGTTTTAAACTGATTTGGGTTTGAGCTCTCACAAAAAGAAGGAGAAGACTGGATAGTCACACAATGCATCAACTTCTTACAAAAATCCTGAGACTAAAGTGCTACATCAACTATAGTAAAGGTTAAAATTTTAACTAGAATAGTTATTAAACAAGAGAGCGTCATCTTTCTGAAAGGCAGTAATGCAGTAGACTCCAGATTAGTGTGACACCTTAGAAAGGCCTTGGAGATGGAGCTTGACAGATACATCACACCATATTCAACAGATGCTAGCACTGGACTCCATGTTCTTTAAAGATAGCTGAGACTGGAATACATTTCCCATTATTAATACAGGGTCAGGGAGGAAACTTCTCTGGCTTGCAGACACAAATGAATCACTGGTTGTAAAATCAAGTTATGCATTTTTACAAGATCATTTGTATTTCACTATTGGTTTGTTTTTTCTCCCCAATATAGTCACCAGCTCTGATGAAGTTATATTGATATGTACTTAGCAAAGACTGACATTTACATGGTGGAAAATCATTTACAGACCAGAGAAATATACCCTTCCAATACCAAAAACCACAATTCAGGCTTTAGCCTGATACTATCTTAGGACAAGGAAATATAATCTTGGGAAAAGTTATGTATTACACTAATTTTTGAAACTGTAAACAATTAACAGCATACTCAAGAGGAAAGTAGATTTTGCAAAAAAATCATGGTGCTCTCTAAGGATCCTAATTTAAAAGAACTCAGAATTTTCTTATTAGTTTGGTTAGTTTTTTAAGAGTATTTTTTGAAAATTAACATTATCAGAAATATTTTGGAAAAGCACAATTTTTTTTTTAAACTGGAGAAAGGTATTCATTGGAGTTTTCACAGTAGATTTTTCATTCTCTGTGTCAAAGTTTGTTTTTTTCTATTTAAAATCTCCATATAAACTTGTCATTTCAATAAAAAGTACTATGAATACTGTGAACTATATAAGCACATGAAGGACTTTGGATAATAAATATTGATTTCACCTGAAATCACTTTTTCGGTAAGGCAGCTGAATAAAAGATAATTTCTTCTTTTGGCAATTTTTTTCATTAGAATCTCACCTTTTACTCAAAAAAGCCTCTGCTAAAACACTAATCAGATATCAGCATTTCTCTGATCTGACATGGAATTTTACATCTTTTTTTTTTTTCTCAAATCAGACAAAACTGATTTTTTCGCACAAGAAGTTTTAGTAAGCATTTCAATTCCATTAATAAAGAAATTTTCACTTCAAGTCACAGCTCGAGAAATTGAACGGAAATTCTGCCACACTGAACAATATGCAAAAGGCTGTTGCAGGTATTTTGCTAAAATATGTAACAAATATATTCCAGAGAAAAAGATAGAAAACTTTCAATGTAGCACACAATATCTGACAAATTAGATTAAGAAATGATTTGTCACTGATCAAATTCCTAGTATATTTTTTCTTGAAATTTAAAGACAATAGCCTTAGATACTTGTATTTAAAAAAATAAGTAACCTTTCATCCCTGAAAAACTTCCTAATTATTGGTAACTGCACATACATACTTTCTGCTCTGTATTTATTGCTGTTACTTGGTATTGTACCCTTTTCTTTTTTCATTACCCTTCTCTTCCATGATTCAATATTGAACACACAAACAGTGAAATGGTTTTTATAACACGCCCCTTCTCCCCCTCTCTCTACACACAAGCACAGAAGGTTTAAAGGCAGCAAGCTGTAGACAATGGAAACACTTTGCTGAAGAATAATAAAGTCTCATACCGTCTCTGCTGTTTAATATCAATTGGCTTGTTAATAGCATAAGGCGATCCATGAGTGCAAGCATTCTGGAATCTAGCCACTTCCCCCAGAGTCAGGTGATCACAGCTAGGTGGTAAACTCATTTTATCCCAACAGAAGCAGCACAAGACTAACAGCCCAAAGGATGCACTCCTGGGAAAACTGGAAACAAAACGTTACATAATCAACGTCATTGAAGTATGCTGCTCCAAAGGAGCCAAGCAGTCCAGTGCCTGGAAAGCAAATGTTCCTCATCTCAGCTATGTCTGTCACCCTCATGGATGCAGGAAGTTGGCTGTTTATTCCCACCCAATCATACTCCAACCAATTACTGATTAAGTAGATAAAGCAGAAAGTCACACAGGAACAGTTTCCCTCACCCGTGGGCACTTATCTTTTCTCTAATAATTTTTGCGGGTTTTTTCTTTTCTTTTCTTTTTTTTTTTTTTTGTGTAGACAGACCATAAGCACAGTTTAATCAGTTAAGATCAGTATCTGAAAAAGCTACAGACTGAATTTACTTTGAAGCAGCAGGTGGGCCAGGAGAGATGCTTTTGCATATATCAAAAGATCACAGTGGGAGGAGAAGGATCTACCCACTGGTACACTTGAAAAGGTCAAATAACTTTTATGATGTGAACTCAGACTGATTAGATTTGCTCTACAAATTATTTCAGAATTTAATTTCTATAAAGACAAAATTATGACCATATAATTTATTTTATATTTTATGAAGTGTTATACTCTGTGGTATGCTTCTTATTGCATAACAAAGCACTTTCCAGTAACACAAAGTAACCAAATGTGAATAACCCATCTAAGAACCTATTCTGTCTTGAAACAATAGGAATATATAAAATTGTTCTCTCATAAAATATAAGATATTTTATATAATTCAGCAACTCAAAATCATCCATGGAATTGCCTTTATTTATGAAATTACATCTACTTGGCCTCCACTATCTCAGTCTTTTTGCAGTGCTCTTAGAGGCCCCAACTACAAAAAAACCGCAGAAAAGTAGTACCACAATGCTACTTTCACACACAATCAAATTATGAAGTGCATTTTACACTGCAGCCTGAGAATCTGAGGGATAAAACAGATTTATGTTCAGCACAAAAAAGATCTCTGTCACAGAGAACTGGAAAACTGGGGGTATATTCTGTAAATCATATATAAGTATTATAAGCACCTCAATCTATCTGGCTAATATTAATCCTCTTGAATTGCGGACATTACATCAAAGGAGGCTGCAAAGGTGGAAACCTGACAGGAAACAAGACAGAAAGAAAGATAGGGCTCCTTGTGGCAACAATGGACGGGGCAGTGCTCCCAAAAGGGGAATACCCCATGCCTGGCTCCAGAAGGGGTGGCAACATTTACCTTTCCCAGGCTGCAGTCCTCTAGAGAAGGAAAAAGAAGCGAAAGGCAAGAACGTGCCCACTATATGTCAGCGAAAGCAGACACGTAACAGAGACATCCAACAGAATGGGAAGCAGGATGCCTCCTACTGGCACTGCTAAAATGAACTGGAATCAGGGGGTCAAAATTTCAGATGCGTCAGATGGGTGCAATCTGGCCTGCAATCAGAATGCAGCTGCTTCATGTGCTGCCACCCTGTGTTTTGCTGAAAACAGATGCAATTTGTCATGGACCTTTGGCAGGTGTCAAAGTCCTCAAAGGACTTTGTTAGGTGATGAAAAAAACAGGCGAAAGGTGGACAGCCGTCTATACCATATCCTTTCCTTGCATCTAATGCAAACAGAGAAGTGTAACACGTAAGACTTTTTATAGGTTGTTCTTAATGCTATTTGTGCCCTGAAACTGTTTTGTCTGTATAACTGAAGTATAATTTTGCATGCACAGCTATTATAAGATTGAATTTGATCCAGGTAAACTTTATACTGCATTAACAGACACTGTAAGGAAAGAGGAGTGCATACTCTTGGCAAGATGAAAATGACTGAAGTGAGCTGAAAATCTGCACTGGTCTTTTATATCTGAGATTAGTATAAGGCTACATCTGATTCTACCTAGGATATAAAATACCAGCTGTTAAAAATCCTTTAGAAACTACTTCAGCTTTGTACAACAGAAAGCTAAAGTAAATAAATATGTGTAACCTAAGCCTCAAGTAGCCATTCTCCAACATGCAATTACAGCTACTATGAAAGAAAGAAAAACATACTGAAAAGCAAGCAATCTGAATCCACTCCTTATTAGTGCTTTACTTTAGTTAAGAAAGGAAAAGAAAGGAGAAAAAGGTAAGGAAAGCAGGAAAATCTAATAATTTAAGAATAATCAGTTCAAAGTAAAGTAAGAGGATTTTTCCTCAGTTGTGACTTGCTTATTGGGTTCTTGTTTGGGGTGGTTTTTCTGTTTGTTTGTTTGTATTTGGGATTTTTTGTAAGTTCAACTAAAGACAGTTGTAAACCAAACTTTTTATATATGGAACAGTTTCTTTCTTGTTAATGAAGTGAAATAGTTTCTTTCCATTTCATAATGGGTACATACGGACACTGAAATATATGTTCTAGACACAAAATTGATTTAATTTATGCACTGAAGATTCTTCACCGAAGAAGGAACTAAAGTGGGCACAATAGCACTTCAGGAGCCATGCTGTGTCAGTAAATTCTTCATTGCAATGCTGATGCCTCTACCCCAGCCACCAGGTTGCCCTCAATGACATTGGACCAGAATAGCTGGGAGGCTCCAGTCTTCCTCCCAGTCATCCATCCATATTTAGAGGCCATGATAATTTATGGGGAAACTTATGGCAAATGATGTCTTCCCATATCATGGTCTGTGGTCACATGTGGGATGGAATACATCAATTGCAAAGCACTTTCTACAAATCTGAACAGCCCATTGGACATAGCTATTTTTATCTTATTTGGGTAGATTTAAAGTATGGAGCTATTATAATTTTGAAGTCTCACTGATATCTGATATGATCCATGGAACTTTTGTTTTACCCAAGAACTCTTTTGTTCCTCAGTGAAAGACAAATCTTTGAAACAATACACTAAACACATCTTCAGCTTTAACACCTTAGTAAAGTATGCAGCCAGAAAACATGAACTTACCTTGACATAATGTTTCCAAAATAATGTGTGTGGAGGTAACTAGACTGCATTCAAGTTACTCGCAAGGGAAATTTCAATGGAACAGTTTCGCACCAAGATATATCAAAGACATTTTGAGATTGGATTGACTTTTATGGAATTTTAGCAGAAAAATTAAAACAATTTAATTTTGACTTTTTAAGAGCCATCTAATTTTTTTCATGAAGATGTGGTTTAGAGTATTTCACAATATACAAAAGTTCTCTAAAATCAACATTTGTGTGAAATAAATATCTTCAATTTTTCAATCTGAGGCATTTAAATTCATATAAAACTAATCTGTCTGAGATTTTCCTGTGTGGACAGATATTGATATTCTGGGTTGCCACACAGCTTAATTTAAATATCTCAAAACTCCTGACAAAAACAAAATGAAACTTAATTGTAGTTTGTGCCCATGATATAACTGAAGATTCAAGTATTACTCAAACATCTTCCTATTTACTTGTCTTACAAACAGTTTTTCAATACTGTTTTTGAATGTTTAATTTACAAAAGCTACATTTTTATTATCATTTATTATCCAAGTCCCAGTGAAATGTAGAATACTAACCTTGTGTCTTTTAAGGAATTACATTCATTTTGGCATATGGTATATTTGTATGACTACTGTATCTACGAAATTTTAACAATGTCTTCAAATCTTTTAAAAGTTAGTTTGATTTGTGTTTGACACCAGGAAATAACTAGATATTAAAGAATAATTAGCAAAATCTTCCCTTGCTGTGTGAGAAAAATTACGTCAGATTTTTACTCTTATTACTCCTATTACTACTATTAGATTGCACAGTTTTGACTAGACGGCCTCAGCCAATGTCATGGGCTTCACTAGACTACAGAACCTTAAAGAAGAGGCAGATGTTCCTCACATCCATAGCCCAAGTGTATGAAAATATATATCATCCATATACTGTTGGTTCCTATCTACTAACTAAACCTTTTTTCTTGTGACAAGAATTTCTTCGCAGAAATATCCTGACAAAGATTTCACAAATGACATTAAAATGGTTTGGCAACATGTTGCAAATTTTTCTGATGAAGGTATGGTCTGTGCAGAATACAGTAATAATTAAGAACCTTCATTTATAAATTCATAGGTTGGACAAGGCTCCCCTCCCCTTAATTGTTTTGAAGATTTTCCCTTTACCTATATTTATTTGTCTTGCTATTTTAAATATTGCTATAGAACATTCCCTGACTGCTGAATATGAGCAATTATTTAACTCTTAATTGAAAGGCAAAATAAATATGGCAATATAAGTGTTATTAGAACACATATTTTCTTGATTGATGAATATTTAATTGTCCTTCCCATTTTTTAGAGGTTGAATTTCCTAAAAAAGCACTGGTAATTTACTTATAAAGGAGGTTATTCCTCGAATTGTCCTCAACTATTCTCATGTGTTTTGTATTAAGTGCTCTATTTGATAGTAATCGAGGAAGTATGCCACATGTCCTACAAACTGCCAGCCAAAACAAACGCACAAACAAAAATTCACAACACAAGGGTCATATAATAAAGTTGTGAATAAGAAGCAGCTCTTACGTATACCACTGCACAGATGGCATAGACATATTGTGAGTCTATCTGTTACGTATGGGGACAACAGAAATGGATTTATATAGTGCATATCAAACACATACTGGAAAAGACCCCCAGTTCAAAGGACTGAGACAAATGTTCAATAATGGCGTATAGTTGGCTTCACTTTTTAATGTTTAAATTTGCCTTGCAAAGGTGAATCTGGTTTTAACATGTGCTCTTTTAACTCTGCCAATACTCTTCTGCTGTTGAAATGTAGGACTATGTATTACTGTCCTTGAAGACCCGTTTTTTTTTTTTTATTGACTCCTACACTTTATCTCATTAAATAACCCAGGGAATCTTTAATGAAGACCTTCTATTCTCTCCCTCATATACCATTAAGCCATTAGAATCTCCGCACTGGGTCCATGCAGCTCAGCACCCCATTTGCAGCACTGGGCCAGAAGCCTACCATTTATTTGGCAAGCATCTTAACAACAAACCCAGAAAGGTTTGAAAAATTGAATTTCAGCTATCTCACAGCAAGGAAATCAAATTCTTCTGAGAGAAAAATTATTTAAGGGCATAAAGTAGCTGATAAATAGAAGCAATTAAAAAATCAGGAGTTCTTATTAAATTCAGTCTGCAAGCATAGATAGTGTCACTGTATATAATGTTACCCATTAAAAGACATACTGCAGTAGTTACACAGCAGAACAATTCTGTTTACTCATCTCTCCAAATGAACATCTTCCTTGAACATTAGCTGCTACTACTATATTTAGAATATAGAGTTAGTAATGCCAATGTTGTTTATTGAACAGGCAAAATAAAGACATTTTACAAATTTTAGGTGCTGGTAATGCGCATTACTTTTGTGGCATACTAATTACAGATTGGTTTATTTAGGATTAAATTGTATCTTTTGTACAGGTTAATAATCAAATGATTTCTGAGTCCATTTTTTAGGTATATACTCTTGTTCTTTTTGTGTGAAATCACCTTCCATGCACTTATTTCTTATTTTGCCAAAACCAAACATCTATTGTTTACTTGCACATTCTTCATCAGGGCTAAATTAGAATTTACAATGTCATCCTGGTTTCAGCTAGAGTAGAGATAATTTCTACTCAGTAGCTGTTACAGTGCTGTGTTTTGGATTTAGAGTGAGAATGGTGTCAATAACACACTGATGTTTCGGGGTTTTGTTAAGTCGTGTTTATCCCAAACCAAGGACTTTTATTTTGGCCTTGTCTCATGCTCTGCCAGTGAGGAGGTATGCAAAAACCCCCAACAAACAAAACTGGGAGGGAACACAGCTCGGACAGGTGACCTGAACTGACCAAACACATATTCCACACCACAGAAGTCATGCCCAGGATATAAACTGGGGGGAGTTATCTGGAAGCATGGAGTATCTAGGTTCAGGAAGGGGAGTCTGGCATTCATCAGTGGCTGACAAGAAATTGTATCATGCAATGCTTGGGGTTTTTTTTTGTTTTTATTGTCTTTGTTACTATTTACCATTATTATTTTCTTTTGCTTTATTTTCAATTATTAAGCTGTTCTTATCTCAATATACAAGTTTTACTTTGATTCTCCTCCCCATTCCATTGGGTTGTGGTGGCGGGGGGGGGAAGAGAGAAAGGGTTGAGCAAGTGGCTGAATGGTGTTTTATGTCCAGCTGGGCTTAAATCCACGGCAAGTGTGTGGATGAAAGGCTGTGTACTCCATTATAGGTTTCTATGGACAACTAATTTTCAAGAAAGATATTTTTCATCAGAAACTGTCAGTTTATAAAGGTAATAACTTCTGGTTAGTTTTTGGCTTTCATTGTTTTTTTAGTTAACAACTCTGTGAATAAAGCAAAGAACTGTGCTGTCCTCTTTAACACTGGCATTATGAAGACTTTGTGATTCCCACAGAAAAACTGTAAGGAGTAGACACCTCTACATGGTATAAATTCACTTCCATATTCCATGACATTTTAAAATTTATAGTATAAATCTAATAGTATTCATTATCTCTTCCCAGCATGATATAACCAGGCCATCTTAAAACCTTCCTATAAAACAAAACAAAATAAAACAAAACTCCCAGTAATATTGTCCACATGGCTGTCAGGCCCCACACAAATCCCCCATGAGAGAAAGAGCAGGAGGATGTGCCTTCAACTTAGTCTAACTGAAGCAAAAAAAGGTAGGATGACATCCTTTCCTGAAGGCAAAGGAGACTTAATTCTACATCATCTAGGAAAAAGCAGGAGCTTTTGCTCTGTAAACAGCATAATGTAGCATAATTATGGTATATAGCTTCATGTAAGTCCTAACAAGCTGAGTTCTTTTTTCCTCTGAGAAATTTTCACAGTACCTTGTTTACAACACTGTTTAACATGATCTACCACTCTAAAGATTTAAGGGTTTGTTTAGGAATCAAGCCTTAAATAACTTCTCCTTGTGTTTGAAAATAGGATAAACCTTAAGCTCCTGAGTGTCTCACACCAGTTGTGACTCTGCTGTAACCTGTCAGAGCTGAATCTGGATAAAGGTATGTGTGCATACACACATATAACTGAGCTGCATCCAGCCTCCCTTCTGCTCGTGTTCTGTGGGTTAGGGTGCTCATTTGAGCCCCTGGTGAACTCATTCAAGTTGTTAACTGAAAGAGCAAAGAAAGAAGTAATGTTCTGCTAAGATGAGCATTCCAACTTCTAGAAAGAAAAGAAATTATTACCTAAGAATACTGATGTCTTTTCCATAAAAAATCCCTAGTGCAACATTCCCAAATGTAATGTCTACAATAGTGATTTCTGCCCGTGAGCAGGTGTATCATGGGATCTTTATTGGCCCTCTTGTGGAAATGTCACATTCATTTGTAAGTGGTGTTGGTGTGACCAAAAAGATGCTGTAAAAAATGAACACAAAATTGAAAAACATGAAAGTTTTTTTTTTAAATTAAATACCCAACATAACCAATGCGTATTTTTGCCATTAATCTTCCCGTGTCTGACAATAGAAGAGTTGCTATCATTTTAGATGTTCAGGTTATTGTAAAGATAAATATACAGACCCAGATATTATACTGTTGAACATTTCAGAAAAATGAACAAGAAAACTGACAATTTTTTTTCCCAGTCAGGACTCACAATGTTCTATAGTGGGACCGAGTTGCTTTTTAAACAGGAAAAAAAATGTAAAGGGATTTTCCACAAAGAACAATGAAGATAAAATAAGAAATTGTCCTGTCAGTCTCATTGAATATGTGAGGCTAAGGTCCTTTGTAAAAGCTCACAATTAAGCATCTGAACACTATCAGTCCGTGTACGTACAGTCAAAATTAAGTTGACTAATTAAGGATAATTCAACCCTTTACAAAGTTAGAATGTCAAGGTTTGCAACATATGTGTTTCTTAATGCATTTTTTTCATATAGAATTTTAAGTATGTTGTGGCAGATGAAGCAAAATTGAACAGGTGAAAATATTCACAGTTGGGAAAATAGTGCATAAGCCACAGTCTGTATGCAAGAAACAAATCCTTTCTTTCCACAGAGATCTTATAACTACTGCACTTTAGCATATTCACTTTGATACCTGTAACACTTGTCTTTGCGCTGCAACAACCATTTTGAGTATTGGACTCTATTCCTTGATACCATCATCCCAATTCCTTATCTCTGCTAGAAATAAACTTCAGGCACTGGAGAGAAAATTGCATGCTGCTTTGCAACAGAAATCAGTAGAGAATCTGCTTTCACACACAGGGTTACAGCTTCTGCATTGCTGCATGTGGAATTGTGACAGATATGCTATTATGATTTGCTCTTTTTAATAAAAGTATGGTTTTATTTCTCTTGCAGGAAGTGTTGGGTAGGGTTTCCTGTCCCTTTTCAAAGTGTTTAAAATAATTAGTATTTAGTCATCCTCTCTTCCAATATAATGGATATACCAGTTTCTACTCTACATCTGTTATGGATAAGTTCTGATTTCTATCACGATAAAACACAAGCCACCACTATCTCATAAGAAATATTTCTTTACAAAATGGCTTCATTGTATGAAACGAATCACACTACTTCCTAGGGTGAGATGCAGAGCAAGAGTCAGGGAGAACCACATGGTCACTAAGTATTTGCAAATATTACTTCACACTCCATTCAAATTTGATGAGCATGTGTTGAAGATAAGTATAAAAGTAAGGAGAAAAATAAAAATGAAGCCATTATCTCCGTTTTGTATTGTAAATAATTATTCATGCATAATCATTTACAGTAATGTGTAAATAACCATCATCACAAAGCTCTTTAAGCTCTGTACCAAAGACTGGTTTTCCTTTCATCACCTTAAATCTGAAGTCCATTCAAACTTCTCATTCGAACTGCCAAAGATTACTAATTAAAGGTACCTACTCTTGTGTTATCAGAGCCTTAAACTAGTGGAGAAAATGAAATAACTCTGCTCTGAAGTGTTGATGTTAATTAGGGTCTTATAAATACAAATGCTAAGGAGACCCTTGTCAACATTTGAATGTTTTCTATGGCTTCAGGTTAAACCCAAGAATTGCAGCAGATGACACATGATGACACCTCAGGCAGAACTGCAGCAGGTAAAACACTGGAGAAAATTTTCAGGAACATTGCCTAGCAAGTCCTGAGAGAAAAGTAGGCAAGTTATTTTCAGAGCTAGATTTGGGCAAGTTATAAAGATCAAAATCCCTTTTGTTCTGTGTAAGTGTCAGTGTAGATCCAATTGTGGACAACTGACAGATTTTAACCCCTCAGGATTGTGGCAATAAGGAGTGCCAGCATAAGCAGTCAGAAAAGACTGTAATGCCACTCTTAAACTTGTCATATGAGCCTGTTAACTTTATATGTTTGACACAGCTGAACATCATGTTGCTTGTTAGAACATTTTGAGACTGTTCTGTCTCCAAGATAGACTCTGAGAGCCTTGCTTGAATGTGGATAGAGCAAGCCTTCAGTTTGATGGAAGAAATACTCAAAGATATACTCTGTGATCATAGCAGGACAGAATTCACTGTGTGAATTCACAGTCTTTTTATGTATTCAGACAAATTTTGTCACCTTTTTTTTTTTTCAGAAATCACAGAGAAGACTCTGTATAGTGTTGTTCTTTGGATACAATAAAGCATGATGAAAGTAAAATTTTGCAGATGCTACCAGTTAATTAATACCTTGACTTCAGTGGAATTTTGAAACCACTTTAGTAACTGATTTCAGTTGATGTTGCTGTGAAGAGTCCTTTAGGGAGGTTTGGCCTTTATTGTGCTCAAAGCCTTTGTGCAGTTCCAGTTAAGGAAGTAGCCATTAGAAAAAGAATTCTGCAGAAAGAAGTGGTGTAAGCGGAGCTGTTTGAAAAATGCCAAAATGAGACTGCTCATGAATCACAGGGAACTGATTGTAAGTCTGAGGAAGGAACATGGTACAAAGAGAAACTTCTGTGATACAAAGGCTGTAACAGAGTCAGTTGTAGTGAAGGCATTTGGACGAAGTATCTGACCATAATAATGTGAAATCAGACCTCAGAGCTACATAAGCACAGGGTTAATTTCTACTCCGGATGTAGTCACTATGCATCACAGTTCCACTTCACACCAAGACATGGTCTTATCCAAATATAGTTCCAGAATATGGTGGAATTTTCTGTTGAGAACCCCAGCAACTGAAAACCATCAGAGCCACAGTATTTTATGTCTGGGAAGTCAATTTCATGCCAAACTCTTGAGGCAAAAAATGGCTAAGATGTAGAAGAAGTGAGAGTTATATTTTGCAGGACAGCATCATGATGTAGTATAGTGGTGTACATCTACATACACAAGATCTCAAAATCAGGTTTTTCACATTTTAGAAGACTAAAATATTTGTAAGCACAGGAGAATTTTTTGTTTTGTTTTGTTTTCTGGAAGCTGCCAATGAAAGACAAGGCTAGGGACAACAAACAGAGCTTATGCCCAAAGGATGTCTGGAAAAGGGGAGAAGGTGGGAAATAGAGTCATGCTGGTAAAACACGGCAGGTTGGACTGAGAGACAGGATGGAGGGAAAGACAATAAAGTCCATGGTCACCTAACAATGCTGAAAGTTTCCTGTGCATCTCTGATGACAGGGTGCAGACTGGCATGATGGACTGTGTTTGTTTGTTCCAGATCCAAAATGGCAGGAAGTAAAGGCACACAACTTGTGGAACAGTCAGGAAACAGGCTACTCCTCTGGCCTCAAAAAGGTGATATTAAAAATTTGCGTAAATGGCATCCAAAACTCATGGAAATTTGTTATAGAGAGCACAAAACACATTCTCTCTAACTGCCACAATCTCACCTGTCTTGCAGGAAAAAGACCTCTATCTTTTTATTACTTACTCAGTGGAGTGATTTAAAAAAATTTACCAAAGGATTACTACCCCCAGATCAGTCACAAACCCAAAACTAAATGGAAAAGCACAATTCCTGTAATTTCCCTCTAGATACCTTGTGTTTTCTGTATGCAAGAGAGTCACTGTACCAAGGTCATCTAGCTGCATAGTACAGACTTATTTGTATTAGGATCATGCGGGAGTCTCTCTGAGCAAACTATATGGTTAGTCATTTTACATGCATTCCAAATATGGAAAGTATGCAGTAACCTTACAGTTATCTGATGTTATCTAAAACATGTGAGAGTACTTGTCTCAGACTAAGATAAGAAAAGAGATTTTGAGCTTATCTTAGCTGCAACAACGCAAACCAGGTACATCTCCGTTTCTGCTGTCATCATCTGTAGGACACACCACCAATGGTCTTTTATCAGCACACGTTCCAAAACTCCAATTTACTACCTGTCCTTATGAGTACACAGCTTTAATTCCTGTAACAGCCTGTTAGAAGATATGCTATTTGGTCTTTTGAAGAACGGGTTCTCAGTGCTTAATTCTGTGTCTGTACCATAATGCAACCAGTATGGAGATGACAAGGAAAATGCATTCAAAATCCAGTAAAAGCCCACTGTATGCTAAAAAACAAAGGCTTCATAAAAAAAAATACTCAAGCTTTTAAGTCAATAAGATTCTGCTACTAAATACATGATTTGCATCCAGTTTTACACTAACAGAAAGAACAGCTGCATATTAAATTGGTTTGACAAAACATGTTAGAAAATCATCAGTAGAAGTGGCTAGAATGTAAAATGCAAATATCTAAACCCAAAAAAGATTGGGTTAGAAAAAATAAAAAATTAAGAACAACCCCAAAGCAAGGCTGCATTTTATTTCAGCTTGCTCTGTGTTTATGAGAATGCAATTACGTTTGTGCCATTTCTCAACACTGTCACTTGTGCATGCATGAGGTACTGTAAGATATTATGTGTATACACAAGATATTACCTAAATAGTACAATTTGCACAGTTGAATGGTCCCTGCAGAAATAAATAAAAGATCTTGCTTGAAGTATGTCTGTTTCTTTATTCTGCATGGTACAAAAGAAACTCATTCTACCTTCCAAGTCCCAGTTCTTTTCCTCTTAAGGCACCCTTTCTGAATAGTTCTATTATTTGTGCCTTGAGGATGGCAATACAGGGATCACAGTAGTCAGTTCTCAACAGCCTCCTTGTTAAAGAACTCACAAAAGTCAGATTCAACCCAATTTTCTGTCAGAAAGCATTTGGCACAATGTGATATACTAGCCCTAAAAAAGCAGAGGTTGCCAGACCCACATGTCACGGCTGATTTTTACCATACCACAGGACTCACTCCTCCCCCTCACCTCCCGCTCAAAGGGTGTTTTAAATTTTTAAATTACAAGAATTTTAAAGTTGTATGGAATGAACACATAATCACAGATGCATTATATATATATATATATGTGTGTGTGTGTGTGTGTGTATATATATACATATATATATAAAAATACATATTTAACCTCTCCCTTTACATATAATACATTATTCTGAAGGAAAATACAGTGGAAGGTGCTGTTGAAAGCTTTACAGGATTTTGCCAGTTATTAAAATTATTTTGCCTTTTTTTTTTTCTTTTTAGGACTGCAGAGCAAAAGATATTTTACAAAAAAAAAGAAAAAAACCCAAAATCACCTTGAAAGATCGTTTCTATTCCATGACAACTCAGAACAAGATATATATTTTAGTATATTGAGCAGCAAAATCTAGTAACAATTTGCATGAATTTTTAAACTGCTTATAATGAAGCCTTAGTGAATTTTCTAATTTTCCTATTCAGCCAATCATCTGCTATGCTAAACCCTTCATATTGCTCTCCACAGGTTGATTTGGAAACATAGTCCTTACCCAACCGTTCTTTTTGCCTGAAGCATGTTATCTCCTATGCATCTGAACAATAACATCTATTGTGAAAAGCTCTAAAAATATGTCTTTATCATAATATTAGCCATTATTTTTCTCCCTAATATTCTCAAAACAAGTACAGAAGTTTTAAAGATCTCAGTACAGAGTGGCTATGTAAATTCACCAAGAAGCCACCAAATGAATATGTAAAATGTGAAAAAAACCAGCATGTGTGGCTCTTGATTTGTTCTTGTTGCTCCTCTAAACTGATTTCATTTTCTTTTAATTAGAGGAATATTGATTTTAATAGCTAGATTAAATAATTTAATTATGTACAATAGACAGAAGTTTGCATTTACAATAGTCATTACAATCTCTTATTTTCAGTAACCTGTAACTTTTTAAGGCAATATTCCTCTATGGCTGAACTTCTGTAGGTGTGAAAAAGCTGAATTGGCCATTCTTTAAAATGAGGGAAATACTAAAGCATTGTATCTATTTTTTTTACTTTTAATCAATATGCAGGTCTTTACCATCATTCCCTCAATTGCAGTAAGTACTGTCAGTTGTCTCCTTTTTAGCCTTTGAATCTTTTTTCAAGTAAAATTTTTAATTGACCTATTTTAATTTCCATTTTCCAAACTATCTAGCTCAAAAAATAATTTATTTAACTCTTTACCATTGTTTCAGATGTGTGCACAAATTGCATGTGTGCTTGTGTCTCTGTATGTGCGTGAATACAAACACAGGTAAATTGAATGTAGGCAGCGTATAATTAGGCAAACTAAATTCATACAGGATTAGCATTAATAATTATTTTTCAGATGTGTCAGAAGAGTTTTAGTGTCCGGCTAGCACAAGAGCCTGAGGTTTGCAACGAAACATGTATAGATTTCTAAGCCAGTATGAGTCCTGGGGAATTCACCAGTGTGACACTGGTACTACAAAACAGATAGATGGATGAGATTCATCTTTACTGGCATGTCAGCCTTCCATGGTCATGTCCAGGACCCCTGGAACCCCCTACACCATCACTAAGCTTTCAAAACTCAGATTTGGAGAGTCCAGAGGATGTCACCCCTTCAAATATCTTTGATTAGGTCCCGAAAAGCACTGGAGTGTGAGATTCATGTTTCTGTTTTAAAAATATTCACTTGTGTCATTTTCCTTGTAATTATCCTCAATCTCCTCTCTGCTCTTTCTCTTTTTCCTCTCCTTGGCCTTCTAACTAAAAGCAATCAGTCCTAACTGGCTAAGGGTGCATCCTGCATTCCTGTGACTATAACGACGAACTACAATGGAAGCTATCAATAATGTCATAAATAGCTTCAATTTAGCACAGACAACTAGATTTTGGAGGAGTTCAGAAGGCCATCTGTTCTACTGCTTCATCAAATGGTTGTGAGATAAACTAAAAAGAACCAGATAAAGGCATTTTCCCCTATTTTTTGCTTTTTGCTCCTGCCTGTAATTGTCTTGTTTCCTTTCAAGGAATCAAGATCAAATTGTACTTTGGTAAGAGCCTCATTACCGCTTCAGATACCTTGTGTAACACCTTCTCCAAAAGGGCAGTTTCTTCCATCTTTGCTATGACCCAAATAACTTTCAAACATAGAGAATTCTGCCATGAAAACCCTCTGGATATGTTTTATTTCAGCCTTATAGTAAATAGAAAAGCCTTTACACTAATAGTGTGACCCTAGACCCCACAGAGGAGGCAGTGCTGCCTGCGGTTCACCCGGGCAGTCTGACAGTGCAATGAGCATTGCACAAACAGTTGCTCTAAACAGGTTCTCTCCTCTCACCAATTCTACACAAACTAATCATCTGTAACAGACACATTCCTTCAACTAAAAAAAAATAGATGAGCATGTAAACCAAAGTAAATTCTTACCAAATGGACCTTCATTTTTGTTGTCTTGGTTTTTAACTCTTTCACTGAACTTCGAGAGGGCAGAGATGAATGTTAGGAAGAAAAAGACAGAGAGTACTTACCTAGAAAACACAACATTGAGAAATAAGTTATTAGAACATGGAAGCTTACAATTTTTAGTAGCATATAAAAATACTTACAGAAGCACTAGAAAAAATTATTGTTTCTCTTTAGGTATTAATGTTATTTTTTTAATGTTATTGCACAATTAATCTGAAATTAGCACATAAGTATACATATAGTACACTTTGTTTCTTTGATATTCAAAACTCTTTCTGAATTTCGTTATGAATCTTCTTTCTTATACTACTTAAAAGTTAATACAGCACTGATTTTGACAGCTTCTCTATAAAATATTTATCTTTCTGTGGACAATATAATACAAATTTTTATTTCAACATCATTAGCTAACAATCATTAGCTTACAGCATATATTTATGTGCAGTTGAGTTTAAAACTGGTCTTACTTTAGTATTATTGAATAGAACTGTATTTACCAATATCAAAACATGCAAGAAACTTTGAGTTCTCATATCTCCATAGAAAAAGAAGTTTTTCAGTCATTATACATATAGATAGATCAAATTTTAGATAGACTAAAAGCAAAATATTTAAGGTATTTTAAGATAACTAATTTTTTTTTTCCCTATTTAATTCCATCCAAAAAAATCTGTACCACAAATTGGAAAAAGAAAATTATGACAATTACTTGAGTTATAGGAAGAACTGTGTAAGAGGATACAAGAATGCTCTGCATTTAAAATATGACTAGGCCACGAGGAATTTTACCAGTGCGCAGTACAGTGTTTCTCTCTAGTAATATTTCCAAATTGTTCTAACAATAAACAGTAAAGCATTAGTGTTTTAAAAAAATATCATCAGCGTGCTGTCACCTCAGTTACATATGCACAGAAACTCCTGTCCAAAAAAATATTGATAATAATTAAAGGCTCCATAATTAAAGACTTAAAATCAAAGAATAAATCCCTACTATTCAGTGCTACTGCATTTACAACCTATTATACATTCAGCAGAAATGCTGTGAAAATATAATTAACAAATGTCTGAATGCTCAGTCCAGAAGTGACACTGAAGAGCCTCATGAGGAATACAAGGTTCTGCAAATAGATTTGACACACATTAGAAGCCATTGCTACTGTAAAACACTTCTCTCTATGCTTTTTTATTCATCATTTTTCTGTCCTGTTTTTGATTATCTCTCTCTCAGCAAATACAACAATCACCCCCTGGTGTTGTTGACAAGTTTAATAGCTGGACTCTCCAGACTTCATGATCTACTTCCTCTTGGTATTGCCAACTAGACACAATCAATGAGACTTCAAGAACACGCCAATCCAGATGTTAGTCAATGACAGGGGCAAAATGGGGAGAATAGTGGAGTGGAAAAGTTATGTGTTGGAGGTCCTATAAATTGTCATGATAACAATTGTGTGTATATGATACAATGCTACAAATGCTGAAATTACACTGTATTAAAACCACCATTTTTTTCTATTCAATAGTTTTGCTAATCATTTAGAAATGGAAATTAATAATACAATCTTAGCAGAAAAATGTGGCAAAGAGGCTTTTATTAGACTTAAATTAGAGCTGAATTCTATATCGGACATAACACTTAGTGGTAAAAAAAAAGGAGTGGAAATATTTTCTGGAGGTAGGTACAGCATTCAGCAGAAAAAGGCTGAGGAAGACCTTAAGTGGCTGAAGGAATGAGTACTATTAACTAAATTCCTCAGTACATGAACGCTAAAAATATTTATAGTCAGGAGAAGCTGACAACTGACACATCCATGTCTTACATCTGTAGGTTGACTTAAATTTTCACTGTTTGTCAAAACAGGTTTTTAAGACACATCTTTTGCTCTCATTATAGCTATTCTTTTGCCCTTAGAAGATAGCAGAAACAAGAAGATTGTAAGAAAATACCTGTGACAAATGCCACAAGGGATATTTTCATATGAAGGCAAAAAAAAAATCAGCAGCGAGCAAAAAATCTTCATTTAAAGTGGTTTTTTTTCTGTTTTAACACATTAAGACAGTATGTTGCACTGGTGTAGAGTACAGCTAATTTTGCCAAGCAGTGCAAATAGCTTTAGATACTTCTTCAGACCCAGAGGATCAAAATAAGATGCTATCCTAAAATAGCACAGTCTATCTCCTTCTTTCCCCATGCTTGCTTCAGTGATAAAAGAGCTGCAAAACAGTTCTTAGAAAGGGGAGATTTTATATGTCATACAACTAGAAAAAGGGTGAGGGTAACTGGTTTAGCTTTAATTTAGGTAAAGAGGCTATAACTGTTATGTATAAAGCTAGAACATTCATCATTTTCAAATAGCCAGACCTTCAAAGGATACCCCCTTCCGACAAAGAGTTGTGGGTTTTCCTGCTGAACTACAGCAGCAATAATTCACACCCTGCTGGGTGCCGGGCAGTGTCAAAGCTTCTGCTAGCCGACCTAGGTGCAGGAAAAGCTGGAAAACTGTGCTGTGTAATTGTATTGGACAGAGTCAAGCCCAAGTTAATGTATTCGCTTTCCCAATGGGGCTTATTAGCCCAGGTTAATGTGTTAACTTCCTCAGTGGGGCTTATTAGATTGTCTGCCAGACTGGCTTTTACTTCAGGCACTTCAGACTATTAATGGAGCAATCACAGAACTTTTCCATTGACAGTAGAAAACTGGTGAATGGAGGAATGTCTTGCTGAGACATGTGGTGAGGAATGGTGAGTCAACAGGGTCTGGATATCATGGATAAGGGGAGAGAGATATAATTACTGTACTCAACTACCTACATGAAGGATATAGGGAGGTAAAGCCAAACTCTTCGCAGCCATTCACAGAGAATAGAGAAAAACAGTCACAGTTTGCACAAAGTAGTATTTTGAATGAACATAAGGAAAAACTAATCTTCACAATTTTGATAATTAAGAACAGAAACCAGCTGCCCCAAACTTTTGTAGAATCTCCACTCTCTTAGATGCTCAAAGTTTCACTGAAGAAGCCCCTGAGAAATTTGATCCAACTTTAATGTTAGCCTTGTGCTTAGTAGAAGACAGGATGAAATAGCTTACAGAGAACCTTGCCAAGTTAACTTCTTTTATAATTCAATGATTCTAACTCTGTAGTTACAACTAATAATAACATAGTTTTATAAAAAGAGAATACAAATGAAATGGCCAAGGCATTCTTTATACCTTTCCTTGATGCGACACCATGCATTCATCAGCTGTAGGCATCACTCCATGCCCTCCACACAGCAGGACAGAATTTTATTTTCTATATTTAAAACGAACAACTTCCTTATTGCCACCATTTTTGTGCAGCCCAAATGCTCTGCAAAAATTTCTCTACAATTAGGCTACAAATGCTTGCTCAGAAAACATAAGTATTGTTAAACATTTCCTGTTTCATTAAGTACTATGTTATAAAACAGTTTTGAAACTCAGGAAAAAGAATTAGAGACTTCCTAAGAAGCTGTGCTATCAGTGTCTGAGTTGTACCTCTTAGATGTGTAATTGATACTTAGTTTTTTATCTTTTTTAATCTAATCCATTTGAGATTTTTTTTTTAAATACCTAGGACAATTTTGAAATGTATGTAAAGTTTTCTTATTGTGGCTTGTACTTTTGGATTCTGGGCTAGATTCTTTCATAATAGGGTCTGTTAAAAGAATGTTACGGAAATGACACATAGGAACAAAACCAGGGTATAATATTATTAACAACAATAACACATTGTCACATTGAATTAGTATTAAAAATATTAAAAATCTTATTTCATGATGTTTGTCTACCGTTATTTATTTTGTCAGTCAGACATGCCTTCTAATGCCATATGAGAGGGACAGATCCAGGAAGCACTTGGCAATCAGTATTTGTATGTTTTACAGCCTGCAGATGGGGGATGGAAAGGATGAGCTTCTGTTATCATTTAGATGAGATTCTCTGATAGTTTAAATATTTCAGTCTACATCTTCGTAAAACCCAAAATTCCATACAACTTTAGAAAGAGGTTCCATCTTTGTAAACCTATTTTCTTTAATGCAAGAGCATGTCCATTTATAATGTTCAAATGTTGGCATTGATAGATAGAATCTCAGCGGTGCTGTTGCAGAACTAATTAAAGCCACAGCTGGAGGAAGAATTATAAAGACAAGAAGAAATCTGGAGCAATTTTAGTTCCTCCCCCCAAACACATTCAAATCCTCTCAGCCTTTTTTGTAGAAACCAGATGAAGAAGTATAATTTGCTTCTCACTATACTGCAGAATAAAAATGCTGGGATAATGAATATTTGAAAACTCACTGCTCTATGACACTGCCACAACACACAGAGCATTAGCTCTCCTACTCTTTCATTTGTTCTTCTCGGTGAAAGACATCAAAGATGTCCACTCTGAAAATAATGATTCTCAAATGCTGATGGCACACATCAGGCAGAGAAAGTAATCTCTGCACGCTTCTGCATCCAGAAGTGTAACACTAACAGAGGCACTGACAACAGAAGAGATGTCTATGGCCAAATGTCGTATGAGTTTTCATCACGAGAAAAAAATGTTATTTGCTGTCTACAACAGTATTTCCACCACCCAGTACTGTTTTCTTCCCTCCTTCCACACAGTTTCTGTCTTTCATCTATTTTTTCATCCTTAGTTTTGCCCAAATTCACTTCCTTCATGTCCCTTCTGGTCCTGCAGGGATCCTCTGTGACTGTGTGCAGTGACTGAAAGTTGCAGTTCTGTCTGTATCTGACCATCCTGCTTGCTGCAACAGCTCTAATGCCAGGGACATTAGGCTTTTTAGGAAAGCCTTTTTCCCATGACTACCAGGTAAGATAAAACAGCGATGAGGTTTCACCTATGAATACATAATTTCCATACCTGTGTTTCTGAGACTTAATTATGGACATGCTCTCACTTGAGCATTATGTAGGCTTCTAAATCACTTCATCAAAAATCATGATGGCTACAGCAGAAAATATGTTTTAAAGAGATTAATTAAAGATCTCAAGAAGTTGTAGCATTGAATTGCCTTCTACCTACTGCTACTCTGTCTTCTTCACCACTGCAATTCCCCTCTTCACAACCTTCTTTATATTTAAAGAGTGTGTGTGGTAGTTATAATTCCAATAGTCTTCAAATATTTCAATGAAAAACATATACCTCTGGAAAACAAATACATTTAGCTGATAACCTAATCTCATAGCTCTTTTTTTTAACATTATGTATGACTTTGTGCACAGGAATATGAGTATTCTAGCAGTTAGACGTGACCAATATGAAATTTCTCACGTACTTTGCAGTTCAATAGGACTTCATTCCAAAGAAAAGAACATGTGATACACCATATTTTAAGGATTTCAAAAGTTACTATGGCAATGAAAATCCTGTGTTCTTCACAGAAGTTATAAAAAGTGGCCAATGACATCATTGAAATATGATCAAGATAACAAAAACTGCCTTATATTTGTTAAAGGGAAAAAACAAAAAAAGGTTCTATACATTGGAACGCATAGATGATAAGATTATGCAGGTATCGTTTTCATCAATAGACACCATATTTTCCAATTATTACTTATTTTGATAATGCCTGTATCTTTTTCTCAGTAATATTTACACAGGCAGGATATGGAAGCTCTATATGAGAAACTGCTGTTGTATTGCTCATAACCAGCGAGACAGCACTTCCCAGAAATATATTAAGAAGGGATAAGCAGGTGAATGCAATGCTGGAAACATCTAAGAAATAACAGACACTTACAGAATAACTGCTTCCCAGTTGAACCAACAAGTTGATCCATGCTATCTAGCACACCAGACCTAATGTACAAACTGGTAAACCAAAGTTTCCTCACAGTATGTGGGAAACCAGCTCACTGTTTAGCAAAAGTTACACAGACAAATACTTCAAAAGTTCAGGCCATAACACATGGCTATCACACTACTTTTGCAGTCAATGTTCCTATCTGTGGTCAGACAGCTCCTCCAGTATTTTGAGGAGGTTCATAAAAAGCAGGAAGAGACTAAAGTCAGATAGTGACAGGACAAGGGGCAATGGTTTTAAATTGAAAGAAGGTAGGTTTAGACCAGATATTAGGAAGAACTTATTTTCTCAGAGATAGATGAAGCACTGGAGCAGGTTGCCCAGGGAGGCTGCAGATGCCCTGTCGCTGGAAGCATTCAAGGTCAGGCAGGATGGAGCCCTGAACAACCTGATCTATTGGGTGACATCTCTACCCACGGCAGGCGGATTGGAACTAGATGATCTTTAAGGTACCTTACAACCCAAACCATTCTGTGATTCTGATTCTAATTCTCATTTTTTCCACCCTCATTTCAAACTGTTAGAGATTCCAGAAACACTTGGACTTTGTAGGGTACTGCATTATGGAGAGTCATTCATATAAGAGCTGATGAGCATTCTTTAGGATAATTATGAATATAAATGAAGCACAATAAATTCTCCTATCTTTACATCATCACTCACTGTAATTTTTTTTTTTTTGGCAACTATAAAAAAACATAAGCAGAAATGTTCCTCAATTCTAGGGCTTACCAAATCCTCCATTTTTTGTTTTCATGTGCTTCAAATTATTTAACATCTTAATTACAGATACATAGAATACAAAATTCATATAGTCTTACATGTTGTAAGGTTACTCAGAGCAGAAGTCAGTAATGTAGCAATACTGATTGGCAAAAAAATATTCACTGTTGTACCTGTGTCTGATTAATTCAAAGCAACATTCATCACTACCACTTTGGGTATCTCAGAGTACTGTTATTTACTAGCAATATACAGGGTTTTTTTTTAACATTTTATTTACTAAGAATATTACATTTTTCCATAATAAATATGCTGTAAATATGTTGCTTAGATATATAATAGTCAATTTCTGATTTGTAGATTAATTGGTGAACGTTGTATCTGCATACAATACACACTAAACATAAACAGATGCAAGTTTATATCTCAAAATACTAAATTCAACATGCATTGCATGGCATCCACAAGATGATCACTTAGTGCTACAAAAAAATATGTAAACTGACTTCTGGGTAGCAAAACATCAAAATTATGCTCCCTAGAGATTATCTGGTTTATATTATACTCATTTTCATTATGCTTTCTCCTTAGTCCTGCAATATGCAAACACTTTAAACTAATATGAAATACTAAGTAGTTTTCTTAAAAAGGGATAAAAAGCAAAATATGTCCTCAGGGAAAAAAAAAAATCTATCAGCATGATTAGTGTAAAGTTATCAATAGCTATTATTGTGCCACTTTACAGGTATATTTAGATATTTTTTACATCATGGAGAAATCTTGTCATATAATTACAGAATGTCATAAAGCATCTTCCTTAGTGGTAACAGAATATTATATTGTATTACATCATTATGGGGGATAAAACTTGCCCTAGGTCAGAATTGGACTCTGTAGTTCTTAAATAAAAATGAGTAACATTTTTTCACTATTTCATCAGAGAGGGAATCATGAAAAGCACAGTATTCATGCAATTAAAGACAAAGACAGGGTGAATTGAATAAACTACCTTTATATTGACATTTTCTGAATCCTGAATACTTCACTCCAAACATTTTTTGAAAGTAATTAGATACCTATTTGCTCCTCTGAAATGCAAAGTCTGTGACTGTAAGGCAGGAAATCTGAGTTCAGTTCTTGTTTCTACCCAGTGAGTTTGCACAATTTGGGGCAAATTGCTTCACTTTCTTGTCCTTTAATTTGTACATAGGACACAAGAAAATTGTGTTTCTAACAGCTGGCACTTTGTTATGTGAGAATTTTACTCTTTAAAATAAAATGCTTTACTGAAAGTTCTACAGAGTTTTTATCTATCAAGTGCCAATAATTAGGGCACCAGAAACAATCCACCTGCAATTTCACATGAATTTTGATATTAAAGCACCTAGAAGACAATTTCATTTGCACTCAGGTTTACAACCTGAAATATCCTTCGCTACAAATGTTTTAACCCTTCTGCAGATTTCGCAGTCTAAAATGTGTGTAAAAAAATGCAACAGATCACACATTTTCTCCATCCTAAATTTCTCAAGAAAAATTCAGGAGCTAGCAATCACGTGTATTCAACAGAAGTTTTATTTAATCATTTATATACAACGTTGATTCTTTCAGTACGTTTACATAGAACTCAGAATAGCTGGGTTGAAGGGAGCTCTGGACATCACCTATTCCAACATCCCTGCTAAAAACAGGGCAAATACTGTAATACTTTTAAGAAAAAACTGTGGCAAGTTGTTGGAAGGCAGTCAAATTTGCAGTATATCTTCACTTTCATTGTAGTTTCCATAACATTTCTATGGATTACTTGCAACAAATAGCAAATCTATTTCTCCTGCAATATTTGAAAAGAAACTTTCAAAAGTCCAATGAAACACATGGCTGCTGTGCTGTTGCTGCTGCTGCTTTCATCTTTTGTACACCTGTCAATTTCAATTAACTCTTGTCTAGCATCCACTAGAGCAAGTGGAAAGAAGCAAAACCCCAAGAAGTTTAATCTTGAAAACTGTAGTGTTTTTTGGGAAGAGCCATGATCCTGCAACTGGACCTACATGTTTAGAGTGGACCACATGTGTCTAGACATACACCTGTATCACAGAATCACAGAAGAGTTAGTAGAATGGTTTGGGCTGGAAGGGACTCTCACTGGTGATCTAATGCAACTCCCTCAGCAATGAGCAGGCACATATTCAACTAGATCAGGCTACTCACAGGCCTGTCCAGCTTCGTCTTAAATGTTGCCAGAAAAAGGACATTCACCATCTCTTGGGCAACCTGTTACAGTGTTTCACTACCCTCATCCCAAAAAATTTCTTCCTTAGGCTGAATCATCCCTCTTTCAACGCTGTCTTTTCTTTCCAAGTTGTCTCCAGTAAACCAAACATGACTTGCTCCAGTCCTCTGCTTTTCCAAACACTTGGAAAAAAAGAGGACTTCCAAACTGCAAAATCAAGTAGGCTATCTTTGAAAATACCTGATTATACAATTTTCTCTGAAATGCACGTTTATTTTTTTTATTTTCATTGGCATTAGCTATTTTTGCAGTTCACTCACAGTACCTACATCTACCACCTTAGTCGTGCTTTTTTTTGACATAACTGCTTCTATTCCATAAATAACTGAAAACACATATGAACAATTCAAGTTTCATTTCAAAAGTATTTTATCCAGACAACTAATTGAAGATAATTTTGTCTAAAAGTAAAGTTTAAGAGAAAAGGATGTTGTTCTTCTTAATTTGCAAGAAGTTGAACACGAATTTCATTCCTCTGAATTTATGTCTAATGGAAGAATAGTAAAAGTTAGAACAGAGTCTTAATAGAGTTTTGTGAATCACTAATTCAGAAAATTCAGAACAGAATATAGACTCAAAATTACGTGAGTATATTATACATTCTTCTTTTTACACTGACTGCCACGTTACCTTTACATTGCAGAAAATTAAAAGCATAGACGTGCTCCTCACCAGAAGAACACCCAGAGAATATAACTTCCAAATTGCTTTCAGCATTATCAGTGCCAGAGATGCCAGGTTGCCTCAAAAGCTGTAACTTGCTTAGCCAGCTTCTGACATCTGTGAGGGTCCCATCTCTACAAAATTGTTTCCAACTTAAAGCTGACTATTATAACTTTGCAATATTAGGAGCTGTGATTACTAGAATTCACTCATTTCTAGCATATTTTCCTCGGCCTTGTTTTGTTGGGGTTTTTTTGGTTTTTTTTTTTTTTAATACTAAACAGAAATGTTTCTTTCCTATTAATTTTTATTTGAATTCACAAACAAAAAACATGAGATATTTTTGGAAGTGTTTGGAGTTATTTGGGGCTGGTTGAGAAAATTCTTCTCTTGCCACAGAAATGCTAGGCTTTGTTTCATATTTTCCTGCATGTTTTGTTAAACAGTCTTTAAGACAGATGCCACCTGTGCCCCGAGCAGCACAGTGCCTGTTGCCAAGGAAACAACACTCCTCTTGCATTCTCTTCTCCTCCCTCCCCCTCTCCTTATTCACATGCCTCAGCATCAAGGGCAAATAGAAAAAAGGCCTCCATGATTGCTAACATATGAAAAAATAACACCTTCAAATGCTTGCATGAAGTAGGATAATATTCCAGTAATATCAAAAAAGTCCGGTTAGCGAAACTGCAAAATTACAAATTGTGACTTTTCATTAAAATTTTACTTTGCCATAAATATGGCAAATCAAAATAATAACAATAGATAATAGGATTTTTATAAGCATTGCACTCCTACTATAGGCTGTAGAATGCAGACTGTTGATCCTGCTCAGCCATACACACAGAAATAAAGATACTCTGAAGATGAGCTGAAGAGGATGCTTTGAAGAAAAAAGTTCTTTATCATAACTGCCTATGGCCCAGTGGAACAACTCAATTAGATTGATTACAATTGGATGCAATCACAGGTCCAAAGATTTTCCTTAACTATACAGCCAAGGTTTAGTAGCCAATCACTTGCAACAACAATAAATCTAAATCCAAATCTAAACAGTAAAGCTAGATCAAAGTAAACTCTGCATTGTTATTATGATGGGTTTCCTATCAGTTCCTTGTTTCCCAAAAGGTCACTTCTATTTGTCTGAGCACCTAAAGGAGAGGTGAAATAACCTGCCCCGGAGATATTTAACCCCATTTTCCCGGAGCCAGAGGAATATGCCTGCACACCATTATCTCACAGCATTTTTTTTTGAGAAACAAAACCAGTTCCCAAATATTGTAAAAAACAAAAACAGAAGAAAAGAGGAGTCCAGGTTCCATTTAGTCATTAACACAAAGCCACAGAATAAAAAACAAATGCAGAAAAGGACCCAGAAATGGATACCATTATTCAGCCCCTAGAGAAATCAGAGCTTAACTATGCCCGACTACAGCAATAACTACATCCATTTCTGGCTCCAACAGATAGAGCAGGAATTGCAACCAGACAGTAAATGTTGTTTTCAAACTTTTCTATGCCATTAGGAAATAGTAGACAGAGGTGCTGCCAGGGCTGTGAGTGCACCAAGCAGCTATGCCTGCTCTGCCTGGGCTCTCTCCCTCTCCAGGAACGGGTTCAGTCCTGTCCCTCACAGCCCTTCCCTTGTGAGGTTGTGAAACCTCACAACCAGTTTGCTTCAGTGGCTGAGTGTGCAACCCAGGACAACATCCTGCTGCTCACGACTGCTGATCAGTGAGATAGAAGAGAACGGCCTTCTACCACGAAGAAAGCTTTCCCAAAACTCTCCTGTAAAACTTTTTCATTTTCTCAGTTTAAAAACAATCAGTGCACCTATTATTAATAATTTAGTAGAAAACAGACCTAATTTATTGATGTGTCTCATATTGTGCTCAGGTATTTTGTATCTGCAGGTGGGGTTACCTTCCCTAACAAAGAAGAGCATCCCGACTAAGAAAATGCTGCAGTCATGAAGGGTCTTAGACAAGTCCTTCTGTCTTGCAAGAGAGTCACAGTGCTAATACTTAATGCTCTAACAAAAATATTGTTTATTCAATATATGCAATTATTGATAATTGCAAGTTTGGAAGATGTTTGAAATGGCAAGTTAATTCAGGATTTTGTTGCAGAAATCTGGAACAAAATTAACTTGTCAAGCAGAATTTAATGGAGATGACCTTCTTAACCATATTTTGCCTACTAGATATCCTGGCATACTGTGTGATTTCCTCCTATTTACACTTAAAGTTTTGCAGTTCCTTCCATTATTTAAGGCCCCATATATGTAATTAGAAAGGAATTTTAATCCCTCTTACTTTGCAACAGAATTAAGTTATAGAGGAAAATAAGCAAACTCTGAGCTTAAGTTAATTCTTAAAATCCTTAACAACAGGCCAGAGAAACTATTATTTCCATCAGTATATCCATATGAAAAATAACATTAATGTTTTAAAGGACAGTATATTTACAAAGCATTGTTGAGCCTGTATTTTAGCTTGCTTAAAATAATGATATCAACATATATCAGTAAAATAAAAAAGTACAATACCAAAGTAGTTCTACAAAAAATTCCTGCCTTTCTATCATTTATGTAACTAAGTTATTCTGTAAGTGAAAAAAAGCTATGACTATTTTCATATAGTAATATTTTCATATAGTTCCAAAACCATTAGCTTATAATTCTGTAAAAAGTATTTTTGTCTTTTCTGGCAATATTTTCCTCAGTCATAGAAGATTAAAATAACCTGCTAATGACCAAATAAACATGCCCAAGCAGTAATTTTATTTACTTGCTACTTTTCCCCTTCAATTAAAGGAAGCTTTATTTTTTCTCCTCAAAGTTAACAATATTAACAGGCTTTCATCATAAACCATAGATTGTCACAGCAGGAAATAATAGAATCAGATCCAAGTAACTAAGCTATCTTTTCTTTTTCTTTCTTACATATTCCAGTCCTACCAGGAGGTGATGTTGAGAAGCTGAAAAGAATAAGAATAAATCTGAGTATACTGTGAACTATGACACTGAGCTAAATTATCTGCTTCTAGGTGAACAAAACTCCCACTGAAACACATCAATAGATGATTTCGTCTTTTAGGACAACAGAATTCATTCTTATAATGTAAAACTATTCTTCATTTCTAATGCAGTAGCTCAAAAAAATTTCAGTGCTTCAAGATGTGCTGCATTAAGGAAGCCCTGTTGTTCTTTTATAGAATATGCTCATGTCATTGCTGTTCTCTAACTCTGACACATTTTGTAACACACTGTGCCACACTTTAGCTGATGGTTTGCTACAGCACAGAGGCGCATGCAGATAGGGTCCTAACACTTAGTGAGACGCAAAGGGCCTTTTAACATTTTGTTCATTTTGCGGGTTTTTGGGAAGTGGTAGAAAAAGTAGCCGTTTCCTTAGCACAAAAACTGCATACACGTAGTTACTGAAGAAAGTGTGTTTTACCAGTGTCATAGGAGCTTTGTGAATGTGTTCAGGTTATCAAATATTTCAAAACATCAAACGAACTGGGCTACTACTACAGCTGTTTGTTGTTATTTTTATTTTCCATTGTAGAATCTTTATCAACGCATCAAGGACTATATATACAAAACAGCACTTCAATTATTTAATATAAAGTTAATAGATGACATGATGAGTTGTGTTTTTCTGTATAATCTATTGCCTTGACAATAGTTTTGTCTCCTCATAATGAATGCACAGGCAGAGCAATGCCTGAATAAAAGTTTTTTAAATTTTAGAAAACTATTACATGAGATCTCACAGTTGCCTTGGCATCACCGATATGTATCACAGCCTGCGGAAAGACAGATAGAGATACTGAAGTACAGGCTCTACTTTAGCATCAGAAATTGCATCAGAAATCGTGAAGCTAAAAGGGACTACTATGATCACCTAATGCAACTTGTTGAATAAGGAAGATTGTTAAATTGCACTAAATTAACTCCTGTTTGAAAAAGAATGTATCTCTAAAACATACTGTCGAAGAATCTGCTGCAACTGTTGGTAAACTAATTTAGTAAATACCTATTCTAATTTAAATGTAAATATTGTTTCTAACATTAATTTTCTTCAGCTTCCAGTCATTCATTATTTTAATTTTTTGTAATATTTATCTCCTACAAAAAGTGATCTTCCCTTATTAAACTGTTGTGTATCTGTCCATATGTCTGTGCTGCTATTGGACTACCTTTTAATTCTTTGTTGGAGAAATAAAATTGGTTAAACTACCTCATTTAATCAGTACACATAACTTTTCACAACTTTTTAACTTTAGCTTTTTTTCACAAGTGGATTTCTGTTCTGCCTGTACTCCAACTAAAGAACAAAAATATTAATTAAATCCTTTAATTTCCTTAAGATTGATAGGCTGACATCTTTAATCTCATACCATATAAAGTGGATTGCTAAGATGATTCACCTAACAATCTTGGAAAAACAGTCTTAATTCTCTTGGGTTACCAGTCCTCTTTCCATTCTTTCACTTTATGAGGTTTCTACACTGGTTAGTTTCTAGTATATATACTTTATACTCAAATTCTGTCTTTGTCACAATTTCTGTACAATTTCTTCAAATAACAATTTTTCTTCCTTGATCATGATATTTCTATTTCCTTTGATTGAATTTTATCTTTCTAATGTACTGAAAGTAAAAAAAAATTGTAGACAGTTTTCCATACTCAAAATTAATGACAAGCAAGCTTGAATATAAGCTTTTTAATAAAGATGGCTGAGAGTTCTCAGGGCAAATGAAAAGTAAAATATTTTTGCGTAAGCTGTCCCTCTGTCAATACATTTTAGAATCAAAGGTAGCCTGCACCTTCTGCTTATCTCTATACATTTCCTGAGTTCAAAGCACTGATGTCTCCCTATTCCTGATGTTACATGGTCCTGAAAATATGGGAAAATTCAGGGAATTCTCAAACAAAACTTGATAAAGGATAAACTATTATTTCACAAATTAAAGACAAATGTGTCTTATTCCAGTATTTAATCACCTTTCCTCCTTTATCGGAGCATAAATCTTTGCTCTGCTACCTCAGCTAAACTTAAGAAACATGCAGGACTTAAAGTTTCAAAATTTTTTCTGAGAAACAATCAGGATCATAGTATCAGCCTTTCAACTACATGCATTGCCAAGGATATAGCCTAACAAATACTTCTTCCCTTCAAAGATAAATCTTTTCGGCTTAGCTATTTTGCCTTGGTACAGTCCATGATTTCTCAGTCTGGTGGATTAAAAAGATTGTAAAATTATTTTTTTATAAATCAGAAAGTCTAGCATTTCTGGCAAACCCTGAAGGGACAAGAGCTCATCAGGGCATTTAGCAATATCTATTATTATAATACCAGAAACTGTCCACCAGCCTAATAAAGAATTGATTTTTGCATCAATATTGTTCCTGGAAAGGCTGCTGAAAGTGAAGCAGGAAATTAAATTTCTTTACTTCTTGATTGCCTCTTACAAATACATTATGTAGGTGTACATAGCAAATACCAATATTTACAGAAAATATATTATCATGGAAAGACGAGAAGGCAAATATTTAGCATATAAATCACCATGATTTTGAAACAGAAAATAATTGGAATTGTTTTATGTCTTAATCTTCAGGAATAGAATATTTTCTTCTTTCTCCCAGATCATGTCTGTTACCAGATGTTTAGGTTAGGTACCAATGGTAGTTGGATGTCTCAAAATTTATTTCTCAAAGAGAAGTTTTCTTTCCACTGTTTTAAAGACCGTCTGTTTTGCAGATTGGACTAGGCATCATGACAAGACAAATAGAGATCCATGTTATTACAAGGTGTCTCAGGCTTGCAGTCAGCCAAGGAGAAATTGCCTTGGTACCTTATCTTTTAACCACACTTGGTTTTAAATTATAAGCAAACAACATTAACATACTGTAAAAAATAAAGAGTTAGGAATCCTAATGAATTCACCCTGCTACAACAACTTCTTTAAATCTTCATGGAAATCTTGAAATCTTAAAATCTTGCATTGACTGCAAGAGTTCCACCTATATCCTTTAGAAAATCATCCCAGTCAGTTATATATTAGGCGGCTAGGACAAAATTCCTTGATCTGACTCAGCTTGCATATCTGTAGAACAGGTGTAAAATTTCAAAGAAAAAGCTTTATGACAAGGCTGTATTATTTGTTGTAGACAACCAAGCAGAACAAATCTTAGGGGCATCCTACAGCAGGGGGAGCTCCGAGACAGGCTGTGCGATCTAGCATTGCACCACAGTCAGAAGTGAAGTGTGATAGGGGAAAGGAATGCAGGAGAGAGAGGAATTTGATGACGAAACAAGAGTCATAAAACATTTTCTAAACACGTGAGAGAGACACAGAAAAGAATTAATGGAGGGTAACTCAAAATATGATGCCAATACAGGACATTATTTTATAGATTAGAATTTATTCGAATATGGCATGAAACTATCAGACAATTCCTACTTGGAACTATGGCCTGAGGCCAGGAGGAGGTGAAAGAAAAGTCAGTGACAAACATGAAGAGCATTTTGACAGATCCTCTAAGAGAAGAGTTTCAGAGAAGCAAGCTCTGAATATACCAGCGAATTCTTCAACAATAATTCGAACAACAACAAAAAAGCCTGTGAAGAACAAGAATCTTCACTTTCCCAAAATGCTTAAAAAATTATTTATATCTCAGTAAGTTACACTAGATTTGTTTGTGTCTTCATGTTGATTCTGCACTTTTTAAATTGATAATTTGAACATATCCTTTCAGGACTCTTCTAGCCTTCTTTTAAACTGGTTTTAAAGTGTTTGTTTTTTGTTTTGTTTTTTTTTATCAAGATTATGGTCTTACACATTTACCTCAGCCTTGGGGTCAGATAACAAAAAAAAAGTAAATCAAAAGGTCTAGCTGTTTGAACAATTATGTAGATAAATGTGAAATGTGATAAAGTTCTCAGAATTTGTGTGGTAAAACCAAGTATTTTATGAAAATCCTAAGTGAGAGTGGAAAATTCTTTTTCAGAAGATCATGGCCACAGGTCTCTGCTTCACTGGAACACCAACATCCCTGATCGGAGAACTAAAAGCAATATAGGGCTATTAAGAAACAGAATGCATCAGACTGTCCTAAGAAAATATTGAAATATTAAGTTCTGTATAAATATAAATAAAAAGGCAAAGATAAGAAAAGGAAAAAAAATTAAAATAATATGCCCGACATATTATCATTGTACCTTTTGAAATTAGCAAATAGTCACTGGTGAAAATTCATCTACCTCAGTACTGGTTTATTTTTTTTTTTTCAAAATCATATATACTGCACACGATTCTATTACAGAGAGAAAAGTATCCCAAACTGGGACATGAAAAATACAGAAATTTAAAAAATTATAGTAACATAAGGCTTTTTGATTTATGAGCCAAAGTAAAAGAAAATCTGACACAATGAAATTCAATTACCAGTTGTTTCCCACATTAATTAGGAAATCATTTACACATTTCAAGGAAATAAGTAAATGTACAAAATTTATGAACATCTTAAGATAATTCTATGAACAGCAACAACAGTTATGAACAGGAGACATCGTGAACACATGTGTAAGAGGGCAAAGACACAGAGAATCTATTTATTAATCTTTCTGATCCTGAAAGTGTCATTTCCTAGCCTAACTATCTATTGAAACAGGGAAAGGGCCACTAATTCTTTTTCCTTCAGGATGGGAGGTAAAGTCTCAGATATTTCTGACAAGAGTACTCTGGGAACTGTTTTGTGTGTGCTGTGAGGGAACTCCTCACTTGGACTCTGCAGTAAATCAGCTGGCATTTGGAAGCTTATCTAGTTATACCTCTCCTGGCAGTAAAATGCTAATGCTAAAATGTTAATTCTAAAAATATCTGGCACCATTTGAAATCCACTACTGCACTTGCCTCTATAATAATCTCTCAGCAGGTGAACACACAGACCAATTAAAACACTGTTTCCTGAAAATCTTTGATAATTTTATTGCATTAGAATGTATACAATGGCCCTTTCTGTTGTTTCTCTAGGATAAGGCAAGACACAGATTACAGCCACCGTACTTTTTTATTAACTCTGAAAATTTCATTTAACCTGTAGCCAGAGGCAGTGAATGGTCCCATAATTCTTGTGCTGATGGTTTTACCAACTTGAGAGACTGTACAGGAATTCTGTTCAAAAATTATGACTTTGCAGTTGAGGCTTAACAGCTTTAGTTTCATCACTGGAGATTACTCCTGCCTAAACCTCCAGTGACTAAGCCAGGATGTCAGGTATCATACTAGGTCTTACTGATATACATCTTACTCACTTTGGGAAACTATAGCTGTATTGAACTGCTAAGAGCAGTTCTGCCACTGATAAATAAGCTACCACTTTTAAAATGGACTTTACAGAGCCTGAAAGAGACCTGACATGAACTACAGGCCTAATTTGAAAAACACATGTATTTCCTCATGGAGAAAGCATACTAAGAGCTGCTGATAAAATGAACAAAAAGCAGACGCTGCCTGTGCTGACCTGCAAAGCACTTAGAGTGAGAGTAAAGGACACAGTTCCCTCCTTAAATCTGGCAGGGAAGTGTGATTAGAGACTATATTTCCTTAATCTTCTTCTACCTTCCTTCTCACCACTCTATCCCATTCTCAAGACAGTAAATTTATTATTATGAATAGACAAGTAAATTTGGCTTTAAACAGTAAAAATTAAACAAAACAAAACTATAGCAAAAAGACTGAAAAAACCAACATGATGAATCAATGGTATTCATTTTCTAAACTACAATTTATATTCCAGTAACTCCTACAGACTCCCATGAGTTACTGTACTTAATACTCTCTACAAATAGAGACTGCTGCTCTATCAAAGACCTTACCATTTGAAGGGGAAAAATGCAGAAAGTAACCAGCCAGCTAAACAAGGGAATCAGTAACAGAAATTTGATTAGCTCAATTGTTTTCTATTTTAGCTATTTAAATAATAAAAGATAATTAAAACTACTGAAACAATTTCTCATTTCAAGTTTTTCGCATAAGAATAAGAACACAGTCACAATGAGCTACTAGATCTCAAATGCTTCATTTCTGTGCTGGACATCAGAATAGTCTGAAATCACAAGCTGATAAAAAAAGGTGTTAGGGCTTGCAGAGCCATGGAGTTAAATATATCAGATGACGAGGTGAATTCTATTCCCTCCCTCATGTATGGGTGAAAAAATCCCAGAAAACTAAGATAAATAAAACAACATTAGAAACCCGCTATGATATATAGGAGTGTGAGAGAGAGTGCATATGCAAGAGAGAGAAATTGCCACTTTAAAGATTGCATTTACACCTTTTCAGAACATCAAAGGTAAACATAAAGAAGAAAATAAAAAAGTAACGCAAAGTACGTCCTCAGATGCTCAAGAAATTTATGCCCACTAAATAGGTTTCAGAGTGCACTTGAGATAGCTTCTTGACCTAATTGGTTTTGCTTTCAAGTTTTAGGCTATTTTTCATCAGCAATATCCCACTTAGTTGAATTGCACCAGTGGTTTGGGATCTTAAATAAAAGAAAGTGGGCACTAAGATGAAAAACATTTTAATTCATTAGGCAATCCATCAAAAGGAAATAAAATGGACAGATAAATTGCCAGAAGTCTAAGCTGAGAGTAATGAACAGAATAATTGCATAGTCTTTGGGGTCTTTCAGCTCTGTCATTAGAGATTCTGCAGAGTTACTATAGTCAGGCTTATACAAACCTCTTTTTCAAATTTTTTCACACCTAAACAATTTGATATACCTTTGCACTAAACATCTAATGAATGCAATAGCTTTGGTAAATGGTGCAATATGCAGCAGTAAGAGAATGCACAGTCATATTGTTTGTGACCAAAGGCAAGTTGAAACACCATTTTAGAATATGAGTTTATGAGCCTGATCAATATGAGGTGGCTCTAGGATCCCCTAGAGTTTCTTCTCACAGTTTGTCTCAAAGTTCTGAGATTTATTGTGTTCAAAAGTGACAATACTTTTTCATGTTTGCCCATGCAAATATTTTTCTATTTTGTTCAGTCTTAATGAAGAAACTAAATATATTTTCATCTGCTTAGCCCAGAATCAAAGAGAGTGCTTCTAATAAAAGGGATTGAATGTAACAGAAAGGTAATTGCACATACTCTGAAGCTAGTTACTCCTTCAGATCACTGCAACTGTATATCTGAGCGTGCCAGATGCCACTATATGCTAGAGCCTGCTGCCCCAGGCACAGGGAATTGGTGGGAAGTATAAGGATTCACATGCTGCAGAATGCTGCAGGAGGGACAGGTTTCCAGTGAGAAATTAACATTGAGCAGTGTAGTTAAAAAGCCTGAGATACACTACTGCCACCTTCTTTCAGAGCATTATGACTTTCAGATGAAGGCCAAACCTGGTCCACATTGTTTCTTTATTTATCTATGTTGTTTTAAATATACAAGATTATGATTCTTTTTTGCAGAACTGAAGTTACAACAGAAGAACGGTTCAGAGTAAAATCTAAAATCTCTTCAGCCTGACAGCTAAATCTTTACAAATCAGTTGAGAAATGGATTAAGCTCATCACAGTTCAGAGTAAATCTGTATCACACAGTGTAAACCAAATTTGGTTAATTTTCCTTGGTATCTTGAGAAAATTTTTTGTCTATGTTGGATAATGCTTAAATAGATCCATTTTACACCTATTAGTATCATGAGAAGTTTAACAGATTTTTAGCAATATTTTAAAATTTTGCTTCAATACAGTGAAAAGTATGAATTCCTATCTGAATAAATTTAAAAGTTTTCACAGCTTTAAAACTAAACACATTTTCTAGCTAAACGAAGCAATGTTTTTCTGGCTGCACTTTCTCACAAAAGGAGTATGCACATACCTGCTGAGTTAACTATACAATGTACTGCTCACATAGTTATCTCCAAACCAAAGAGAACATTCACACACACATATAAAACCAGTATTTAGTGAATCTATCTCCTTATTTTCCTAGTAAACAGTATTCAGAACCTAGTTTGGAGAATATTTTATTGGTCATGTTATATAGGCTAAAAGTTGTTCATAACACTTGCAGCACCCCAGGTACACATATTACATAAAAATATGTACATGAAATCTTTCCATTACTGGCACTGAAAGCTTTATGGCTTGTCATTACTGAATACTTTGAAGTCATTATGACCCAAAAGAAAAGCAGAGAAAAAAAATATAATTCAGAGTTACTGCAGAAGCTTGTTAATAATTTTCCCAGTTGTAATAACTAGTTTAAAGCTTGTTGAAAAACTTTAAAGCACCATTTGACATTTGTCAAAATAATACCAGGATATTCTCTTTTCCCATTTAATATAAATAGATATATTGTCATACTATCTGGTATCAAATAATTTTAAAATAGTGGCCAAATAATGACAGTGGAAATATTTGGTAGAGAATCATCAGGAGCAAATGAAATCTACCCCAATGTGTTTGTGACACTATCTGAAAAAATACTTCAGTGACTTTTTTAATGAACTGCAGAATAACAGTGAGAGCACAGGGTATTGGAGAGGGCAAACAGTGCCAATATGGAAAGAGAAAAGGGAGACAGCTTAACTCCAATACAAAAAGCAGATCACTAACCGAGACTCTAAAGGATAAGATTACATTAAACAGCCAAAATAGCTTAAAATCTTGGCAAATCATTATGATTTTCTTTGACAAAATAACCAATCAGGTACAAGTTGAAGCAGAAAGCTGTAGGTTTCATCTATCGTGAGTTCAGCAAAACTTTAGATACTGCTTTATGTGACATATAGAGAAATGAAACAGGAAGACGTGGGCTAGATTCAATTAATATTTGACAGAAGCAGATATTGTGGACAAAAAAATAGATAAAAACTTCTCTCAAGTAGTAATAGCACATATTGAATGAAGTCCTTCAGACTGTATCATGTTTCCGTTACTGTCTTGAAGTAAAGCATGAAGTGACTAAGAGTTGATTTTATAAGTAGAAAAGGGACAAAAACATTTAAGAGGCATGGATTAACATGCAAGTGATCTTGATAACCTGGACACTGAGACAGCATTTAAGAACTGAGTAAAATACTTTTGGAAAATAATCAGAATTATATTCAAAGAAGAAATTCATGAAATGATACATAGGATCAGTTTCCCGAAATGTAATGTAATGTAATGATACATTCAGTTGCACCCAACAGCAGTTTAAATGTTGTTGCAGTATAGGAAATTTTCACTTTTGGAGGTATTAGCAGAAATTATTGTCTCTGAGGAATGGACAGCAATTTTATTCTTTAATCTGAAATGGAAAAGCCTCCGGAATAAACAACATACCAATTTGTGGCACAATGTTTTCAGAAGAGTGCAGAACAGTAACACTGCTAGAACACCTTTAGCCAATGGAGCATCAACACTCAAAAGCTCTGTGTACTGCAATAGAAGCCTGTCACCATGTTACACTGGAAAATTTATACAAAATCTGTGTTCTGTGAGGTCCATTTAGCATAACCCTCTGTTCAATAAGTGAAGGTACTACCAACATTCATAAAGAAAGGCCCTGTTTAATTTCAACAAGGAAGACCAGGAAAAAACTGAGAACAGCTCCAACACTGTAAAAGATACATGTCTGAGCTTGGACAAGAAGCTTGCACTATTTGCAGCCAGGGTAATTTGGCCTAGATGCCATTTTAAAGATAATGATGGCCAAAAACTGAAACAGATTTCCTGCTCATTGGATATCACACACAGCAGATCAATTACGTTACCTAAAATCTTCATAAAGTTTCTGGGTCTATGTGATCCTGCATCAAGCTATCACATAATGATCTCTTCAGTTACCTTCATCTCTTTTATTCTGATAGAAGTAATAACACCTATTCAATTCAATTTTCAAAATTTTTTTCAGGCAATCAGTATGAAAGCTAATTTATGAATAATACATGGATATATTAAAATATTAAAGCAGCACCTGTAAATTGGGTGATAAATGGAGCAAATGACGTAGATAATCAGATGTTACAGAAGAGTAAATATATGTGTTTCTTTCAAATTTCAAATGAGAACTGTCAACACTTAGACAGCATCCTGAAGGGCCTCCCAGTGTTCTCAGCACCTTTATTTTTCTGTATTACTACACACTTTAGGGGTCATAAATCTACCCTGCTAGCTGCTGCACAGAACAGCAACAACCAACTTAATCCCTATATCCAAGTCCTGAGACTCTGAGGAAAAGAAAATGACACAGAGAGACCCTGATGAATTAATACAATCAGGAAAACAAATGAAGATAATGGCATAGTATTTGGTCAGCATGGTAGGGAGCAGGCATAACATATCACAAGTCAAGTAATAGTTCAGATTTTCTGTATGTTGTGGTACCGAGAGTGCCATGAACATCGGAGAACCTGCGCAACACTTACCAACAGAGCAGATTAGTTACTTTTTCGAACTTAAATAGGCTTGGTTTACATCCAGCAGTCATAGGATAGAGGTGAAAAAAAAGAGAAGCAGAGAAGCAGATAGGCAAATTAATTTTTCATTTCCATTTGACTGCTTCTGGAAACTAATACCTTTTTTTGGACTCTCTTCAGACTGTTCTCATGGAAAATTAAAATAATGACTGCCAAGCAAGGCAGTGGAGATTTTGATTCTCCCCTCCTGTTTAGGTACATAACTTCCTGTATCAAAATCAATAGGCATTAGACACTTAAATGCACAGCACTCTGGCCAGAATAAATTATGCTGAGAAAAAGGTCACAGACTTTAGGTGTGTTAGCAGTCTGTATATGAAAAGACTTGCTCTTTCACTACTCATTTTCTCCTTTATTGCAGATTTTTGTAATACATAAATTGTTCTTGTGTTTTAGCACTGTTTAATAGTGACCAGGTTATAATTTTAGATTGGCCTAAATTTTCTAAAGAGAATAGGCTGTCAATTCTCTCAATTATTATTGTGTGGATACCACTTAAAAATTCTTGATTGTACCGTCAAACTGGAAAATAAAAAGTAGTGTAGAGTGAGAAAGAATGTGAAGATGTGACAAACTCAAGTATCCATACAAATAAAGAATATGAGAAAAACATACTTCCATTTCCTCTTTTTATGTAGAAATAGTGAACTGAAGAATTATTTAAAATACTCATCTGACCTTTGCAATTCTCATTAAAGAAATTCTCAAAGAAATTCTGGTGAGGTTGTGAGATAAAGGCCTATTTTAAAAAGTAATGGAGCTGGAAAGTACCATAACAAACAGGTGAATGACTGAATTTAGATTGAAATGTGCTTACATAACTTCCTAAATCACAGTGTCAGAAGTAATTTTTTTTCTTTTTTGTTTCTTTTTCCCCTCCCAAATATATAGCTTCAACTGTAGATTAAATTGCATATAATTCTTTACAATTGCAGTAGCTTCCTAGGCTATATATGCATAAATAGGATGAATATGCTATATTTATATAAAATTAATTATTTTTTTAAAGATAGAAGAATCTAAAGAAAATAACAAGGTTCTTTAAACTCAGAATTTTGCTAGCAAAATACAAATACAAAGAAAGTGAAAAGTTTCATTCCAAATAATTCCCAGCTAATTTAAAAAGAAATATAAATTGATTTAAAAATAGAGAAGTCTGTGAAACATAATAGAACAATATGAGGAAACCCCCTTGGCACCAATTTACTCAGTCTAGGACTATAAAAGGTGCAGAGAACCCAAGCATACATCCTGCATGTGGTTTTCCTTGGCATTATTTACTTCAGGAAATGTTCCTGCCTGCTGTATAAAGTCTGGCCAGTTTTCATGCAGAGCACTAGGATGCAGGATTATGATGAAATTCTTAGCATTATAAAAGGCACAAAAAGCAGAAGAAAGGGTGATTTGCTCTGCAGCCTGTATATTGTTATTCAGACAGACAAAAAGAAGGAAAATCTAGCTAAATAGGCTGTGACAAAACATGGCACTTGCTCTGTAGAACACTTATAATGTCCACATTACATGTACTGAGTATGTGTAGAAAATCACTGGTCCAACCAATTTAAGCATGTCACTAATAGGTTAAAAGTACAGAATATTTTTAACAATTCTTTCTATCCCTAAAAGATTTTCTCTCAAACACCTTTTGAAATCCTCAGCTGTAGGATGTCAATGAGGAAGTTGACATTGTCCTCAGCAGGATCTGAGGTTTTACCTCAGATCTTCAAAGAAATATTTAAGATATTATTTATTAATATAAAATCATAAAAGCTAAGGCATTTTCCTGTACAATGTCACTAATCATGTACTATTCCACCACATTTGAAAGCATAAGGATTTTCGAGCTTCTGAGACATAGCAGAAGGCAGAGAACAGCAGAACTGAACTTCAGGGGTATACAGTTCACAAACTCTATCAAAAAAGCCTCTATTCCATTAATGTAGTTCAAATTTCTCTCAGGGATGACTTGAAATGTCAGCTGTTCCCAAGTAAGAAACAAACATTTCTACACAAACTCTATGAGAAACTAAAAGGGGCCTTTTCAGGCAACAGACTGTAGATGCTTTTTACTACATTTTGCAGCTGTCATTTCAAAACCTCACATTCTTGGGGTATTAGGTAATTGCCTCCACGTCAGCTATTCTCTGTTCCAGTGTAAAGGTGACTTCCATGCAAAACAAGTCATCTACTCAGATTATTTTAAAATCAGAAATTATTGCTTTCAGGGATTTTCTTCTTTAATTAACAAAAAAAGACTATTACTTGACTTATTTTATAAAGCATTTTGTTAAAACCAACCTTATCATTAATTGTTGTTAAAACAAAAATCTGAAAAATCTTGTTTCTCTTCCAATACTTGAATTTTAGGATTTTTTCAATTAGCATACTTTTCCTGTTACTGAAGTTACTTCACAAAGATGGCATTTTTATTTTCATTCTTTTCTTTTCTTAGAGACAGAATTACAAAATTAATGCAATGCACTCTATATAATTTACAAGATTTATGACCTTTAATGTTGTTTCTGAATTTCTGGGGGATAAAAAAGCCATTTTCTCCAGAAAATTTATATGATGTATTGAAGTTTTGCAGGTACAGTTAAGGTAATTACCTTAATAAAGATTTGTGTCTTCCCATTCAGTCTTTTCATTTCTACTCACCAACCTCATCTCCTACCTGATGTTACTTTGCAGCTCTTTCTATTTACTGTTGAACACATAACCCTTTTTTTGTGCTGAGTTTCAGATATAATTTACTTTTAAAATTAACCCTTGCCATTAAAAAAAAATAATTTTCATTTAAGAATGGTGGTTACACAATTACAAGGATTTCCACAGAAACCACCTTATCAACAGTAGTTCCAGTTTTCTAACAAACAGATAGACGCGCGCAAAAATGCATATTTATTGTTATCTTCAAGCTTCATACAAAGAGAGAGCAACATTAATCAGCACATTTTTCTACAAAGCTGCACTATTTCTGCAAAGTTGGTAAGAATTTCATTGTTCATCATATCACTACACAGCCTGACAAGACCTTGAATTTCTTTCTAAAATGTCAGCTAAGGAAATAACTGTGCAAGAATCTCAACTTTTAGTTTCACAGCCTGTTTCAGCTCCTCTGGGGAAAACTTCAAAATGCAATGCAGTGCTGAGCCCATTTCACATCCGTAGTTGCCTGCTGTAGCAGGCCACCACGAGTAACAGTGGGGATCCAGGGAGGTGAGGGAGCTCCCCAGGCTGGCAAGAAAGAAGACAAGCTGCTTGGGAAGCAGAGTCTGCTTGAACAGCATCTCTCCTCTTCTTCCTCACACAGCCACACACAGAGCTCGGAAGGCTGCATCCTGCCATGTGACAGTGGAATGTTGAGGATGGCTCTGTATGTGAATAGTGACCCTTTTAAACACCAAACTTACTACTACCAGCTCCTCATGGGCAGTAGCCAGGTAAGCAGTTTCATCATTCTAGGGCACACAGCTCAACTCACCAGCTGGAACATATTACAGTTTTTGTTCTGGAATGACAAATCTCCTCTGCACTACTGAGGAGCCTCAAGCACCAATCCAAGTGCAAACACAAGGATTTGAGGGGTTTAAATCTAGCAGTATTATAGACAAACTTTGGATATATTTTTTGTTTAATTTTTGATATCTCACAGCTGAAATACTGTTGATTAAAATTAGTGAGGCTGAGTGCCTGCAATTTCTTTACACAAAAGGAAGGCATTGCTACATACTACAGAATTAGTTAGAGAACTTCCTCTTTCCTCACCTCTTTCACTGCTCAAGTTTTCACCACAGAAAACAAAGAAGCAACACAGTCTGTGTAAACTAAGCATATGGTTTACCACTAACTCACCCTTCCCAACTTCTTTCAGAAATTTTACACCCAATCTCTTTTCTGCAACAAATATTTTTGCTCTTATACCAGATTGATAAAAATTTTACTGTAGTTAAATAAATACATTAAAACCAGTGTCTAGCTAGAATCAGCAATAGATTTTTCACAGTGTACACTTTCTTCCAGAAATTAGAATATCAAGGCATGGCAAATTGGGAAAAAGTACAGACAGAAACTTCCTCCCTGTTTGAGACCAGAAAGAATACTGCTATACGAACCAATTACCTGGCTGTGATGCTAGCCCTCTGCACAAAGACTTCTGCCAAGTCTTTGGCTCCAGCTATGGTGCACTCATTTTTCAAATTCCCAGGCTTGGTTATTTATTCAGGACAGCTCGTTTAAACAGCTAAATAATTGGTGGAGTCAGACCACATTTGGCCTCCAGCATTCCTTGGATGTCTGACCTCTAGAAGTGTACAAAAATTTATTACAAAATGTACAAGTCTGGAGTCAGACTGCAGAGGCTATTTGCCTTGACAAGCTCTCTGTCAATGCCAGTTCAGGGGTACTGTCAAAGCCAGAGAGATATTTACCCCATTTTTTTTAATAAGATGAGCAATAACACAGCCCCATCAGCTTGCAAAACATCCAATACATTTCGATAATATGCTTACTAAAACTATTTACTGAAATATCAACACAAAGAACTATTTTTTAGATCTCTTCCTATTACCTACCTTGTAGGGCCATTTTTTACTAGTAATTTCCCATTACAGTTACAAGACAATCCTTCAATTACTACTTCTGTGCTTTCCTATAAAATATTTTTATTTTTTCAGAACATTTTTTTTTAAAATGTCTTCCTTTCTTGTAAATTTTTCTTAATATTTGCTTTCAAAGAAGATTTATCATGGAGAGGTTACATCTCACTTAGTGTATGTAAAACAATGAAAAAATTTCTCCAAGTGCCATTTGCAGAGTAACAGCAGAACCATACAGGTAATGTAATTAATCTCAATATGTATTCACAGACACAGAGGAACACAGAGCACAAAGGCAGAGGCGATACCCCAATAGCCAAGACAGAGGAAGGGAGTCCCCACCTGGACCCTCCCTGGGGGCCCTCAGCCCCTGGGCAGGCACTGACACCCACCATGGGGAATTGATGGGGGAGGCTCCCCACAGCACCTTACAGACTGAAGTGGTACTGCCAGGGCACATGGGACAAGTCATGGGGTACCAAGGAAGAGCACTTTGGACTTGAATGAGACTTAGCCTGGGATGTACAGGGGAGGAAGCAAAAGCAGGGAAAAGGACAGATCAAAGCGGTTTGCAGAGGAGCAAGCACGGCAAAATGGAGGGATAAGGGGTTAAAAGCAGGTAGTTGGTTCCGTTGTCTGACTATGCACCATGCCAGATCCTCACAGTTTGTTCTGTCCACTTATTAAACTGCACTGTGTTCCCAGGAAAGGGGCTCTCTGTTCTATGCCAAAGCAACTGGGGCCAGACAGCTTGTAGATGCGTCAGCAGCTGGAGAAAGTGCTTGTGTGGTTGCCAACGAGCATCAAGACAATCTAGCCACTGAGTGAGCAGTCTGAGTTGCCTGAGAGCCATTTGCTGGGAGTGAGGCACCTGGAGCAGGCAGCTACCAGAGGGCCCAGGTTGTGGGGCTGGAGGCTGACCAAGAGGCCGATTTGCATGTGCAAGTATCTCAGTGGGAGGCAGCAGAGCCAGCTGGGGTTGGTTGGGGTCGGGTCTCTAAGCCTGGTCATGAAGAGATCCAAAGCATGTGTGGATGTCCATATGCACACATACATACTTACACAAATGAGGAAACCAGGGTCCATCTGCTGGACGCATAACTACTGGGACTTCAGACAAGTCCAGCTCCTGGAGGGGCCATCAACACACGTATGTCCCAATAACAGACCTTCGTCCTGATCAGCCAGACGAGGACATGAGATGCAGTCAACAGATCTGTTTGGGCTTGCCTTGAATGCTGAGTGGTTCTATTTGTGCTGATATGTGTGGCCATGACCATGATCATGTGCTTATCAGTACTGCACCCCACTGAGGGCCCATGGGGAGAGCATGGTCACGCTGCACCCAGGGTGGTCCTGAAAACATGGACCTGCAGCCCCCCATGTCCACCAGGCATCTACAAAGACACAAAATCCAAGATCATATGCAAAACTGTATGCGTCATTAGACTCGAAACCCTTAAGGCAAAAAAAAATGTTACTTCCTCCCATAAAATTGGAAGGAAAATTCAAAAGAGAAACTACTACATAGTTTCAAGAATAAAAATCAGTACAAGTGAAAAATAGAAACCATTAATGCAATCAACATTCGTGTTGATGGAAATTTTAGTATCCATGACTAACTTAGTAAATAAGTATGAATTATTTACTCTTTCTCTGCGGTTAGAGCTTACAGAAGAAAGAAGAAAAATTAATCTGTTCAATCAGATCTTTGGTGGATGGTTTCATTTGAGCTGTTGAGGAGTTTTCAGTAATTAATAGCCAGCTGCACATCCTGATATAATGCCAGATGGGTCCTGCGTCATTAAGCATTACTGAAACAAGTTGCTATTTATCAGGTAATGGTGCAGGAAAATAAATCCTTGGAAAAGCAAAACAGTTTTCTTAAGAGGAAAGATGTATTTATGGAATAACTTGATGGTCATTATTTAATTCCATTTAAGAAAAAGTAAGTGCACAAAATGCTACATTCTGGTGCAAATTATTCATTATGAGCGGGACAGAATCTAGTAATCTGCACTGACAATTCAAAGGAAGGTAATCTGACAAAATGATAGCACTGTTGATTGTTAGATTTCCTTGATATTTCTTTTAAGATGTTATTTTTTAGTTATTTATAGATTTGCCTAAAATTATTCATCCAGTGACAGATTTTTATATTGGGTATAAATACTAAGATTGTTCATTATTTGCATTGTAGTTTTGTAAAATGAGATTCTGAGCTCCTGTGCAATGATGGGGCATCTAATCTCAGTCACACCCACACCCTTCAAAGATGATCTCTGCAGGTACCTCCCTCAATTTTGGTGGTGCTTAGCTCTGAACTTTGAAGATAGATTAGTAGACACAGAGTATTCCCAACTGCAAAAAAGTTGATTTGAACAGTATTTGGATTCTGTTTTGTACTATTAAAATACTAGAAATGCTGGATAATTAGTTTCTGAGTACTGCAAATTACTTACTCCACATTAGCAGACAATTCTTGATATCCCAAATCCCTATCTGTATAATGGATCTAATGATATTTTGTGAGTGCTCTTACAGAACAGCTTTTAGTTTTTGTGAAGCATGTAGCTTTTACAATGGGAAGAGCTCGTGAAGAAATAGGCCTTTTCAAATCTGGTGCAGATTTTAAAATGTTTATTTTGAAAAAGAAGTGCTGGGTTGTCTACTGAACAAGAAATATTGGACAAGTGCCAAGGCAGTGAAGGGATAAGGTGTTCTGCGGAAGATACAGTGTGCTTTTGTGTATTTGGAACAAGTAACTCCCACGCATAGGAATGCCAACTTTCCAGTCACTGTAACGTGCGAATTACCAAAATTGTAACATTTCCTAACTTTTTTTCCTTCAAACCTTCTTGTTTTTAACAAGATTACATTTGTTTTCACATAAGCTCATAAACCATAGCTTTGCTCTTTGCTACAAAGGTGACTTATATATGATGCTAAATTTATTCAAACAGCTGCATGTGAAATCATGCCTTAGTACATTCTGTAATCTTCAATAAGACGAAACGGGGAGTCTATTAAAAAGCCTCTTTGCAACTCCTCAATTTGCATGTTCATAACAAGCTCATGAGAATGTAAATGGTGATTTCCACATTCCCCATCATTAAACTTTTTGAATGCCTGAGATTTACAAGGCACAATTGGTTTGGTACAGTCAGGAAAAACATTTAAACGCTTTCAAACACCTTTCTAAATGTAAATATTTTAGCTCTGAATCAGTTTAATAGCATTATGTCCCACTATATGGAAGTACATGAAGTAAGGATGGATAATTTATTATCATGACATTGCCTTCAAAAGTTGGTATAAAAGGTTTCTGCCTTATATTTCTATTCCCACCCATCCCCGAGTCTCAAGGGAAATAAACCAAATCATAAATGTTTTCCCTATACTGTAAATGACAAGACAGAAAAAAAATTAACTGTGAAAATAAAATTTCTACCTCAAGAACATTTAAAACAGAAAGAAAAAAAGTCCAAACCACTAATATTCATCTTTGTTATCAGGTACTATATTTCCATCTGAACACAGATAAATAAAAGACAAGGAATTGCACGACAGGCAGAAATTTTTAAGAGATGTTTTTCTCAGACTTTCGCAATGACCTTATCCAAAAGAGGGCAAATCAAGGTTAAAGGCTGACAAACAATTACTATCAGCCTCAAAGATGATTTCTTTTTTACATATGATAGAACCACTTTTTTTAAAAAAAAAAGATCATAAACAAGACTTTATTCAGTGAGAAGCTGATAATATCTGATGGTACCCAGTATTTCCTGACTAAGTTTCATAAATCTAAATCTCAGTGAGTAACCAGTTCAGAAAAAAGTATTATTTGACGTAACCTAACCACACTCCAAGTGAAAATGAAGGATGTTCTCCATACAACAGGTTGCTGTTACTTGAGGGATTTCCTGTCAAAGGATGTTGAAGATGAAAAGGTTTACAAAGTTCCCAAAGGAGACTGAACAAAATCTTAGGAAATACTTGAGCTGAAAATAATTGGAGGCTGGGAGAGCAGTTGTGGGAAGTATCATCTTGTGCTTTCTCCTGTGAACATCTGCTTACAGCCTGAATGTGAGGCTAGAAGTACCATGGGTTTCCCATTACATCCACTCCTAAAGTAGTGTTACACTTATACAATATAACTGACCATATACAATAAGATTGAATTAAAACAATTTAATCTGGACAAGATGATGTAGCCTGAACTAAAGAATTAGAAAGCAGAAGTTAACCTTCAGGATCCCACCAACACTTTGTCATTATCGTGCACTTCCCTCTACCTTTGAATTCTACCCCACCCCTATTCCTGCATTTGGATTAAGCTCTTTGAGGTAGAGGTTACTTACTAGGAATTCTAATGTCAACTATCAAAACAAAAATCTTAATCTTGATTATAATCTTTACACTCAACTGTAACAGTAAAGAACAAGTAACATATTTTTTAAAAACAAACACTGTAGGTGAAAGTGCTTTCTGAGCTTCCACCTATCCCCCTGTAAATCTGGTAAACAGAAAGGAATGATACTAATTATCTTTCCAAGATGAACTTTGATATTCTCATAGGAAATCAAAAATTTACCTTTAAAATGAAATATCCTAGAAAATACAGAAATAAAATAAATAAAAAAGGAAATAAAAAGAAAAAACCCTGAGTTGTCTCATGTAAGAAATATTTTGAATAATAAGCTACTCATGCAAACATAAAAATGTATTTAAATACGATGTTCCTGATTTCTCTCTAGAGTAGTGTTCATTATACAACTGAGCCATTATTAAACAAAATGACAGAAGAACCTTAGAATTGCAGATCCAAATTCCAGATTTCTTAAGACAAAAGAAAACTATTTTCCAGCTTCTGGGAAAAGGATGTTGCATGTCACTTTTCCCCTTTTCTTCCATTTCCTTTCCCTCCCCCCTCCGCTTCCTAACCGCCTCTCTCCCCTGCAAAAGCAACTTCTAACTCCTACAGAGAAAGGTGTACATTCTATTACTTTCAAGACTGGGGGAATAAAGGGTGACATACTTGCAGTTTAAACAGAAACTAAAATATACCTTTGGCATTTAGATTAGAAGCTGTCTTGTATCTTTCTAGCTCCAACCCTGACAGTCAGAGAAAATCACTGTGTTATCAAGGGAGATTTGGGGAATATTCAAAATTCACATTTATCTATAATCTTCTCATGTGAACTGTCACAGAAGACAGTTTGATGGCCTAGAACCTTTCGTGGTCCTTCCCAATTCTAGATGTAACATGAATTGTGCAACATCATATTCAAGAATTGGTGTCAAACATATCAAGCAGGATGCTAAGATGAAGACAGAATTGAACTAAACTGTGTTTTTTCAGTATTTGGAAGATCTCCATTCATTAACCTCTGATACATTAGCTTCTTTCCTGTAAAGCCACCCTATAAAGCTCAGTACGTCATATCTGCAAATGTCATATTGCATCTAGTAGTAGTATTCCCTGCTGTAAAAAAAGCACCAAAATTGGGATTTCCATTACAGACATTTCACTATTTCCTCCCAAGGTTCTATATGAGAGAGGATACTTTTTTTTTAGATTTATCTATTAAAACAACACAAAAGTTTGTGATTTTTTTTTTTCAAAAAATATATTTGTAAATATGGGGGTTTTTTTCATTTTTGTGTTCTATTTGAAAATGTTGGCATATCAGAATTGAAGTAAAAATAGATCTAAATCAAAGACTGGACTCAGTGATCTTGGAGATCTTGTCCAACCTTGATGATTCTATGGTTCTAAGTGTAAAATAAACTTAAAACCAGACACAGCTATAGTCTCCTGATGACTGAGAAACAAACAGGATGCTTAATGGAGCACAAAAAATTGAAAAATTCTAGTATTTCATCACAGGGTTTTCTTATTCCTTTCAACAATCACACTTTGTATAGATTTTATGTTCTAATTTAGTGGTACAATAAATAAGCAGTGGGAGAAAACCATAGTAGATTAAATTGTGTTCTTTAGCATGTTGCAAATATATTGATACCCTTGAGATTTATAGGCCTTCTCATTCCCCTCAAATTTTACAGCATTTTTATTGCTAATAAACTTCGCTTGTATCTGTTGAAGAAAACCATGATGCAGAAAGGTACTTAACAGTGGAAAGACCTGGTTTCAAGTTAAACGAGTCTCATCTCTTAACGGTAGTTATAAAATTTGGTTGAGAAAGACTGTTTGCATTACATATAAAGTGATAGGTAAGAACACCTTGCAATGACAAATGAGGCATAGCACTTGCTTCCTCTAAAAGGTTTTCTGCTTTTCTGAAAATTTCAAGAAACCCATGTTTGACCAAAGCAAATCACAGTAAAAATCAAAACTGCCTTAGTCCTTCTTTCTTAGTTTAAAAATATCATGTGTTACTTCTTCTGGTTGAGCTGGATGCAGAAGAACTCTTGCCATCTATTTCTTAAGAAAAAGAGATATACCATTTTCTCAGGAAAAAAAGAGTTCCAGCTAGATCTTTCTATCTACACTCCAAAAACAATTTCAGCTTTCCTACAAGTACCAGAGAAAAATGAGGTATTCCAATTCAGTTTATTTGTATGCAATTTTGCTTTAAATTGTTTCTTATTTCAAAGAAGGAATAAAAGGTGGTACATCAAAATTAAGCAAAAGATCTTTGTCTCTCAAAGAAGTGCTACCTAATGCATAGTTAACCATTTATAATGATCAGCATCAAGTTTGATAATCTATAGACTTCCATTTAATTACTCCCTCAAACTACATTCTGATACATAAGAAACCTTGGTTTATTGCCTAATAATATGTGTCCTAAATTAAAACATAAACTTGGAGGATATGAAGGTCTCTTATCTACTGACTCCCATCTTAAAAAACTATGCTTTCAAAAAGAAGTCTGGGTGAAATGTAAAATGACAATTTTTTAAATAATCTTAATAGATGAGATTTAGTGAAAATTCAAATGTTTTCATTGGCATAAGATTCTAAGATTTGTAAAAAAGATCTTCTCAAAGCACTTAAGCCACAGTGTGACAGCAGATATAGAGCTTTGTCAAGAAAAATTAGTGTATGAAAACAGAGGCCAGTGTCTAATTTATATATATATTTAAATATTTAATTTTTTTGACTCATGGACAGGGCAGACTCAACAAAAAGCACGCCTTATAATAGAACTATTAATATTTAATCTATAAGATCAATAATCACCTCTGAAAAGAAGAAAACAATGTCCTTTAAGAACCCTGCTAAAATACTGATTCACAGCAAAACAATCCAATAGTTTCAGAATGGTATCAGAGATGATACTAGCTCTACATGTTTAATGGGTATTATTAATAACATATAATTTTAGGCTAGTTAATATCTTGTGAAAGCATAGTTTCAAAATTATTCAGAATGTTAGAAAATAGTTTGACCTCCAAGAACTGCCATCCTTTTACAGAGGACATTATCACGAGTAATAAGCACACTCTGGCTCTGATGAGTGCAAGCCTCAGGTCCTCCACCACACACGGTTGATTGAGTTGAATAATGGGCTGTGGGGCAATTTGGGTTTTTTCTTGCCACAGCATAGCAGCTAAAGACTTTAGGGAATCCCTGAGAACACAGCAGCTCAGTCAATATGCTATTTCTCATATACAGGTGGGGCCATTTCCAGGCAGAAATCCTAATGGGACTCAGTGTCCTGTTTAAGACAATAAAATGCTGTTTGACACAACATCTTTTGTTTCTTATTCCTAAAAGGCAAGATGTTTATCCTCAGGAATTTGCTTTGACATTGAAAAGTATACAAACAATAAGCTTACTAATTCTGGGGATAGCTAAAAATAAAATAATTCTGGACAATCATATTAAATGAAATGCTATCCAGACGCAATTTTCAAATTCACAACCTGGATTTGGGCACATACACAATAATGCCTTGACTTTGACACATATTTAGCAAGCTCAGCTCTCCTTGACTCATGTCCATATATTCTAAAATTAGAAATTGATTATTTCACTGGTTCCAAAAATCAATCTCTTGTACCAGCAAGTGATTTTTTAATTCTAGTTTAATAATAATTTTTTTAAAAAAAGAAAGCCCTGAATTTTTAATTAAGCAAGGATAGGGTTGCATTTTATGGGATGAGGATCTGGATTATTTTAAATACTCACTTTTTAACCAAGATTTTTCATTCAAGAATGTCGATTTCATTAGATCAGGATTCAGATACAGAAGAAACTGCAGTGAAACGAAGAAGGGAGAGAACCCGACCTCGCACACCTGGGTAAAAAGAGGCTAATAATTTAAAAACTGAAACCATTCTTTTTCATTTTCCCCAGCCTATCTCAGTATGTTGCTCTGTCTTCAGCAGTGTGAGTGGTTGGAAAGGTATTACCATGGTATCTCAGGCTGAGGATAAGAAACAATTGGCTCCTTCAGTAGTAAACCATACTTATATCAACTTAAAAAGAAAGAATTAATTGTCAAACAGACCTAAACATTCATTTGAACCCTATAAACAATTGCTAGAGAAAAAGAGAAAAACAAGGGGGAAGGAAAAGCGAAACAATAACACTATCTGATGTTTAATAGTTTTATAATTATAAAACAAAACTGATTCAAAAAATCTCAGTGTGAAGACTTGGTTCTGCAGAATCAAGCCTTAAAATAATTCAGTTCACCTATTACTTCACAATTTTCAAAGATACTTAAGTAGGCCATTTGAGAACCCTGACACAGGTTTTCATTGCTGCCATTAGAAATGAAAGAACAAGTTAAAATGTCAAAAATATTTTTTATAGAATAAAAATAAAATCAAGCATGCAGGATGCTTTGCTCCTACAAACATGGCAATATTTCATATACCTTTTGAGAACATTTTTCTCAACAGAAATGTATCACAGACAGCAACCAGTTTGTAATGCTTCTGCAAATCAATTTTTTAACACTGGCAAAATTTTCAAATTACCGACATTTTCTACTTTTAAAGAATGTCTAGAGCATCATCATCCCACCTAATTCTTTTCATAAGCTAATCAAGCTTTCCCCTCAAACTACCCTGAGTTTTTGGGGTTCCACTGTATCCTCTGTCTTTCAGCCACTTCAAATTAAAGTTCTATTTAATATTCAGTCAGAATAGATTCATGACTACTGGAAAGCAAAAGACCATTTGCTAAGGAAGATTTTAATTATCCTTACATTCCTTGTAGCAATATATCCTGTTAGCAGATCCATAAGATTATTCTATAGTTAATGTGATCAGTAACATTCCATTACTTTGGCTTGAGTTTTTGTTTGTTCCTGCCTGATTGTGATGAGAACACATCCTATCAAAAAGCTAGTCCAGAAATCTGCACATGATCCTTTTTTTAATAAGACGTGACTGTCAAAATAAAAGGGCTAAATGATCACACAGAAGACGTGAAGTCCAATTATATTAAAACAGGTGTCTGACGTGTTGCAAAGTTAAAGATATCATTAGGACCTGAGAAAAAGGAGAAGAGCAGTCACATGGGTCCTTAAGAGTGATACCAGTAACGTTGGTGAGAATAATAGCTGCTGACGTCTCAATGAAATTAGCTACAGCAGAGCTGGATTATGAGGCACTGAAATAGTACTCTGAGAACTCAGAACTGACCTATTAATCACATACAGAGCTAAAAAGCCCTACTGGGTACTAAAAGCTCACCAATGAGAATGTAATTCACCAGAAACTTTCTGATATTTATAGTCACAGACTATACACAGAAGTAGGGTATGTGAGAAAAAGAATCATTAAATAAGTATTCTGAAACTTCTTCTGAAGATATTTCATCTTGATTGAATGGGGGGAAAAAAAACCACACCAAGAAAATAAGGTGATATGTTTGCTAGTTTATCACTTTCAGAAAATATTTTCTCAAGAATTTACTATCCTTTAAAAAATTAAAGGGAGAAAACTCTTTATTAGTTTTCAGCAACAGTCATCACGGTTTTCATCCTGTGTGTTATTGGTATCAGTGTTCTATAATGCTTGCAGCAAGATGTGCACCAAGAACTATATAGAAAAAATGTATCAGAGGTACTAATGTTGTCTTATGAAGAAAAGATATAAGCATTTAATAGGAACTAAAAGTAATTGACAATCATAAAAGTACTGCAAATAATAGTGAAAAGTGAAACGTAATGAAAGTAAGCACCAAATGTACCAAGCATTACTGAACAAATAAAAAAGAAAGCATTCTTAAATATGACTCAAACTATGTGCTTGAAACATTATCTGGAAGTTGTTGAACAAACATCTTACAAAAATCATCTGTTAAAACTCTATCCCTTCTCTCTAGTGAGGAAAAGCAAAAATATTAAGGTATTGCCAAATAGGCAAGCTAAATGAAAATAGAAACTATTTATATAATTTAATGAGATAGAAAAACACAGTATGCTTGTCACTGTATTTCAGATATTACATTACTCTCCTGATAGAATATGCACAAAGGAACTAAAGTGATATAAAATTTCACCCAAATAATTCATGAATAATGGAAGAGAAACTTAGGCTCTCAGTAAAAGATATCCAAGCTGCTAGTAAGTGATTAGTATGTTAGCAAAAAGAAAGCCTACTGTATTTATTTTGGTTACTCAGTTTATTAGAAAAATTGGAATTCAAGAATTTCAGAAAAGTACGCATTTTTTCCTGACATACAGTACATACAGAAAATCTTCAGCAGAAAAAATGGAATTATCAGATCTGCAATGCCTTGATAATAAGTACACTGTATACTTGACTTTTTATTTACCAAATTATTATCTTGAGACTATTTTAAAGAGACATTTCATACCAAATCAGGTTGAAAATACTTGAATTACACAGCATAGTGAAATTGAAAGCTATCATCAAAGTTATGTTCAATTACAGCAAGCAGTTGTGCTCATTTGTGTTAATTTTTTTGATCCAAATGAGGTACGAGACCTATGTATTAAAGGATTATAAAATAATCTAACAAGGAAAAGTGAAAAGAAGTTTGCAAATAATACTGCCGAAGTAAATAGATTTTTGATTTGGTTATCTAATAAAAAAACCCTTAAAAATCAATTTGGATTATTCATAAATTATTTTTAATCTGTTTTTCTCACCGAGATGAAAAACCTATTGAGATAAGAAGCTGCTGCTAGGGGCATCATAATTTATTAAACAGTTCTGCCATGAGACAATAGGATCTACATTTAATTGCTTCTGCTATTTGCTGATTGCCCTATTCACCTTGGTACAGAACTACTATGGGAGCATTCTACGTAAAATATAATGTCTCAGTGAAAAGAACTGCAATAAAGACATGTAAGATTACTATGTGGCCTAGTATTCAGGGCATTCTACAAGCCTATGGAATGGGAGAAAACAAACTCTCTGCCTTCTTGGTGTTATTTTTGGTGGACGACCATCAAAACCATAAACACTCACTTGAGCTGGCAGACTGCTCCAGCACAGAACTACTTTTATGCAGTGAATTACCTTTTTACACACAGAAACTATTAATGCAATTTAAGCCCAAAGTGCTCTCGGTATTGACGAAAACCAAAGAATGGTTTTCAAAGAATGCATTGGTGCAAAGGTCTTCTACTGTTATAAATCCCATTTTCAAAGGTTTAAATGAGTTTTTGAACTTTCTTTCTGGATCTATTATTACATCAATAATCTATTTTCTCTATGGTTTCATCCATCTCTTTTTCCTTGTTTTAGTAACTTTGAGAAAAGTAGCTGATCAGTAGCCTCTATCAATTTATTTTTGGACAGGTAAATAATTAATACATTATTTTAAAAAAAATTAATAGTTAAAATAGAATGAGACCCCAAATGCATATCAAATATAATTTAAAATATACTTAAATGTTAAGTTTACACATTTTACATACTACTCATATTACTTATACTTACTTATATTAGCAGTTGCATCACTAAAGCAATTTTGCCAGATGCCTGTTACTCCCAAAGTTTAGTTCCCAGAAATGACAGGTAAAAAAACCCAAACAAACAAAGAAAACAAATGCAAAACAATCCTCAATCAACCAACTAACCAACAACAACAAAAAAAAGTACTTAAATGAATTCATTCACCAGAACGGATTTTCTAGCTGCCCTGCTGTCATAGGCTCCACATGCTATAAACCTTTTCACACCTATTTTTAACATGCAACAGTCAATTACTTTCATGTATTTCTCCAATATGCTATTGAAGATCTGTTCCAGTGGCCAATTAAACCCCACTGATTTCTTCTATTTTGCCAACACAGCTCTAAAAGAGAAGTATTAAGAAATCCAACAGATCTGTAGCTAAATCTGCCTAGCTATGTTGGTTAAACTTGCCCTTAAAACTCTGCAACAATAGAGGACTAACAGGCAAGACATTTCTTTTATCATCTCAAGCTCATCTTTATCAAGAGTTACTTTTCTAAAATTATGGGGTGTTTTTAGTAAAAATTGTCTTAGACTGCTATCTCCTATCACTGCAGATATGTATTTAGAATACAAAAATTACCTGATATTTGCCATTCAATTTCAAAGTGCACGAGGAATTCTGATGTTCGGTAATTGAAAACCTATGTGCAGTAACAATATATACCACTGCACACATTTGTACACCATTTTTTTATTTCCCTGTCCTGACTTCTAAAGTAAAGAAAAAAAATTCAACAATATCATATATAGTTTTCTCCTGAAAAGGAAACTGCATCTATTCGTAAGTGTAAGTCTCACATGAAAATCCCTTTTTCCAGCTACCTAAAAGTCATGGCAGTCAGGTGAAGTCCCCAGTGACTGGAAGAAGGGAAACATTGCATCCATTTTTAAAAAGGGTGAAAGAAGGACTCTGGGAGCTACTGATCTGTTAGCCTCACCTCTGTGCCTGGGAAGATCATGGAACAATCATTCTAGAAGCTGTGCTACTGCTCTTGGAGGACCTGGAGGTGATTCAAGACAGCAAGCATGGCTTCACCAAGGGCAAGTCCTGCCTGACCAACTCGGTGGCCTTCTAAGACGGAGTGATTACATCAGGAAACAAGGGAATGGCTATGGATGTCCTGGACTTCTGTAAAGGCTTTGGCATGCTCCTGCACAACACCCTTCTCTCCAAATTGGAGAGAGATTAATTTGGTGGATGGACTACTCAGTGCATAAGAAATTGACTGGATGGTTGCATCCAGAGAGTAGTGGTAACCAGCTCAATATCTGGATGGAGATCAGTGATAAGTGGTGTCCCCCAGGGATCTATACTGGGACCAGGACTGTTTATTATCTTCATCAATTACATATACAGTGGAATCAAGCAAATCTGCAGATGACCCCAAGCTGAGCGGTGCTGTTGACACACGTGAAGGATGGGATGCCATCCAGTGGGACCTGGACAAGCTCAAGAAGTGAATCCATGTGAATTCCATGAGGTTCAGCAAGGCCAGGTGCAAAATCCTGTATCTCGGTTGAGGCAACAACCAGCATCAAGACAGGCTGGGGGATAAAGGGATTGAGACCAGCCCTGCTGAGAAGGACTTGGGGGTGCTGGTGGATAAGAGGCTGGACATGACCCAGCAATGCGCATTTGCAGCTCACAAAGCCAAACGTGTCCTAGGCTGCACCCAAAGCAGCATGGCCAGCAGGGCAAGGGAGGGGATTCTGCCCCTCTGCTCTGCTCTGGTGAGACCTCACCTGGAGTAGAGTGTCCAGGTCTGGAGTACTCAGCACAGGAAAGACACAGATCTGTTGGAGTGAGCTTAGAGCAGGGCCATGAAGATGATGAGAGGGATAGAACAACTTAATTACAAGGAAAGGCCAAGAGAATTGGAGTGGTTGAGCATGGAGAAGTCTCCAGAGTGACCTTATGGTGCACTTTCAGTACTGAGAGAGGACTTTAAAGAAAGATGAGGAAAGACCTTTTAGCAGAGCCTTTAGTGATAGGACAAAGGGTAATGGTTTTAAACTGAAAGAGGGTAGAAGCAGTCTAGAACTATGGAAAAAATTTTTTCTAATGAGGGTAGTGAAATATTGGAACAAGTTGCCTAGAGAGGTGGTGGATGTCCTTTTGCTGGAAACATTTAAGGTCAGGCTGGAAAGGAGCTCTGAGTAACCTGATCTAGTTGAAGACGTCTCTGCTTATTGCTGAGGGGGTTTGACTAGATGACCTTTAAAGGTCCTCTCCAACCCAAACCATTCTTTGATTCTATGTGATCCCACAACAGACTCAGAACACTAGAAAAAAATCTTCCGTATTTTTTTAAGACATGCAAGCACACATTTGTGCTTTCTTCAAAGTATTCCCTAACAAACATTAATGATAGTGCAAAACTTACCAAGGACGTCAAAGCTTCTTTTGATATCAGAAATACGATACATCTTAAAGCCTGTAGCACTCACTGCTGGTATGACAAATCTTGTTCCAAATGTATTGATGTCCTCAACTTACGTCCCTGAAACCTAAAACTGAGGCATCTTGACTACTCAGCATTTTTAGAGCACTTCAAGCACTGGTGAATAGCTAGGAAAGAAGAGTATGTTTGTATGAAATTTAGGTATGCCTCCAATTATCTCATTCTGTGTTTTCTGTAACTGACAGTTAAAATACTGAGTGCATTTTCAGCAAGGAAAATATTATATCATCATTGTTCCGAGAGGTTCTGGTGCTTTCCCAATCCTTGCTCCTACCTACGCTATCGATAATGTGAAAGAGTAACACCACTGGACTAGCGTGCCATTCTGTAAGTGCATTCTTCCTCAAGAGCTCAGAGGCAGCTAAAGCACTTAAGATCTATATAAGGGATTTTTGAAAATATTCAGGATATGATGTTACGAGATTAAAATCGCTGGCTATCAGAGATACGGACTAATCATTACCGCAGACTGCATTTGGTCTGTGTTTCTGTCCCGAACATGTCCACATGGATGATGCTTTGAGTCTACTGTTTGTCACCCATGTGTAACAACAGACTTCACTGGCACCATTGTTGCAGTACACCCCAGCCGCAAGAGTAAGTTGTTGCATGAAGAACACAAAGTTTAGACATCTTCTCCAGTGACCCACCTGCACAAACTCTGTTTGAGGGTACAGGAGGCAGGAAGTGCTGAGCTGACAAGTAGCTCTACAAGGGTTGTGCCTGGCCATACACTGCCAGGAGCTGGACTGCCAGGACACAGAAGTCCTTCCTGTAGGAATAGGACAAACTGGAGGCATTTTCTAATCAACATTGTTCTATAAAAGATCTTAAGTTTTAAAACTTCTATCCTCTAAAGTTTGATTGAAATTGGAAGATAGGTTCCAAAGCCATAAAAGGGGGGAAACAGATACATATAATCATGTAGGCCTCATTTCTTTAACAAACCACAACAAAAATTCACATATGTAAATACTTATATATACATGAGAGTTTCAAAGCACTTCTTCCTGCCCAGCATTCTCTACCTGCTCACTTGATTAAAACCCAGTAAAATATCCATGAATATATGGAAAGTAAATGGCATTTCAGGAAAGCAGTGAACTTAAATTCACAGTCACAAGTCTGTATGTTTATTTTATGTTTTCCAAGTATCAAAATCTTTTTCAAAAGTACTACATAAGGAGATAAGCAGTTTTCAGGTTGGTTTCTTGTTTGGTGTCGGGGGGATGGCAGAAATGAAACATTTAATGAAAGTTACAAAGAGAAAGACTGAAAATCTTGTAGGTATTACTCCATGTATCTGTTTTCACTTGTGATTTTAACTTTTTATTCTTAATATAGACGCTACTACGTGTCTGATCAGATCTTTTCTATATGCAAGTTCTAAAGGCAGATTCTGATACACTGTACTGTATTCTGTTTCAGGAAGTTGTTTCATTTTGCCTCTCAGAATTCATTTTTTTAATATATAGTGTAACATATGAAAAAATGGCCTGAGCATCTGATCTTCTAGTAGGATTGGATGAAGTGATGGTTCAAAAATGTTCATTATGCAAAAAGCTTCCTAAAACTTTTATTCATAGTCACTTTGCAGGGGATAAGCAATGCTGTAAATCATCTTCTTTAAAACCCTTCTTCTACTTCATGGAACAAACAAGTGAGCCTCTAGCTGGTACAATCCCTACCTTATTATGACTTAATCTCTGATTCCTGCTTGGTTGCCATAAATAGGCAGATATTAGCTCAGCTGCAGCTCAGCATGCATACCTTTTAGTGACAGTGGCATTCCCAGTGGCAGTTCACTACAAGCCACATCTCCTTGCAAAATGAAATCCTACAGAAAGAAATATGATTAGGCTGTGAGGATTATACAGCATATAGAGACCCCAGTCCTGCTAAAGATACTGTATAGTATATAGCTCACCAAGGTGTGCTTCAATGACTTAAGTATAACAGCATTTAAAACTTGAAAATATTTATTATATATATAACCAACATAGCACCTTAACTGTATTTTTATCCAGCTATAGTGTCTAATGTCCCAAACTAATCCCCCCAATAAAAATCTGCCTAATATTGGAAAAGGTAGTTTCAGTATTTGTGGGCTGGATATTCCAAATACTGTTGAATTAGAAAGAGGAATACAAAACCAAAAACAGACTCTCCTTCTCTGGGCAATATCTAGGATTATTGCACCTTCATAGGACAGGTCACTCTGTCACAGATATAGGAGAAAGACCACTTTCTATGTCAGATATTCAAAAGGCTTTAAAATTCTTTGGGGGAACTGTACAGTGTCTTCTATACTTTCACCCTGAAGAACATTCCCAGGACATTTAAGGTGAAAAGTCCAAACAGTAACAGAGAAATAAGAGGTTGATTTGTAACCTTTCCCAAATCTCCATTTCAAGGTTTTGGTGTTAAAGACAAGAAAAACACACTCTCTCAGCATTTGAGATAACCAGTAGGAAATGTGGAAGGGCTGCAAGTGTGTCAAAAAACAAGTGGATGTACCGCTGGGTATCTCTCAGCCTACACATGAAAATATGCTTTTCTGTATGACACTACCCTAAAATTCAAGGAATATATCTCCCACTTTTCTCCCAGGTGTAAATTTCTTCATACCCCAAAACACTAAGTAGCTTATGGGAAAAAAATGATAATTTTTATTTCACTGTGTCTATTTGGTTTATGTCCTATTTGGAAACAAGAAGATAAGACAACATCAAAGATGACATGATGGATGTCAGGTGAAAAAACTGTCATATAGTAGAATATATACAGAAGTCAAATATAGCAAATGAAATTTCGTGGCTGATTTGGAATGTCTGTAAAAGTTCAGACCCACTATTGACAAATCAAAATATTGAGGAAAGGCAAAACACAGAAGCCAAATAGCAGTTATAGGCCATGTTTGTTAGGGCAGTTATGCCACGATATGCCATGAGACCTGTTGCATGAAATGATACTTTATAACGGGCAGGGAAAAAAGGAGTGACAGATTTCAAGACAGTTGCTGGGAACTTTCACATCCTCTATAACTTGAAAAGCATTGAATAAAATACCTCTATCTGAGTTTAAGAATTAAATAAAGTATCTGAAGTTGGAAGTCTAAGTTATTATTTAGAGGCCTAAATATAAAGAAGTTGATGAATGGATGCAATCAAATGCAAAGCTCAATATATTTACTTCTCACACCAGTACTACTTTGGTAAATAAATCTGCTATTGGAGGATGGTATGATTTGTACATTATTATTTCACTAAATCAAACCTATTAAAATTTCATTTTTTGTCCTTTATAGGTAAATTTTAGTTTAGTTGATCATCGATTTCCATACATTTCTGAATGTATCTAAACACTGACTGTGACATGAGACTTGTTCATCTGTTTGAAGTTCGGAGAGTGGGTATGGATGACACACCTCACTCCTTCAATTATTACACTTACCCAATTAAAGACAAATTATCCCAAGAAGTAAACAGTGGGAGATGACATTCTTAAACTCACAGATCTTGAAAACAAAATTGCAAAAATGGTCTAAAATGCATAAAATCTTAGATCCAGATAATGGATCAAGAGCCGCTTTGGGAAAAGAGACTTAGGGTAAATCTAAATGTGACTCAGCAATGTGCGCTCACAGCCCACAAAGCCAATTGTGCCCCGGGCTGCATCCAAAGCAGCGTGGCCAGCAAGGCAAGGGAGGGGATTCTGCCCCTCTGCTCTGCTCTGGTGAGACCCCACCTACAGTGCTGCATCCAGCTCTGGGGTCCCCAGCACAGGAAGGACATGGAACTGCCGGAGTGGGACCAGAGGAGGGCCATGAAAATGACTAGTTGCATAGAACACACCACACATGATGAAAGTCTGAGAGCATCGAGGCTGTCCACCCTGGAGAAAAGGAGGCTCCAGGGAGATGTTATAGCACCTTCCAGTAACCGAAGGGGGCCTAGAGGAAAGCCAGAGAGTAACTTTTTACAAGGACATGTAGTGATAGAACAAGGAGGAATGGCTTTAAACTGAAAAGGGAGAGGTTTAGGTTAGCTATTAAAAGAAATTTCTTACTGTGAGAGTGGTGGGGCACTGGAACAGCTTGCCCAGAGAGACTGTAGACTCCTCATCTCTAGAGGAGTTCAAGACAAAACTGGATGGAGCTCCGAGTAACCTGGTCTAGTGGAAAGTTCCCCACCCATGGCAGGAAGGTTGGACCTAGATGAATCTTTAAAGTCCTTCCAACCCAAACCACTCTATGATTCCATGATTTTTTGTATCAGGATGATTTTTAATTCGTCAATATTCAGTAAAAATAAAAAATAACAACTAAAGTTCAGATCCACCAACCAAAATTTTCCCCTTAAAATAGCAGTCAAAAACACAGTTAACCTATTTTTAATAGATCTCAAGTATTTAATTGTACAGTAAATGAAAATAACACTGCAATCAATTATTTGATAGGTAAAACCTCCTCACTTCCCTGAAGGCATTACTTGCTCCTGAAGGCATTACTCACCTGCAGAGAATATAGTTGGATACTGTAGAGGGGTGGGTTGTCACAGATACAAAGGCAAACAAAACCAAACTTTGAAACATTTCTTCCAGTTACTAATCCTCCAGTTACTAATGCTAGTGGAGTGGCAACTGGATGTTATGTAATTTCCTGGAAGAGAAATCCATGCGCATATTTCACTGGGGTCCATGAAGCTCTATGCTTGATGCTTCTACTCTTTACCAGAAAGGCTTTTTCACCATGAAGGGCTTGTCCATTTCTGAATCCCCAAGGTATATAAAAAATAAACTGTACTCTTTTTTTCCAGTTTAAAGAAAGTTAAACGGAAAACTTTTGGTTGTTTGTGAGTAACAGAGGGTATACGGACATCAACAGAAAACAAATTGCTCTTAAAAAACTGATTGTTTAAGAACTGGACTTTTAAAATCTGTTCAAATATATTTGTAAAGAAAAATAAATCCATTAATAATGTGAAATAAGACACATGAAAGGAATGGAATATCAAATGTTATGACACAAAATGGATTTCCTTTTTTTTCCTTAAAAATGTTCTAAAGATCATGTTATTGTTCAAGTAGGCATAGAGCTGACCTTAGAATTTCACCAAATAACTGTTGTGTCAAGCCCAACAACTTGTGAAGGACACACAAATGTTCTGCTAGAGTTACACCCATATGATAATCTATATGATTCAAACTTTAGCTTCTGACATTAAAAATGTATCCATATGTCAGATCAAACATTTGTTAGTGGCTAAAGCTAAGAATTTGGTCAGTGTTATACAAAAAATCATTACATAAGGAGCTACATTTCATTGCAGATGGAAAGAGGTTAAGTCATCTCTTTTCACCTCTGTAAGAACTATCTGTTTTCATGAAAGGAACAAATCATCATATGTCATACCAAAGTAAACCAATTAAAATGAGACAATATGAAATAATGCAATCTAAACTAATTGCTTCAGACAATTTAAAATATGAAGCCATGGCGCCTTAAAAAAAACATTAAATCTTCCACATTTCTTGCAATATTACCGAATAAAGTCATTCAGTAAAATTGAAATTTGTGACATTAAGTAGGCTAGTGATCATATTTTTGAGAGGTGAACTAAGCTGAATAGAACTAAAAGACACAGATTCCTTCACATAACTGAATTTGAGATTTGGGTATACTCAATTTCACTATAGCTTTCCAGAGGTTGAATATCTTTAATATTCAGGCAATTGTTTTATTTAGTTCTCAACAGCAGGAGAGTTACTGCCTAAAAAAGGCAAAATAAAAATTTTCATACCCTTTTTCCCTACGCATTTTTAATGTTGTAATAAATTCTCAAGGTAATCTAGGAATATTAACCAAGCTAGTTGTAAAAGTAGAGAAGTAAATGCCCTTTCTTTCTGTTAATATTTTCACATGCTTCATAGTATAAATGGATCAGACACTTAGAAGTAGTTTCCCAAGAAAATTATTCATTCCTTTCTCAGATGCTGTGGTTGATTCTATCCACTCCTTTGAAGCCTTTTATTTTGTGCCCTCCATTTTCCTAATTCCATGGAGTGAGTCACAGAGGGAAAATTATTCTGTTTATTAACATCTACTGACAAGTAGCTTTTACTGGAAATATTCTTGTATTTTGTAATGGTTAAAATAACAATTATCTTAAATCATTCTGCTATGATCAAAGAGTTAAGTGAGTCACAAAACATATCTAGCATCATCAACTCAGTTTAGGTTTCAGCAGGCAATACTGAATTAACATTAGAATGAAAATTGCCACTTAGTATAGTGTATCAGTGAAAGCTAACTAATTCTATTTTAATGAGATAAAGGTATAATAAGCTGTAAATTATAATTGTTGACCAACCTTCTTCATTTTTTGTCAGCTTTCAACATTTTTTGTTGTTCTTTCCCCATCTCTCTACTCTTCTCCCTGCCCACAAATAATGTGTTGAAAATATCAAACAAAATAGTGAATCTTCACTTAAAGACCTGGGCAATTCTTTGGCTCTCTCTGAATGCCAAATACATAGATTTCCAGTAAACCTGCTAATTTACCAAAATATTTAACACTATAATTTCTTTTTCCAATAGGAGCCAAATTACTCAAATGAACACCTTTGTGAATGAAAGGCCATACCCACTAAACTCAGGCCGGAATGTTTGAAACAATGAAAGCACACACTAATTTACTTTAAAAACACTTTATAAATGAAACAGCATAAATAAATAATATGTAATCAATCATGTTTAATGTAAAAATAATTTAAATGGGTTTGAGTTTTTTTCTTAATTATTAAATTATATGTAAGAGGTAGTGGTGCAGGGTGATTTTTACTATGTGAAACTGGAGCTATGGATTACCTCTTTCCAAAGAAAAGGCAACTCTTTGTAAGCAGATAAGAGTGAAAAGACTGTAGAAGAACTGCATGAACATTCAACAGGTGTTGTATGAGCTTCAGTTGAGTTTCTTCTATTGTGACTTGATTTCCCAAGATATAAATCAGGATTATATCTAGTGACAGCAAGACTTTCTGCAAGTTTATAGCATGCTTCAAGAAATAACTTTAACTTAGCCCTAAAATGACTGGTTAAAAGATGCACTATACTTATAATGAGACATAGTGTTTCAAAGTGTTTTAAATCCAAATTAATAAAAACAGTAGTGCATCAAAGGGAACAAGGTAGGAAATAACAACTTCATTTGCAGATTATATGATGTGGACAGCAGACCAGGAGACAGGCCTTGGCAGGATCCACATTTCAGATATAAAAAAGTTTAGTTTGAGTCAGTTGTAGTAATATAAATATGAGTAGAGTAGTAATCCAAAAATGCAGGTTATGTGATCTCATTATTACAGAACAATAAGTTAAAATCCCAACAGGATACTCATCTATCTAGGACACCCAAATTGAGAAATGAGAGTTAATATTAGATTGTATTGTTAAATTATCTCACCTGAGCAGAAATTTTGCATGCAAAAGTGCCATAACTATTGTATGGAAGACTATAGAGCACATCTGTGGTAAGGGCTGTAATTTAAATATACATATACAGACACATATCTAACCTACCCATCAGGGGTGCTGTCAGGCTTACCCAAATAAGATATCTGGAGCACTTTCAACTTTTCACATGCAAACATTACAGTAATTCAAAGGACTGCTAATATAAAAAATAAACAAATGAGCCCTTGCCCTATTTGCAAATAGCAGGAATTATTTCATCTCTTATCTAATATTCAGCATGTTGAATGCTGGTTGGATGCTACTGGGAAGATAAGGTGTTAGAAATACAAGGGAAAAGGCTTAAGATACCTTAAAATGAAATTCTCTGTTTCAGTCAGTGTCTTACTACATCTTACTGCATTCATTCTATCTTGAAAAATCAACTACACCTGAAGGAAAGTTACACCTGTCATTGAGCACAAGAAAACAGCGAATTAGGTGACCTTTCATATTTAGCAGTACTGGCCAGAGACCAAAATTCTCTGAGCTTAAAAAGATTGCTTCTTAGTTTAAGAAATCATGATTTTTTTCCCAAATTCAGGTTCAAATCCAGATTTCCAAAGGAGAAACTGAGATGTTCCTCTAGTGTTTTTATGTCAAGTATAAAATATATGAAAACTAGTTAAACACTGTATTACAATGCAATTAGGAAAGAAGCCTTTTTTCTTCCCCCACTATAAAATACAAATTCTTCTAGAAAAAGCAGATTAATAAATACTGCATGAAACATTTGGGTTAGAAGTGAAGAGTTATGCCATAAGAAGGGCATAGCACTGGTCAGACTCAGTTCCCCATGATGATTTTGTGAGCTGAGGTGACTCATCAACGTCCTAAGAACACAACAAAAAGTGGATTTCAGGAATTAGTGTAATATCTTCATTTGCAATCAGTTTTCTTTACAGTTACACATTCTGTTTTTATAAACTGATGTAACCTGAGTAACAATGGAAAACCAAACCAATTTTGGCTGGCTGAAAATCATGTAGAGTTCCATAAGAGGTAAAAATAAAAAATTTCACATCATTACTTTAGAATATTGGCAAAAACAGAAGATGGAAGCTTATTAATAATTGCATTAATTCCGGGGTTAACTAATCACAGAATCATTTGAGTTGGAAAAGACATTGAAGATCATTGAGTCTGACGTTACACTGACCACCTTATCAACTAGACCATAGCAGTAAATGTTTGTCCAGTCATTTCTTGAACACCTCCAGAGATGGTGACTTCACCACCTTCCTGGGCAGCCTGTTCTAAAGCGGAACAACCCTTTCAGTGAAGAAATTCTTCCTGATGTCCAACCTGAACCTCCACTGGTGCAGTCTGAGGTCATGTCCTCTTGTCCTGTCACTTGCTTCCTGGGAGAAGAGGCTGAACCCCACCTGGCTGCAACCTCCTTTCAGGCAGTTGTAGAGAGTGATAAGGTCTCCCCTGAACCTCCTTTTCACCAGGATAAACACCTCCAGCCCCCTCAGCTTTGTAGCCCTTCTCTGGACTCACTCCAGCCCCTCAGTGTCTTTCTTGGAGTGAGGGGCCCAGAACAGGATACAGCACTCGAGGTGTGGCCTCACCAGTGCCAAGTACAAGGAGACAATCACTGCCCTGGTGCTGCTGGCCACACTATTGCTGATCCAGGCCAGGATGCCATTGGCCACTGGCCTTCTTGGCCACCTGGGCACACGCTGGCTCATGTTCAGCTGCTGCCACCAGCACCCCCAGGTCCTTTTCCTCTGGGCAGCTTTCCAGCCACTCTGCCCCAGCCTGTGGAGCTACCTGAGGTTGTTGTGACCCAAGGGCAGGACCCGGCATTTGGCCTTATTGAATCGCAGACCATTGGCCTCAGCCCGTTGATCCAGCCTGTCCAAATCCCTCTGCAGAGCCTTCCTGCCCTCCAGCAGATCAACATTCCCACCCAGCCTGGTGGGAATTTACTGAGGATTAAATCAATTCCCTCATCCAGATCATCAATAAAGATATTGATCTGGGCTGGTCCCAGTCCTGAGCTCTGGGAAACATCACTCTTGACGGGTCACCAGCCAGATGTAACTCCACACACCACCACTTTCTAGGCCTGGCCATCCTGACGGTTTTTAACCCAGCAAAGAGCACACATGTCCAAGCCATGAGCCATCACATTTTCCAGCAGAATGCCATGGAAGATGGTGTCAAAGGCTTTGCTGTAGTCCAGGTAGACAACATCCATAGCCTTTCCCTCATCCACTAGGCAGGTCACCTGATCAAGTATGGAGATCAGGTTGGTCAAGCAGGACCTGCCATTCCAAATCCATGCCAGCTGGGCCTTATCCTCTGTTTGTCTGGCAAGTGTCACATAATGGCACTCAAGATGATCTGTTGCATGACCTTCCCCGGCACTGAGGTCAGGCTGACAGACCTGTAGATCCCCAGATTCTACTTCCAGCTCTTCTTGTGGATGGCTGTAAAATTTGCCAACCTCCAGTCATCTTGTACCTCCCCCGTTAGACAGAACTAATGATAAATAATAGTTAATGATGATAAATTATGACACTAAGAAGCTTTTGAAAAACTACTTAGTAATAAAATTAATATGAGGTAAAGAATAACATACAACTATGCTTTTGTACTGTTTTCCATCAAGTATATAGATCAATAATGGTCAAGTAAATATGACGGGATTAAAAAGGAGCCAAGAGAGGATTTTATCTTTCTTTATTCACTGCCTTGATAACCAAACTAAATTTTATTCAATCTTAATAGGCTGAAATAGGATAGAAAAGGATGAACAGTCATAGGTTACATTTTTTATTCTGAAGTTAAGGTATTTACCTGTGGATTAATTCCAAACCTTTGCCAGTTTAAAGGCAGATATTCTTGAACACAGGTTTTTCACTTCTATTTTCCTTATGGCAAAGCTAAAAGGCACATGCAGTAGTTGTTTATGCAATTAGACAAGCTAAAATTGAATACCATGTTCATCTTTATATGGTTTGTCATCACAAATGCAGATAGAATGCAATGGAAAGGAAAGAGAGGTTACATAACTCAGCAGTAAATGTTTCTGTGAAAAAGATAATTTTCAATGTGAATGGCAGTAGGCTGCATACTGTTGACACTTAATTTATGCTGTATAGTGTGTAATGTAGTAACTCACTACAAAATCCTTCTCCTCCAATTATCACCACAAATGTGTCAGTATTTCTAGGCCTAACTTTATCCTCACTCAGGACATCCCTTGCCCCAACTGCTGCACCCCTTTAAAGTATTTTGTATTTGCTTCTCTACAGTCCAAATTCTTTGAAACAGTTTTGAACAAAATACCTCTTTTTTTGCCTGCTCCAGTCTCAGTTTTATAAGCACTTTACACTCCATTCAGATTATAGCTACACTTATCTGTCTGATATATTTGTGCTCCCAGTCATACTGCCTAGAATATATATTTTATAGCTGCTTTTTGCCAGTAGGCTGTTCCTACCTATTGCTAACGTTACCAGGAGGGTTCAGATACTGGAATTCTCACTACATTTCCTAAATTTATGGGTTCCAAATCAAACCCTACTCTACAGGCCATCACTCTTTGGCTATCCTTTCCCTAAATCCACATAGAGGGCCTAACACAAAAGACACATCCACCCCCTTGACTTGTTACACAACATTAAATAGTGGATATTTGAAATAATAAATTATATTTCAGAAAGGTTCGTATTTCTATCCCCCCACAACTCCTTCTCTCCATATTCCATGCGAGACAAGCAGGAACTGGCATGTCTGTTCCGAACTAAGGTACAGAAAATACCTTTAAAATCAACTGCTAGCCCTACTTCTGAAATATTTGGTTCTGCATGCTCATAGAGGTAACAAATATCATGAAGCATATGACACTGGCCACAGAACACCTTTGATGTGTTGCATCAGCATTGGAGAAATATTATTAAAGGTGATCAACTAATATTTGTATTGAATAAACATAAAACTATTTGTGCTCGATTAAAGATATTCTTTCCTTTAACTTCACTGTCATCCTTTAAAGGACATCTGAAAGTAACATGAGAGATTATATACATACAGGACACTTCTCTTTATGACAATTTCTATTCACAACAGAAAAGGTTAGCGTACCTTACAGGCAATGCATGAATTTTTGAAGGTTCAGAATAAAAAGAAAAGTGATGACCGGCAACTTAACACCCTGGCACCTAAAAATGCCCCTTACAGACCCACTGTAGCATGAATAAGCAAATTTGTCTATTCTCTGAGAGATAAAATGAACAACGGGGTGCTAAAAACATTTGCATTCTAAATTAAGGCCTGTGATTAGGTAAGCACAAATGCAGGCACAAACCATGGTATGCTTCGCATTGTTAAAATAGCAAGTATAGCACATGTAATTATCTTCCTATATCTTCCCAGCAAACACTTCTGCTGGGCTTCCCCAAACAATGGGTTCACACGCTGTGACAGATAGCAAGGGCTGGCAAGGAGCACACAGGTAACTAGCTTTTAGGGAAAATTGTAAAACGGCCAGTTTGTTCCAAACGCCTTTCAGCAGACTTCAGCGTTCATGTTTGAAAAATGCTTAGTCAGGAGACGAACCCTGGGGGCTAAGGAGTGCTTAAAACAATTTCTCCAAGTTATTAAACCCAGAAGCAAACCATATTCGTAGAAGACAATGGAAGCGGTTTCCTTGTCAGGTGCGGGCACACCTGCAGTGTCCTTCCCAGCACACCTTGCCACAAAAAACCGCCAAAAAAGAAGATTAAACACATCCGAGATCTGGCTCGGATTTTTTAGGGGATGCGGTTTGAAGCTGGCCCTCAAAGGACTTTACGGAGACTGAGAAGCTCTCGCGGCACGGTGGTACCAGCTGTAATTACGCACATAAACAGAGGCGCCGGCAGGAGCGCGTGCCCGCTAATTGTGCATTCCGCGCCCGGCCCCGCCCCGCCCCCCGCGTGACGCGGCGCGCGGGCGCTGCCATTGGCGGCGGCGGCGGCGCGCGGCCCCGCGCGGCCCCGGCGTGTCCCGGCGCTGCCAGCGCCCTTCCCGCGGGACGCCCGCCCGCCCGCCCGCCCGCAGCCCTTCCCGCGCTCCCGCCCCGCGCACGCCCGCCCGGCCGACGCGCGCCCTGCGGCCGGACCCGCCGCCCGGGCGCGTTTCTTTGGCTGGCTTTCTCAGGTAGCTTCCAAAATGTGTTTGCTGCCAATATTCTGAAGGACTCGGTATCTACCCAAAGGGCAAAAGTTTTATGGGGAGGTATTAGCTAATAATGTTCATTAAGTGCTAACCGAGACATTAATTCCAGCATCGGGAGCAAGACATGACGCAACAACCGCTGGTAGAATTTATAAGCAAGTTGACTGCACTGTATTGCAAGGCAAGTAGAAAGGTTTCTCAGTCAGGAAGAACTATAGACGCCTGTGATTCAAAGAGGAAACAGATGTTTTAATGATGATAAAGGGATTTTAATGCTGTATGATTGTCTTTCAAACAGCCACGTTTGAGAACCTACCATACAAAAACATTTTACAGCATTTATAGCATTTACTCATATCTTTAATAAATGGTGACTGAATTGCCATATGAAGGAGCATTTTTTCAGGTCACTTGAAAGTATATAAATAAATAAGTTCCAGGACAAACAGAACATAGGGGGGAAATATGCGTCCGTTATTTTCCTCAAGTCAGGCTAAGAAAGAAATGTGAAGAACTGTTCCTTTGACACAGGAAGAAAATACATCACCCTAGGCAAAATACTTATATAAGAAAACATGACCATAACAATACAATTTGTATGACTTGCCTATTTTGTAAATGCGAAGAAGTGCCAAAGTGCCAAAATCACAAACAGTAATTACTTCATCACTACTATCTCTGTAAGATTTTCATTTTTCTCATAGCTCTATTTGACATAGTCCTCATTTGACATTTATTTAGGTAAAAACATAGCATCTGGTAGTTGTCACAATATTTTGCAAACAAGCATTTTGAGTTTAACAGTCTATAATGTGTATTGATTACTCACCATATCCATGAATGCCTCCTAAAGGGGAAATTATTCACATGCATCATGTTCACAGATCTTCCAACATTAGTGTTTTCCTTGTCAGACAGATTTATCTGTTATGGTATTYATAGATGCATGCCAGAGCAACTGCATGAGCAGTCAACAGCAGGGATTATTGCAAGAATTACTGTAATCCACAAAAATAAAAATTCCCAGGATCCAGTGAAAGACTTCTCACAGGGTTTTCTAGGTACACGTCCATCCATTTATGCATCACTTGCTATTTTAAAAAAAACATTAAACTGATCAGTATACAGAAACTGTTCTGACAATGCCAACAGTTTGCCTTGATAAAAATCCAAGTGCTTTGACTGTGAATTAAAGCATCTTCATATGCAGCATTTTGGACAGTTGGAAGAGGTTAGTTAAAAGATAGTTTCTTGCCATCTGTGCCAAATCAGTGTTTAGGGAGAGATGTGTAACTTCAAATTGCTTTGCCATGTTCAGAAATGAATACTGCTTTTTCTTCTTTCTTAGACACATATTCATCAGTGATCAATTTAATGCAGTTTTCCTTTCTTACAAGCCCAGGGAACAGGAGGATGTTTAATAGCCTTGTACAACAACCTCAAACTTCTTTCTGAATTTGATACTGTGACTTTGTTTCTTCAGCTAAGAAAGAAGGAAGGAAGTATGCTTTTTCCACTCCATAGGGCAGGACTACAGTTAGATACCATCAAGGGACATGGTCATGTCATGATCAAATTCATTTTTGCTGTCTAACCCCGTAATAAGGCTGCCTGCTCCCTTTAAGTGAAATGACTAAGCTATTGACTCTCACTGCAGAATCTAGTTCTGTTTTGATATTATACTGTATATAAACCCACGTGCATCAATTTGTATGTTTCAAAACGAAAGCAAAGCTATAAGTCCCGTGTTACCTAAGCATTCTTTCTCTGCTGTCCTTTTTTCCCAATTCAGCTCCCAGACAGTAGTTATCACTCCTTACGCTCTGGCAAATATCCTCGGGAAGATTCTTAAGCCCAGGCTACAGAGACGGCATCTATTTTGAAGCAATGCAGAGTCAACAGGCTCACACTTCCCTTTCCCGGACCAGAATTTCCAGCCTCCCCTCGGGCTGCTGGTCCCCTCGCCCAGCAGCAGCAGCAGCAGCAGCTGCAGCCGCGGCAGCCCCGGACAGTGTCGGGCTGCGTGGCACTGGTCCTGCAGCAGACTGGGCTCGGCTGCGGAGAGGGCTCTGCCTGGCAGAGGCTGTGCTGGCGTCAAGGGGGCCCTCTAGGTGGGTTCTCCCGGCACCGCGCAACCTGCCCTGCCGCTTCCACCCGGCCGGCATGGAGGGGAACGGCGGGGCACTAGCGGGAGAGCCTTCCTTAGAACGGCCTGTGCCTCCCGGATGACAGAAAGCACTGAAAATTTTGCATGGAAGTGCAAAAATCTGCAGAAAAAGAGACGCGCAGGAAGCAGAGTTCACCATGTTGATCTCTACTGAGATGTAAAAGATTTCTGGACTTTTATACTTCAGCATAGCCAGGGCATACATTCTTTGCTTGCTATTCTTCTTAAATGGTTTACACTGTACTAAGCCTTAAACTTCCAACGACTCCTTGCCCTTTTGGACAGGAAATCCTGCAGTATGGAAGCCAGCTGCAACTTCAATGACATTAAAACGTGTGATAAGATTTTGTATTTGATTAGGGTGTGGGTGAACTTGGGAGTAACACGATAAGCTATTGCACGTCACATTTGTATAGATCCTATTTCCTTAAGATCAGTTCTGTTGCTTGTCACAACTCTATTCTACAACACCCCAAATTAGCCCTAGTAGTGTTGATGCCACTCTGAAGAAACAATAAAATATTGAAGTACTTGAATGTCACAGTGTATTGACAGTGGAATGGCATTTATTTCAATTCAGTAATAAAAAGGGAACCTGTACTGCCACACATATTTGTATGTTACTGTACTTTGAAGACTTAAAGCACGAAAGTACAAAAAATTACAAGATTTAAAGGGGCTCCAGCATCATTTATGTTATACTAATGTACATAGAAGATGAGCTTTTCTCTTTTTTGACATTTAAGCACAACCATGATAGAAAGAAGACTCTGAGAGTTAGAAAGAACGAGAATGAAAATTAGCATTTTTCACTAAGATGCTACAAAATAAAATATATAATCATGTTCAATAAAGATAAATATTCGGTGTGACTTTTAAAGGGACCAGGTGAGCTGTTGTAACGGTTATGTTCCAGCTTTATGTAAAAAGTACCCTTATCACACACCTCCCAATTAGTTTGGGAATTTACATCGGAGACATCTGAAGAGAATATAAACTGCAAGATCGTGTAATTAATCTGAATATGAAAAAAATCACATCTATTCCAGTTGTCTACGGCTTTCTCTAAGCTAGATAAACTTATTATGAAATAGTAACTAAACCAAATGCTACGCAAATCTGCACCATCATTACTATTTCATCTTGCATTTATCTCACTGCATACTTGCCCGATCACTCACAGGCACTGACATTTTCAACACTAGACTTACATAATGACTTGTACTATCTTGAGAAAGAGCTTCTCAGCACTGACCTGTCACCACATTTGAAATCCGTGAATGAGTCTACTCTGCATCTGTGTTACAATTTCTCTGTTTTTCGTTAGTGTTAAGTTCAGCACAAAGCATAGCACCCATTGACTCAGCTAATTTCATTCAGAAGCAGAGTTGCAGAAAGAGTGTGGGCGTATACTAAGTTACTATACAGTATTACAACCAGTTAAAAAAACTCACCAACAAACTGGAACACACAATATATGGGCTTTCCAGAGCAGGGATAAATTAAAGCTAGAGACTTTTACCAGTAAAGAATTTTTGTTAAATTTCCAGTACAGGCTGACTTGTGAAATTCTTCCTGTTCAAGCCCATAATAACTTGCTAACCACTTTGCATTTAAAAAAACAACAACAACAACAGCTACAAATATTTAGTGAAACTAACTTTAGTGGCATCATGTTTTTGTTATATCAGTTCCAATCCAGATCCAACAAGTTCTTTTAAGAAACTAGTTCAAGCACTATTTCAGTTCAAGGAGGCCAGGGGAAAGGGGGGGAGGGGGGAGGCAGGGGGGAGGGAGGAGCAATTGGAAGCAGATTTTCATTTGATTCCTTGGTTACCAGAACAGTGCTCTGACCATCAGAATTTAGGCTGTAGGACAGTGCAAGCCATCTTCACCATTCGTGCAGAACCTAGACTAGGCATGAAGAAGTTGGAGGGAGGATGACAGAGACACAAACAGAAGTCTGCAAGTAATTATCACTCTTCCCTGAGATGGAGGAATCCTAGATTCCAGTTCTTCTAGAAGGTCTTCTTGAGTATTTTCACTAAAATTGGGACAAAGTATGTTTGTACCAGGAACCAGATTATCTGGAAGCACTTCTGACTTCCAATAAATAGCTGCATTGGACTACAGAGTGAGGATCTATCCTCTTTCTCTCTCTTAATAGTCTTGGGAATCTCGCATTTCTTATTGCCTCATGAAACATCTAAAGAGAGAGGAGTAAAGAATATGTCCCATAAACCTTGATTTTAATCAGCTTATTAACATTGCAAAATTGTGAACACCTTTCCTTTCTGTTCTTTGGGGGAAGGAGAACCCAAGAGAGGATTATTTTCATTTCCATTTCCATGTAGTGCTTCCTCCCACAGCACTCAGCTTTTCCATTACTAGTCATACCAGAAAATTCACTTAAAAATTGACTAAGGTCTGCTTCTGTTAAGCTGAGGTCCTCTAGAGTATTTTCTTTGCTCTTCTCATAGATGCAAATGCACTAGCAGACACCAGTGAAGGAGTTTACCTTGTGACGTTTCAGGCCATTATCCTGTATAGAATGTTTGGGTTGGAAGGGACCTTTAAAGGTCATTTAGTGCAAACTCCCTGCAATGAACAGGGACATCTGCAACTAGATCAGGGTTTTCAGAGCCTTGTCTAACCTGACCTTGAATGTTTCCAGGGATATGTCATCTACCAGCTCTCTCATTGTAAAAAGTTTCTTTCTTACACCTATTTGAAATCAACTCTCTTTTATTTCAAAGCCTTGTATCTCTTGTCCTATTACTGCAGACCTTTCTAAAGAATGATAGTACTAAGAGGGGTAAGAACTGTTTTTCTACCAGTGCTACATTTTTATTATGAAACTCAACAAAAACAATGAAAATATATATTACAGCCATATGGGTCATGAGAACCAAACTGCACCAGGGGCATATAGAACTAACATATGTATACTTATATTGAGTGCAAATTTTCCAAAGAGATCAGTTTAACTGTATCTTTTCATTTTTACACAAAAAAAAGAGGACAAACAAAAGTAATTGGATCAAATATTTTGTTTAAAATACAACAGCACACAGGGCAAAACATTCATCTGCAAATATAAAGCTAATGTTTAAAGCAATGCTGAAAAGCCAGCTCCTAATATGAGTACACAGAATTTCATCAATGTCGTTGTTAAATAGTAATAATGACAAACAGCAGATTTTTTGAGACTATGCAAGATGGGCTGGTGACTTAAACCAGTAGATTCTGGACAAGTATCAATAAAAAAAACCTTATCAAACTTGTTAATTTCATAAGAAGTTTCAAAATGGTCTCCAAAAAATGAATGGTTGTGGAGCCTGAAATATGTGACCGCTGACAAGGAGAGTTTCTTGAGATCAACTCCAGTGCATGCAAGAAACATGTTGCCAACATACATGACCAATACAGACAGGTAATTTCAAGCTTTGGGGAAAAGGCTGAAATAAAAAAAAAAATTCTCAGGAAAAAAAAAAAAGTATAGCATTTTTGCATACGTTATTAAGAAAAAAAGTAAAGAGATGACCAAAAAATAGAAGGAAAGAACTGAAAAAAAAATTAGCAGTCACTTAAGTCCTAATATGAATTCATCTGCAATATTATGGAAATATAACATATGGATGTGACAATTCTCCATATTTGGGATTAATATCTATATTTTGAGTGTTTGGATGCCATCATTATTTATAAATTCTCCATGAAAACCGCATAGATTAAAAAATCAACATGGTTAATGAAATGGTAAGAAATGGATCCCACAGCACAGAGTTGACAGAAATCATTCAAATGATAGGTCTTTAGTCATACAACTTTTTATATTGACACAAGTTATCTTCAGTAAAAATAGCATAGAAAGTAAAGGCACAAATTCGTCTCATCAGAATCCTCAGCAGAGTGAGCAGATAAACCCAGTAAGCTCCTTACCACTTTTTAGAGTTCTTTGTTCACAAACAAGTGTTATATGAGTGTATGTCAAGACAAGAAACTTGGGGTTTTGTCCTGTGTGCTTCCTCTGCCATCTATCCTGCAAGGAAATTAACTCTTTCTTGGACCTCCTTCTGAAGTAAGGAAACTAGACCTTCAGAAAGGAAAACGTGCAACTTAGAAGCACTTCCTACAAGCAGTCCAGATAACAGCAGTTTGTCTCTATTCTTCCTATACAGTCTTGTTACATCCTTACAGACCTTCCACCCTCAGATATTTTCATGAGGAATCATAAGACAAGCCACGTGCATTGGGTGTCATGCTATAGAAAAACATCATTCCAGTGGGCTGTGACAGAGTCTCACATGATTTCGGACACTTTGAACTGAAAAATGTCAGAAAATTTGTTTCCTGTACCCAGAGAGGTCTAAATGAGTGCTATACAGTGGGGATATAACCCACACCGCATAACAAGCCCTGAGGGCTTGAGAGCTTAGAGTCATAATTATCTCATTGAAATGACTACTAAAAGAGAAGACTTCAAACAACATACAGTTCACTTTTGAACAACAATCATGAATTAGGTAATGTTGCTAAGAGCTTGCAGCTATCCCTTAAGAACAAAAAGGGCTTAGTTATCAAGTATATTTTTGTTCTGAAAATGATGTGCTGAACTATAAATGTAATTTGAGCGGAACATTCTCTATGCAAGCCCCAGCCCTTTTTGAAGTCCAAAGAATCTTCAGGTCAAAAACTTTGAAAAATGAATATTTTATGTGTCTTCTATTAAATTCTTTGCTTGTTCTGTGTCTCTCTCTTTTCCCTTCAATTACAGCAAAAGATTTTTTTCAGATAATCTCATTTTAAACTGTAACATCTTCTCAGGTATATAAAAAAAAAATTATCATTCCTCATCTCTTGGTAAACATCTGTTATTGTTATACTTTTGTTGTGCCATTTATGTCTTATAATTGATGTAAAAAGATCCTTAAGGCAGCATAGAGTTAAACTGGCATAGAAGGAGTGGTGTGGAAGACAATACTAGGGCATCTCAGGGAGATTAAACTACCTTTTGATCTCATTTGAAGAGAAATAATCTCGTTGTCCTGATACTGATTGGTGATACCTGAAGAAAAATAACTGTCCTTCATAGCAACATACCTCCCTAGATTAGGCACCACTGGTTTTGCTCAAATCTTCCCTATTGCATAAGACAGGGTTCAAATGCTGTAAAGATCATTCCATAAATATGAACAGAAACTTTACATCTATGCAAAAGAAATGTAAATAAGGACTTCTCTCTTTACCCTTTGTACCCTTCTCCTTACCCACCAACTGACCAATGAATCTTCTTTGCCTAAGAAAAGCAAGAAGAAAAGAAGCTATTGTAAATTGCTAACAGAATGCAGACAATATATTAAAATGAGCAATAGTTTATGCTCATATTTATTAAGTTATTTCGCCTCCTATGTCCTAGCTATCTTATTTACAGAGTAGAGCTTGAGCTCTCTGTAAGGAGTCATGTTACTGCTATGGAATATGGGCCTGGCAACACGTTTACAGCTTGGATGTACGTCTGCTGTGAAACAGGAAGTGACTTCCAGTAACCACAAATTCTAAAATTTTGCCTCAGCGAAAATGTTAGGTATGACTAAAATTCTCAAAGACAGTTTGGCAGAAGTTATTTAAGAAAACAAATTGTATGTTTTCACAACTGTAAAATGGAAACAATGAGAAAATGATGACAGTTTTTTATTTATACAGCGGTAGCAAACTGAAGTCAGATTAAATACACTTTCAGCAAATAGTCACGACCTATTCTATAATACGGAGATTATTGTGCATTATTTTTGGTCAACTCTATTTTGAATAGGACACACCTCAGAGTACGTGAATCTTAAATGACAAGGTAGGATGAAATTTTAATTGGTAATACTTGTTGTTTGATTTTTTTTAGCGTATCTCGTAATGTTTGCATTACATTCACTGCTCTGTTGCACAATATCTTAGAGAAGAGGGCTTCTTCCTATATTGCCAAACATCATATGTTATTCTGAACACAAGTATATTTTGTAACAGAAATCATAACTTCCTGAAGTGAACAATTCAGATATGACTTACAAAAAGAAACAGAGAAAAAGGACTTTCCTTGACAACTCTTGTGGAATCCTACTTAGACATACTTTTTTTTTGACATGCTCCTGTCTAGGTAGTTTCTTTTCTTGGATGGGGAAGGAAAAGCAGTAGAATGGGACACATGTAAAATACAGGACAATGCTTTGAGACATTTTTTCCTGAAATGTCATTTCTCCTAATGTATCTTATTTTTCTATCAAGTACACTTTTCTGATGTTGTCAAATACAAAGTTCAATTAAATAAATTTGAATTTATGATTTATAATATGGTTCAGATATGGTTTCAATAATCTCCTTAATAATCTCAAGAAAACTTCTTAAAGCTCTGTGTTGTAGATGACCCATTAGAATCATTAATGAGCAGATTTCTGGTTTTTTCTGGAGCTGTTTATTCATCAAAAATATTTCTTGTTACTTTTGAGATGGAAATAGACATACTGCAATTTTTTTACTTTTAAGAAATGAAAATGAATATTTTCTAGGTGAGGATTCAAAAAACTTCTTCAGATATCTTAATGAATTTTGCAATATGAAATTTTCATAATAAATAATGTAGATGCTCCAGCTTTCTATCAATTTAGAACATTTAATACAACTTTTCTGAGAGAAAAACCAAAATTGACCCATATTACTATAATTTCTTTTTGAAATCAGAATATGAAGTCAGATATTTGGGAGGTAATGTACACTAATTAATGAAAATCCTTTTTATTTGCCCTGATTTGCCTTGGTTTTGTTGCTTTTAATTTTATTTATGAGCAAAGAATTTCTGCCTGTTTGTAACTTAGTCATCAATACATGTATTATGTCAAAACCTTCAGGGCTTGCAAAATCAAATCACTTCAACATTGAGATTATGTCATTAAAAAGGTTAGCAGTTATGAAAGTAATATAAGTACTATTGAGTCACTGAACTTGTCTGTCAGTTGTGGTCAGCCTAGCTCATTGTCATCAATAGACTTTCTATTTTCTTTCATACTTTCAAAAAGTTTCAGGACATCAAACATGAAAGCTTTACATTCCCTCCTACTGAAGTACTGTGAGATCCTGTAATCTGATTCTTCTCTGTAGTGGTAGTTTCCTAACACTGAGTCACATGAGAGTGTCACTAGTGCACTCCATGAATAAAAATACTAAGGGAAATACTGGAGCTCTAGTAGCATTTTCCTTAGGAAATAATGCTTACCTTCTTACAGTTCTTCTTTATCTTCTCTTACTACCTCATAATCTGCCTTAAAATTCTTTAGTTATACTTATATTTCCCATTTTAAATAGCAATTTGCCAAAAAACATTATAACAAAGATCACCTATATGAGCCCACCTACTATTTTGTCTGGAAAATAAAATTGCCAAGAGCGAATTAATTAGTAAACACATAAAAATTTTGTCTAATTTTATATTTGTCTTGAAGATTAGTAACTCTGGTCTTCAAAACTTTTTTCTCTTTTTTCTTAAAAGAAAAAGGCAGTGGACCTGCCTAGATCACTTCTGATCTCTTAAAATACAAGTAACATATTTTATATCATTCTGTTCCTGATTTTATAATCTTATTAACAACCCCTACTATAAGAGTGAGATTTCCTGTACCAGTTCTTTCAAAGTTCTTGAACAAAGATCATCCAGTCCCCTTAACTTAAGAGCATTATTGCCTGAGATTTGCTTCCAGAAAAATTGTAGCAATTTAGATTTAAATACCTTTGTTCCTGTTATCTATCATGCTTGTCCTGATGCTTAAAATAATTTTTCTTGTTAACACTATGCACCTCCTGCTTTCTGTTGGTTCATTGAGTATTTGATAAAGAAATTGATTAGATTTATCTTGTCAGACTATTCAGCCCTTACCATATTTTACAGATTTTTTTTTGCAACACAAACATGAGAAGTTTTAAATTTCTCATAATATCATAATTCCTGGTACTGATTCCAGGAAATATTCACCCAACACACTTTTTATGCCTCTGTGGAACACCTTCCCTTCCATGTACAGTATTATTTTCAATTCACGAAACTGTAATTCCCCTCCGCCGACCATTGGATGTACAGATCCAATCCAGCTAATTTCTGCAAGCTGACACTTTGTTATTTTCTAGTTGTCTTTCACATAAATCTTTAGATCCAGTTCAACAACCCCTAGAGATCTGCAGAATACGTTTCATACACAAACATATGATGCTGTTCTCCTACTTTTACACACATGCACTTATGAATAGTACTTTAGACAGGAATTATCACAGTAATTATCTTTTGTACACAAGCACTTTTTTTTCCTTTTTGTCAGATGTGGACAAAATGTGAATGTATAATTATATATTCTATGTCTGGCAATTTCTAGCATTAATGACAACTTCTGTTCTGACAAAGATACATATATTTGTAACTTGAATTAGAGCACAAGAACTAAAACTCATAATTGAAAAGACATTGCAGCCAGTGTCAACTTCTTAAGTAAAAGGTTTTTAAGAATTAACCCTAAGCTTCCCTATTTTCTCAGAATTTAAGGAAAACACATACTTTCAATTGCTGAGTGCCCAAAAGAAAGCTAATTCTGATAACGGTTCTGTTTCCCAAGTGCAGATAACAGAAAAGAACCCTAGACTTTTTATTGCAATAAGAGGTTCTCGCTGCTCCAGGAATAGTATACAGATGTTGCTTAATATATACTGCTGGATGAAAAATTTATTGTTTCTTCATATAACTGGGGTGTAGCTATGGACAAGTAGTCAATAGTACAATAGTATTTTATACCTACCTAGAACCACAGATGCTAAGGGTTACTAAGAAACATTAAAAAGACAAGATCTTTATCTCAAACAGTTTACAGTCCGAAACTAAGTGGAAAACAGTGGGAAGTTATTATTCATTACATGGAGAAGTGGACTAAAACTTTCTTAACAGAAGCAGAATAATAAGCTGATTATAAAGTACTTAATGAGATTTATAAGACAAATATGGGCCAATATTCCCTGTATACAAAGCCATTCTTAGTTTCTTTTTAATTTATTATTTAAAGAAGTACAATAAAGAGCAAACATGTGACAATCTAAGTAGCAAACCTCTCTGATTTGCAGATTGAAACACAAATTTGCATGAGATTATAGCAGCTTTTTCTAAAGTTTGAAGTCCAAATCCTACTGCATTTACATCACTAAAAATGCTGAATAACCCGATGCCATCCATGGTGTTAGCCGCTAACAGTGTGACTGTGAACAAACTGAGAAGTTCTGAGAAGCCTCGCCAATTATTTCCTCAAATACATGTGTGAGAAATGCAAGTCTTCCCCCACAACATACCTGAGCCTGTTAAATGCTCAGAAACTGAAGCTTTTAGGAAGCACACAAAACATAAAAACATACCTTTTTTTTCCTACCTGCTCCCAATATTTTTGAATAAAAGTCTCCTAAATTGACTATCTCTCAGACAGGCAACAACTTTAGGTGCTTTAGACAGCTCTACTACAGACTGGTCTCTCGTCAGTCTACTGAAATATTCTTCGGAGAAATCCCTCTATTTGACAAATTATTTAAGTCAGATGAGCTGGTGAAATGCAATGGGACTTTAAGTGCATACACTTAGACATATATTTGATGTCTTCGCAGGCTCAGTTGAATCTAGGCCTAGCTCCCCATTATCCCTGAAAACTGAGAGCAAGATGTTGCACTATATCCTGTATTTACATGCTAAATTTTAGATCTAGTCAGGGAAATTGAGAGTTAAATTATTACTGCAAACATAAGACACATCTTTGACATTTAAACCAAACAAATTAGAATTTTTTCCTTGCATTTGGTGACTGAAAATGGAAACATATCACTGCTACAAAGACAGACATCTAGAGGTCCAGTCAGAAGATTAGGTCTCTAAACTCGAGTCCTCTGGTCAACTAGCTATTAACACTTGGGAAATCTGGAAAGCTGTCATGACATAAATTGGTTTCACAGTATTTTGCCAACATAAACCATGAGAAATATGGAAACTTTTTAGCACTATGGAAAGCCAAGGTAGAACTGCTTGAAGTATGAGCACTCAGTTGTCATGCTATGCTTGCGCGATGGTAACCATACTGCTTTTGCTATTTATCCAAAAGTACATATATTAAACTGTCTCAGTAATAAATGTCAAGTACAATGTAGAAAAAATCCAAGAGATTAGAAGAAAAGAAAACAGATACATTTTAAAGTTATTTTTCCCTAAACATGCATTTTCCAGGCTTCCTTTTAATTAAATTTACCAGAATACTATTATTTCCTGGTATTCTGATAAGTAGCCATATGTCCTCTAAAAATAAGTTTTAAAAACTCTTACTTATGTGTGTCTTCATATGAAATTCTCCAGTTAAGTTGAATATGGGATAAATTCACTAAAATAGAGGAGAAAGAGACCATACTTTCAAAGTCTGTTTTGCTGATGTTTCCTATTTTCAAAATTGTGCAGATAATTTTTGGTAATTAAACGGAACAAAAATACCCATCTGAACAAATCCCAGATATTTTTTCCTGAGAAAGTGAACCCCATAACACGTATTTTCTGGATTTTTTCTCTCTATAGCTTGAAAGCTTTTGTGCATGAAGAAACAGAACAGATGTTTATTAGTAATCGTAGGCCACACAGTGATTTTTCTGAGTAAATGACATTGTCCTTAAAGTAGGATAGCAGCCTGGATATGTTTACGTTCTCAAATATTCTCCCTCAACTAATGTAGGTAGTTAGGGACAGCACCATCTCGCTGCTCCCTACAAAATGATAGTTAAGTTACACACGTAATTTCTTACTGCCCTCATGATTTGCATGTTAAAATAATCAAACGCTAGTCTGTGCCCAAGGTATTTATTGTGTGAATTAGGCAGATAATGCATTGTTGATGTGACCTTTAGAACACAGCATACAGGACATAAGCATGTATAGCTGTGATTTATAGCTTCCTACTGAAATACTCAGTTAAAACCAAAAAGCTACTGAATGACTTCTTCAAAAAACACTGCTTTAGGTTGCCAACTAAATAAACCTGTTATCAAAATACAATATGTCATTATGAATAAAGCCTGGTGCCAGCATCTGACTATCTTATATCTTCACACAATGTTTTGTCAGGTACTAACTTTAAGCTTGTTAATATACTGAAATAAGTAGAAAATTGTTGCTTTACTATTTGCTGCTATTTATTAATATATTTCACTGCCAGTTCATCCAGAAGACTACCACTCTCTAGAAAATATTCTGTGGAGAAAAGAATGCATGAATTTCATATATTGCACTTGACAGGGGTCAAATAAATCTTTCATATTATTTTACAGATCTTTGTTATTATGATCACAAGTTTACTACTTATAAGAAACATCAGAAAATTTCCAGTTTTCTCAAGTGATGTTGAGTTCCAGAAAGTTTGGCAAAAGCGGTTCTAAACACTCATTTAAATCAATGTTTAAACTCTAAAACTTAAAATAATTGACAAATTAATGGGTCTTTTCTGGCAGTTGTTCGATCACTTGAAAGGCTATGAATCAATACTTTCTTTCTAAAAAAATGAATAAAAGTTTTGGTTTCCCAAAAGAAAAATTGAAGGCCAAACCAATATTTTTCAAAACTAGGAGAATAACAGAATTACCCAAATTAAGACTTGAACATCTGAAATTTTCCTCTAAAGGGCTGGACATAGAGCAGCTCCACTAAATGAATAGGAATTTGGAAAGCTCAACAGTTGAAAAATCAGGCTAATTGACTATGCTAGTAACACTGAAACCCAGATTTTATTTTATTTTTTTTCATTGGAATATGCCATATTAAATTAGTGCAGAAATCACACCCAACACAAAATTGCCAGTTGCTACTTCAAGAATGAGGTGGCTGTCGAAGATTTCATCTGGGCAGAAACTATAACATCTGTATGGAAGGGAATGCTAACAAAACCCAAGATCATCTGCTCCTCCTCTCAGTCTAGTCCTTAGACAGCAATAATCAGAAGTGGATATGAAACACTCAGTTCCATTATTTGAGCAGTGGGTACCTCCTTTTTTTATCTTTTAGAGAGCTCACAACTGAACTTAGCTTTATATTATTTCTTACAGGAAAAAAAAATTGAAAACACCTGAAAACCTGAAAACATCCATAGATACATGAACAATAAAGTTCACAGGAAATTTTAAAATGTATTTTACAATTATTGTAGCAATTGTACAATTGTTGTAGCAATAACTCTGTAAAATAAGTAGTCATGTAATTGTAGCATAAACATATAGCAAAAAATTCACATTTTTCCCAGATGTCAAAAAGCAAAGTTATGTTTATTAATGGAAGAAGAAAAGTTCTAAACTTAGAGCTGGTGCACTGTAATAGACCCAAATGGAATTTCTGATGGTAAATCAAATGACATGAAATCTTGGCATGTAGGTTTTCTATAATTAATCCAGGATGTTTAAAATTTTTACTTGCAGCCACCAGTGCAACTTATTTTGACACAAAAGTATGTTTCAGATAATTTTGCATAAATTTATTAGAAGGTAAAAGGCAGAAATTGAAGTTCATTCAAGCATCATTTTGCAATGCTTCCACTGCTTGAAATATTCTTACACACTCCATTCTAGGATGTTTCATAGGCTTACAGATATCTTCTGAATCCCTTATTTACAGTGTTTTTCCTTTAGTCTTTATACATTTATTCATACTAATACTCCAACAGTACACAGATATCTTCTACACACAAGGAATTTCTATACTATATAAGAAACCATTACTAAGGCTTTTATAAAAAAATACCTGTAAGTTCTGTCAGAAAGGATGATAGAAAGTTTCCATATAATTTTTTTTACTATATTAATGTAGTATCCCTATCTGTCCCACACAAAGAAATCACTCCCAGAGAGCACATTTTCAGTCTCAGTTAGATCTCTTACATCATTTTGCAAAGAGTAGTTATTGTTTATAAAGTGTTTTAAAGGTGTAAGGCTAATTATGACTGCCAAATATAATTAATCTAGTTAACACACCAACAGTGCATGTAGTACTATTCAATAATAAATTCCTTTGTGATACTTATATGAGTTTGATGGCCAATTGCAATTAACCAGTAGAGTGTGCTATTTTTAAACCATGATAATCCTCCTGGAAGATCATTTCATGACCCTTCATGAATTTTTTAAAGATTCTATATGTAATATAAGAAACTGGACAAATATTTTTGAACATTTTAGGAATCAGTGCTTCAGTAGCATTTCACTAACTAAAGTCCTAATATAAATTCATCCCTAATATACAAGACAAGATATTCATGTGAAAAAAATTATTATTGAAAATATTTTTAAACCATCAGTTCTTAATACGTTTCTTTAAAGAACTGAAGACCAATAGAAGAGCAATTCTTTATTTTCGAAGAGTAGTCATGGAACTGGGGTCTCACATGCATATACAAGAAAGATCCTATGACAAGTAGTGTTTTATATTACCTATGCAGTTAATACTACACACCTCAAATTAATTTCAGGTTGAAGACTCATTTGATAAAATTTCTTTGAGTTTGGACAAGGAAGTTTTATGGAAAGAAGCTTCTTCATCTGCCCTAAATTTATTGTGAGGTTTTTAAACATTGGTTATGGAATCCTATTCCATTGACCCAGATGAATTATTTTGATAGCTCTTTTTTATAACAATGAAAAGACAGCTGCCATAAGATCCAGTATGCCTTAAACACTGATGTTTTATATATGAATTTGGTGGCAGTATTAAAATCAGATGGTATTCAGTCACATCTAAAATAATCATCATGCAAATACTCATTATAAAATACATCAGTACATAAGATTTTTTAAAAGTCTAAAGATGTAAACAAATCTTGTAAAATTTGAGGCATGTTCTTAAGGAAGGCTTAAGAATATATTTTTGTTCAAGTGCATCTTAATAAACATACAGCTCAGTAGGGTGATGAAGACTCTATATGTACACCTCATTTTTCCAGGAAAGAGACTTTTTCCATGGGATTCTGTAATTTTTTCATTGTTCATAAAAATCTATTATCTCACACAATTTAATTCAGGCATGAATGCAAAGAAAATATAATTACAGATTTTTGTGACAAAATTATTAGCTTCTCATAAAACAACAACACTCCCTCCCTCTATATTTTTACTTATAAACTCTCAAAAGTTCTAGAAAATAGACCCTTTCTTTTCTAGTTTTACATATGTTCATACGATAACAATTTCACAAGTGAGCAAAATTTCTGTAGAAATCTCAAGGCAAGATCTGGAGGACACAGATTAAGCATTTTCCGCTTAATTCGAAGTACATAGTCCATCAGTATACATTAACTAAAAGTTGTATAACTTTCAGGTCTCTAGGCAATTTATAGGCACACAGATTATTTCAGGCAGAAATACCCGAAAATACTACAGCACAATCGTGTTCAAAACTATGCCTGGGCTGTCTGGTAATTAGCTCACAAGCTGATTGAAAAGAAAGCTCTTAAATAATAACATATTTATTCCAGAAAAGCAGTGATTTGAAACAGCCAATGTTCACAAGTATAAACATCCAGAATTTCAAAAACAGAAGGCCTTATCCATGATATGGAAAAGGTTCTGGCACAATAGAGCAAAGCATGTAAGAATGCACCATAAAGCTAAGCTGCAGCTTGTGGCATATTTGTAAAAATGGAAAATATAAATTGGCTGTTTTTCTTTTGAAGAAAAATAAATAAATTCTTAGGAAGATCAGTCACTTCAGGTTTTCTGTTGGTTTTTGTTTGCTTTGTCTAGGTTTTGTGTGTGTATGGTTTGTTTGGTTGGTTTGTTTTCAATGTAGAGAAACAAGCAATGCTTCACTGATCAACATTTATACTAAGCTGAAGGTCAGACTGTCAGCATTTCTGCAAACCCATACATCTGAATTAATAATTGCCTTTCAGGTACTGGTGAGTAACAAAATCATTGCAATGCCATTTAGAATCATGGAGGCATAAAACAGCCCAGGTTGGAATGGACCTCAGATCACCTTGTCCAATCTTTCATGGGAAACAGATCTTATATTTGGTACAAAAAATAAAAAGAAAGAAATTGTTACAAAAAAGAATGGAAGAGCTGGAAATACAAAAAAAAATATTTTCTTATTATTACTGCCCCCTGGAATTTTCTGTCAGATACATATAGTACAGTTCTTAAATTTAAAAACTGGGAGATATTGCTATAGGCAGCAGTTTTTAAAAAGAAACAAATGTCAACAAAGTCCAGCTCATTAATTTTTTCCACCTATCAAGGTAAAATATAATTTAAGCTTTTCAGTTGATTGCTTGGTTTTTCTTTTGGCTTTGAAGGGTTGTTCTGTTTTGTGGGGTTTTTTTAAGTGATTCATTTAAAAATACATTTATATATCTTCCTAACTTTATACCATGGTGGAAGCTTGTCACAGTTTTCCCTGCCAGGTTAGAAAGTATATAAATATCAAGTATTTTAGTGCTGTGTACTCTTAGGTAGTCTTTCCACAGTTAATATCCAACAATTATTTTTTAAATTATCCAATAATATCCTTCATAGGCAGGATGTGGTTTTGTCCAACAGTGTCTGCTCAAAGCTTTGGTGCAGGTAATTTGTAGTGTATGCTGTACCATTTGGGTAATAAATTCAATAACAACAAAACAACAAAAAAACACTTCTCAAGGACAAGATGCATCCCTATTATAAGAGTTTACCAATAAAAATATTCATGTAGGAACCTTACTAGCTTTAAATATAAAACAGTTCCTATTCAATCCTTTGATAAGTCCTCACCTACAGCGGTCTTGTAGATGGCATGAAAATATTCTCCATACTTCCAAGTCATTCTTTGGAACATCTGTGGATTTCACTTTTTTAAGTAATTGTATCAAGAACTGGACAGTCTTCTTGCTATGGCCACCAAATAACCTCAGACACAAAGATTCAAAGTGTGAGTTTGTCTAGCTCCACAGACTACACGCCCCATACTCAGTCACTTTTGATCGACACACAAACGGGAGGAAGACTGAACTTCTTTAGCTACCAGTAGCATTGTCACCGGCGACACTGCTAGCCTCAGCATGGGCTGTGTTCACACTGCAAAAACAAAGACAGCCCATGAGCTGCCAGCCTCGGGAGCCACAGTCTCTCCTTGGCTCCTTTCCAGACTGTTCCAGCTAGCTCTCTCCAAGACAAAACCAGAATAGTGTCCTGAAGTAGTTCATCCTGAAGATGACTTCCAGCAGGTGATATGGACCAGACTGCATCAAGTTTGGTTTCCTTTGATCTACACAATCCTCCACTGTTACCCCAGAATTTTTTATTCCCAAACACCACTAAAGGCCTTTATGCAAAATCCCAAGCCATGCAGTGTAAAAGCAACAGTTCAGTGGGCTGCATTACACCCTCTGTTATTATCTATTATTTCAAACACTTCCAATTGAACATATAAAAAATAATTATTATCTCGCTGTCATAACAGTATCATATAGGGTCCAAAGGGAATTCAGAGCCAAATGCTATGCAAAGACAGCACACCATAGAATCCTGAGCAGCATAGGCCACTCTGCATCATTTAATTCCTGAGTTAAACACTGCATTCAGTAACTGATGCATTTTGCAGGACAGATGGAAGATTTCTTCAGTCTTCATAAAGTTCATTCTGTGAGTAAAGTCTGATCAGACAGCTCTGAAATGGCCTTAGGTGTGGAACCAAAACACACTCAAAATATTAGGCAGAAAATCTTGATAACTTAGGATAAAAGTCCTTCAAAGACAGAAAGAGGAGACTAATACCCTTAATTTTGTTGGAGAGATTTAAATAAGTATTTCAGTCTCAAAAGTTCATTATCATTTAAATTATCAAGTGGAAATAATTTCAGTTATTTCAGTATTTCAGTAACTGATTTAAATTTCTTGTTTTATTTGCATTTTTCTGGTTTTCACGTAAAGAAATGTTCATCTCCTTTAAAGTTCACACATAGTTTTAGTAATCAAGATACGCTATACCTATGTATATTTTAAGTAATTGCACAGTTCAGTAGACATTTATTTTTCACACTCTTTTTATGATGTTGAAATATTAAATGCCACCATTTTTAAATTTGATGGCAACATCTTTTACTCAAAATTTCCAGAAAATTACTTTTCACTGGAAACTAAAATTCTATTACAATTCAGAACTCAGCACTTTTGAGTGTTTGTCATTTATTAGAGTCATTATTTATAGAAAATAATTACTATGCTATAGAGATTTAAAGAAAATGAGTGGCGGACATGCATTTCAACTGGCATACAAGTAATTTTAAGTACAGCAAGAGTACTTCTTTGTATACTTCCAGACTTCATAACTGAAATTCGGCCTTGAGGGTGTTTGGAGGACTCTGTGATTGGGTTTGGTTTGTTATTTTTCTTGTTTTCTTAAAATGATTAGGAAAAGGAGAAGGAGAAGGAAAGTCATAGCTGGCAAAGCAAGAAATCTAATCAGATTTTCTATTTCATTATTGACAAAAGCAATCTAAAAAAAAGAAACATTTTTAATTACCCATTTTGTGTTTTCCTTCAGCTATGAAGAATAAGTTACTGTTTCTTAGCCAATTTAACTTTTCAGCATGCTGGTTTTAAGTGCTTGGTCAGTAATTAGGATAACAGTTTAACTTTCTGCAAGTTCTGACAGTGGATGGAATAGTAATGAAACTACTCTTTCTATATATTGTGATTGTTTTTTTGGTTTGGTTGGTTTTTTTGAGGTTTTGGGTTTTTTTAATTTTTATTTCCTGTGACATGGAAAGACTACTATAATCTGCAATAGTGTTTTTGCAGCTGTAGGGAGGAGGAGGGGGGAATTGGCATTGTATCAATCTACCAGGATGTCAATAACATGCTGCCAAAGATTGAACAAGAATATTAGTGTTACATCAGGTTTATGGAGTGGCATTCTTTTAAAAATGGTTCTTTGTACATTGTTTCGTAAATAAGCCTGTTTTGGTTCTAAATTTGGAGACAAGACAAACTTACTTGAAATGCCTGGCGACAATAGTAATACTGTTTTCTGAAGCAAATATCCCCAAGGCAACATTTTTTAATCCAAAACTACACCTAGGACATGTGTTGTAAAAATTCTAGGCATAAATCTGTCTCTCTGACATCTTTAACAATATAAAGGAGAAGGAACCTGGAAGTTTTTTTAATGAACTAACATTTTCTGGCATGAAACAGTTGATTTCTTGGACTATCCACAAGACTCATTTTATATCCTAAGATATGCAGCTTCCAACAATACTTACACTGTGGTGGCTGTGTAATGCTATATATATTTAATAGTTATTTCAGTTGCTGGGCGCTGAAAATGTACTTCCAGTTATACTTATAGATTTCACCACATTTTATTCATTTTGCTGACACTGCTTCATATTTTTCATCAACTGATAACCCAGACATAAAATTTCGTATGTTTGCAATGTACTTTTTTCATGATCTTGTATCAGAGGGAATACTGATATTAAATCATATTATTTGAAATACTGTATTTTAGTATTTTTGATTCAGAGATTCTATGTTTCTTATGTCTGTGGACAATTGCTCATCTTTGTTTGCTGTCATAATAGAAGTAACAGTTACAAAATATATTCACTTCTGTAATGTTATCATTGATACTGTCAATAAACAAATTTAATTTGGATTTACAAAGAAAGGGGTATGTATTCTCTCCTGTTTGAAAAGAACTAAGTACATTTTTTGCTGTTCTTCAGTGTAAAGAAATATTACACATTCTTGAACTTTTTGGGCAAGTAGAGAGTAAACCAGACTAAAATTAATGAAAAACTGGCAGCTGAACTTGAATTGTTAAGACAATAATGAGGCTATAGAAAATGGAAAAAATACAACTATTAAGAAAATTAAATATGAAACAAAAGCTTTTTACAGTACCAGCTTAAGAAAAGCAAACGCAAGAGAAACTTGCCGCGAGCACATTACATAAATTCATTATCGCTTCAGTGTTGTAGATTAAGTGGTCTTCCTTTCATTTTTGTCTGTAATGTTTTTCTGTCTTTACTCTCTGCTGCTTTTTGCTGTATAATTGTTTTAGCTGGTGCTATTCTTCAATGAACCTTGACTATGCTATCTTGTGTGCCAGCAAAACAGATTCCAAAGAAAAAATAGGTAAGATTAAATAATTAAATGCTGCATCATTATGGATCTATCCAGAGAGCAAGAACGAAAGTCACATGTCCAGGCATAAAGCTGAAGTTTTTTGACATTCCTATATTCCCACCTTGCTAATTAATACCTATGGCATACAGAGGTGATATCCTTCTGCTGGAGACAGCTGTTATCTCCACTGTGGCCACCCTCTGGAGTTGGGGGATAAGTGTGAACACTCCTCAGGAAGTGTTAAATCACAATACCCCTGGTGAAACCTGTCTGCTACAGTTTGGTCAGATCATGAGTTGCCACTGCTATAAGTGCTGTGACAACTCACCCATCAACTTCCAGATGTGCCCACAAAATCTGCTGCTGTTGCCTTGCTGATGGGGTAAACCTGGGGTTTTAGAAAGTTTGCATGTATAGTTGTTCCAGTAGGCTGCCAAACTTTTCTAAGGAAAATAGTCAGCAAAAGGAAAATGGCATTTCAAGAAGTATAATTAAGGTGGCATTGAGTAGAATTCATCAGAAAGAGGAATTTCTCTATCCAGAGAGATTTCAAACTGCTGAATTTTGAGAAATCTTGCGGGGGGGGTTGCAAACATTGGAGGTATGAGGAACTTATTTTGCTTGTAACTCTTCGTATAACACTACGTCTAATTCAGAAACAAAAAAATTAAAAACAACAAAAAAGAAAACTATCAACCAATAGGTTTTATAGAAAACCTGCTATAGAATATTCACAGAGTTTTCAGCTGGAAAGTGGGAAGAAACAGCAGGACACCAATTGCAATTTTTTCCCCATTTTAATACCTATAGTGTTCTAATATTGTCAATTCTACATTCTTGAAATTATAATCCAGCCTAAGGTGGTGAAAGCAGGATGAAGGGGACAAGGACAAAGCATGTTAAGCATTAAAGAAGATAAAAGAGAATATTTTGCTTTGACCTCATCCTCTATAAAATGAAAATTGGACCCGTTGCCCTGCAGATGACAAAAGTCTAACAGACAGGAAGCGCTAAATCAGTCTGCAGGCTTAGGTTGCCATTCCAGGGAACCCTAGTTGTCCACTGTTAAAGGAGTCAGCAGTCTTCTGGGAAACACACGTTGAATCTCAATGCACATGCAGAGCAAGAACTTGTTCCCCTTCTTCCCATATCACAATTGAATTTTTAACCATTTTTAACCACTTCCATATTGGAAAGCTTGAGGGAATAGCTGTTCACTGACACTTGATTTTACATTTATATATTTACGAAATTTGAGTTTGTTCCAGAAATACAAAGGAAATAAAATCTATTCTCTCCCCAAAAGGCAATTCTCATTTTCCAGCCAGACATGTGTATTCAGGGCCCTACTTTTTTCAGGCCACCCCCCACCTGGCCACAACCTCCTTTAAGGCAGTTGTAGAGAACGATAAAGTCTCTCCCAAGCCTCCTTTTCTCCAGGCTAAACACCCACAGGTCCCTCCGTTGCTCCTCACAGGACTTGTACTCCAGACCCTTCCCCAGCTCTGTTGCCCTTCTTTGGACTCACTCCAGCCCCTCAATGTCTTTCTTGGAGTGAGGGGCCCAGAACTGGACACAGCACTCAAGCTGTGGCCTCACCAGTGCTGAATACAAGGGGACAATCCCTGCCTTGGTCTTGCTGGCCACACTATTGCTGATCCAGGCCGGGATGCCAATGGCCTTCTTGGCCACCTGGCAACATGCTGGCTCGTGTTCAGTCCACTGCTGGCCAGCAACCCCAGGTCCTTTTCTGCTGGGCAGCTTTCCAGACACTCTAAGTTTGTATGGTGGGTTGACTGTGGCTGGATGCCAGGTACCAACCTATCACTCCCCTCTGGAACTGGACAGGGGTGAGAAAATACAACGAAAGGCTCATGAGTTGCGATAAGGATGGGGAGATATCACTCACCAATTACCATCACAGGCAAAACAATCTCAACTTGGGCATATTAATTGAGTTTATTAACACCCAAAATCAGAGCAGGATAATGAGAAGTAAAATAAATCTTAAAAATATATTCCCCCCACCCTATCCTACTCCCCAGGCTCTACCTCCTCCCTCCCAGCAGCACAGGGAGATGGGGAGCTTGAGGTACAGTTTCTTGCAATATCTCATTATACAGGTTACTATCAGTTCATCACAGGCTATTTCTGCTGCTGCTCAGGGAGACAAGTCCTTCCCCTGCTCTAATGTCGCTCCCAAAGGAGACAGTTCCTCATGAACTTCTCCAGCATGAGTCCTTCCCATGGGCTACTGTTCTTCATGAGTATCCCCCTGCTCCAGTGTGGGTCTCCTCCATGGGCTGCAGGGGCACAGCTGCCCCACCATGGTCTGCACCAGAGGCTGCAGGGGAATCTCAGCTCTGCACCACTTCCTCCCTCGCCTTCTCCACCGACCTTGGTGCCTTCAGAGTTGTACTTCTCACATGTTCTCACTCCTCTCTTCTCTGAGAGCAATTACAACTGCATAATCACTTTTATTTTCTTCTTGTATAAGTTATCACAGAGGTGCTACTACCATCTATGAATTATTTGGCCTTAGCCAGTGGTGGGTCCAGCTTGAAGTCAGCCGGCATTGACTCTTCCAGACATGCGGGAAGATTCTCACAGAAGCCACTCCTGTAGACTTCCCTCTATCCACTCCACCGCACTATGGAAACCTGGCTATGCAAACCCAAAGCCTGTGGCACTGCCTGGGGCTGCTGTGACCCAAGAGCAGGACCCAGGACTTCGCCTTGTTGAGCCTCACACCATTGGCCTCATCCCATCAATCCACACTGTCCAGATCCATCTGCAGAGCCTTCCTGTCCTCCAGCAGATCAACACTCCTGCCCAATTCGGTTTTGCCTGCAAACTGACTGAGGTTGTCCAGATCCTCTTGTCCAGATGATCAATAGAGACATCAAACAGGGCTGGCCCTGACACTGAGCCCTTCAGAACAGCGCTGGTGACAGACTGCCAGCTGGATGTAACTCCATTCACCACCACACTCTGGCCTCAGCCATCCAGATAGGTTTTTAGCCAGTGAACAGGACACGTGTCCAAGCCATGAGAGCCAGTTTCTCCAGGTGAATGCTGTAGGAGACAGTATCAACGGCTTTAGTACCAGGCACATAACACCCACAGCCTTTCCCGCATCCACTGAGTAGGTCAACCTGTCATAGAATGAGGTTGGTTGCCTTTCACAAACCCCTGCTGGCTGGGCCTGGACCCCTGGTTGTCCTGCACATGCCACATGATGGCACTCGAGATGAGCTGCTCTGTGACCTTCCCCAGTAGTGAGGTCAGAGATGCACAGAGATGTGGAAAAGTCAAGATCCTCTCTCTGTACCCCATCCATTTCCAAAACACACAAGTTTCATTCTCTCCAAACACTTCCATGTTTGATTGTCATTATACAAAAGGACGCTCAAGATCATAGCACTGTTTTGGGAAGAATTTGCCAAAAGAAATATATGGGGGTTTGGAATTGTCCTTTAAAGTAAATGCAGGCTTGAGGAGAGGCCAGCACCAGATGTGTTCATAATTTTTTTCTGTAAAAGGAGACTAAATGCTTGTCTTACAAAAATATAGACCCACAGCCTAATTTTAATTTTAATTCTAATTCTAATAAATATAGATACTAAGAACAAACATGGCTGTTTCATCTCCAACTATTAAAATCTAATTGTTTTGAAAGATATATGTTTTAAAAAGAAAATTGTTGAGTTAAAAAGGTTCCTACTGATAATACTTTTTCATGCTTATAATCCCTGAGAATTTAACTCCTTTTTTGTTTGTACAGTGCCATGGGCTTTCATGGCTTAAAGCACTATAGCTTGTAATTAGCTAAGCTATGTCAGATACACGACAAACCTCCAAGGCCGGCCTGAATATAATAACTATGCTGACATGTTCCTCATTAATATGACAACAAAGTGGTAGTTTTGACTTCATTTTTGAATCTGCAGAGTTCCAGATTTCTTATTTATAGCGAGCACTGTAAGGAGGTATGATACATGCTGGAATGGAATTCGGTTCAAGACATCAGCAAGTGAAGGTTTTATAAAGGATACTAAAAAGAAGGACACTTAAAAACCAAGGCAGCAATTTCAGAAAACAAAATAAAAGCCATGGCTGTATTCCAAACCCACTTTCTTATTAGTGATAGGTTTGAAAGATGTTAATGGCAACTACCAGAGATTATTGATGGTGGCCTGTAACCCACAACTACAAAAAGTTGATTCCAAAGAGTATTTCAAACACCCTTGGGCTCAGTAATAAGGACAATTAACAGAAGGCAAATAACAGAAGTGAGGAACTCTGAGTTTCTTACCAGTATCTCTGGTACAGTGAACAATTGATTACAGAGATGTTAGCAGTTCTCTTTGACACTACTGAGAGAATCAACTTTGGGCTGGTGGTCAGGTCTGACTCAGGACCCAGGTCACACTCCCAACCCACACTTTTTTGTTCTGTTCAACCTGTCATTGACAATACTCACACTAAGAAATTCACCTAGAGCTTGAGAATAAGTTACAAATCTGAATCTTTTAATTTGCAGTGATACAAATAAGTTTCACTATGAAAATTCACTTCATTTTCAGAAGGAAAATTCTACTTCTAGTTGTTTTTGCCATGATAGACTTGATATTCCTTTCATCTTGAATTTAAAAAGCCCTAAAAACTCATAGTCTACATAGCAACAAATAATAAGTACAGAAACTAAAACAAACATGGATTTCTATATTACAGAACAAAACTGTATATGTGTTTAAAGTTTTCAAATTAAGTGTCCCCCATACTTTAAGTTCTTACACACTGACATGTCCAAAGTGAGAGATAAGATTTATATCCAAGACAACAACATTTTAGAATTGAAAAAGTATTTTTATATTACATATATAAAACACAATCATACCAAAAAAAATAAAATATTTGTAAACATGCAGTGCATCCTGCATAGCTGGATTTCTCCAAATAATCTGAAAATATTAGTGCAAAATATTAGAACTGCTGCTAACAAATTTAATCTAATCAGCACAACAACCTGTTGCTCACATTTGTCCTGAAGTCCATTCAGAAAGGATATCTTATAGAAACTTTAAAGAAGCAATTTTTTCATTTGAACTACTTATGATATTTTTGTTTAATGTTGCTAGTGAAATAGCTTTCCGAGATCCCTTTTGCATCTGCCTGCCATAAAATGATTTTGACAGTCACAGGTTTTTTTCTATAGAATTTAGAAGATAGAACTAATGTTATAGTATATAAAATCTCTATGGTAGTTGTTAAGATCTTAAATATAAGATCTTAAGATAAAAATTAGTCCATAGCTTATGAACATATTCATTAGCTACCTGATATCTGAAAATCTTCATGAGAGGTTTATCTAGTAAAGGAATAGGAATTAATATACTGGATCTCATGTGAGAAAGTGGAAAATAGAGTTAAAAGTTCTAAGAATTTGCTTTTGTAAGTAATCAAATTGTCCCCATTAAGGAAAGCATTAGATATAAATACCTAATAATTTTTTTACATGAACTATGGCTGTGAAAATTGCAATAGTTACCTTTTTTATAGTAATGGTGGGCAAATAATATCTGTTCTTCAGAACCAACTTCTCTCCTAATGAATTCAGCATACATCAAGCAAGAAAACAATATTAACCTGTAACTACTTGTATTGACATGCTGTAAGACAAAAAGACTATGACATTCACTTAGAATGTCATTAGAAAAAAAAGAAAAGGAAAACAGAAAATAGAAAAGGTTAGCTCTGACAATGAGTTAGGGATATTTGAAGTAGGTGTCCTTTGCACATGCTCATGTCACACAGCATAGTGTGGTGATGAGATCACCTCAAGCAGTTTTGAGAGTCTCTGTCTGCACGTTATCTTTGAGACAGACAAAATATACCTGAATGACTTTTAATCAATAAAGATTACTTTTCATCAACAAGGTTGACCCAGACCATAGAGTCGGTTCTTCCCTTAGAGTTCATCCTCAATCCAAAAAACAAATCTCCTAAGCATCTGCCAAGAAGGTATCCCCAGCCATGTTCCTGGGAAAAGCCTTGCTTTCTTCCATCACTCTGGTCTGGTCATGCAGGCCGCTCTCTGCTTTACTCAGAATTTTTGCCTCACTTTCTTGATGCTGTGGTCTCCCTGACTTTTCCTCTCTCAGGCTGTCCCCAGTCCCACTCAGCTTTAGCTATTCTCTGCAGGTACAAACAGTCTGTTCTCCAGAGCTTCATCTATTCAGTGTGAAGTGGCTAGAGCAAGGTGAATGAGCAGCCTTCATGCCTGCAGCCTGTGCGCAGAACAAAGAGGCAGCAAGCTACAACCAACAAAACAAATTATGCAAGACATCTCACTTTCTTTTAAGAACAAAACTGTTCTTTATAACCGATGTTATCTCACTGAAATATTGGACAACTTTTTAAATGTCTACTAGCAATATTCTTGAGAAAAACAATGACATCTAGTGACAAGACAGAAAATAACAACTCTGTCTTCCCTGTGCAGGACTAAATAAACACACATTCACCTCTACACTTGTGACAACAATAGATTAACTGCTTTTTGTGTTAAAAATCAGCACAAAAGATTAACCAAACAAGACTTAAATTGTCGTGCTTGCTTGAATCTGTATCCAGCTGCATTTAAATGCACAACATTTTAATTTTTCAAATTAAGTGTCCCCCATACTTTAAGTTCTTACACACTGACATGTCCAAAAAACAGTAAACTACAACTTGAACTTGACAGATTCTTTTGTAAAAACTACAAAAAATTAGTGGACTATTTATATTCTTCCCTCTTGCCCCCAGTATGGATGCTACACCAAGAAAGAAGAATAAGAATTTCGTATTATTCTGCCAACAACATAAAGAGTAACACGAAAACTTCATGTTAGCACCACAGTTATAGATTGAAATACATGAGTTCAGGCATTAGTCTCTCTAATTTTTTTAAAATCATTGGGGTTTTCTTTCTCCAGAAGGCATAATTTCCCTCACAGTGTCCAAGGCAGTGAATGAATTTCTGGGATATAAAATTTGTACTCTCGTTTCTGCATGTGAGTTCTTCACAACATGGTTTGTATACTGTCTCTTTTTCAGTTTTTGCTTTACTAACCTGACAACATAGCGTTGTGTAAAACAACATTTGTACTGTTTAGCAGTTCATTTTATATACTATTAATTATGTGATACAAAACAAGGCACTGAACATCACATCATTGTAATGCAGATGTCTCTGTTGTACCATTCTGGTCCCCTCCCTAGCTGTCCTTGATGGGAAATTTGTTATAGAAACCTATAATTCTTATTTTCATGGTGCCTACATTATCTAATGTATCCTATATAGCATCTTATGGTTCTTCCTTTTTTTCTGATAAACTTTAAAATTAACCTAGAAGGCTGTTTCAGTATGATACAGTAATTTAATTGTCTATTTCCTTGTTAGAGAATGACTGCACATAATATACCAGCCCATTTGAGTTCAGAGCATGTTCCTGCAATATATCTTTTTATGCCAATAGGTCATATATATATATATATATATCTGAATTCCATGGGATAATTATGAAATTTAGACATAATTGCAAGAGTGTTCTGAAGAGCAACACAACTGAAAATGTACTTAAATTTTGTGCTCGCCTTATATCATCTCTCTCCTGTTACGTATGTAAAGAACACTGTTGGAAATTCCTAGAGACAGGCATTGTGAAATACAAGATTTATTTACATGCATGCTTGTTCCCATTAAAAGAAGAGGGCAAAGATGTTTTGCCTTTTGAGTCTGCACCGAGCTTTAAACAGAGCATCTCTGCAGGGATTAAAGGAATTGGTAAACACATCTCATTTCATTTAAATCCCATGCTGACTCTAAGAGCAGCACCAGACAACTTTAGAAAAAGCAATCAAAACAACTACATCAGTAAATTCTTACTATAAATCATGGTTGTCAAAATAAAGATTCTAGTTTAAAGACTTCTTCAGCTGCTCTGTTTTTTCCTACCTAAACAACCAACATTTAATTATTAATAAATTAATAAATTATTAATAAAATAGCAAAATTTAGATACAAAAAGTATTGTTTCTAATTACAATGGAAAATCTGAACCACCAACTTAGCTGAAGTTTATCAGCTATTTTATCATCATTATGATGATGATAAAACAATATAGTAGTTGCCAGTTTCCCTAGTAAGAAATAAATTTTATTAAAGGAGGGGTATTTACAAGAAATTATACTACAAATTCCATCTGTTTTTCCACACTAGCAATAAAGTATGAAATCTGTAATTGTAGCAGCAAAAGATGAAATGGCTTATTTAGTTAACTGGCCCACATGGTTGTTCAGGATGACAGCAGTTATATATAACCCATTTTATATATATTTGACCAAATTTTACATTTCTGAAATAAGCACGATTTTTCACTCATTTCGGAGTTCTTCTTCAATATGACCCATGTTATGTTATGGTCCTGGTCTTTAATGTAAAATATGTCCTCTGTCTGTAAAAGACCTTAGCAAAATCAGCAATTAGATAAAATGACCACAGTTCAAGGTTGCATCTATATTTTTGTGCTTTAGGTTGGCTTGGGAGTGCACTGTGAAGGTACTCCACCTTTATAATTTTGTTTTGCATAGCAGAGAAGTCCTGTCATATGAACAGAATGTAAAAAAAGTGAAACCAGACGTAAATACTAGGTCTGTGTACACAGTGCACTGTGGTCACTGGGGCATAAGTAGAAATAATCTCAAGTACAGGCAATGTAGACTGGTTTATCAGTACTGACTGCTTGAAGCTGCAGTAACCTTCCTGTTATACCCTATTTGCCAATTAAGTTACAGTCTAAGAGGCTGTAAGATGGTAATCCATCTGAGCAAAGTCCTGACAGACACCAAGGATGTCTAAAGCTGGACTGTAGAAATCACTAGACAATGGCTGTTTTACTATATGCCATCCCTGGGACTAACAACTCCGTAGTAGAAGAGTCCCTAATACCCATGCTGGACGAAGTGAATTTTCCAATCTTCCTCTACACTGAACTTTGAACACCCAAAGGTATCTGGATATAGTCTCCTTCTCCCAATTTCCAGGGAGAGCAAGTCATGCTTTGAAGACACAAGCATAGAAACAAGTTTCTGACAGATGACTCTGTAAAGGAATTTCTAACATGAAACTTGCACTTCAGTAGAAGTCCAAGAATCTTGCCCAGACAGAATCTGGAGACAGTACAAAAAAAAAAAAAGTGAGCTTGCCCCACAGAAGAGCAGTAGTGCTCAGCTCAGGGATTCACATCTTCAACATAAACATATATATCTGTACGGTTAACGTAAGTCTGTTGGTCTCTGAATGTGTTGCTGCTTCCTAAGGCAGCATATGCATAGCCAGATATGTATCAGTTGCAAACAGAGATGAAAAATGTCATCTTCAGTCTTGCACCTTGCAAATTTTCTTAGTTTTTTCTCTATTTCGTAGTATGAAGTGAAAATATTACTTCTGACAATACAGTATTGTTTTACAGGAATTTTTAAGCAGCTCATATATACCTACATGCAGTCCAGATAATGATTCACCAGAATTACTGAAATATAAAAAGATTTCTGCTTTGTGGTGTACTGAGTGTTTCAGCTTTCACTCATGTCTGGTGGTACTATAGTTCATAAAGACTACAGAAATTTCATCATTATACAGATTTCTGTGCATCATTTGAGTCACAAGGTATTTCATAATATCATTGTATCTACACTTTAGAACACAAATACTCATATAAATCACGAAACGACATATATTTAGCAATTTCCAACCACCCTGGGATAAAGTAGTTTAGAGCATCTCTTAATTCAACTGCATAACTTAACCATGCAAATTAGACACTAGTAGCCTTAAATGTTATATTTTCCTTTAAATGCTTACATTTTTCTTTAAAAGTAGCCCTTGCTATTGTTTGCGGAATCATATCACTAGAGCTCAGAATATCAATTTCTGCAAATCCTGAATGCCATACTTTTTTGCTGAACATCACGTGATCATTGGGTAAATGGCTTGTATTCTGTGACAGTTTTGTTCCTTAAAAATCTTTGCATATAAGCTTCAAGAATTTTGGAGGAAAGCCCATAGAAACTCATTGTATATTTACTGATTTCTTGCTACAAATCTTGATGCAGGTCTGCAACTTATTTGTTTTTAAATGGCAGCATTCAAGGTAACGTATGTGACTTCAGATTTGCAGTAAAATGAGAGTAAAGGGCCAATATCATGGCTAGTTGAAAACACCGCAATTATATCGCTTATAGTTTTTCTTACTCAAGTTCTAAACACAGAGAAGTTCCATAGAATTGCCATGAATATTGCCTAAGATTGCAGTGATCTGAAGCAATCTGTGTCAGAGGACAAGAGCATACTTGTTGATGTATTCCTATAGATCTCATGCAAAATCCAGAGAACACAGCAGAAAGATTTAATTACACATGACAGCAATTTCTGATGAGTTAAAAATCACAAGACATTAAAAGATTTTGTGCGTACTCACTGGACATATGAATTCACAGAAGGACACAATGCAAACACTCACCAAACTATGTACTTCTTCACAAACAGTACTTACCTAAAAAGCAAATAAACAGAAAGAGATATTAAATATCTATGCAGAGACAAATATACATTTTACATCCTAAAAATGTCAGTGGATCACAATATTGTACCCCCAGGTTTTGTACTGGCAAAAGGTTCCAGCCAAAATACATTCCTAAATTTGCAACTTATACACCATTGGTTGTGAATAGTCACAGATACTTTAAAAACATTCTCATATCAGCTCTGTTTTCCATTTTTCCCTCTTAATTTTGAAAAATCACCACTTTTAAGGTCTGAAAAGACTTGCAGTTCTGCTACCTACCCAACATTCAAATTTTCATAATCAGTTGCAAAAGAAAAACATGCTGAAAAAGGCTTTAACCACAAATTAAATAGTTCAATAAAAACAGCTTTAAGAAGAAGAGTTAGCATATTCCTAAGTAGGTTATTAAAAAGATTAAGAGTTTATAATTTTTATGCAGCTTAATGTTCTAGTTTCAGATAATGCTACTCTGAAATTCTAACTCTAATAGCTCAAAAACTTGTTCCAACGTTACAAATATTTAGCACTAAATAAACTTATTTATTCATAGATCCAACTTTTCAATCCCATGTGTTGCCTACCTTTCATAGAGTAAAAAAGCCCAAACAACATAGCTCAGAATTTACTTGATTGACTTTGCAAAAAATCTTTCAATAATCAAATTGAAATAATACTTTATTCCTCAAACACACAGTCATATGATATATAATGGAGAGAGGATAAACATGATCAACTAACTCTTTAAAGTCAATTCAAACCATAAATTGTGAGGTATTCTCTTGTTTTCAGTTCTTGCAGAGAGGAGGGAAAAAAAACAAGAACAAAAAAACAACATGAGAAATTCCTTGATTTGTACAAGTTTCTAAGCTGTGAATTTCTTGCTTGAGCCTACATAAAACAGTCTCTAAACTGGTGTATGCACAAGCATGAATGAAAAAAAAAACTAACCCAAACCAAAAGACCAAACCCATAAACCAGAAGCTGCATAAACAGAAACCAAAAGCCCCCCAAAACAAACCCAAAGTCAATCTTATGACCAAGTACTGTTATTTCTGCACAGGGTTGATCCATACTCTGGTACAGCTGTTCTTAATTATTTTGTGTTGCTGCATATAACTGTTTCAATTCCTTTGCGTCTGCAGGCATAATAAAGTCAGCACTCCACAGCAACAAAGACGTCTAAGCATTTGTTAGGCACAGAAAGGTTTCAGTTTCTGTTCAAACTAGAGAGAAGAATGAGATTTGATACAAAAGGTCTGTTATGACACTAGCAAATGTAAGACATTAATTTGTTTCACATCATGTTTTGTTCATTGTGAGCTACTCTGCACAGCAAAACACGGTGTCAGGATCTAGATCAGACTGAGCTATATTATATATTTATGAAATAGCAGCAAAGCTCGTCCATTGGGTGTTGTAATGCTGTGCCCAGTAACCTGGTTACAATAGTTATTGGCTTTTCTTTTTTCTTTTTCTTATCTATAACACAAATGCTCCACTTTTGCCAACCTAGGAATTTTGTGGTTCCAGCAAACAGTCCCATCTGTGCATGACATGTGTAACAAAGCTGGAAAGATGTGTGTATACTCTTTGTCTTCTTGACTCTCCTCATCCCAGTCATGAAACCCAGCTAGAGCAACAGCCAGAAAACCATCAGAAAAAGGTGATAGCAAAGATGTTATCCCAAACTAAAACTCCAAATAGCAGACAAATACATCTTAAATTCATCCAAAACAGTACAGTCCTGCTTCACAGAGTCTTTTTATTCTGATCATTACACTAGCTTTCGAAAATTACTTACATCAAGCTAAAAAAAAAGAAATAAAATGGAGGTTACACAGATCATGACTTGGTCTAATAGAAAAAAAAATTCCATAGCATTTCAGGATTCCCCACAAGATTAATCTTAGCTTCTTCAATATTTTCCAACATATCCTATAAAAGTCTTAGCAGACTTAGAAGATAGTATGCCTGCTGACTATTGCTGTGGAAACTTCCACCTATATCATTGAAGTCTAAAAGCTAGCTGATAGGCAAATTGTATGAAGTACAGTACAGCTTAGTACAGATTACTGAATATACAGAAAACAAAAGTAATGATATTTTAAAAAACACTAAAGTGGGCAGGGAAAAAAGAAAGAAAATAAATAAAAAGAATAATTTCTTCTTCATCTCAGTTCTCAAGAATCTCAAAAAAAAATTGGAGGCTCCAGCCCAGCACAGCTACATGAGCCTGAAATCACTATTCATATGCTGGCAGTATTCATATGCTTAGTAGCACTGAATTCTTATCATTACTAATTTAACAATAAAACAATTATAATTTTTAATACTTTGTAGTTCCAAGATTTTTTGTTGGGTTTAGTTGGTTTGTGAGTTGAATTTATCGCAACTGAAATAGCTCAATAGTGTGAGTGGCCAGGGAGTGGCCATTCTATAAGTATGCCAAAAAAATTCACTTCCAAGCCACAAGTCATCTCTCATTCCACTTTTGTATCATTCTACAGAAGAGTGCAGCAAATATCCCTAAGATGGGGTGTGGGTTTACAAGACAGTGTTAATATTATCAAATATTCTTAAATATGAATTTTTGAAGTAGAGTACTTGTATGTTATAGTATTAAAATGTTTAAGCATTTAAAATTATTAATAATTCAAAGCTGTTAGTAAACATTCCTTGTAGCTGATATGATGGAAAACATGAGAGTATCATCCCCCTTTCATATGAGCCCAAGTGTTGTGTTCTTGGTTGTTACCCAATCAACTAAGGTCTTTGTGCGTTCTCTTTTTTTTTCCCCCTTAAACATAAATCCTAAGTTTTTTAATTTCTCAAAAACTTGAGAACGTCTGCATTCTTCCTGTTAGGAAGCAACATTAAGAATAATCCAAAAATTGAATTGGAATATCAGGAGTCTACAAGGATTAGCAGAAATTAAAATATTTTAGCCAAATTATTAATATTAATTTCATGACATTAAAAGGTCTTCAAAATTCTTTGCAAACTACATTTTCTCCTTGATTTAATTGTATTAGAACAACAGAAATGATAGCAAAATTAATCAAAAAGCACAAGCACATATTTTCTGTATCAACTTGGGCAAGATTGGTTGTTGAGTTTTTTCACTTTGAAACATTGTAATTCATGCTTAAATATAACAAAAACAGATCTTCACAAAGCATACTGAGTTTTACAACACCAAGAGACATAATTGTGAAAGTCTGCCAACAAACTGACAATCTAACTATGCAATCTACAAGATATTACACAACAAAAAAAAATATGAGTTTAGTCTATTTAAAGGACTAATTCTATATCATTAAACTTATGCTGCTTGTTTTCTTATGAATTATAAAAACTGGAAAATATGCTATAAAAATAATGCAAATATTCAGATGGAAAATTATATATTTCAGAAATTATTTCCATTCAGTTTAATTTATTAAGGGCTTTATAGAGAATTCATTTATTTTCCTCCTTATTTATAAAAGAAGAATTTCCAACCAGCCTGAGGCTGCCTGCCTACCTACTAAATTTGCAGTAAAATAAAGAGGAGTTGAGAAACTCTGACCCACCCACAGACATGATCCTGCTGTCCCACCTGCATTACATGTCCTCTTTTAAACATTAGGATCTCGTGTGCAGGATGTTGTCTCTCACTGTCCTTTAACTTCTCAGAGTATGCAACTAAGGATGCAAATACCCAAAGCAAATTATAAAGGAATAATTGCTGAATGTTTTTGAGACAAAAACAGTGTTGTATTTTTCTCTTCTATGTAAGCATAAGTCTTTTACATTCAGTCTGACAATATGCATTCAAAGTTTATAGCGTTCTAAAACAAATCTTTCTGCTGCTATTTTTTCTTCTGCTGGAACTACAGGCATCCATAATTTTGTATTCTTAAAAGCAACAGAAGTTAACCACCTCATATACTATCACAGATGATACATTAATTGGAACAGAGGAGTAGAATAGATGGGCATTTCTGAGACCCCACAGAAGACCTATTGATGAACTTTTCACGAGCAAAATCATTCTTGAGTCTTAAAGAGGGGAAAAAGAATCCAAATACTTTTATTGGGATAAATGAACTAAATGAACTAAACCTTTTATATTATTTATTATGACATTCACCACAAAATGAAAAATAATAATCACACTTTGCAATATGCAAACTCAAATGAGCAGGAGAGGATTGCTCCTTTGAGGAGTCTAATGGCAAAATATTGTCTACCTCTACTTTGGGAAGGCTTTTGACAATGTCTCCCATAGGTTCTTCAGAGAGAATCTAGTGAGGCATGGGCTGGATGAGTAGACAGTGAAGTGGACTGAAAACTGGCAGAATAGCTGGATCCAGAGGGTGTTGATCAGCAGCATGAAGCCTAGCTGAGGCCAGAATCTACTTGTGTGCCCTAGGCATCCACACTGGATCCAATTTTGCTCAATACCTTCATTAATAGCCTGGATGATGGGGAGGAGCACAGCCTCAGGAAGTTTACCAATGACTCTAAACTGGAAGGTGTGGCTTATATATGCAGAGGTTCATGCTTCCCTCTAAAGGAGCCTTGAAAGGCTGAAGAACCAGGCTGACAGGAACCTCATGCAGTTCCACAAGGAATAGAGCAATAGAGCAGTACCTGCTGGGGGCCACCCTTTTGGAAAGCAGGTTTCCTTGAAAGGCCCAGGGGGTCCTGGAGAACACAAAGCTGAATGTGACCCAGCACTGCACCCTTACGGCAAAGAGGGTTCAGGATCTCTGGGTTACACTGAGAAGAAAGTTACCATCAGATTGAGAGATGTAAACCTTCCCCTCTGCTCAGCACTGATGAGGCCACATGTGGAGTACTGTGTCCAGTACAAGAGATATATGCAGCTCATGAAAACAGTTCAACAAAGGACCACTGACATGACCGAGAGTTTTCAGTATCTCTCATATGAAGAAAGACCTGTTAAGCCCAGAGGAGACAAGAGAAGGGTCTGGGATATCATTTCAATCTATACAAATATCTGCAGGCAGGTTATAAATATGGAGCCAAGCTCCTCCTCGTGGTGCTGAGTGACAGGACCAGAGGCAAGGGGCACTGAAACATGAGTGGTTCCCCGTGAATATCATGAAACATGTTCTTTTCGCAGGGACAATGAGCAGATGGATGTGTTGCCCAGGGAGGTTGTGAAGTCGCCATCCTTGGACATGCTCAGGAGTCCTCTGGAGATTGTTCTGGGCAATCTGCTCCAGGTGGCCCTGCTTGAGAGGAAGATTGGACCAGATGACCTCCAGAGGTCCCTTGCAGCCTCAACAATTCTGTGAGTCTATATAAAAATATACTGAACAAATAAGTCTAATTTACATTTAATAGAGAATAATTCATCTTTCCTGTGCAAATATATATTGATAAATTATTAGATACTTTTAAATATCTTTTTTACAAAACTTCATATGCTTATCAAAGATCTTCTCTTTTTGCCATGTATTTTTAATACTAATTTTAAGTGAGTGACTTAAAAAACATTATTTGCTTATTTTAAAAGATGCCAAGTGGAATGATGTATATTTTCTTTAAATTACATTTAAAAACAAAAAACCTGATTATTTTTTCCCCTCATTTATGTCCTGTAGACTACTTTAAGCACTAATTGTATACTTTATACATCTTCACTTCTTCAATCTTTTTTTTTCCTAGAATATAATTTTTCTGTGGCCCTTTTGGCATTTCTAAAGTAGCACTGTGACCCTTCTGGTATTTGTATAATAGCTGAAAAACAGTCTTAAATTTGACAAGGGCAAATCAATTGCTTTCATTACTTGGCTTACTAATCATAGTTATTTCCACTCTCAGGAAAAAGCAAATACCATCTGTCTGTTATATACTGAAAGTCTTATTCTCTTACTCTCTTTCTTTTTCAACTATGAAATACAAAATCACCAAGGAGATTTTCATTAGAAAGAATCTGCACTTAAAAGTTTGAAAGGTTTTTAAAAGGTCCTTTACTTATATACATGCACTTATAGGCACTTATGTTTGTCAAAACATCCCTCCTATAACATCAAAAGAACAAGAGATGGTAGGAAGAAGAAAGCTCACAGTATGGCTCCATACCTTCTGGTATGTTTGCTACATATAAATGTTCTGCCTCAGATTCTGCCTTGAATTACTGCCTATACCAACAGGAGATTGCCTTATTTCAGCTTTAGCACTTCTGTATGAGACTGGTTTTAAGTATATTCAAGACAACCTGTAGTTTAATGAATATTGTACATTAACAAGACACATTATCTTTCATCCAATATTATAGCAGAATGATTATTTAATAACAATGATGGACTAAAATATATATACAATAATGGATTTGTTTCAAGTCTTTGTTCTGCAGATAATGGGCACTAATTACCTTATGCAAAGAAATCCAAGTCACAATTAAACTTCCTTTAAAAATTGTAATTATAATCTACACTGTTTCATGACTCACTTTTTCTAACATAGTGCGGGAATATTGCTGCTGAGAAAATCTGAAATTACCTCTATATATTATTTTCTTTTCTTTTTGCAGCACCACTCATAAAAAGCCACTGAGACAGCTTCATAGGTAAATCAGCTTTGAGGAGGTAGGACTTCACAGGCAAGCTCAGGCAATTGGGCTCTATCCAAAAACTGAGGAGTTTGTCATGCTTACCTACCTAATTACCTACCTAATTCTAATTGTCAAAAAGCAATGGATTACTTTTTCTCTCTCTCTTATCAATTTTACCAAATCATTGTCTTGCACTGTTTGTTACACTATTATTAATGCATTGTATTACTACCACCATCAAAACTCAAACATTCCTCAACCTAACATCCTTTGTGAACGAACTTTTTAAAACCTTTCCAAAGTCACTAATCTTGTCTTTTACAGCCCCAAAATAATTAGCAGAAAATATAACTATATGCATAACAGTGACTCAAATCCCTTGACATGCATGTTTCAACCGCCTGTTGTAGCTTCTTTCCTGGTAAGTTTGGAAACCTTCATACTGCAAATTATTTGCACTGGTAGTCCAAATGACAAACTGAGCTTTGCCATAAGCTTCCATTCTCAGTCACAGAACTCGAGGCTAACTTCTAGGATGTTAAATTTCAAAGTATCTGGCAAGCCAGAATGTGTAAATTAAAGTTCTAGTTATGCTAGGGCTCAGGCCAGGAAAGTAGAGGCAGCACAGTAACTGAAAAGCTACTGAAACACAGGCAACTCTTCCTGGGGTAACAAGTTTTTACAAGTTTATTGCTCTGTGGTGTTTGCTCACATGCTCATTTTTACCAAGCAATAGATAAGAAACAATGCAATATACCTTTTATTTCCTAGTGAAAGAGTTAGTTCTCACATTAATCAAGGCTCTGCACTCAGGGTGAGTGATGATTTTAAAAACACAAAATACCTAGGCTTGTCCAACAAAGATCCCTCTACCAAGGGATCCCTCTACCAAGGTCCTACCAAGGACGATACTTCAAGACCATGCTCTTTTTCTTTTTCCTTCTTTTACTTTCTTTCCTCCTGCTTTACCTCTGCAAACACATTCTTAATAAGTGATGTAATGTAACTCAGGAAGACTTCAGGTCTGCTATATGAAGTGCAATGAGAATCACTGCAACTCTTGTCTTCCTTCAGTTCTCACTAGAATTTCCCGTTTTTGCTTTTTTCATACTTAGGACTGGGCAAACCTACAAAAAGGCTGCAAATCTACTCTGTTCAAACGCATTTCTCAGAAGAGTAAGAAGGAGAGAGTGAGCGTAATCCCTACCACATTCTTGACCCTAAAACTGGTGTAGAGGGTCTGTGCAAGCAGCCACTGTCAGAGGGAGCCAGGGAAGCAGATTAGGACCAAGAAACAGTAAACACAGCCCAACTTCCAAAAGGCTGCACAAAGCACAATGGCATCACAGACACTGGGTTTGTGGCTAAATACTGATGGATGGCTTTATATTGTTTAATTATGCTTAAAAGAGACATTAGTGAACTAGAACATGGGGCATCAATGACATACAGAAAACAGGGAATGTATTGTAAATTCACACAGTGATTTACTGCACTGTAACAAGAGCTGAAGTCATAACAGCTCATCAATTGCTAATTTTGAATCAATTGTTAATTCAGACATTCTAGGCTGCCAATAAATTTTTCAGGATCTCTCAGTCCAGAATATCCTAATTGACGTAATCAATACAGATCAAAGAGGGCATGCAGCAGCTATTGCTGTTCTATCTTGCTTTATCTTAAAACTGACTTGCAGTGAACATATGCTTTATCTATGCATAAAGATACAGCTCTATGAGTCTATAACTCAGTTAGATGCATTTAAATCTCTGGTTTAATTTTTCTACTTGATATATTTAGCCAATACTCTAATCCAGATATAGACAGTCAGATGAAGAGTGTTAATTTGCTCCCAAAAAAGGCAAATGTGCATAAAAATAGCAGATAAGAAGAAACATAACTGATAAAATTATATCATTTAATAAAGGATATATATATATGTTCACACAAAACCATCTGAAATATTTCCAGAGAAAAGCAGATAGAAAGTCAGTGAAGTCAGTTGTTAAGTAAAATTTTAACATTTTATGCATTCTGCAGTAGACTAATCATTGTATCTATCCCAAAATGTTCTCCAAAGTAGAAAAACATGTGATAGCTTTCCAATAAAATGAATATAATAAACAAATAAACAGTCATCAAAGAAAATCTCTACTCATTTTCAATCAGCTTGAATACTCTCTAAAATTGCTGGGCAGTTATTTTTACCTGGCAGCAGGCCACTGCCTGTTTGCTGATCTTTAGAATAAAAAAGCCTCTTCTTTGCATTACACATTTCTGATGCATGTCACACACATGGGAAAGAGCAGTGGATTTTACATTATTCCACAAGAAAAGAAAAAAAGACAGCATGGTCTACACCTGACCCAATTCCTTCTTAAAGATTCTTACTCTGACTCCATTGAATAACAACAGACAACAAAGGCAACATATTATGCCCATATCCTAAAAATTTTGAAAAATTCTGCTCTGTAATTATTTAATGACAAGATAAATCAACCTAGGCAAACAGGACAGCGTGGTATTTTTATTTATTTTCAGCAATATCGAGAAAGACTAGTTTGAGCAATAAAAAAAGACTGAGATATTCCCAAGTTTCTACTAGTAAGCCTTATCAATGTTCTATAGGCCCACCCAGCCCCACCTCAGACCTGTACTAAATTCTTGGTCTTAAACACAAAGAAACTTATATATACCCTTTTAGGATGTAAATCTATCCAAGCAAAAGTGATAAATCAGATCAACCAAGTTACCAAAGAGCCAAGTATTTAAAGCAAAAGTTACCAAGGTGTTTGAGTTCTTCATAAAGGTTTGCTACTGATTATCCAAGTGACTACAGGCATGTTTTGTTTTCCTTTTTCTCATCTCAGTTTGGTCAGTATTAAGTAACAAAGAGTGTTAAGGTATGATGTTGCTTCCACCGAAAGCAAGTGTGAAATCTTTCAAGAGATGAATTAGCCAGTGTTCCCATGGGATGAGCAATTATATCAATTCAACAGAATTTGAGGCTAATGCAATAATGTCTGGTATGCAGGTAAACAATATTCAGTATATACTAAAATGACAGCCAATTCAGGTGAGCAAGTGAAGAGAGACTGTTATTAATTACTGAAAAGAATTAAAAGGAAAGGAAGGATTTCACTTCTGATACAGTCAGTTTCCACACTTAAGTATTGGTGAATAATTTCAGCTCTCAAAATATCTTTTCTGTTTGGGAACACTCCAGGTTGCACTGGTTGGATACAGACAAAATAACTCTGGTCACACACACACACAGACACAACCTCGCTGGGCTGGAATATAAATTGACCTAGCTGAGTTTTCGACTCTGACAGAGGCCACTAACAGGTGCTCATGGAAAATGTGAAAATAGATCTTCAAAACAGAATGGCATTTCTCTCAATATTTCCTCTCAGAATATGGAAAGCTGAAGTTGTGGTTGAATACACATCATCATTGTGTTGAATAGCTCTCAATAGGTTTTATCCTTGGGTTTTGCCTAAACATATTCTGAATTCATGTATACTTTGACATCCCTATGAAAAACTTTATTATGCATTCTGCGAAAAAAAAATTTGTTTGAAACCTGCTGCCTGGTCAGTACTAAGTGACCTGGTTCTTACATGAGAAATAGCAAGTGACTTTTCCTTATTCAGACTTCCTCAGTATCTCACAGCTGTATGTATTTCTCATAAACACAAGCTCTTTTCCAAACTGAAGCACCGGGTCCATCTGATCAATCTTTGCCATTTACACTGTTTCTTTTCTAATAATTCCTAACAATCTAAGTGTCTTTTTGACACCTCCTTAGCACCAAGTAGTTATTTTCAGACAACTACCACAATGATTGTTAGAACTCAGTCCTCAGGAGTGTTATTTAAGATCCATTGTTAGCTATGCATAGCTAAACTTGTTTTTTCCCTCTTGTATTCATTTGTATTTATTGCCAACGAACTTTCTTCAGCATGTTTCTTCACATGGAATCAGTACTGCATGTCAGCCTTGACTCTAGGAGCTCTTAAAAGGTACAATATAAAAAGCTATTTTGAAATCCATATTTATAAAAAGAACTGGATCACTTTTATTCATGTTTGCTAACTAATTAAAAAAAATACAAACCCAAATAACTATATGTAAAAGAAACCAAATGAAAAAAGCCAAATGAAACCCCAAAGAAACAAAAGTATAAACCCCGACATCTCCCCTTCCTCCCTCCCCCCGCAAAAAAACCCTCAAACCCACCACACCCTCTAACTAGATTTTAAGCATGCTTTTCTTGTATAAAAGCTCATTGCACTAAAAGGTTTATTTTGATTCTAAACCTTTCTGGAGTTTGTTCAGTACAGAATTAAGACATCATGCTAAAATTTCTCTGGATTCTCCAAAAACAAATCCTCCTCCTCTCTCCAAAAACAATTCTATTAAAAATCAAGCACCATGTTTGCCACCATCTGATCTTTAGGCAAAAACACTGATCTCACTGATAGATGGAAGTAACAGTTTCACAATTTTGTATTTGAATTATTTTGGAAATATTGAGTGAAAAACATCTGGACCCATAAACTTGCTAATTTTACTTTTATTTTTTTGAGTAGTCCTTAGTCTCTGCTTGAGGCAAGCATTAAATTTATCACTTGCAAACAAAATTTCTATTGCAAAACATAGCCTAAGCTATTTTTTAGTGAACTGTGATAGAAAAAAAATTGTTTGAACACTCTTCTTATCTCTCAATCATTTATCAGGTTACGTATCCAATGTTACACATACAAACACTGAGTTCTTTTCAAAAGGAATTATACAGTGGGCTAGAAAAAGCCCATTATCTACCTTTTGTGAAACCACAAAACCTGAAACAAGCTCTGATGAACTGAAGGTATGTTACTGGCTTTCAGGTGTTGCACAATACACTTGATTCCAAAGTACGACAGAATTTACACAGCTATAGAAATGCTAATACTGGCCTTTAATACTCAGAATTAGGCTTGATCAAGTATAAACCATAATGCAGTTAATTTTTGGCTATTTAGAGAGGTATACAGGGATCTAGAATGCCTTACACCAGCCCTGTATTCTTTTCCACAGACTTTACTGAACTGAAAAACACCACTCATGGAAAATTAATCTTTTTGTCCAGGCAAATATTTCAAAGAGTCTTTGGCTACAAAAATAAAACTTTACTTAGAAACTGCTGTTATCAGACAATATTAGCTTCTATTCTACAGCTGTTTAAGCAGAAAGACCTAGTCTTCGAAAGTAACTTGACCAATAACAGTAAGTTTGGGTTTATTCTTTGCACCACAAATGTATTCATTTTTTTCTCTTTTTTTTTTTTTAAGGGGGGGATTCTTGGCACAAAAAATATCGAATTTTAACTAAACTGTATAGGATTCACTTGTCTTTCATTGAGACTGTTAATTCTATTATTTCTAATAAATATTTTAAGTTATACATATTGAAAAGTTAACAGTCCAAGACTGTTACTTCTTACTTTAGCAACTGGCGTAATATGCCAAAGTTCATCCAGCATGAAACCTATCATTTTTTCAGACAGGATATTGATATTATGAATGTTGGAGTTAGGTCTATTTTTCATTGAAAACACACTGCTAATTAACAGAACTGAAACAGCCCTATATTACCTCTACCTGAAAATTTACCATTTATTTTTTCTGCAAAATTATACTGAAATGCAGTAGAGGTAATCACACTTTAAAAAAACCCACAGAGTTAATGGGTTTACCAATGTTGTGTTCTGCTCTGTACATATTCTGTTTGGAGGTATCAAACACTACAGCAGGGGAGAGCTAGGGCAAGCTGCAAATGAACAGGGATATTTCACTTCAGTTTCCAGGCAACACAGGAAAGTAATGGCTATGCAGCATGCTGGTCTTTGTTCCAAAAGGTGCTAGAACTCATAATTATCATGCAGTTTAAATATAAGCATTTGTTTCTTCCACCTCATGTATTCCAATCCTTCTTTTCTTTCCCTTTTTTTTTTTTCCTTTTCTTTCTCCTTCTCTTCTAGCCATGTGTGGAGGACATCTTTTGTCTGAAATAGTGTCTGTCCATATAGCCACTGTAGCCACTCCTGGGAAAAAGTATTTCTGTAAACATCTATTACTAAAAAGATATTAAAATCAAATGATAGTCCAGAGAAGGGCCACAAGAATTATCAGAGCAATGGAGCACCTCTCCTATGAGGAAAGGCTGAGAGAATTGGGTTTGTTCAGCCTGGAAAAGAGAAGGCCTAGGAGTCACCTAATTGCCATCTTCCAGTACCTGAAGGGAGCCTAAAAGAAAGACAGAGAGAGACTTTTTACAAGGGCCTGGAGTGACAGGACAAGGGGTAATGGCTTCAAACTGAAAGAGAGTAGGTTTAGATTAGGTATTAGGAAGAAATCGTTCACTGTGAAGGTGGTGAGGCACTGGAACAGGTTGCCCAGGGAAGCTGAGAACATCCCATTCCTGGAGGTGTTCTAGGCCAGGTTGGTTGGATGTGGCCATGAGCAACTGGTCTAATGGCAGGGACATTGGAACTAGATAATCTTTAGAGTCCCATCCAACCCAAGCCATTCCATGGTTCTAGGAGAGCCGCATAACTTTTCCAGTTCTGGAACTTGCTCCTCATTTGATCCAGATGGATTAGAAAATGGAGAGGAGGCAGAATCCTGAGAGAGGGCATTTAGTAGCTTCAGCATCTGTTATTTTATAGAAGATTTAAAGGTGCTGACTTCAACCATATTGAACAGTAATAGGGATACTCATCCTAAGTTAGTCTTAGTTTATTTGGTGAAAATTACCTCAAAAAAGAAGTAATAGAAATAAATCTAAAGAAATTTATTAAAAAATAATAATTTCATTAGGGATAAGCTTTAACTAATCTTATTAATATTTATTTACTTTCTAAAGTGTTCCTGTTCACTCTTGTAGTTCCATCACTGGAAAACCCAAATTTTTTAAATCTTTAACAAATCTCTATGTTGCAGCTCTTCTGAAAATTTAACTATGTTGCTATTCAAAATAATAGAATATTTATTTCTAACCAATTGCAATGGTTTTTAGTCACTACATATCTGAAATGTGTATTTCTGTAGTGACATACACTACAGAAGTACTTGAATGTATCGATATATAAAATGCTGTTAAAAGTAAACAAGCTGAGTTTCTACTTCCTCTCCCTAAATAAATATTTGATATAAACATAGCATATATTATAAATATATGAGTTATAAGGTAACAGTGATTACATGAGACAATTTATTCCTCAAGCAGGTATAATTCTGGTCTCAGCTGTGGAAGAAGACTTGCTCAGAGCTACGGACAAGGTATCAGCCCTCCGGGCAGCAGCACTTCACTGCAAAGTGATCTCTAACCTGAGCCAATTAAACAGCCAACAGACTGCTTCTGACAACATACCACCCACACCCTTACCCTACGTGTTCAGACCTGGTCTTCCCCTGGCATCCACACTCTCCAACTATCAAAAGCAGTGCAGTTCAAAGAACAATAAAGTCTCAGAGTTCCAGTGTTTGTGCTCTGTTCAGTTTCTGAGGAGAATCAAGGAAATCAATTATTTTGCCATGTTTCTACGCACTTATTCTCCCACACAAATAAAACAGAACATGGATATCTGTTTTATTCCATCCATTCTACACTGGACATCTAAGCTGATCCTAAACAACAATAGATAGATTTTGTTTTTTGAACTAAGTTTGTTTTACAACTGTTTGATCAGTTTCTAAATGGATGGATTATTATGATAAACAAAAAAAATATCAAAGCTTTACCATATACTCGTGCAACTTTAATATATACAAAAATACTGTCAGGTTAAAATTCACTTCAACAAACTCAATAAGACAATTTCCTTCGATTACACTTCAAGATGTAAATGGATGACTTGTGCTTTTTGTCTCTCTTTTAATGTATTTAACTGTTATGGTTTCCCTTGTCTTTCATTCCTGATTTGACTTTTTATTATTTTTTTTTTAATATATTAATTTTACGATTGCATGCTTGTCTTCCTGCATTAGCAGCAATAATTTTTTGGTACATTTGAGTGTTTTATTTAAGACATAAAGAAATTTAATCTATACCTTAAAATAATATTTACGTTTCTGTTAGGTTTTGGAAAAAGCTTATTTACAAAACAATAATCTTGGCAAAATTAATTTAACATGATTTCTTTTAGCACAGCTATCATAATATTTTACCCACCCCTCCCTTCACATTTCTCACAGTAAGGAAATGGTCAGCATGACATTAATTTTCTACTTTCTCTTTTTTTTTTTTTCCACAGGATGCAAGAGCAAAGAGAATTTGAACTACATTCAAGTTCCAATAGCTAATTCAAGTTGGTTATGTTTAAAATATTTTTATTTTAAAACCAATTTTTATTTTGTTTTTTTTCTTCAATTCTTTCACCTCTGAAACAATCTCTGTAGTTCACAGGACTGTAATATTTGCATTGCTCCAGCTTGAATTTTTTAATTAATAAAAGATGGTTTTTGCTACCATACAAATAGTCCTAGTTTGTCCTGGAAGAAAAAGACTTTGTGCTTCTAATGTCAGTATAATTACTATTAGAATAAGCAGCTTTTCTTTTACCTTCTTCCCCAGTTGCTGTTGTTTTCAGAGCTGTATTAAAAAAAACCATTTCTTTACACAATTTCAGTGGGTGCTTTGCAAAATTCAGGGGTCTTACAGGCCTACAGGTGCAGAAGTAGCACACATGAAGGTCTCAGGAAGGTTATAACCCATAAAATATCCCAGAGGTATCAGAATGCAAACAAATGGTTTATTTTGCCATAGTGCTTTTAACCCCTTATCTACAGAATGAGTCACTGCTTACATGATAGACATTTCATGGAAAGCAATGTCATCAATAAAAACTTTGGATTAATTACCACAGCTGTGAGTATGGAAATACATATAAACAAAAAGCAGAATGTAAAATTAAAATTAATTAGACCCCCAGAGAATATAAAAAGATATTTGGACTTTAAATTTCCACATTTTAATTCTTTAGTATTTAATTTGTATGTCTACTTTCTGAAAGTGATTTTTTTGTGTTAGAATCTTTAGTTTAGCAGAGAAAATAGAACACTGTCCTTTACAAATGTAAAATTTATAAAAAAGAGTTTTAGACTTCAACAAGTCTAGCCCTTCTAGTTAAGTCACTGATTGATAACCATTATAGAAATACACCAAGATCAGCCAAGAAGAATTTGCTGGAAAAGACCTGCCCTTTTTTTGATCTCAAATGAGTTAGATTACTTTTAAGGAAGAGAAATTATATCAAAAATGAAATATTTAAACTTGCTTGCTCAATAACCAGCAGAAAACCTGGAAAATACAATCCCACAAATAAAAAAAGTGTCATTTCTGCAGTGTGGCCTGTTAAGCCACCTTGAATATATTGATAGAATTCTAATGTACTTAATCAGGTATTATGTGGCTCCAGCATCCCAACATTAGAAAATTCATTCATCTCCCTGTAAATCCCTCCTAATAAAAGTATTGAAGGCAGATACAGTACAGCCAAGCCTACGGAAAAGTAATGAAGAAGACATCATAAAATGATGTAATTTTTTTTTATTAAAAAATTAACTGAAAAACCCCCGAACAAACCAACAAAAAATCAATCAATCAAGACTCAACCTGCACACAGAAAATGCTTACAGGAAAGGTTATTAAAATTGTAAGACAGGCTCTCAAATGTTAAAAATGCCAGAATAGTTTGTCCAAGCAGCCATAATTTGCCCTTTGTGTACAGCATGCATAATGATAGAGATGCTCTTTAACAGTGATCACAGCCATCTTTTCCGTCAGACAGTAATACTTTGGGTGAGCGTAAAAAATGTATTTTTCAAACAGAAAATGAGGCAAAGGGACCTCAAACTGAGGGGTTGCTCCTCAGTTTTTGAAGACATTGGAAACTGTAATGCATAAAACAGGGAACATACGCACTGTATTTAAGAAAGAACCACTACTTTGTAAACCCGTGTTTGACCTTTTCTCCACAACAGAGGATATCTACACCTTTTTCAAAGCAGGTAAACTTTTGCATTGACTGGTCTTTCTGTGAATAAGACACAACTAAACTTTGAACTGCATAGTCAAGGTTAGTGTGGCACATACAAACTGCTAAGTCTGATGACAACCAAGATAAATGAGTTCAGATGTATTTGTCATGCTCATCTGCATGAACGTTTCAGATTTTTGCTACAGGTCAGTGGGTAGTCTTACAATTATGTGTCAAGAGCCCCTAAAGCTTGTACTGGTTTAGTTTCTGCCATACTTTAAAAGTTCAAAACAAAGACAATGTTGTCTTAGATTCCTACAATACCTGGAATGTTGACACCACAAAAAACTCTAAATGAGTATTTAATATTCGAAGGATGAAAACTGAACATTTTCTTAATCTGTAGGCAGTGATATCATTTCATACTTCTAAATATTTTTTCCAATATTTTCCAAAACATTCCTGAGATAAATATCATAATGTTTTATTTCAAGTATTTAGAAATTAGGACAATAGATTATAAACAACGCCATTGACTCCAAGGAATAGGAACCGATGGTACAGTTAGGTTTAAAACCCCAGGATATTTTGACTCAGTCCCACACCATACCCACAATGTCATGTGTTCCTCTTATGAATTTGCTTACAAGACTCAATAACCATAACACACATTTCCCTGTTATTACTGTAATTAGGAGTTGGATTTTTATATTTTGTTAGTGCACATGCCTTCTCTTTCAGCTGAGAAGCTCCTTCTCCAGGGCGACATGATTGTTTCACACAACAATCACACAGAAATAATGCTTTTATTTCAACAGAGGAAAACAGATGCATAACTGCAGTTGACCTTTTTGTTTTCTGTCGACATCACTAAAATACTGTGGACACTGATTTAAAAGAGAAACTGCCATTTTTTCTACTGTTTTAATTGTTCCTCCCCAGATTATTCATTACATCAAAAAAATATTTCCCAAAACTGTACTTTACAACTCACCTTGAAAAATTTAGAGGTACATAAAGTTCATCTCCTTACTATGTTGGTCAAATCACTTGAATTTGTTTCTACCTCAAAACAATTTAAGCAATTGATAATTAATAAATTAGGTGTTATGATTTAATACTCTATTCAAATAAATAAAGGAATGGAGCAGAAATAAGTTTTACAGAAATGCTTCCTAATCCTCACCCAAAGATTCTACCCATAGAAATGAGTCATAAATTGCCAGCATAAGCAATGTTGTATTAGTCTTTTTATAGAAAAGCTGGACTTTTCTTTTTGTAGTTACAAGCAGGAAATTATTATCCAGAATTTTTTTTGTGGTAGTAATTTTATTTCTTAAACAATTTAAATTAATTTTAAACCACATCACATTTTTGTCTAAGCATGATACTGATTATTTTATTAGTCATTGCATGAAAATGCAATGATATTCAAATACCCTTATTTCGGGGGCAGAAGAACTCCTGAAAAGGTAAAACAACTTCAAATTAATACCAAAATCCCTCATGATACATGCAATCATGTAATTATGTCAGGATGAGTATGAAAGCAATTCAGTTTTCTAGAGAATTACTGAGAAGTTAGTTTACCAAAGTTGACAAATAGCACACAGAAAAGGGCCTTACTACAAAAAGAGTCATCATTTCTCACTCATCAGACTGGATTATAACAGGCAAATAACAATTGTGTTTAATAATTTCACAGGAATTAAAGTAGTCTGAAATGAGATGGTCATAGATAATACTGTATGTTGCCTGCATTGCAACCTGTTTGTCAACATACTGAGGCATCACCAGTCTTCAACAAGTCAAAAAGTGAGTCAGATAATTTTAGTGGCTTTCAGTCAAATGACTTTCATATACACCCAAGCATTACGATTCTTGTTTTTCTCCAGCCCTCCTATGCCTCAAATCTTAACATTGCTGACAAGGCTTTACTGCTAGGTGGTTGAGTTTTGTCTCTTACTCTCACCCAGGCCACTTCATCTGTATTCAAATGCCCTAAAACCAGCTAGCCTGATACTTCCAGCTGTTCATCTTAAATTCCTTATCTAAGGCTACTGTTGCTCATGAAGCCTTTACCTTATTGTCTGCAAACTATAATACATTTAAGCAGACTGCTTCTTTGCAAAAGTCACACTTAAATAGTAAACTCCTCTATGAAACTATTATATGGATGGAAATAGGTATGCAAAAGTTATTCTGCATCAGTTACCTTTGCAAAGTCTATATAAAGAGCTAAACCTACTCCAAGGCTTAAACATCCTTAAAAGGATTAAATTACATTTTATGTAACTACTTTGTTTTACAAGCGAAAATGGTATCCGTTAGTAACTACATCATCTTTCTATTGAAGTATTTCTTTCACATTATATACACTAAATTCTGGAAAAGCTGTATTCTTTTCTGATGTAGGCTTTGTGAACTTTCCAGCCAAGTTTCTAACTTAAGTTCTTGCATAAGCTAACATATGATACCATATCAATTGTAAATAAAAGACTGCCTTTATAATATTAGGTGATTTCATTTCGAAGTCATTCTTTATTTCTTCTTTATAACTCCCTCTATGACAACTAAAGCATAGCTTTCTGTTACAGAAGGGTGTGGATGGAAACAACTATTGAACAGCTTCAGTTCATAGCAAAAGTTTATACGAAAAAACATTACCAAGCAACTTTTACAGACCTAGGTCATTTCATGTTTTTACCTGCCCTTGCCTTCTCTATGTATTTTAACGATGATGTTTCATTGTGTGCATTCAAATAATTGATAACATTTTTATAAGGCTTTTAAATGTTAATAAATTTCTTTTGTTTATTTTTGATTGGTGATGATCTTTGCACTTTGGACACGCAAGTAGCAGCTTGTACCAAAGACACAACACACGAAACATTTTTGATTGTGTGAGGTATGTCTAGAGTGGCTTTTTGATTAAATGCAGCATATAGTCTGGAGAACTACATAGATGAGAATATACGGAGAATGAAAGACAGAAGCTTTCTTCCTTGGAATCAGCTGCAATTTTATTTTTATTCCCCCCGCCTCATGTGAAAAAATAGCCTCACACCAGAAATGGAGCTACTCTTGCTCAGCATATCAACAAGATTTGCAACAGATGCTCGACAGTCTGAAGGGGTTGTGAAAACCCTTTTTGATGCAGTCTATGCAGAATCTAATTTAATTTATGAATTAGTAATTAATTATTAAATAATCACATCTCTTTGCAATTCATTGGACATTAAGGTTAAAATGTTTTTGTTTCAGAGTTTGAAACAGAACTGATTAAAAAAAAGAAAATTTACTTTTAGTGATCCCTTCCCAAAGATTCATAAGGAATGTACTTTAAATGCATCAGCACAGAGTCCAGGTTCTACCTTGTAATATAACCTCTGAAAAGAGCAGAGACTAACTCACCCTCTGAGAAGCCTTATAATTAAAAACACCCACAACTGTTATGTGAAGAGCAGGACAACACCATGGCAGATCATTTGTACTAAGGAGAAAAAGGGAGATAGAACAAGTAATCCAAAAACAATCTTGACAAAGATTCTCTAGAAAGGATAATTGTGAAGACACATTTTCCATTTTTTTGTGGTATGTATTTCCTTAATAGAAATACTGACAATGTGTATTCTTAGGAAGTACAGTCATTCAGTGGTTGTTGGTTTACAAACCAGATTAAGAGATTCTTGTACATGTCATAGAAAAGTTTGAACAATTGTCTGAACAAAACCAGGTGAACATATTATTACCAGGAAAATATTTACCTTTTTTTTCTCACAGAAGAACTTCCATGTAATAAAATATTGGATATTGAGGTTCTGGAAGAATGGTTGATAAAATGTTGACCTTACTAGTTGGAATAATGGGTATGATAACACCATTATGAAGAGAGAGCAATGCCTAGGAGAGTGTTCCAAGGGAGGGCTTTCAGATTGGAGCAAAATCCCACAAAACAGGTCAGAAAAATTTTGATAATGAAAAAGAAAAAATTAGAGAATGAATTGCAGATATGGCCATTAAATATACAGTGGATTAACTAAAAGACAAGATGTTGAAATAGGGCATTCCTTAGTCTCGGAAATTACTTGGAGGTCAAGCAGATGGGAAATTCTTAAGTACTCCAAATTAAATATTTCAGTTACAATAAGTTGGTATTTTGCAATATTTTATCAGAAAATTCCTCACAAGCTGTATCCTGAAATCTGGTTTTTTTCTTTTTACACATTGAAAGATTCAGTCCATTCTTAAACTCAATATGGTTCAGTGTTAGCCTTACTTTTTAAATTACTTACAATAACCATGATGGGATTTAATTTTTCTTATAGTCCATTCCCCCCGCCACAATAAGTATTGTTTCTCTTGGCAAGCTATTGTTGATGAAAGGCCGAAAGTTTGATATTGTCACAGCTGTTATGCTATACTAGTGCCACCAGAAAGCACCAGCTGTTGTGTAACCCTGGCTGCAACGACTCCTTCTCTGATACATACACCTCATACAGTCACTGCAGACAAATACAGTCAACCCTGTGCCAGTGTGCTCCCCCCAGCACCAGCCCCAGCTGGAGCTGTAACCACCAGTGAGGGCTGTGATGGTTGCATCCAGCTTACTCTGGACTTCAGGGGATTACTGAAACTTGGTAGCCAAAGGCTGTCTGGACCAGTGACCCACGTCTTGCTGCTGTGCAACTGTGACTGTGAGTCAGCCACCTCACCCCATAAACAGTGGACAGCCCGGGGCCCGTGGGCTGTGCTGCACGGCACTGGCTGCACGCCAGGATCTGCTCCTGAGCAGGAACGTGGGTCGAGGTTACGCCCCGAGGGTGAGCGATTCTTGCAGCAGCACATTCTCAGTAAGTGATTAACTGCAAGCTAAAGTTTAAARTCTCAGGTAAGCARTACAAAGGGTTGGTTGTGTACATATAATCCTGCAGACATAAACTGTTGTCCAAGCCTGGGACTAGGATTGGATCCAGCCACACCCAAACGCCTCTCTGAGAAGATTAGAAAGCAAGGGGGCCCTGTCTGAAACTCATGACTTAATGGAAGGGCCTCCCTGACAGCTCTGTCTGACTCTGTTCTCTACACAGTAAATAATCAAGTGTACCTTGCCATCGAATCTTGTTAAAACACAGTCACATCTACCACTGAAATTTGTTGTATCAATAAAGCATATTGTGACTTCGCTTTTACAAGTGAAGTGGATCACACCATCTGCAATATACTCACAAGAGAACCACATGGAAGTCTCCAGACAGCAACTATCAGCCACAAAAAGTGAGAAATATTTAAGTACACAATGATTCTTAAAATAATCATCTTGTAGCTGGCATGGCTAACTGAAGTCTCTCAAACATATGTTGCATTCTTTGGAAACGAGTGATACATACTGTTGTTTAAAAGTTCCAAATATTTCTTCTGTGGTAAATTATTTTATATGTGGGGAATATAGTTCATTGTACAGTCATTTCTTAGGCATTTAAATGAATATTTTTAGTGATCTTACTGGATTTCCACATTTAATTATGTGGTTTATTCTATTTCCCACGACAGCACGCATTTACAGAAGTCATTATTCTTCTTTTTGATTCTGTAATGTACCACATGCTATGATTGTAATTAATACCTTTGGAGAATTTAATCTCTATCATGTGCATGTGCATAATAATGAGGCGGTCCAAGAGACAAATATTTTAAAATAATTTAGATTTTATTGCTTATCACTGTGCTTATGAACCCATTGCAGATTTTAAAGGTTCTTACAGTTGCATAATTAGACTGGAAATACAATAGCTAACTTGTCTGATTCATCATTCAGTGAACCACCCCCTACCCAAAATAAAATAATATATGCTATCTGTGATTGCATGTGTCTTGTATAACACAAAATTATAGTAAGGGACAAATAAATCAATCATTTATTTGAATATAACTGGAATACTCTTACAACATTAAAATGCACATCAGAAATGCCTACTTATTTAATGTGGAAATATACGTATTTTCAGATGAAGATGAAAAAAATGACAAAATTTATTTTGAATAAAAGTTATTAGCTGCCTTATTCTATTTTAGGGCAGGAAAATTAATATATAGACAGATGTTCTTAAAACATTTTGTGGAGATTCATTATCTACCACACTCTTACTTATTCTGGAGATTGTCAGGTTCATCAGATGCAGATTTACCACAGAAGCCCAATAAAGCATAAACCACCAGAAACCCACACATATACACAAAATCCATAGTTCACATGTTCAATTAATTCATTCATAATTATTTAGTTGCATTTTTTTAATTAGCAAGCTAATGCTATCAAGAGATAATCCCACAGATAAATTAGTGTATTAAGGAACACTATGAAAGTTCCTGGATATTCAAGCAAAAGTCGGTCTGGCCCATAAATTGTATTTAATTGTATGCCATTCATTTTTATACTTTATGACACCTTAAAGTATTCCACCTTTATTTGAACAATAAAAGTCTGTGACTACTTGTCTACAATAACTTGACCCCACTATCAGGAATACACATCTGTTAAGCACTTGTCACAGTGAGATTCTAACATAAGTTTTATCTGTTATGATGAGAATATTTAATGAGTGTTGATAAATTTGGTACACTGAAGAATACAGTGCTAAGAAAAAGACAATCTAAGAGGAAAACAGGTTATAATTAAAGTATTATAACATGACCACAAATGTTTCTTTATTAAAAAAACCCCCACAAATTAAACAGAGTAAATACTTCTTGTCTTAGATTTCACTCTGTGCGTGTAAACTTTTACTTTTTGTTTTACTAATTTTGTATGGTTTTTTTAAAATAACTGAATGCAGAGCTTTAGTAAAAGTAAATTGTGGAAAATAATGGATAGAAGAAACTAAGCATTTACTAAGAAGGGACTACACAACTATCAGAAGAAAAGTTTTCTGCTAGCATGAAGTGTTAGCCATGTACTGCCATGCACCATCTGATGATGGAGAGAAAAGATATGAGAGTTTCCTTAATTTTGAGGGTTTAGGATTACATAGGCTAGCAGTATAGGTTTTACAAGATTATTCCCTAAAACTCTGCAGTGAGAGCAGATGACAATACTACAAGCATCTCTCATGACCAAGATCAAACCTTAGTTGTGAATGAATGAAAGGACAGGTCTGGCAGTGGATCTCACCACAACAGAGGGACCACTCTCTACTGCATATACAGCCTAAGGAACTTGACCCAGCTAGAGACCAGTTCTAAGACTGGACTTTTCCCCCAGATCAGGACAGAAACGAACCTTCTGCAAAAATTTCACTGCTTTTCTGAATAAAGTAGAAGTCTGACAGTACTCTGCCCATTGACAGAGCAAAACTAGCTGGTTCCAGTCTATAGTTGCTCCTAAAAGGACTGGTAGTCTGACAGACAGAGATGCTTGAGACCCCTCTCCCAATCCTCTTTCTCGTTCAAATATTAATTTGTCTACTGTTAGAATGAACTCTTGAAAGTTTTAAGCTCTGTGTTCTCCTGGACAACCAGTGGAAAAAATCATGTGCAGTACTAAATGAAACAGAAGAATAAAACTCCAAAAAGGTCATGAGATGCAGCAGAAATGTCACAAGAGGAAAAAAAATGGAGTAATACCTACAAATCGCAAAGAAGACAAAGCTCTTCAAGAATGTATGCAAGGAAAAGCTAGCTCATTGCTAGGTTGTTCTAAAAAATTGTTAGAGTATCTATTCACATCTAATAAGATATATAAATTAGTATAAGAAAACAAAAAGGGAAATAAACTTCTGAATCTTTTATAACACATTGGAAACTTTCAGGTTATGTATATGGAACCTATGAAGTCTTTAAGGCCAGCGTACAGAGGACTCTTGATACTCAAGACAGAGGGAATGGCTAACGTGCGATACAAATTTCAGCCTTCACAAAACTTTGAAAATATGTCAAACTGCAGAAGAAACAGATAGGATTGCATGGGATAGGTCAAGAACAAATAGCCTGTTTTATGAAACCACAAATGAAACAGTAATTTACTCATGTAAAGTTAAAGTAAACATAGTAAGTTTGTAAAATTCAGAGTAATACAATAAGGAGCGAAGTAGAAGATTGCTTGAGTCTAACAGACTTTGCAAGATGTTACACAGTAAGCTAAAAAACATGTAGCAAAACCACCTACTGAAACCTTTTGCACATTTTCAAAAAAACATTCTAGAAAACAGATAATATATCACATCCAAAATTTACAAGAGTTAAAACCTTTACAATCATGTATAATTGCTTGTGATACAATTAGAGTAAGATATAATCAAAATTTTGGGGTTCATTAGCACTCTAGCAAAGCAGTTTTAGGTTTTGGGGTACCTACTAAACAAAAGTAAAACTCTAGGAACTCTGTCTCACTTCTGTCAATTTTTTTAGAATTTCTCCTAAATTCTATCTAACACAAGACGTGCCATTAAAGACCATAGGTCAGAAAATAGCACGGTTCAGGCATAGCACTTCAGTAACTAAAACCTTACAGCACAAACAGGTCATCCACAAGAAAGAAAGGCTCAATAAAAATGGTTGGGATACATTCCATTTTGCAAGAAAAGGAGAGATGCAATAGGTACTGTTATAAACAACAATTCCTGTACTACAAAATCTAGCCAGAAAAATCTATCATTTTTTCTCTTTCACTCTACTCTTCCTTGCTCAGTTATTTGTCCCTGTACAATAAAAACCTAGAATTTAGTCTTTGATTGCACACTGATCTTTCTAAAGTGGTTTTGGATTTCCTATCCGGTAGTAGGAGCTCTCTCCAACACAACTCTTATTTGAGAAAATGCATCTTTGCCTGTTACTTCTCTATGGGTAGATTAACTTTGTCCTCATCTATCTCTCTTCAGGTCTGAGCTGTGGAGAAGCAGGATTATTTCTCTGTGGTAAATTAATTTGTCATTAGTTAACACCATTGTGCAGCATCCTAAGCTTACCACAAACAATTCTGTAAAATATCAGACAGCATCATGTCCCCCAAGCTTATTCCTTTTCTCGGCCCACTAACCTATGCATTCACGCAAGCATGCATCTCCTTACAGAACAGAATTTCAAGAAGAGTGATATGTGGGTTGGGTTATCTTATACAGTGTGGTATGTCTCTGTGAAAATATTGTGAATTAAATTATTTTTCAGGAATGATTTCTGCATCTGTTATATCTTTACATTTTATGTTTGGAGGTTCACATATTATTCTAGAAAAGGTGTATGATAACTCATTCTAAAAAGTCTGAAAAACAATGGAATAGAGTGCATTCTGATATGTCTAGAATTATGAATATTACTTTGACTAAACTTTATGTGATACTTGGTGATCTGATTTAGAAAGTATAAATAAAGTTTATGTGAGAAAAACAAGGAAGCAGTAGAAAAAACTCAGATACTTTTCTCACTGAATAGGCATGAGTCAGGTTACATAGGCAAATGTGCACTTTATCTTCATAGAACATGCTGACTTGGAAGAGATCCATCAGTCCAACTTCTGGCCTTATACAAGACACACCAAGAGTCACACCATGTGCCTTAGAGCGTTATCCAAATGAGTTTTTAACTCTGTCAGGCTTGGTGCTGTGATCTCTTCCCTGAGGAACCTGTTCCAGTGCGCAACCACTGGGCTGAAGAATGTTTTCCTGATATCCAACCTAAACCTGCCCTGATGCAGCTTCAGGCCATTTCCTCAAGTCCTGTCACTGGTCATGAGAGTGGAGATCAGTACCTGCCCCTCCATTTCCCCTCACTAGGAAGCTGTAACTGCAATGAGGTCTCCCCTCAGTCTCCTCCAGGCTGAACAAATCAAGTGACCTGAGCCACTCTTCACATGACTTCTGCTCCAGGCCCTTCACCATCTTCGTTGCCCTCCTTTGGACTCCCTCTAATAGTTTAATGTCTGTCTTATATTGTGGCACCCAAAACTGCCCCCAGCACACAAGGTGAGGCTGCCCCAGTGCAGAGCAGAGCAGGACAATCCCCTCCCTTGCCCGGCTGGCAATACTGTGCCTGATGCCCCCCAGGACGTGGTTGGCCCCCCTGGCTGCCAGGGCACTGCTGACAGATTCAACCAAGATCCCCAGGTCCCTTTCCAAGGTGCTACTCTCCAGCCTCTCATTCTCCAGTCTGTACACACAACCAGCAATGACCTGTCCCAGGTACAGAATTCAGCACTTGCCGTTGTTAAACTACATCTTACTTGATGTAACATCATTAACTTGATGGCAAACATTATCTTACTCAAGCAATCTCCTCTTCCTAAACTTTATATGAAGCCTCATCTCCTGGTTGAGCAACCCCAACTCTCCAAGCGTTTCCTCACAGGAGAGGTGTTCCATCCTTCTGATCACTATTTTGGCCCATCTCTGGACCTTATCCAATAGGTCCATGTCATTCCTATGCTGGGGACCCCAGCATAGGAATGGAGGCCGTACTCCAGGTGGGGTCTCACCAGCATGGAGAAGAATGACAGAATCTCCTTCGACATGATGACAACTGTTTTGGATGCAGTCCAGTACACATTTGGCTTTCTGAAGTAGTTATTCACCTACTATCCTGGATAGTTATCTGCTTTGATGGATCTTCCTTTTGAAATTATTTTCATACACCAAAATGTGATTACTTTAGTTCCCTGAAAAGCACTAAGTAGTGAAGGAGAAGAAAATACAGATATGGAAAATATTTTAGGAAAATTTATGTTGAAAATTGGAAGAGTTAAAGAGATAAAAAGTATATTGATTCTGTGCAGTACAGCTTCATTTTAGTTTCATAGTTGAAACGCACTGAACCAGGCAGTGTAGAATCACATCAAATTAAGTATATTGCTCTTCTACAATCTACCTATAGCTAACACTTGAGGTTTTGTTGGGTTTTGTAATTAGCAGTAAAAGTGCATGAAAAGATATTGTGCAATAAAAATAAAGAGAAACCTGACTTTATGGGCACGCTTATGTCAGTTACATTCCTGAAACTTAAAATGGCACACCTTGCCCATATCTATCTAAACTATTTCTAAGGCATCTATCGTTTTCATATCTCAGTGCCAAAGTCAATGTAAAATATTTACTATGGGTGGGGACAAAGACTGCTAAATTCAGATAAAAGTGTACTCCGTATAACTGAGCATATACTTGTATTTTTACAGTCAGTAATTGTATTAAATGCTTAGGTTTGCGGGTACACATTTCAAAAAAAATGTCTAAAGAGCACAAATATAAAACCCCTGAACATCAGGAAGTACAAAATGAACTCCACAAGAGCTGGAAAAGGAACAGATGTCAAAGGGGAACACTGACAATGGACCTGTGAATAACAAACCCACTTTATATAACTTTAAAAAGAGGCATGTATCACCACTCGCTGTATCTGAACACACACACACAAATAAATCACAAAGGCAACAAATACACTGTCCAAAATTATATACAACACAGAAAAAAGAACTGTTTGACCATTTTGTATTCACTGAGAAGTATTAAGGCGGCAAACCAAGGCCAAAAAAATCAAGCACATATGTGCCATGACTCCATCCTTCCAATTAAACAGATACAATTTAGTTGTTATGTTCCACTGACCTTACTATTCTGCTCCAAATATTTATGTTTCTTGCTTTTCCTCCCTTTACAGAAAGGCATTTTTCATGGAAAATGAAGGAAAACTGACTTCCCCCATGCATTAACTAAAAGTGTATGATTTAGAGTATCTAAACATCCTTCCACAGATCTTTGGACAGTGTGTGAGTGAGAGATCACACACGCTGGCTGTCCACACAGCTGGGAACTGACTGTCTCTTTCCCTGATCTGAAATCCCTCTCCTCACAAATCCCAGCACGTGTGATCCCACCCTTGAGATCTGTCCTGCCAAAAGGCACTGGGGTAATCAGCACATTAGAAAAGGCTTATGAAGAGCAAACCAAGACAATCCAGAAACCGATTTCGTTCAAGCACATACCAGAGGACTTAATTTATCTTGTCCATGTCCAGCTGCAATACATGCTGCTATGTCACTATATTGGTGAGATCTTAAAGCATTGTGAATACTTTTACGGTAATATAACATAAGGCAGATTTCAGAGGAAATGGAATTTGAGTTTGGGTAGAGTTTGTTTGAAATCCTGGCCACAGAACTTTCAAACACTTGTTTCTTTTCAGTTGCTGTGGTTTTTTCGCTACAGACTGTAGACTGATATTGTTTACAGACTGAGAGGAATCCAGGCTAAAAGTTCAAGATAACTAGTTTTAATTTCAGTTTTAGGCAGGAGTAACACTCTCTGAAGCTGTAAGATATTCAGAAATTTCTCCAACAAAAATGAAGGCCTTATGCACCTCTGCTACCTTTATTTCAACTCTGAATGCCATACTTTTTCGTCTCTAAAATCCTAAAGTAGCGGTTTATCTTTCAAGTGCTTTTAGGTCAGGGTTACAGCTGGAGAAGGATAAAGAAGAAAAGGAAGTACAGAAGGACTTGTAAAATGACTAAAAGTGATAACCCAACTATTAATGTGAAAGGATAATAGTCACGTGATAAAGAAAATGTGTTTTGGTGTCAAAAGTTCTATAACCCAAGCCATTAAAGAGGAAGAGCTATGGACTTTATGATAAAAAAGGGGAAGAAATGGGTTGCCAGAACAATTCATTAATCTCCCACTCACTTCTTGCCTGTATCCGAACGCTGTTTCAGGACCTTGAAAAGTACAATCTAAAAGGTTTTTTTGTACAGTGGATCTGTGGTGGCTGTGTTTGGCATCACTGCAACACACAGCAGTATCTTTAGTATTACACATTTCTTTCTTACACTACCTATATACATAATCTTCTAATCACCAGATTGAATAAGGTCATGTTATTAAAATTTTCAATGCCTATATGAAAAATAGACTAAACAGGAAAGATGTATACATGAATTCAACAACTATTCTTAAATTACAAAACAGATTACACTAGAAATACAAGAAAAATAGAGAAGTTATAGAGGAGGTCATTACTACAGTGGGCCAAACTAAACCCAGAATGGATCCTCCATAGTATCACATTTTGGAGCAAGGATACAACTACTCCATTTTCAAATGTACTGTTTCCCTATGTCTAAAGTGGATTATATGCATATGAAATTAAAACCACTATACTGCCTATGTAGCCTAAGTGTATAGAAACCACAGGTCTATCACATAGCATCTCAGTTTCCTAAATAGATAACCAAGTGAGGTCATCAGTAACTTGATGGGCTTTGGCAACAAATAAATTTTGTGAGCCCTTCATATGCCTGTAAGTCTGATCGTGGATATTATTTCCTTGTCACTTCAGAAATACTGTTCTTTGCAGGTTCTCAGGTAATTCATTGTAACTTGCTGCTTGACTCTCTACTTCTCTACTTGCTGGAAAAAAACATCATTGCTATGATAAGCCCATCTCATAAATCATAGCTATGAAGTGTTCATCAGTATTTTTCAGGTCTAGTATTTCGCATATTAGGGAAAACCCCAAGCGTTTTCTACACTCCTCATCATGGTGAAAAAGGTACTCTACCCAAACCCAAAACTTTCTAAAGCTCACTTGAGGAAGTGAATTTAAACAAAATTCCACTTTTTAATACTATGCAAGCCTTTGGCCTTTCATGTTGCTCAAACATGTTTTTTCACTTCATATCTTGTCCCCTTCCTTCCTCTGTCATACTGGACTGCATACACGTGCATAATCGCACATGATAATTTCCCTCTCTACACTTTCAGAAATTCTTATTTTCATCTTACATTGTAAACCAGGTCTGCCTGAATTACTTTTTATCTTGCATATTCTAATATATAGAATATTTTATAAATTATTTAACACAAAACATGAAACATCCTAATTTCATTCAGTTTTCTATTTTCCACATGCAATATCTGAACAGGTACATTGGTTTCAAAAAATATTCTTAAAGTATAAAGACACATGCTTTTTCTCATCCTTTTCAAGGGTAAAAATATCATTTTAAGAAAGAAGTACTTTAACTACATAAATACATACATAGTAAGGACTCAGGCACACTTGTATACAATGTGCAATGCACATACCAATCACATAGCTATAGTGTTGATCTAATTTCAGACAAATGAAGATGAACAGCACATTCATTTGCTGCTTAGAATGCATAACTTATTTTCTTTGAACATATTTCATTGCCCTCCTTTCTTTATGTTACATTTTTACTTGAAGAATAGTTGGGGGGGGAAGATCTCACAAGAAAAAAAACAGAAATATCGATATCTCAGGACAATCGAAGCAAACAGGAATGTGTTGCTGAGTTACAACAATCTCATATGCAACATTAAAGAAAAGAATAATGAAAAAAGTAATAAAATAATACTGCTTTTTTATAGAAGATGGATGCAAAAACTGGATGTCTTTTATAGATTTGATCACAAACATGTCTGAGAAATGACTGAGTTACTAAAGAAGTAGTACTAGTGAATCATTTACCAAGGGGTTCCCTTACCATCTTTCCTGTCTATTCTAGCAACTGCCTTAATAAAAATCACTGTTTCACATGAAATATTTTTTTCCATCATACTTCTTTATCATGTCCTTCTTAATTTGAGCACTGTTAAAAGATAAATAAACTTATTCTGCTTAGGGGTGGAGGGGTCAGAAATTTTCAATTAAAAAAATAAAATATTTTCAAAAGATACATAAAAGAAGAATTTCCAACTCACTCTGGCCTGAATAGCACAGAATGAAATAAGTACCTTTTTTTTTTTTTTGGACAAGGGGAAAGAAAGGAATTATTACCTAAGAAATAAGAGGAAATTTGGCAGCTTCTGTACAAGGAAATATATTTTTTCTTTACTTTATATAAATTACTATTTTAAACTTCAGGTCTGCAATTAAATCTAGTCACAAATTAGAACTGTCTCTTTCAACCAGAGAGATTAATGCAGACATCAAACCAGGAAATAGAAGCACTGACATCAAGGAGATAAATGTTCCACAAAAAAAATTAGCATTTTATGTCAACCCCCTCAGCTTACCAGGTATGTGCCACAGTGAAACGCCGCTGTTTTGGTATGTTGCTATTTAAAAACATCCTGCGCAAGAGCCTTGGAGAGTTTCGAGGCGAAATAACTGGACACAGACGGGGAGAAGCAGGTGAAGATTTTTGAGTTGTCCTGGACTTTTCATGTTGCAACAGGTTTTCCCTCAGGGTCTTCACAAGATCTTCATTTAGCCCTGGATTTTGACTATGTGTATTATCCACTTCAGGAACAGGCAAATTGTCCGGACTTGTCTGCTGAGCCATGTTTCCCAAGTAACTTTGTTATTAAGGTCTAATACGATCGAATGTTGGCTTAACTGCTTAAAAGGTTTCCTTTCTAAATCAGTTCACAAGAACTGTTCAGAGACCCTGCACCAGTTCAGCCTATTCTGTTTTCAACATGGTGTTGCCTGCCCTTAACGTCTTTCTAGAGATAATGATCTACAAAGGAAAAAGCAAGCTAACTCCTCCACAGAAACCGATTAAACATTACCACTCCTCTCACAGCCCTGCTGCCAAAGATCACTTCTGAGCTATCATAGCAAGTGAGCACGGGAGGAAGAAATTGCTTTAGCACAACCTTTATCAGAGCTGTAAAGCTGCCTGTTAAACTATCGTAACTAATGTGCTGCAGCTGCTTGAGTGACTTCTGGTTATGTACATAAAAAGTGCTGGAGGAGGGCTTAAACATCAGATGTGTGCTCCTTTTGTTTGGTTATTCTTTCCATTGCTTATTCCTGAACCTTCAGGGACGTAAAGAGGAAGGGGGACTGCTGAATTACCTCTTCTGTTTTTTCAACGATCTACACTGTTCATCTTTGTCCCTATGAAAAATTCAAGATTCCGAACTATTACCTCTTAAGCTAACTAGCAAATGCAACATTTAAAGAGTCCAGAAGCTTCTCCCTTGTCCTCCCTGCCCTCAAGTCAGTTTATCTTAACCAGTTTTCAAATGCATCTAGGAAAGTCTAATACTTGCTACCTTATATTTTTCAGAAAAGCAAACCAAACATTTAAGATATGCACATAGAATAAAACGAGACTATGAGAGCTACTAGTATGTGTTTAATGAGATGTTCTTATTGTAATATTTTCATCATATTATGACCACCATTTGAAGTAAGGAAATACCTATTTTCTATTCACAGATGATGAGGAGACAAACTATGAAAAGCTATTCAAAGAGAAATTCCAGAAGATAAAAATACTTGCATTTATTTTGTCAGTGCATATAGCTGTTAAATTTTGGTTTTAAAATATATTTATTTTCATGTAATTATGCAAATAAGATATTGGTGGCAACTTTATGATCCAACAACACCTTTGTCAATCAAACCTCAGACTTATACTTTTTTTCAATTTAAATAAAACAACTAACCTCATCTCGTATGAAAGACAAAGATCTTATAAACATGTTCAACTGTATTGATAACTCACTAATAGCAGACGAACTCTAATAACTGGAGGAAGGTGAAAATTTGCTTAAAGTTTTGCTTTATAGTGACAACAACAACCTTTTCAGTTATAAGCATACTTCCTGTTCATCCTACAAGAAAAAAGAATCAACATTTTGTGAGAGATTTTTTTTTAATATCAGAACATTGGTTTCATGTAACGTTTGTTGTTGCAATATATTGTTCCTCTTATACTTTGTCTTAGAATCCAGCTGTCCTTCGTGAATAAGAATTTCCTTTGAAGCATGCACAGTGTCTCAGCTTTCAGTGAGATGAAGGGTGTTTAACTACAATTGCCTGACCAGGTGTGAAAAGCAAATACTGCTTTCTGTTTTGCAGCAAAATCAGAAATCCAGTAAAAGCAGCCTTCTCTCGATATGGAGAGGAATCACCTTTGTACTTAGCACTGAAGCCACAATTCCTGATGAGGATTATAAAGAGAACATCATGATGCTGACAGGACTAGATCAGAACAGCAACAGAAAGGTCAGCTTACATTAAGAATGACACTGCTATCAGATGTCAACCCCATTATGTAGAGAAGTTTTAACTGTACTGCGTCATATGTGAAATTTGATAACAATGTACTTGCAAATTTAACTCAGTATTAAACAGCACTACAGAATGCAGAAATGGCTGTGCATTATGTTTTTGTGTATTTTTCTAAAATTTTATGGAAAATGTAATCATTATGCAAAAACTAACATTGACCAAATATAGAATATAGTCCAGATATTATTAAAGCTACAAAACCCAAAATTTTAAGCTATGTTTTGCTAAGAATAAAATTAAAACTGGAAATAAAATGTTAATTCACAGACAGAAAAAGCATTTGATTAAATCAGAACTAGCTCATAACTAACACAATAAGTGCTTCCACACATTTTTGATTGGAGGAGTAGTACACAGAGAACTGGTATTCAACAAGTAGACAAAATAAAAGCATAACATATTAAAATGTTTATAACTGCAAAAACAAACATCACCCTCTGTTAGGCTGTTATTCTTTCTTATTTATTAAAAAACCCTAGCAATTGCATAAAAATTCCAATCACTTACTTCAAATAATACAGTCTGTATAAAGAGAGTTATGTTCTTTTATGCTATGAAATACTGCCATCTGATGTCTAGTCCAAAGCATAGTCTTCAGATAACTGCAGTGGCTTTTAAAACTAGTCAAACTGTCCCACTGGAGATCAGCAATCAATGACATCATTAAAACCATTAACATTTTTTATAGTGGGCCTGGGATCATATTTTAAGCTGCTCTATGTTTCACAGGTAATTATGGAAGAGGAAAGCATTAGTCCATAGATCAGCAATTTTATTACCCTTGTTCTTAAACATATTAGAACTAAGTCAACAAGGGCAGTTAACTTGACACCTTGCATCACAGGTATTGAGTGGGTTTGCTACATTTTCAAAGGGGTAATATATAATGTGTATAGAACAGGAGGATAAACCCTTTTAACAAGAAAAGTGAACTAAGTCATTATGTGCATGAATAGCTAACTAAAATGTTTTTCCTGACTGCATTAGTAGGTTAGATTTCTGAATATAGATGTTCCATTTTCCAGATACCGTATTTTGGCATATACTTGCCCGCCTTCCTTCTCCTCATCCTCAAAGGTAAAAAAACAAACGATGAAAACTCCCAGGCATGCTCATAAAGTTAAATGAAAGCCTGTGGACTGATTTTATTATAGACTAGAAACATGAACAGTCTTCACTGTAATAAAAAGCAGAGATCCAACTTCCAGCAATATCAAACATGCATTATGTGAGTTAGACACAATGCTTATCTTAAAAGCCAGGAATTGGGAGAAGATAAAGCATAAAAATGGCAGTGGCATGAGGTGTCCACCCAGGTGCTAGCATAGACTTGAAAGAAAACTGTTCCATAAAGAAAAATTAGCATTTCCAGTTTAATGTGTCTAGCTACACACCAAAAAAACACAACAAAGTACCATTTTTTTTTCTATGAAGATTAATTAAGGAACAGCCCTGCTGGACTATGTTTTAATAAAAATATATCTCATTCTCTTACAAAGATCACCAAAATTATTAATAAAACTTTGAAAAACTTACTGAAGTAAAAAACAGACTATGTGTTTTTCACATATTCTAATAAAGCATAGGGTACAACTACAAAAATTTCTCTAGGAGCTTTAATCAAGATTATGAAAAAAAAGTATTTTTAAATTATTTTCTTCTGATGAGTTAATTTTCTGGGCTCCTCCCTAGTGAAATAAAATCACTGAGAGTGGTCTATTAAATTCAATTTAAAAGGATATTTACTGCTTCTTTTGAAATAAGAATATTTGAGAGCTGATACATACCTCACTTCCAAAAGATAATATTGGTAGTAGTTTAAGCATGCTCATGTCGTATGTCCTATTGAAAGGCACTGACAGTTAAATCTAATTTTGCAGATTTTTCATAGTCACAGCTCATAGGTAAAAGTTATATCAAGATTCAGACATAATTCTGCCTGCTATACACTTAACTGAATCATTATAAAGCTCAGGACAAAAGCATAGAACTAGAATGTCCTAATAAGAGAAATTAATTATAAAAATCTAGAAATGCCAGTAGCTTTTATTCTCTTCCGGTGACCACTTAGAGATACTAAAAAATGAAATTCAAGTGTTCAGTTCTTGTACTTTTCATAAACTTTCTTATAAAATATGTACCTTATGATAAATGCACTTTAAAAAATACAGGCTTAAAGGGCTTATTTTTCTGTTAATTACAAAGGTTCTCTCTGAACCACAGCATATAGAAAAAGTAAGTTAATTGGTTCTGCAGGGAGTACTGCGCGAGATTATACAAGTATTTGATCTCACATAAAAGAGACTAAACAAGGATTTAGAAGTATTTCCTTTGTTACAACTACTTTGAACACAGAGTATGATAAAGTTACTTTAATATATAACTACCAATCAACATAAAAAACATATTATGTGATTGTGTCTATTTTAAATTACCTTGAACGGAGTTTTTCTCATTAGAGAATAAATGCATTCACTGGAAAGGAGCAGAACTTTTTTTACATAAAATAGCATCTTACTTGGGACCAAGTAGAGAATTCCGGACACACAGGAATGCAAGCCAAAAACAATCCTCCAATGAGTTAGTTCTTCGAAAGCAAGCAGATCAGTATCACAGGATCATAGAAGCTGGTAATGACCTCAGCTGATCAAGTCCACTCTTCTGCTCAAAGGAGGAGCAGCTGTAAGACCAGAGGTACTAGAGCACCTGAGAGTGGTGCAGTTACGTGCATGGCCTGCGGAGGAGACCATAGGTACCGTGGAGCTGCCAACAGGTGACTAAGAACAGGATTGGTTGCACTTAGCAAAGAAATGGCAGGTATCCACCAACATTTAAAATCTTTAGTAGACAAAGGCATAGGAAACGCACCTCTAAATATTCCAAGGAAATTCTAGGCTGCTGTATTCACTCTGCATATTTGATCTAGGTACATTTTTAATATCCTAACAGAACCCAAATGGCATTAAAAGACCTTTCCAAATCATAATCAGATAGACATACATTTAGAAGTATATTTTCAGAAGAGGAACAGAATACACACGAAGCTGGGTATGGTATGTGTACCACTATAAACAAAATGCTGTCACTTAAAATTCTAGAGCACTTCCATTCTTAAGTTCCTAATAAAAACTTTGCAGAATACTGGCTCAAATTCACCTTGCAAGTTGATAAAGTGTATTTTCATCCATCATTTATTATTTTTTTTGCCATGTTTGGAAATATTGTCATGTTTATACAAAAAACCCACCACATTTCCTGTGATAAGATTAAGGGAAATTGAGGTACTTCTACGCAATTACATCAAAGAACAGACAGGAGTGTTACCAGCATTCTTGCCACTGCAATGCACAAATATATCTGTTAACTACAAGTTAATGCCAAGGGAAGGACTTGGCCCACTTGAGCAGAAAACAATTACAAGCATAAATTGCTTTGAAGAGCAGTCCTGAGGAGAAGGGAAAACAGAAGGCAGTGGAAAGGACACGGTACAGAAAGAACTGAGTCCAACCCCTATGTCCCTCTTAATAGGGACATAGACTTCATTTAAGTGCATAGCAGCTAAGCAAGTTGTGGTTGCAATCCTAGATCTCTTAAGGCTAGACCCATGACAGGTACTGTTAGAACCTTCAGAAAACGAATTAGCTTAATCATGAGAGCATAATTTTGCATGTTGATAGCAGTGAATGCACGATGGCTTTGTAAAAATTTAAGGATTATGAAGCATCACAAGTACTTGGCAAAAAGTACATCGACATTCTGGATTCCTAAACCTTGGAGCTAATTTCTCAAGATAGCATAAGCAATATGTCTTACCAAACCATTTGTAACCCAGGCTCTCCAAGCATGGTGGTTAAGCCAGGATATAATGCACAAATAAACAAGTACATTTCTGTGAGGTCAGACACATGCACAGAGAGTTTACTTAATAAGGAATCTAGACCATCTGTTATATTTCAAGTAATTTGTTATTTTGATCATGCATTAAAAGTTGAGAGGAATTCAAAGAAATATTTATAAAATTGAGAGAGGTTAGAAAAGAAGAAAATAAGTCTGAAAGTTTACAGTAAGATTGCATAACTAATTCATTGTCTGGAGATGAGCTACTACTTGATGGCAAAAAAAAAGTGCATTAAAACAGAAATCATAGCTATTTAACAGGCTTTAATACCACAGGATGCTTCAGAGTCTGGGGATTCCTGTTTAGACTGTTGAACTTATAAATACTTCAATTCAAGTTTGGTATGGTAAATTGTTTTTCAGAAGTTTGAAGTTCCTAAAATTTTGAGTAGAAAATAAAATATAACCTTAAGAAATAACTACTCATACAATTCACTGAGAGTAATTTCTGTATCTTTTCTATAGCTGTTAAGCTGGTCACTTTACAGATTTGAAAGAATTGGAACTTAAACAACACAAATGATTTTCTTCTAAAATGTTATTAAGAATTGACTCCATGAAAGAGTTTTGAGGGGAATAAGTTCCTTCCCCACATGGAAAAGCTTGGGATTGTGATACTTTAAATGTATCACACTTTTTCCTTTATAGAATTCTCCCAGAAAGTATGATCTTCATAAAGCTCTTTAGAATCAGCAGTAAGTATTTCTTACCAATTCCATAGTGTCTCTTTCTTCATCTTAAGTACGACTTAAGTGGGTTCCATAAATCTTTTATGGAAATTTAATTTTATCTTGCAGAATTCTGCCCTGCAGTCTTAAATACTGTTACTTTTTTCTGAATGTACGTGGAAAAAAACCTTCAAAACTCCTTTCAGTTGCATATGGCTTATAAATTTTTTGTATAGTAAGAGATCTGCTTTTGTATGAAACTGGCACGATTCACAGTATAGAAAGTTAATATAAAACTAATGTTTTTAAAAAAATGGAAAAAAAGTGTGGTTTTCAGTGCATCTAACTAGAGATATCCCAAAAAATGTATTGAGATGTATTGAGGTACATCATACGGCAAATCTAATTACAGTAGAATAAAAATATATTTCAATCTAAAATATATTTATTTAAATATTAAATATATTCAAATCTGAAAATATATTTAAATCTTCAGATTTAAATCTGCTATCAGATACTCCAAAGGACTGCAGTAGTCTGTGAGGTAAAGAAAACTAGTATATTTAGGAAACAAATATAATTAGCAGACCTTAAAGACCACCTGATAGACTGGCCTAAATTATTACTATAGAGAGTTTTTTTCTGAGCCTACGCCCATTGACTTCAAATGGGGACAGGAACAATCTCTAGCACTAGGACATTGAAAGAAGATATCATCAGCCCTGTGTCGCCCTCTACAAGAAAAATCCTAAACCAGAGGGAGTTCTTACTGGGAATTCCCACTTAGGGAATTCTAACACAGAATTACACAAATCTGTACCTCAACTTCACCACTGGTTTAAGGAACATCTGTATTTTCAGACAAGTTAATGTTTCAAACATTCTTGTGGAATGTAACTATAATCAAAGATGTCCCTTTTTCATTTATAAAACCAAGGGCAAGAAAACTTGTCAGATCTTTACAGAGTATGTTAAACATTTGTGTTACATTAACACCAGTGGATTAATGAGTGAAACCAAATCATACTAACGTGACAAAAAATTAAGTGAAAGAGTTGCAGTTGCAAAATCCAAAATTCTAAGCTGAATCTTAAATTATCCTTTCTGTGCTTACATAGGATATTCTGGTTTTAATGTTAGCAAAGAACACACATAAAGCTCACTAAAAATAACATTTGCTAGCAAGTTGAAAAAGAACTAAGGATTCAGAGGGATTTTTATTCATATGAATGTAAGACATGAAATCTATTAACTGAAAGCGATAATCTAAAGGACAGATCATAAAGCAGCTTAGTGGTTTCTTAGTTTTATAATTCTGCTGTTTGTTACTTATTTTCACAATGTCTGAAAATACATCAGGAGTTCATTATATTCGAGACAATTAGATGATATCCTAAGATAACCATTAGGAATAAATATGGAGTCTTTATACCTTGACTCTCTGAGGCCCCGGGATCTGAGGAACAGGGAAATGAGAATGTGGATGAAGGTTCTTTTGGGATGGAGGTGACGCCTAGGGTAGGGTAGCCTACCCCCTGCATCACAACTTCCTCAATTAAGAAAGGAAGAAGGGTAGTAGTCACTGGTGACTCCCTTTTGAGAGGAATGGAGCACCCAATATGCCAACGAGACCCAAGCCACAGGGAGGTGTATTGTCTCCCTGGGGCCCAGGAAAGGGACATCACCAAGAAAAGTCCCAGCTTGGTAGAGCCCATGGATTATTACCCTCTACTGGTTTTGCAGGTGAGCAGTGATGAGGTCTGAACAGGAAGGCTGTGGGCAATCAAAATGGACCTTAGGGCTTGGGACAGCTGGTTAAGGGATCTGGAGCACATGTTGCGTTCTCTTCTGTCCTCCAGTTGCAGGGAATGATGGGGCAAGAAATAGGATAACCATGCAGATGAATATCTGGCTTTGAGACTGGTGTTACCAGAAAAATCTGGGGGGGTTTTATCACAGGTCAGTTTATACAACAGCGAGCCTGCTGGCAACAAATGGGGCTGTCTCAAAGGTGGAAAAGGATCTTAGCTGAGAAGCTCTCAGGGCTCGTTGAGAGACCTTTAAACAGGATTTGAAGGGGGATAGGAATATTGCCAGTCTCAAAGAGACAAGGTGGTGGAAGGGGAGAACGATAGAGACCACCCCTGCAGCAAAAGGAGGCTCAAGCAAGCACAAGCAGCAAAATTACAAGACAGGACTACGGGGTATCCCTTTGCAATCCTACTAGGATTAGGATACTGACAAAACCAAATGTACACCAACACATGCAGTATGGGGAACAAACAAGAGGAACTATAGATCTGTGTGCAGTCACAGGGCTTTGATCTCAGTGTGATCACAGGAGGTGATGCTGCTCATCTCCTCAGCCCTCATGAGGCCTCACCTGGAGTGCTGTGTCCAGTTCTGGGCTCCTCAGGACAAGACAAAGGGTAAGAAATATGATTAATGGGCTGGAGCATCTCTCTAACGAGGAAAAGCTGAGAGAGCTGGGCCTGTTCTGCCTCAAGAAGAGACAGCTGAGAGGGGACCTCATCAATGTTTATAAGTATTAGATGGGAGGGTGTTAAGAAGATGGACCAGGCTCTTCTCAGTAGTGCTGAGCAATAGAATAAGAGACAGTGGGCAGAAACTAATGCACAGGAAGTTCCACCTGAACATGAGGAAGAAAGAACTGCTTTACTGTGTGGTTGGCTGGGCACTCGAACAGAGTGGTTGTGTAGTCTCCCTCACAGGAAATATTCAAGAACCATCCGGACAGAATCTGGTGCCATATGCTGTGGGATGGCACTGCTTGAGCTGGGAGGCTGTACCAAAAGAACCACTTCCAACCTTACCTATTCTGTGATTCTGTGGCTCTAAAACCAAAGGGAAAAAGAACCCACTGAGAAAAAGCTAAATTCTTCCTGAGGTTATATTCTTTTCATTTCTAAGGGAATGATATTTATGTGTATATATCAGAAGAGAGGAAAGGAGATCAACTGGAAAGTGTGGAACCTGAACATTATGTAAATGGTAAGGGGGTGAATACTGTCCTGGATTGGGCTGGGATAGAGTTAATTTTCTTTCTAGTAGCTTTACAGTGCTCTCTTTTGGATTTAATATGAGACTAATGTTGATAACACACTGATAGCTTTAATGGTTGCTAAGTAGTGTTTATTCTAAGTCAAAGACTTTCCAGCTTCTCATGCCCATCCAACAAGAAGGCTAGAGACACAAGAAGTCATGAGGGGACACAGACAGGTCAGCTGACCCAAAGTGGCCAAGGGGTCATATCATATGTCATCATGCTTAGTACATAAACTAGCAGGAAAGCTGGCTGGAGGCCACTGCTTGGAAAGTGTCAGGGCATTGATTGGTGAGTGATGAGCAATTGCACTGGACATCCCTTGTTTTGTGTATTCTAATTTTTTTATTATTATTATAATCATTATTATTTACTTCCTTTTCTGTTCCATTAAACTGTCTTTATCTCAATTCATGAATTTTCTCACCTTTACTCTTCCAGTTCCCTCTTCCATCCTGCTCATGGGATGGGGGAGTGAGCCACAGGCTGTGGGATGCTTAGTTGCCAGCTGGGTTTAAAACCACAGCAGTGCTATTCCAATTTTCCATGCAGCAGCTGCCATTTTCCCTCTTAATTTTTGCCTTCTGAACATAGCTAGAAATTATAACCTGCAGTACAGATAAGGGGAGGCACAGCTGCAAGCCCTACAGTCTGGAACAAGAGAAATGCTGGACTCAATTAAAACTGTGATCCAAGGTTTAAAGTGGAGGAAGCAAAGCAGAAATTAAAAATGGCAGATTTTGTTCAATATATCCTGAATAAGAGTGGCAGGAAAGAAAATACTGTATTTACTGAATAAAAAGCAATTCTAGAAGAGAGTAAAATTACACACAAGAGTTGGCAAAATCATCCCAAATTCAAGGAAAGTGCAGAGCCTTTATCAAATGTAGTTAATTCAAGTACCTCTCTAACACAATCAACGATACTTCACCTCCAGTGAACCATATCTGCTTGTAATCTACTGGTCAGTAAAAACAGTTTGATTCGTAATTTTCACACGAACTGGCAAAGTTTGTACACTTCAAGCAGAGTTAAACATGTGGCCTGTCATTCTAGCTATACTGGGAAGCATGGAATGTCTTCAGCTAGCAGTTATTTTCCTCACGGGAGGCTAATCAGTTTATAGAACTTATGTTTTTTAAACTTATGAAATTGAAAGCACCAAGGCTATAATTTCTTGTACACACGGTGTTAAAGTGACTGGAGGATGGGAGGAATGACAGGTCAGCTGTGTGAACGGCAAGGTGGTGGGCACTATGCTGAAACTCTAAAACCTGCTTCTAGCTGAGCTCCTCTGAGTGCACTGTAAATAAACACTGTATGGCAAACATCGTTACCACAGAGGCAAGCTGATCAAGTATGTAGGGCACATAGGAACCCAGAGAGGAAGAAAAACCATAGTACCTGAAACGTCCCTAACGCTCATTAGCAGAATCTTCTTGACCTTTTGTTTTAACCTTGCTTTGCAAGGACCTTAGCAAGAAGGTACTTTCTTGCACTTTGTTGCTATTCGGTGACATTTGCCATAACAGTTTGACTGTTCTTTAGTAGTGAAATTACTAGTACTTTTTAAGCAATAAGAAAAGTTTTCTTTCTTTGTTCAGATACATTCAAGTCTAAGAAATCTGAATTTCTATTGAGCACTGAGAAATCTGAATTTCTATTTTTAACCTATATCTCCAGGCTGCTACTAAATTTGAGTTTTCTGCATCTGCAACAAAGAGCTGCAGTTATGACACCACCAGACTGGGGGCAGTTGATAATTGGAAGGCAAGGCTGCTATTTGGGACATAAACATATTTTGATGCACAGGACTGTCAGGGAGTTCAACAGTGATTACGTGCAGTGTTGTAGCTTGGAAGGGGTAATCCCATGCAGTAGGTAGAGGTATTTTTCTGTCTAGCCAGAAAAAAAAAAAAAAGCCAGAAAAGACCAGAGGTTCCTGGTGGACAGGAACTTATAAGTAAGCTAATAAGCTTCCACAGTGTTCCCTTGCACCAATGAAAGCCATGTACTTGGCCGATTAAACAAAATTGTTCTCAGCAGATTGAAGGAAGTGATTTTCATCATTTTGTGGAGAATACCATGTTAACTTTTGCTTCTTAGTGCAAGAAAGACATTGACATACTGGAGCAAGTGCAGAGAATGACTACAAAGACAAGGCTAAAAAAAGTGTGTTTGTTCACCCTTAAGGAAAGAATACTAAGTAGAGATCTCATCGCTGTCTGCAGCCACCTAGTAGGAAGGTGTAGAGAAGAGAGAGGGAGGCTCATAGCAGAACTTCACAGATACAGGACAAGTGGCAGCAGATACAAGCTGGAACATGTTATATCCTGACTGGATGCACACAAAAAATTCCCCTGAGGATGGTCAAACATTGGAACACACTGTCCTGAGAGGCTGTAGAAACTATCCAAACTGAAAACCCAACCGGACATTGCCTGAGCAACATGCTCTAGAGGCTGGCTAGAGATCTCGGAAAGTTTATTCTAACCTATGGAACTCTCTAAGTCTGTATGCTGTCCTACCACTCACTATTATGGACCAGGAATGCTTTTTTAAAATTAATACAGGTTTTCATAATTAGGTTAAGCCCACAATACTACACTGCAAACATATAAGAAAAACAGAATGCAAGCAAATACAGGCGAGGCAAATGCATTTACAAGATTCTATCTAAGGAAAAGGATAGGCTAAACAGTTTTCACTGTTTTCTGATTTGAGGCCTGGGCATGGTATGAAGCTAGTGGGGATGAAGTTCAAAGACGAACAATTCAATTCTTTGTGCAACAATCTCTGCAACTCCTTGTGAAGAGTGGCTATAGACAAAAAACTTTCTATGAGCTGAAGGGCACACTAGGCAAGTTCATGGAAAAGAAATCCATTTCATGTTGTTAGCTTGATAGGACCCACACCCTGCATAGAAAGACTGGTAGATGAAAATGGCTGGGAGATGAAAAAGTCTTAAGTAGGTTTGTCATATATACTTGCACCATTCTTATGCTTTTTCTTCCAAGACCTTTTCTTAAAAACTTGCTTATGGAGAAAATCAGTCAAAAAAGAAACTCCACACTTGATGAACCATTGCCCTTTACACAAACAACTGTTCTGAGGAAGGGAGAGAGAGACAGTGCTCACCAATGGTTAGTTAAAAGCCATGATAACATGCAAGAGGGAAAAGCTAGCAGAAAAGAATTTCTGAAATGGAAACTGCACAGATTTGAAGATGAGCAATTTGAGTTTTAACTTCATGTGGAGTGGAAAAAAGAGGGTGAGAAATTGTATTCAATAATATTAGGAACATTGTTTAGGAACATAAGGAAAAACCGCAGTTGAGCAATAAAACCAGACTATTTTAATAATAGTGTTCTGCATATTACAGCTGAGGGAAAAAATGAGGAAAGCAAAGGAAAACAATAGATAACTGAAGACATCAGAATAAGCATAAGGTTCGCTTGTAGATCAGAAAGTGAGAGTAAGGAATTTAGAAACATGCTTAAAGGAGAGGATTTTCAGGGTGCAGTTTTGACAAAAAAAATTTTATTGCAAACCTGAAAGATTAGATATGCTGAAGTACCAAGAAAGTAAAAGAAATATAGGAATATAAGTATATGCAGATTTTTGTAAAATGATAATGAATTGATTAAAACTTATAGTGATGACTCTCCAATAGCAGTTATTGCAAATTTTTCTTATAAAGTTGCTGGGTTTCGGTCATCTTCAATACTGAATGGATTGAGAGTAGATTTTTAAGTGAATTTGGATCTATATGTATATGAAACTGAGAGTAGATTTTTAAGTGAATTTGGATCTATATGTATATGAAATGAAGTTATTTCAAGGGAGAAAACACTTCTGTCTCCACTTGTATAAAACATACTTTTTGGACAATCATTCTTAAGGAAACACAGAAGCTTTCAGAGACTTCTAATAACAATGTTATATTGTTTTTAAAGTATCACTTGAAGATAAAGCTTTTTAAAAATCCGTTCTCCCCTCCCAGAATTGCCATCCTAAGAAAACTGCACAACAGGAGAGAAGTGTCATCTTCAAAAGTATTTAAAAGGACTGCAGAATAGAGAACAGAGAAATAAAATATAAATGCTCTTGAATACACTTCTTACAACATTGCCTTAGATTCTTATGTACTTCCTATCTTCAACTGTATTAAGTGTACGGTAATCCAAATCCCATTTTTCTGTGGTAAAGGGAGCAGATATTCAGTTAGTTTGTCTCAGACTACAATTAAGGAAATTACATTTCCTGCTTCTATTAATGGGGTACATACTATAGTAAAAAATCTTTCCTAATCTTTTTCAACAAGTTGCAATATTTTCGTACTTAAAAGAGCCAACAAATGGATGAAAGAAATCTTCCTCTGCATATCACAAAGCCTGCCTTTCACAAACACCTCTTTATTTTTTAAAACAAAATCTGAATCATTCAAAGGACTTCTAAATACATCTAGCTGGGTTATCTTTATGGAATATGAAAATTCATGCAAAATTAAGGCAATATGAACTTTACAGTGTTAAAACGTCTTAGGAAGTCCTTTTATTAGTACTGATGAAAGAACCTTTAACATTCTCATTAATTAAAAGAAAACCAACAAACAACCAAGCTGCTGTTCTTCAAACAACTGTGAAACAGTTCCAGAGAGGGCAGCCCTCAACAATATAATTTCTGTATATTCTTTGTCTAGTAATTAAGTAACCTGTAGTTGATGCATCTTTCTTTATCAGCACCATGAAATAAAATTAGACATTTTTTCAGACACTAGTGTAAAAATATGGCTCTCTGACACTCTGTGACACTCTGTGCTACAATCAAATTTATTTTTTAAAGGTTCATTTTTATTGCCAAAAGAATATTATTCAAATACAGATTTCCATACCAAAAAAACAAGAGTTCCTGAAGCCTGAGCAATGTCTCACAGATGGAAGTACAGAACAAAATAAAATAAAATTTAAAAAAATAATAAAATAAAATAAATATAAGAGTGGTCTGAAGTTGTGTGGCCAAAACATGGATGTTATAGATTTGACAAGTAAAGCCAGTAAGTCCCATATTCTTTCATATTTCTTGCAACTCCACAGATTGTGACCACATGCATAAAACGAAAATAGCATGCCTCAACATATAATCCCATGTTGCATTATGAAGAAAGAGAAAATAAGGGATCTTGATCACTGCATTTTTCTCAACTGTGCTATCGTCTTTGTATTTGCTGTAGCTTAAGAAAAAAAACCCCACGCAACAGCATTTACTCCTGTTTAACAGTAGAGGGGGCCCACTTCCTTAGAAAGAGATCTGGTTTTTGCCTCGACAAAGTCGAATTTAGTGCCTTTACTATCACTAGTCGAAAAGAAAAAGTGAAAAAATGATTGCAAGCATATTATCGGAGAAAGTTTCTGTGCATGGAAAATAAACAGTTATTTTAACTCCTCACAAGTTCTGATTTACTGTGAAAACCCACCCTAATTTTACTTAAATTGTTTACATTTTATAAAAACAGGTGCAGATACAAAGTCAGAACAATAAAAAGAAGGAAAGGCTATTACAACACACAGCTACCACTATCTACCTAGGATAGGTGTGAATTTCCTATCCCAAAAAGGGATTGATTCATTCAGCTTTGGGTCAGTTCTTAATTAGTTGCTTCAAGAAAATTAAGAATAAATAAGACCATAACCTCATATTCTTTAAATGAGCTCAGTGGCACTGTAATGATCAAATCAGCTGACCATCTGATCCCACCAAGGATTCACAGAAATCTTTCTTTCCAGTTCTTCCCACTGAAAATGTAATTACCATTCCACAAAACAAAAATTGCAATTTCCCATTTTTCTTTTTTTTCCCTTAATTACATATACTGGAGTAACAGTCTTTATTTCTCAACCATCACAAGTAGCTTGCAATTTTCCGTTACCTGAGCTGTTTCATTCACCATATATTTAACCTAATCCTATACAAATAAACAAAAGAAAATAACCTGCAGATGCCTGCAAACTATTACCATTAAAAAAATGTATTGCCTCAGGTGTGATTTAAATACTAAAATGCAAAACCAATACTTTTTCTGTTTGATGTTTAAATTTCCAAACTTTACCCTTATTATTAAAAAACACAACAAAATATGCCTCTTTTTTATTTGCATATTGTCACCCTATTTATCTATTTTTTATGTTAGTTAAATTTCTTTGTCATCAAATTACAATGGCATATATTTTATAATAATGGAATCTCTTGGTAGTTTTTTGGAGGAGAGGAGAAGATTCTTACTAGATCTATTTAACAACGTTAAAGTTAGTTCAGAAAAGTGCTTTGAAAGCTCCAATGAAGCATCATAAACAGATTACAAGAAACAGTGGTGAGGTATCTTAATAATAGACAAAAAAAAAGGGCTTCAATATAATATTAAGCAAGTTTTTCTCAGAGGAAATAAATAACATTCTAATTAGTACTCGCATTTGTGAAAGATCACAATTAAAATGTTAAAGACAGATTTTGTTCAAATGAAAAAATATTTGCCTCACAATGCAATCAAAAGCTGTTCTTGGACACCTCTTTGTTCTTTTTGATTTTATAACACACAACCTCTTTCTGGGACACTGCTCACTTTACAAAGTCTGCATATGATTTTCTCTTCAACCCTCACAGGGGGATACAGTGTCCTCCACTATGGCACTTACAATGCCACATTTCCAAACCAGCCCCAGCAGTTTTCAAAACCGAAGCCAAATAAATTATGCAGATACTTGTGATTTAGGCACATCATTAGAGACTAACCACAGTTATCCACATCGTTAAAATTATATACAAAATTAATTTTACTGGGAAAGCTTCATAAGTAAATATATATGCATGTGTGCACAAGGTGGTTAGGCAGTTGAAAGGAGGCTTGGAAGAGATTTGTTCACACGTCAAGCACATCAAGCTCTCAGAGTATGAAGCAACAACAAGATCTTATGAAAGCAATTAATTTTTTATACGGGCATCTATTAGTCATTTCTTATGTGACGTAATAAACATTTTTACAGAAATGAAAAAAACAAACAAACAAACAAACAAAAACCACCCAAAACCAAACAACAAAAATCTGGGCAACCTAATGGATCTGGAAGTGTAAAATATATGTCTTTGCTGTAGATTTGAAATAAGGGCTAAACAAGTAAACTGAAGAAAAAAGGAGGAGACATTCAACGGCCAAATGCCAGAATGATTGCATCAAAATAACAATTTTTAAAAACCTAACTACCAGAGAACTGAACTTTTTTATAAACTATAGATGTCAACTCTTCAGCAGAGTATTAGTTGTTATGAATACTCAGAACAAATTTATGTCAAATTTGCTACAATGTGGCAACCTGGATTCTTCTCTGCTAAAACCAGCTCCAGACAAAATTTTTCCCTAGAACAAAGTACTAACACAAAATACAGAAAAAAATTACATAAAACTCAGATGCTCAGAATGTAGATTAAGCTGGTCACTCTTTGAAACTGGGTCTCCTTGCTCCTCAGACCATGTACTTTTACCTTTTCCTTTGAATCAGCACCATCATTTGCATGGTAAATCAGGTGAGAAAGATGAGTCAGTTGAAATTATTCCCACCAAAACTTCCACAGAATCCCAATTAATTCACAAGTGAATTAAATACAGAAATCAGTACATTCTATTTCATCTGGAGTAAAGGAGGCATCTAGAGAGTAGCTTTATTAAACCTGCCCTGAAACAACAAAAGTTCAAGAGGGTCCATGGGTGTAATTGAACAGGTATCCCTGTCTGGAAACTTAAATTTGGAAGAAAAAGTTTTGTAACATGGATGTAGGATTAAACTTAAACAAGTATGTATTTCTAAATAATTCTATACTCTTTTTTTGACAATTATGGAAACGTTGGATTTTAGGTGTTTTCTTGGACTATTTTCCATAAATTAAACACTGCATATTGAGACAAAGAATGGTTTCATTTAATAATTCATTTAATTTCAAATAAAAGTTTAAAAAAATCCTTTAATTAAAACGTTTTCAATCAACATTATCATAAGTAAACCTTCGGCTAGAAAAGAAAGGGTCTCAGGTTAAAAGATTAAATATCACGCCACCAAAAGTACCTCATTATGTTTAGTCTGATTATGTTAAAGTCCTAAGGAGAAAGTGTGGTTTTTTTCATAATGACTTTGGAAGAAATTGCCCAATTAAAGGAAAAAACTGTAAAAACTACCAAAGTCAAAGCAACACTATTTATTGACTACAAATTCTGCAAGGCAGCTATGTAAGGGAGAAAAATTACATTTGCAGCTTCACTAAGTAAGCTTGGTGTGAATTTTGCACCCAAAGAACACACATGGAATAGAATATTTATAGATGTCACAACTTCGTTTAAAAGATTCATTTTGAGAACATACTGCTTCAGACACCAAAGTAATCAACCGCAAGACCCCAGTCTGTAGCTAAGCAGGCTCTCTTACTTCTACCGTTCATTAAACTTACTTTTCAAGTCTAGAAAAGGGTAATCTGTGGTGCTAGTAACTCGTATCATTGGCTCACATCAGAATTATATTAGTATTCATCTCTATTTCTTAGAGAACAAAGTTTTGATAACGAAGCACTGCTTGCTAAATTTGCATGTACTTTGAACCAGCATGAATATCTACAGCTGTTGCAGACAGTTCAGACATGAGATCACAGATCTGATTTTTGCAAGTTAGTTTTAAATCAATTTGAATGGTTATCTTGAAATGAGATACTTATCCTAACAGAAATATTCCTATGATGTAAAAAATGTACAGTACAGCAGTTCTATTAACAAATGTTGATTAAGAATTTAAAATCACAGGTACATTTTGAAGAAGTGCTTAAATATTAACAAATCCTTGTATAGAGAAGCACAAAATTATTTATGCTGTAAATATTCTAGGAAACTGACGCACTGCATTCTCTTTTACCAAGAACCAGCTTTAATGGATGTTTTCTCTAGTTGTAACTTCAGGAACGGATCAAAAGTTATATTAAATTAAATATTTACTGGTTAAATATTCTGTTTGAACGATTTACATTCTGGGCCAATCATTACTTTCTAAAGTAATAGTGTTCTGTTGTCATTGTTGTTATACTTCCTGATCCAATTTAAAAGTGTATTCTCTGTTCTCCACTATTATTTTTACAGGAGAACTGCTAAATTTAATGCTCTTTGCTGGCTTGAAAGCAAATCACACAAAGAACTCCACAGTCATATTTCTTCTTGGAGTGGCCTGCACAAATGAGAAAACAACTCCATGTACCTTGTTACTTAAAACATCTTTAAACATAGAAACTCAAGGCAGAAAATGGTAAGAACAGTTTACCTGCAGAAGATACAGTTGCTGTCTTGCTGCTGTTTCCTATAGTATAATGCTGAGTTTGGATCTGCTTGTATTTATGACTGCAAATTATATTTATGTCATTGACTAGTATTTGATCCATTTTAGATAGGGAATAGGGATATTTCATTTTTTTTCACTATGAAACACCTTTTTTAACAAGTTCCTGCATTCTTTCATTCTTTTTTTTGTACATGACATTAAATAACAGTTTCCTTGAGGAAACTGGTGTTTACACATATGATTACACAAGTATAGCTTTTTATGACAAAAAATAACTATAAGAAATATTTTTAGAGTATTCAGGATAAAAGGTATTCAGCTTGCATATGCAAAATATTGCTATGGCCAATGTTCCCATTGTTCTCAAGGGAGTCCTGCAATGCTGAATAGATGTGAAAACAAATAATTCAATTGGATGCCTAAAGCAGACAAGATTTCTCTTGAAAAAACTGCCATCCGTCTTACACTACTGTGGCCATAATCTTCACCAGCTGTCTGATGATGCAATTTAAATTAAGAGTATATAAAAATGCAAAAATAATAGTTTAAAGGTTTGGATATTTGTATACAGACATATACAACTACCAAAAAATAAAATCTATTATAGAGTGAGATTGGATTTGAGGATGAGATACTTTGCTCACATAAATATGGATCAGCAATCTTTAAACTACTAAAATATTAATACCGAAGGCAGGCATTCCTATTGCCCATATATGGCCCCATCCATAGGCTGTAAGATACTGTTGTGGCAAAATGTTCATTAAAATGTACAAAGGCAATAAACAACAGAAAGTGGAATACACAAAATTAATGTAAGAAAATATTATTCTGTCTTTATTCCTGGCAGCTGAAGCTCATATACTTTTTAATAATGTGGAAACTTATCTAAAATTTGGCAGTATCTCCAAGAAATCATTTTCATGAAAAGCATTCCAAACTGTTTTTCAGTGAGCTGGAAGAATAATTACTGTCAATGGAAAATGAAATGTTGTAGTGCACAACATGACCTTGTACGATAAAAGTGTTTTAAATGGCAATAAACACAGTCTGGGGAAATGTTATGGTGGTTTTGCTACAATATATCTGTGAGGGTTCTACTTATGGATAGTAATGACAAATTATCATTTCAATTTGTTCTGTCAGGTTCCTGTCAAACAAATGGCTGGTTGAACACCAGGGATTACAATCAAAGCTTTAGTAAAACTGATCCTACAAAAAAAAATAATAATGACCCACGTGTTTTTTCAGCCAACTGTATTGTCCCAAACCCACAAACATTTCATCAGAAATACAGCAAAAATTAGTAAATTGCACTGTTTTCATCCACTTTTCATCCACTTCAATATCTTTACCTCAATTCCACAAAAAAAGAATCCAAGCATATACTTTGAATTAAAAAATGTTTGTTCTTGGTAATTTTTCTTGATTATTTTTCTTCAATGATGAGCAATTACAGTATAGGCTTAACCAGATTGCCAGTATTATAGTGCTGAAATATTACAGCTGTAAGTGAAGAAAATATTTAAATGTTATATAGCCAGTGCAGAAAAAATGTGGATATTCACAACAAATATAATTCACTACAATTCGGCCTTTTTGTCTTGCTTAAAGATTTTCACCCTCTATGTACCTGTAGTCTTGATTTCTTGATATCTGACCTTGAATTTTACCATTTTAGAACCTGGGTTTAATTTTACTGTGTTCTAGATCACCCTCTAGGATTCTGCTGATATTTCATCTTTATTTATGACTTCACTGTTTTCTTAACCTCATTTACAAACTATCCATCCAAGCTTTACTTTTTTATCTCCAAACCCTGTGTGCACTATAATAAAACGATGTAACATCCTTCTAGAAATACCTGCATTGGAGATGCTCTACCAGAAATTCGTTTTTGACATAGTCAGTTAGGTCTTAGTCAGTGTTATGCTGATGCTTCAATAGTCTAAATGTACTAAATCAGAGTATTATACAGATCTAAGTCAAACAGTTCAAGGAACAGGAAGAATAAAATGTGAAGAATTCGTTAGCCACATTTATTATCTCATTTTAAAATAATATTAAATATATAAATGTGGAAAGAAAAATAAAAAAGGTGAATATATCATCAGGTATAAATCAAGACATGCTGAACATTCCACAGAAGACTGTTAAAGCAATAAATCACATACGAGCACTTCTTCAAAGAGATTAAATCATAGACAAATGTTTGCAAGGTAGTACTCTTCAATCCTTTGTATAGTGCAACATCACTTTAGCTATCCATTCTGAAGTATCTCAGCCTCTAAGTACTAAGATTTCTAAATTGCACTACAATAAAAGCATTATTTTATATTAACCTGAACTACAAATTATAAATTGTGTTATCATTTCCACCAGATAGAATTCTGCATTTAGAATACCATTCCCTTCTCTAGGGAAACACAGGATCTTTAGTGCTTAAGGAAATATGAGTCATACAATAGGTTGTCTTCTACAGAGATGCACATATGAGTTTATAGTAAAAAATATTAGAATTTGGTGTTCTATAGACTTCTACAATTACAAATACATTGTATCATCACTCTTCCATAGACCTTTAATATTAAATTCTAGAAATTTCCTATTACATACCTGATGGTACCTGAGGTACCAGACAAAGTAACATTTTGATGAGAACTATAAAAGAGCTGGGCAAAAAACAAAGCTGTATCCCATTTCACAGGTTAGTATTTTACAGTTTTATGTTATACCCTGCTATGGAATGTCTACATGAACATGTAAGTCACAGGGCTTTCATTAGCCTTTCGATTTCCAGAAGGTGGTAGAGCAGAACTTCAGCTAACTACCTAGTTAGAAAGGCAACCTCTGCCTCCATGTCTTCCTCTGTAGTTGGAAACCTAGAAAGTTTTTCATAAGAGATCTGCAGAATTAGTTTTGTTTTAATAATATGGTAGGTAAATTGATTTTACAAAAAGCAAAGCAATGAAAGGTGTTCTTCTAATTAAGGTAGTTCCTCTCTAGTCTTCAGACAGCATACCCTCTCCCTCACAGTATAGATTACCACACAGTATATATTACCACATCATTTGGCAAAACTACCAGCAAAACAGGGTGAGCATGGATTTCAGTGCAAACACATAACTGGTTCGCATATTTTTATAGAAAATATATGCTGCAATTGAAAAAAAAAAGAGTACACATTTGGCTATCACAAGATACGCTGATTTTGGAAAAGGGCAACTCTCTTTTATGTTCATCATCTCGGAAACTTTATCCTTTAATTTAACTTCAGATTACACAGCTACAGTGGGGTTTTTCTGTCAATTCTACAATAAGCAGAGCTTACTACCAAACAACAAGGTATAATTTAGAAAACAAAACACATTCACAGATTGCAAAACTGTCCATTCACCTGCTTTTTTAAAGGAGTTCTGTCTTTCTTGTGAAACTGGGGGAAAAACACTCAGGAACAAATTATCACCACCACATTCAAATGGGACTGAGACTTACAGTTTCATTTCTTTTATGCAGAGTCATATAAAAATCGATTAATAGGTAATTTTACATATAATAATATATAATATATCATAGGTAGCTTGACACGAAGCCATTCTCTAGGTAGATCTCTTTTATAGTCTCCAAGGTGAAACTTAAAACACAGACCTGATGCACGTTCCAGTTTTCTGTTTCCAGTTTCAGTTTCCAGTTTATTTGTAGGAATTCACACTGCAGGTTTATAAAGTAAGAAAGATTTCCCTCTTTCTTGCTCATCACTTTGTGTGTCAAATAATCAGAGCAGGAATAGAGAAAATCTCAATATTCCCCAATTTACAAGAAGCTAATTTTACAACTGTATTTATGAAACCTGTTATTTATACAGAAACTGCAAGAATAAATTATATATATGGAATTTGAGATTGATCCCTAAGGAAAAAATTGGTTTGGCTAGACTTCCCATCTAGTGGAAGTGTAGAATTTTTATGTCTCTTAAACCTAGTTTTCTATAAAATGGCTACTGATTTACTTTATTTCATTTTCTTTCTATTGTATTTTCTCGTGTTCAGATATATTCTCCATTTTAATCAAGGTGTCACAGTCATAATTAATGTACATTGCTTAGTCTCAAGATATTTTATATTTAATCTATTGAGTATTACTGAGTCTATAATTCTCATTAAGTTCTATACATAGAGACAGTAGAATGTCTCTGCTTGATACGGACACAGATAATGAAAGCAGTACAATTAGTCTTAATATTAACACAGAATAGCTGTTTGTACAGACATGTAACTTACATTTACAACCTCTACGTTTCTGGTCTTGTTATCTACTTTCATTGAACTTACTTTTACAACCTCTGTTGCTGGTCTTTTAATCTACTTTCAATAAATCACCAGAATCACACAAACGAGTGTTCAGATAACATGTATATATGTATCAATATTATATATTCACATAAATATAATAAGAACACAAGACATATTCAAGATTTTCCTGCCAAGCCTATCCACCCAAATATTATAGATTTCAAGACTCTCTATATTAAAAATTATCTCAAAGACAAATACTTGCGCAACAGCCCAAATTTCTGACCTTTTTTATTTTTTCATTTGAATGAATGCAGTATTTCTAAAGGTGAAGCAGATTTTATATGTGTAACAAAGCCTGTATGAATAGTACTATTTAGAATTACCATTAGGTATCCAAAGCCTAAATGTTATCTACCCATTGCATAAAACTCTATTAACTAATTGCTGGGAATTAAGCTAATATATAAGGTTTATATTGCCGCTACCCCAAAGTAGCAACTTGTTTTCAACCCTAACCTGATAGAAAATGTGGAGTATCTTATCCTGTAGTTGCAATTTTTCCTCAACTATCATCTCCTCAGTGAGAAATCATTTCATGTTAATTCTAAAAGAAACTTTAAATTTCTATACAAAACTAAAATCTTATTTTGTGTGCCCTTCCATTTTAGCCGGCAATCTTTCTATAAGTAATTTTCGAATCTTCAAAATGGGAGTTTTGTGAGGGCTTTATGAATAATCAAAATACTTTGCATGCTATAGCCTCTGCAGAGTGTGCTAGAAAAGTGTAGGTTTGTAATCCTATTTCAGTGTAAACTAGTTACTTCCAGTTCTTTCCCCAGTCAAGTGTGGGGAAATACAGTTTTTACATCACTGAATGAAAAGAAAAAAATTAAAAAGCAGCACAGAAAAAAAAAAATGAGGCTTAACAGTTGCACAAATAGCTTATACTTCTCAAGGTATTCCTGACAAATCAAGTTCATGAACTTACTCTTATTACTATATTAGTGTTAGCAAAGAAGGCCTAAAAGTGGTGGTTTCGACAAAATAAGAAGAGGATGTGCCATAATGTGATAAAATGTAGTAGTGTAGGAGTCTCATTCTCAAACAGTTGAGTGAGATAGTTGAGGACAATCATCACCCACATGTTGGTGAAACAACAGACCTTCCTGGCAAAATAAACATAGTTTCACTGGAATGCTGAACATGCTATGAAAATATCTGGAGCTATGTTTCTCTGTTTCTGATAGGCACAATCCAGGCATGCTGGAAGACATCCCTCAGGGGTTTTTTTCACATTTCACTTACAAATGGCTAACAGTGTAAGTACCATTTCATATTTATCTAAAATCATGCTACAGAATTCCTACTGAAATTCTCATAAAACAAAAATATTTAGAAAAATAGACAGGAAATTAAAGACATCAAGTACTAGAGTAACATACATATGATTTTGAACTTATAGAATTCCCAAAATAAAGTCATATGTTGCACAACTCCTCAACAACAGTTGAGAATAGATGGTGCATGGATGGTTCAGCTTGGAGAAGAGGAGACTGAGGGGAAACCCCATTGCAGTCTACAATTTCTTTTGAGTGGAAGAGGAGGGGCAGGCACTGATCTCTTCTCTGTGATGACCAGTGACAGGACCCAAGGGAAAGACCTGAAGTGGTGTCAGGGGAGGTTTAGGTTGGATATTAGGAAAAGGTTCTTCCCCCACAAGGTAGCTGGGCACTGGAACAGGCTCCTCAAGGAAGTCGTCAGAGCACCAATCCTGACAGAGTTCGGGAAGAGTTTGGACAATGCACTCAGGCACATGGTGTGATTCCTTGGGCGTCCTGCACAGGGCCAGAAGCTGGAGTCCATGATCTTCTTGAGTCCCTTCCAACTCGGGCTGTTCTATGAACTAAACAAAACTGAATGTAGATGCCTAAGAGTATGAATACGTTCTGTAACTGATACTTGTTCAGGGTGTTCTATGCAAGGCAATAGGCGCACACTGAAAAGAAAAACCCATTTTCCAGATTTCAGATGCAACTTTTCCTATTCATCTGCAAAGACAGCAGTAACATCCAGAGTCTTATTAGTCTGTATCTACTTTATTCACGTAGAACTCTGCTGCAAGGAAAATTACCTAATCAATTTCTTCAAGATCTCTGTCTCCTTCAGTGCATCTTTGCCTTTCCATAGCATCAAATAGAAGCTGCTCCTTTCACCTTCAAGGTTGGTCATTGGTTACTCCCTCCTCATCTACATCTTACTTCCTCTGTGATGACTCCCACTTCCAAATCAGCTCAGGATACCAACTTACAATTAACACTTGTCAAATTTTCAAACAAGTTGAAAATGTTCTTTTCTTACAGCTAAGGAGAAATCCACCAGGGATTAATTTGCTAAACTAACCTGTTACTCTCCACTGGAGTGGCTGCTTTCCCTCGGTATTTGCAAAAATATTGACAATATTCTACATAAGCATGACTTAAAAGTTATTGTGCCTGACCAGTCAAACAGTTCAGCATGGGATCAAGTACTGTAGATTTAATTACAAACCATACATTCTGCCACACATTAAGCCTATTCAGATGACAGGTAATATCCACTGTTAGTATCTCATATAAAATAATCCTTCAATTTCAAAAGTAAGGGCTGACATCTGAAACAGCAAAAATATTAAAGTATTTTGAAACAAAAGCCACTTAAAATTAGCATCTGCACCACTTACAGCACACATAAATTTTACTGGTGTTAAATTTTAATATTTTCCCAAAGGTCCATTAAGCTCCTTCTAAGTAATGTTAAAAAAGGTGATTTTATCTGACTCCACCACCTTCCTCCCACTCAGATACCCATCTGCTTGTCCCAAGAGGGAAAAGTGCTGACAGATCTTACAGAAAATAATAAAACTCAGAACCATTTACAAAATCAGTGGAAGCAGAAATGGAAGTTCATATAATTCAAAAGCTGTATAGTGCAGGCATAGTGCTTGTGGAATAACTTGGAAAAATGCTTCCTTTCTGAGAATGAACATCATCAGAAGGTGATGCTTTTCCAGTATCAACAACTATTGGTATTTTTCAACTACACTACTTTAGGTAAATACTAAAACACTGATTTCTTGTGCTGATCCAATATTCCAAGACACTCCAGCTGAGATGCTTGTTTCCACATTTTTAAATGACAAGAAGCTTTATGTATGGACAGAAATCTTTTTGTGACGCCTTAGAATTCTTATCTAGGCTAAGTTTCCCATAAGTACTGTCTTTTTCTTGCATCTGCAATCTTCTTCTATATACTTAAATTCTAGAATCTTTTGACTTATTACAGAATAGTTTGATCTTTGGAATGATTCATCATTCCATCTGAGGCTTCAATGCTACCAAAACTAAGGCAATGATAGCTTAATAACAGAAATAACATACAGTAAGGATATAAATAACCACTTTTCGTTATTGAGTCAGTTTTGAAAGTAATACACAATTTTCTGGCTTTTAAAATTTAATATTGTGTCTCAATAAAAGAATGTTTTATATCACTTTGAATAACCAGCCACATTCTATTCACGTAAAATTAAATTTATTCAACATATAAGGTGTCAGAAATTAGGAGTTTTTCCTAAGAAAATGAAGAAAAGTCTGAGTTAGTTTCAAAATGTAACACCTAACAATGTAAAAGACACAAAATATATTCTTAAATATTTTAATTTCCACCTATGTAACATTTTTATTAATCAAAACCCAAATTTAAATGGTTTTCATCAATCATATGTTTATTACACTAGTTGCCCTATATAGCAAATAAATTACACAATTAGAATATACAAATATGATTAAATCTTGATTTATGTAGGGTACATGTATTTTATCCAACACAATTTGTCCTAGTTCCTTTGGCTGGAACTCTGAAACTTATGGGGGAAAAACAGAGTTTATGACCTCCAGAAGAAGGGGCAGGCAAGAGGACTACAATGATATCATGAGGCTGTACAGGGAGGGAATTAGAAAGTCCAAAGCCCAACTAGCACTTAATCTGGCTACTGGTTTAAAAGGCAACAAAAAAAGTTTCTATAAATGCATCAGCAACACTAAGAGGGCCAAGGAGAACCTCCAGCCTTTATTGGATGCGGAGGGAAACACAGCGATAAAGGGTGAGGAAAAGGCTAAGGCTTGGCTTCTTTGCCTCAGTCTTTATTAGTAAGACTTGGTTCTTGAGCTGGAAGACAGGGACAGGAAGCAGAATGAAGCTGCCATAATCCAGGAGAAAATGGTCAGCCACCTGCTAGACCACCTTAACACACACAAGTCTATGGGGCCAGATGCGATCCACCCAGGGGTACTGAGGGAGCCAGCAGAAGTGCTTACCAGGCCATGTTCAAGCATTTACCAACCATCCTGGTCAACTAGGCAAGTCCCAGTTGACTGGGTGTTGGCAAATGTGATGTCCCTCTACAAGAAGTGTCAGAAGGAGGATCCAGGGACCTACAGGTCTGTCAGCTTGATCTTGGTCAAGGGAAGACACAGGGGATCCCAGGACATCTGGGATCACAGACCAGATCATCCTGAGTGCCATCATACAGCAAGTGCAGGACAATGACAATCAAGGGGGTCGGGACCAGCCAGCACGAGTTTAGGAAAGGCAGGTCCTGCTTGACCAACCTGATCTCCTCCTATCACAAGGTGACTTGCTTAGTGGATGATGGAGAGGTTGTGGATGTTGTCTGCCTAGCCTTCAGTAAAGCCTTTGACAGCATTTCCCACAGCATCCTTCTGGAGAAACCAGCTGTTCATGGCTTGGAAGGGTGTACTCTTTGCTGGGTTAAAAATTGGATGGCTGGGCCCAGAGAGTGGTGGTGAATGGACCTACATCCAGTTGGCAGCCAGTCACCATTGGTGCTCCCAAGGGCTCAGTATCAGGGCCAGTCCTGTTTAATGTCGTTATTGGTCATCTGAACAAGGGGATTGAGTGTGCCCTCAGTCAGTGTGCAGACAACACCAAGCTGGGCAGTTGATCTGCTGGAGGGCAGAGAGGCTCTGCAGAGGAATTTGGACAGGCTGGATTGTGGACCAAGACCAACAGTGTGAGGTTCAACTCGGTCCAGTGCCAGGTCCTGCCCTTGGGTCACAACAACCCCAGGCAGTGCCACAGGCTGGGGCAGAGTGGCTGGAAAGCTGCCCAGCAGAAAAGGACCTGGGGGTGCTGGTAACAGCAGCTGAACATGAGCCAGTATGTGCCCAGGTGGCCAAAAAGGCCAGTGGCATCCTGGCCTGGATCAGCAATAGTGTGGCCAGCAAGACCAAGGCAGGGATTGTCCTCCAGCACTCAGCACTGCTGAGGCCACACCTTGAGTCCTGTGTCCAATTCTGGGCCCTCATGGCAAGAAAGACATTGAGCGGCTGAAGTGAGTCCAGAGAAGGGCAACAGAGCTGGGGAAGGGTCTGGAGCACAAGTCCTGTGAGGAGCAGCTGAGGGAGCTGGGAGTGTTTAGCCTGGAGCAAAGGAGGGTCAGGGGGACCTTATCACTCTCTACAACTGCATGAAAAGAGGTTGTGGCCATGTGGGGCTTGGCCTCTTCTCCTGGGTAGTAAGAGAGAGGGCAAGAGGAAATAGGTTGGATATTAGTAGATATTTCTTAACCAAAAGGGTTGTGAAGCATTAGAACGGGCTGCCCAGGGAACCGGCTGAGTCACCATCCCTGTAGGTATTTAAATGACATGTAGATGTTGCCCTTGGGGACATGGTTTAGTGGTGGACTTGGCAGTGCTGGGTTAATGGTTGGACTCGACAATCTTAAGGGCCTTTTCAAACCTAAACAATTCTATGATAAAAACACAACACTATAAATTCTCTGGATTTGATCCTTTCAAATCCACCAAAATGACTTAATCACTACAGCAGATTTTATTAATGTGGACTTTAGGAATTACTGAGAAAGCGGTTATTTTAACTAGAGTTTTCAGAAAACAATTTTTTAAGTTTAGAACAGTATTATAAATATGAAGTTATCTTCTGTGAAATACATAACATAAAAGTAAGCTTATGGCAAACCAAATTTAATAATATATAAATGACAAAAAGAGACACTAAGTACATTGAGGATGATATAATCACAAGTGAAATTAAAGCTCAAAGATCCAGCTGGGAAATTAAGTATTTTGAAAGTAACATATTCTTTTCTCTTTGCTGACCTCTTTAATGTTAATATGATCCATGTCATAAACTAAAATAGCTGTGTAAGTCCTAGAACAAAGTTATTTCTTAGAAGTAAGAAAACTGGTATATGTTCAATACACAATTGGTTAATCATCATTATTACCTATAATAATTATTACCTATAATAGGAAAGCAGAATTCAACATTTCCAAATCATTCAATATCCATCAGCTGTGATTAGTATGTTTTAATTTCTGCTCAAGAGATGCACTTTTACATGTCTATTGTGGTAAGAACTTTGAAAACAGAATGGTAACAGTACCTCTGTCTGTCTTTAAGCGTACTTCTTCATGTGGAAGAATACATATTCACATACATATTAGACATTCTTATGGAATTTTCACATATGTGATGTAAGAATTGATCCTCTGGACATATCCTTTCTTACAACCAAGAAACTAAAAAAGTGGGGATCAGATACTGAAGAACTTAGGTCTGTTCTATTGAACTCTTTGCACTCAGGAAACCAGCAGAAAGCACAGGATGTCTTGGCATCTTTATTTATTTTTCTGCTGAAAACAGGGTGTTCTACTCTAGAAGTCACCATTCACTTCAAGCTTTTTTCAGCAAACAAGCTATTTCAGGGGGTTTTAAATAATCACTTGCTAAGTTCATAATACATTCAACTCTTCAGAAAAATAAGTAGTTCATATTGAGATATTTGTTATGAATTTTCAGTGATTATTTTAATTTAAAGCTGTGGGATTTTTTTCCATCTAAAATATTTTTTTTTAAGTGTAAATTAGGGTAAAACTGAAGAATCAAGACTCTGGAAGCTTAAATAAAAATTCATAATTCAGTATATTTGAGCTAGAGTAAGAATGGGAGTAAACTGCTATTAGAATTGTTATTTGATATCCTACATTTCAAACATGTTCAGTCCATCATATCACATTGCTAATGACTGAAATCCCTGCTGTCACAGAGCAGCATCTTGAAAAAGCATTCTGTTTCTCATCTGAATAAAACCATACAAGTAAAAAATGTTAGAACCATTTAAATTGTATATTGCATAACTCTCTTTTGAATCTCCTTTTTTTGGTGAGAAGGGCAAAAAAGTCATAAAGTTGGCTTTGCAATGTTAAGGCTCATTTAAAGCCAAAAATCTTTTAGTTCTAATAGAAGAGGTTTTTTCCTAAAAAATAAGCTTGTAAAGACAGCAATGCTCTAGGACTTCTTAGCCTTATCATCTCCCTGTTGAAAAGTCTAAAGGGACAAAGTTTACTGAAATTCAGACTTCAATTAGTTTATTACATATAGGTCTTGGAAGGGGAAGTAGTCATGGAAGCAGAAGTGTTCCTTTTTCACTATCTGGTACATGATAATAATGCATAACCTTAAACATAATGCAATGTATATAAACAAAGAACTTAAGTGATTAAGTTCTGTATTTGAAAATAAATTGACACCTACTTAAATATAATTCCTCAGCTAATACCCAGCTTACGCACCAGCGAAAAATATTGAATATCATATGGTTTGAGGACAGAACACACATGTGCATTTCAATCTGCTCATTTCTCTGTTTCTGTACCAGTTTAATTTCCTTGTTCTTTCAGTTTTGTTACCACCATCTCAAGCCAAGTCTTTTTTTCTCTGACCTGTGCTTCAAAGAACACTTCAAGTTTCCTTACTCTTACTAAGGGCACCTATAAATTTAACAAAAGAGAGGTTATTACATTTTGGGCACCAAGGTTTTCTAAAACAATATAAAAAATATTTGCCATATCTGATAATTTTATCCTATTCTTCCTGGATCCAGTCATTAATTTTTCAACCACATTTATAGTCATTAAAAGTTAAATAGCTCTAAAAAGATTTAATGTACATCCTGGACAAGTGTATAGAGAACTCTTACGGTTGAAAGTTTGCTGATATAAGTTTGCTTCTGAGTGTGATCCAGGTAAGGATTAGTCAGTTCTTTCCACTCATGTGGATTATGCTATGCTGCTGCATTATTTAATAGACATAAGAATTTCACAATGAATAATTTAATTATTTACTGTATATTTCACCCCAAGAAAAGAAGCACTTTAAGTTACTTCTTTACTTAGTTTTCTTTGAGTATGCATTTCTCACTAAAAAAAACCAAACCAAAACTATATTTTATTTTTATACTACCCTACATTTATGTTACACTAATGCTTCTATTACTATAGCATCAATGTTTGCCTGTTATTTCAATGAGATTATCAAGTCACAAGCTTTTCTTCTAGCTGTTTATAGACCACTAAACGTTGCATCAAAAGTTTTAACAATCTAGTAGGGCTTCCTACAGACCCTATACTACATGTTACACTACATAAATAAAGTTGTTTTGATTATAGTCATTTTTCATGCTTCGTGAGCTCAAAGAAGTATTTGCTGTCTATGTATCATTTCAGGATTTGCAAAAACACACAACCAGGGAAAACTGCAGAATTTCAAGATTAGATAGCAGTTTTTTTAAAAAGCATTTCAGGTTACTGCACATTAGAAGTGAATTATCATAGACTATCTCCATGCTGTTTGAAAAAAATTCAATCATTAAACTAGGATAAATATACAGAGGCATAGCTTTGCAGAACACTTAAGTGATGTTTCTGCTCTATGCACTTCTAGCATTCCTCAGCTGAAGGCTTTGAACAGTTTTGCACATGTTACATAATGAAAAATATGGATTAAAAATTGAGAGAGTGTAGAAGAGAGGAACTTCTAGATTAGACCTCTAAAAATATGGAACAAAAATTAAAAAAAAAAAAAAGAAAAGAAAGAAAGTATCTGTTAACAAGTATAGCTGATTCTGCTATGAGCTCTCTTCCAGCTACGAAATCTCTCCCAGCTTTATGATTCTGCCAATAAATGGAATATATTTTTGCCATCCAGTTTTAAAACTTCTATCTAAAAGGTCTGCTATGCCTTTAACAGAAAGTAACTTTGAGATACTGTATAACCTTTCCAAAAGAAAAATACACTCTTAATACAAAACCCTTAAATCAAGGAAATCTGATCGTCTTCAGGAGATGAACATGGGAATCTAGCCTATTTGTACTTTCCTAATGACATGTAAAGTTTCTGGAAATATAAGGTGGGAGGAGAACTACTTTGCTCAGAACAATCTCCCACCATACACCTAAACTGCTCTGTTCGCTGCACAAGGAAAATTTATATTTTCCAGCTGAACACCTTTCCTGTTTCTGTTAGTAACTGTTAGTCACAGTCATTAAGCATGACTGTAAATTTATTTATTTCCTAAGGAAAGTCAACAAATCACTGCAGAGATAGATTGATGGAAGCTAGTGAGAACACTGGCCAAAAAATGGTAAGACTTGCCAGACAATTTTAGTGAAGATTTAGTGGTGGGCTCTGTTTCCACAAATCAATTTCTATCTCTCTCATGCAATACCTTTGTTTCTTAGTGTCCTCAGAGTGTTACTACTGGTTAAAATTATAATTTTCTTTTGCATTTTTGTAAGTCACGCTAAAGGAAAACAAAAATTCAGGTAAGCACCTGAGTAATTTGTGGTTTATGTTATTCAGTATTCCTTGCTAACTGATGAAAATAAGATAGATCTTTAGTGAAACTTCTCTAATGTTAAATAGCCCAGAGGCATTCTTCTGCTCACATATGGGAAACCCTATAAAAAATGCAGATATATCAAAACACCTATCAACTGTTTTTATTCCCACAGCCAAGCACAGATTATGCCTAAAAATTCCTAGAACATTGGTGCACAGAGAAATGGAGTTGCTGATAATCTAAGGTTTATAAGTGGACAGAGGAAAATTAAATGAACATCAGTTCCTGGAGCACATATGTACATCCAGCAGCTCTTCATATGATTATCCTATCATCAGATAGGACATTACTAATGCTTTATTTAATGTTATCTCAAGCATTTAAGAGAGAGAGATGGAGACGGAACACCTGTAAGTGCATCTGCAAAAAAGCACCTCAAATTTGTGGTATTTTTTATTTGCTATTATAACAGAAAGTAGAACTGTTTCAACAGAAGGTTTATCCCCCTTCCATATACTGCCATACTTTCTCACTGGTAGCATCTCTTTTCACTTCTATGAAAAGTCCCTTCACTGTTTCTTGAGAACCCAACTTTGGCCTTTAAACACTTGGTACTATTTCATTTCCTAAGTGGAGAAAAGAAATAAGTAAAAAAATAGAGGAAATTTATGAGTTTAACTTAAAATTATGAGTTTAGAGCTAATACTTGAAAATAAAGACGAACATCAAATTACCTTTCCAAAACAGGAAAGGTTATTTGAATGACAGCTGCTCTGACTCTCATTACTTTTTATGGTCATCTTCCATAAACAAGTGAATGTGACCAAATGCTAAAATATAGCATTATTGTGTGATAAATTGTGGTGATAACTGAGTGATTATCATCCAGTGATTTCTCAGTTCCAGAATCTGGCAGGAAATTTTCACCCCTCTATTATAACATATCCTAGAAGAGTGGAAAATACACATTTGCCTCATGATCTCTGTATTTAATATGAAGTTATATTAGTAATTGGACCCCTCTAACTTTAAATTTCAACAGCTGGACTTACTCCCTTATGGCTGAATGTGTTTTGGTTGTCTTTGCATGGGTGTGTTCAAATATACATCCAAATAACTCTTAGACGTCATGAGGTTTTGATTATCACCCACTCCATATATGACCAAACACTCATTTTACACTTCTACTTCTTTGTGGGAATGATGGTCTAAGACTTTGGTCCAGGAGGAATAACTAAAGTAATCTAAACTCTTACTACAAATATTTTGAATTTTCTAGTGACTTTCAAGTCCTCAAATATGGTAGATTTTTGCTATTTTTCCCCTCTTCTCTTGTTGTGTAAGATGAGCTTATGAGCAGTTTTTCTACACTGTACGGTCCAGAAGCAATGTACCTATTTTCCAGGGAGGCCAAATTTTGAAACATCCTTTGGAAGAGGTTATAATGGCAATAGCAAAAAAAAAGAAAATAATTGGAGGTTTTGAGATCCAGTTTGCAATCTCCAATTTTCATGGCATTATATCATGTAATAACTGAAACTACAGAATAGTAGAAGTAGCAGAAAGTCAAGCTCAGCAGTCAGAGGCATAGGTTCAGGTATTGGACTAGGGACTTTTGAATGAGGTTTGTTTCACAGTGTTTTAATTTCTGGGATTAGAAGGAGAAACCCACTCCCATCATGCTTACTTTTCCTGTCTGGAGCTGTATATGGCCATAGATCAGCTTGGCCAAGGCAGGAAGGGCAAGAATGGGAAGATTCACATCTTTGAGAGATACTAAAGTCCTCAATAAACTATTTGATAGGAAGCCACAGCTGTATTTTCCTGTCTCTATTCTCCTGAGTATTTTTGCAGCTGAACTCTCTGAAATATGAGAGAAAAGAGGCTATAGGTCCCAGACAAAGAGAAAGAGAGTGAGGGGATAGTCTATGCAAACGAATATACCTAAGGTATCAGTCATTCCTAGAATTGTATATTCAATAAACGGCACTTGAAAACAACCCCAACAGCACTAGACTTTCCAGTAGACCTGTGAAATTGCTATTCCACATTTGTGATACTGCATCCAGAGAACTATGCTACCTCCCTACAGAGAAGATGGAGCGAGTCTCTTGGAACTTCACAGTGATATGATGTGAAGCAAAGGACCCAAGTCAGAACACAGCAAATTCTAATCAGGTACTGGAAAAGTGTTTTACCATGAAGTGGTCAAATCCTGCAACAATCTCTCTGGTTAGACTGTAGAACCTCTGTTCCTGGGAGCATTCAAGACTGAACTGAACACAGTGCTGGACAACCTGTTCTCAATAGATCTGCTTTGAGCAATGGTTGGACCAAGCGACTTCCAGAGGCCCTTTCCAATGTAAATCATTCCATGATTCCATGATTCTACAGTGTTATATATCTTTATGTTCTCTTTGGCCCTTTCATATTTATTTGCATGTACTAAGTTAAGTGAGCACATGGATTTGTCTTATTTATCATCAGTGTGCAGTTATTTTTCTTTACTGGACTAGAAGATATTTTGAAACCATGGCACAAATGTAACACTGTAATACAGACCAGTTTAAAATTACTGGAAGTAGCCAGGCACTCATGCATAATAGCAGCCACATTACTAAGCTAAAGGGTTAGTTTGACATCTTCACAGCAGGACACAATAAGTCATTGGGAAGACAAAGAAGACAGGGCAGATACTACTGAAAATAATTTGGGGAATGAACAAGAGTGGGACATGTCCTAGCTGTGAATAACTGACAGATACTGCTCCCCTCCTGTAACCCTTGCTATACAGAATTTAAGGCCTTACAGCATCAAGGAAGAGCTGCAGGTAACAGGATTGTTGCATTCAAAATAAATTTTAAGAGAATTCAAAATCTTACCTATACTTTTTCATTCCTATCAGCAAATGTTATTTTCACTTTTAAATACACAGTCTCAACATGCATTACTAAAGGTAGTTTCTTTAGATTACCAGAAGAGCTTCGGATTTGATCCTGAAATGGTGGTGATCCACTCTATTACCAAAAGAGAACGCTTGTTCTAAGAAATAACCTGTATTCTTGTTTACAAAAATAATCTCAATGCTCATCTTTTCTAGATCTGCCTAATACCTCATACTGACAAAACTGGCAAAAGAACATTGACATTCTTCACATTGGCAAGTACCAATCTACTTTCAAACAATCCTATCAATTGACATGGAGTGGTGTTTGTCTAACAGCCATTCTTCATGAAACTCTTGCCTTCCAGTAGCAAAAGATTCAGTCTTCAAACTTGTCCATCAAGGCAAACTATTTACTGGTCAAATGCTGTTGTCTTGCCTTCCTATCGATTCCCAGATTTCCCTCACATTTATGGTTTTAACACACCAACATAATCTCACAGGTTTCCCTGTTAGCTTCAAGTCTTCTCTTAAGGAAGATTACCGTGTAGTTAAAATTATTTAACTCTATTTGAGATGAAATCTTAAATTCCTTTTTAGGAAACCCATTAGGGTTCTTTTAGTGTTTTACACAAAATTTCCACCTAAATTACTCATCAGATGTGCACCTGGTGTTTCTACATGTTTAGAGCATCAGCTGAGCATCACTGTGCTGACACCATGAGCTTGTGTGCTCAACAGACACCTTAACTAATACTCAAATAATATTGCTATATTAAAACCTATTTAAAAAATAGGAACACATTAAACAGTTAAGCTAATCATTTTAAAGTAGAACTTCATATGGCTACATCTTTAAGAAAAAGTGTTTAAATCCTGATTATTCTCTGTTTGATTATGAAGAGATTGTCCTGTTAAATTATGAGGTCTATACTCATTCAATTAAGAAATCTGAATCATTCATTCTCAGCAATATTCATATTAAAATATATTTGAATACTTGAATTTTAAAAGCTCGTATTTTTACAGATTCCAACAACATGAAAATTAATACTATTCATATGGTTCAGGTCACACAGCTCTAACAATCAGAAAATGTAAGCCTTTCACAACATGAAAATAACACCCTTAATAGTCACTTACTTAAAGCATTTGAAAACATAAGTTTTTTTTTTAATTTATCTTTATGGACAATTGTAAAGCACAGTTATCCAAAAATGTTTACTAAGTTGTAAAATTTATTTGTATCTTTGAGGCAGGTCTAGCATATGCCAACTATCTTAACATCTTGGGTGCCAGTACTACTTAGTAGTAAACAAAGCAGTAATACACTGCCAGAAGAGTAAACAACAAAATTCTAAATTAGAAACTGCTACTAAATTCTGGGAACGTTATTTATGGTCCTGTAAAACGGAAAACACTCTTCTTCCTTTTCCTTTGTTTGTGTGGAAGTAGATAGGACATAACAGATCAAGAGGAGCTTTCCAAACCAAGCAGGAGGAAGGAATGGGGCTCAGGAAGCAAAGATGTGTGCATTTTATTGAAGAACCAAATAGATATTTCCCAAGACTTGCAAAGACTTCATTATTTTTCCAGGGGCTCTATATGTAGCTACAAAACCCAAGGGTTTAACTATCTAAATGATTACAGTGGCATACAATATCCCAGACTTCAGAAAGTCGAGAAACTAATACATAAAACTCCCTTCTTCTCCTAACAGAAAAAAAAGCCTCTGGGCAACTGAAATATTACACTGCATTCAATTTTGAGCGTTATCTTGGTTTATTAACTATTATTGAGTGGCATAAGGGCAAGATTGACAGTTCAAGAAAAATAATCATACTTTAGAGCAATCTTCATATGTAAGCAATGCAGTAATGGATGCTTCTTGGTTAGACTTAGTCCCATACATGAAACTGAAAGACAGCAAGTAGATTTTTTTGACAGCAACTAATTTTAATGGTCACTTATCAGAGTAGGTTTTTAAACAGACAGCAATAGGGAACAAACACAAGGATTACTGGATTGTAAAAGCCTAATGTTGCCTCACCGTTGTGCGGTTCTTTATGTTTAATGACAGATGAAAAGTTGTTTTCCTGAAGAAGTCTAGACCAAAACAACACTTGCGATGAAATTTACAGAAGACATATTGTAAAATAATAATGGTCTGGGAAATCTGATAGAAAGAAGGCAAGGGTCTAAGAGATTAAGATTTGTTTTCAGGATACAACATCCTGGGAAATTCCATGACTAGTGGAATTAGGACTGATGGTGTTTGTTCTCTAATTTTTCCAGTCTGAAATTTCAGTAGTGAAAAATAGAACATAGAAAGATGATATGGCAAGATGATTTAATTGACATATGACTAATGGCCTTTAAAAATGCTAGGGTGGTTTGCTGGTTTTTTGGGTTTTTTTGAACAACTAACCTGTGTCTATAGACCATGCAATAATGCTAGTTATGTGCAAAAGACATAGAGGTACCCGAAATTTTTGAAGATAACAAGAGCAGCTCCATTTATTACACTGAATATTTTGTATTATTGACTGGAAATTTATTTGAATTGAAGTATTTATTTTGCAATTCCACTACTACTATTTGTTATTACATAGTACGTTTTATTCCATGATCTAAAAAATCACTTTAACATGAACTTGTAATTACCCTGCTTCCATTTTTATTTTACATATGAGAAAATATTGGCAGAGAGACATCAAATGACTTGCACAAGACCACACAGTACACAGTTGACAAAAAAACCCCAATCACAGATAATTTCAGCTAACTTTTTGACTGCTCTGGTTTTTGTATAGCTCTTGTGTATATGAATTCAATGCACTTACCTTCTTATCCGAAAATGCCGGAATAATGTTGAGTTTTAAGAAAAATACATTAGCCAATGATTCTGATACATTCTTCTGTGTAATGAAATGCTGCTCTATTCCTTGAAGGAAAACAGTGCTGTTCTAAATAAGTTGTGTGCAAAGTTAGTGATGATCACAAAGAAACAGAGAAAGCATTGGAATGACTATAAGCAGTACTTAATATCACAAACGACAATCACATAGTGTTTTGCAACTAATTCAGTTTAGAATCTTTGCTAGTGGATTTTGTCTTTTAAAAGTCAAATCTCTTCGGTTTGAATAATAAAGCTGTACCAGTCAGTTCTAACTCAAATTTTAACATACGTAATTCCTTCTTCTCATTTATTTTGAAAAATGTAACTGTAACATATTTTTAAGTTCTCTATCAAACTTAAAAGACAAAATACTCCGAAGTTGTATATTTGGTTTCCTAAGTGTCCCTTATGGTTTTCATTGAGGTTTTCAGAATCATGACACGTTTAGAGTGAAACAAAATAAATTCTGGAAAAACAATTACATAGATACAGTTACACAGATACAGGTTTTGTACATTTGAGACATCAGTGCTTAATACTATCCGTATCACCTGATGTGTTTTTCTGTACTTTTATAAACCTTTTCCCCCAGTTCTATACAGTTTTATACACAATATTCAGAGTAATTTGAGGTCTTCTGAAAGACAAGTTTGTCACCTTACACCATAATAAATCCATAGCAATCCATTCAGAAATGTTCTTTTGAAAACAGGTTAAATAAGGGAGAAAGTCTTAATACAAAAAGGCAACTGCAATACTTCTAAAAGGACAGATGTCTTTCATAAAAATATTGGGGTTTTTTGCAAGTCACTGCTTTTACAAGAATAATAAGAAGATATTTTTGTTTGCCTTTTATGCAAAAAAAAAGGGAAAAAAGGTAGCAATTGACTGAGAACTTGAAATGAAAGTCCTGGAAAGACCATCCTTTTCTAATATTTCTTGAACATATTTGTAAAGCAATTTGTTACAGTTCGCTTTGTGTTTCCATACTATAGTTGTTTGTTTCATTCAAGATGTTTTACTGTGAGACTTTATTCTAAGAAAATCATGGGATGGTGAATTATATTGAGCTTCTTTACTCTGCTTTGCTTTACTACTTCTAAAAGGGAGGCACATCTGAAGCATTTTTACTAATCCCATAAAATTAAAATAAAATCCACTGACCTCGCTTAATTTTAAAGCAGCATGTCTTGTCAAAACAAAATTTTTGCACTTATAAATAGAATGAAAGTTTAAAAAGCAAAAATACTCTTCACATTGAGTTTTTAATTCCTATATTAATAGCTACCATATGGATTGTAATATAAAACGGCCCTAAAATCCTAACAAAAAAAATAGTATATGTACTCTGTCTTTCCACCTTGACTTGGCATCCTCTCAAAAACTAATCACTTATGGAATAATGCTGAATAAACTCAAACCAACCATTATTATTTCTAAAATTTAAACTTTTTTGCATTTAGAAAACAGAAATTCAGCACTCAGTCTTAAAGGTCAAAAATCCTAGACACCTACAGGGTTTTTTATATAAAAGAAATACAAATGTGTTGAAAAAAACTTTAAATTGAACATTTGTTAATTTTTGAAGCTTATTATTTTTTTCTTTCAAATCTTACATGGTGAAAAATTTAACATAATTAACTTCAGACAAGCATGAGTTCACAGAAGTGGTACAAAAGTGTAGCAACAGAACAGCTGCGTGAAAACCAAAGAAATTAAAAGACATATTTTAAAGATTACTGATTTGGAAATACAGTTCTAATTTACAATTGCTGAATCTCTTTTTATTTCTTAATTACACATGAAGTGGGAATGAAGTTAACGTTAGGTAGAAACAGAGCTAACGCTGCCAGAGAATATTCAAGTATGTCTTTTTCAGATTTATGGCCAAGGCTCCATAATAAAGAATGCCGTGTGCACCACAGAAACACACAAAGCAATCTTCGTTCAGAAAGGATTCTATTATTTATTCATCAAGCATATCACGCTATAAAAATCTGATTATCCAGGAAATCAAAAATCTACAGAGTAACTCAGTATTAAGTATTGTCCCTCTGCCTTTATTCTCTCCATAAATCCTTTATTCACAATGTCTGCTTAAAATTCAAGTGCAAGCGTGTGGCTTTCTACTAAAAGGAAGTGGTTCCAGCTACTAAAAATGAAGTCCGGATAATAAATTGATCGTTCAAATACAACGTCTTTCTGATTTTGACAGAGAATTTGATTTTAAAACAGATGCCTGTTATAGCCATCAAGGGTAAAATAGGCATTGGTGAGCTACACACTGAAAAATAAATCCACAGCTCATTTAACGGGGAACAATAGACTAGTAGATGACGGACTCCTCCCTCTGGCTAAGAAACCATTAGCCTATTTTCTCAACTAAGCCCATTCAAACTAACAGGACCCTAACCCTGGATTTGCCAGACTGTCTCCCACCCCCCAGACCTCTCATTATTTTAACTTTGTGAGAACATCACACGAATTGCGTCCTTCCCACTCGGCACCAGCGCTGAAGGTTCCCGGGGAGCGCGGGCAGCTCCGGCGAGGAGGGGCGGCCGGGGAGGCAGCGGAGCGGAGCCGGGCGGCGGAGCAGAGCCGGGCGCAGGGGGAAGCGGGGCGCCGCTGCCCGCCCCGCTCACGGCTCCGTGCTGGCACAGACGCGTCCCGCTCCCACCCACGTGCTTCGCGGCCGCTTTTCCACCCACAGACAGGCGTGCATGGGACGACGCGGCGCCGCCCGTGCCCCGGTCACGCCCGCTCCAGGCGAGTCCTGCCCGGAGGTTCTTTGCAGCGTCCCAGCCCGGGGACCCCGGCACGGCAGCGCAGCCCGACCCCACCTCCCTTTCGGAGCCTCCGCAACCGCAGGGTGCCCCTTCCTTCTCCTTCCCGCCGGGGGAAGGGGGTCCCGCCGTGCCCACCCCTCAGCGGAGGCCGCTGACTCCCCTCCCCGCGGCCGGGAGTGGCGCCCCTCCGCCGCACTCCCCACACGCGCGGCCGGAGCGCTGGGCCAAGCCCTCTCCTACCGTCTGAGTCCCTGGAAGGACGAGGGCCAGGACATCCGCGATTTCTTCAAGCCGGGCCGGTGGCCGGTCTCCACGGCGTAGGATGCTCGGTCCATGGCTTGGCAGTAGAGGTACCGCTCCGTGTCGGAGTAGCCGCGGTGCCTGACGCGAGCCCCGGCCAGGCAGCGGCCCCGCGAGACGGGAGACGGCGGCTGCCCGGGGTGCTGCTGGTGCTGGAGGAACTGGTGCTGCCGCAGCTGCGGTGGGTAGTGTTGATCTTGCCGCCACAGATGCTTGGGGGCTTTGAGACCCCCGCTACCCCCGCCACTGTCGCTGCCGCCGTCGCTGCCGCCGGGCATCGGGGACAAGCCGCTGCCGCTCTCTGCCTCCATGCTGCCGGCGGTCGGGCCGCGCCGGGCGGGCGGGCAGGGGCGGCGGCCGCCGCCTTTCTGCGGGCAGCGGCGGGGAAACTGTGCTGAAAAGTTGGACAGCTCCTGCCGCGCCACCCCTCGCCCGAGTGTGGGAGCGGCTGGGGCAGCCGCGCCGCCGGGTCTTGACTGCTCCGCGGGAGGGGAGGCGGGGAGAGGGGGAGGAGGAGGAGGAGGAGAGGAGGGGGTGGCTTCCCGCTCGGAAATATTTAAAGCCGGTGGAGCTCGTGCGGGGGAGAGCAGACCCAGCGGCGGGTTGTGGTCGGGGAGCAGAGCGCGCTGGGGTGTGCAGGAGATGGGAGAGGGCATGGCAGGGATGCGGACACGGCGCGGGGGTGGGAATAGGACCGGGAGCGAGTGCGGAGAGGCTCGGTGCCGCTGCAGCCCGCCTCTCCTGGGGCGCGCCTCTCCCTTCCTGAGGCCGTGGCTGCTGGCCGGACCGACTCCCCCCAGAGGGACTCTCACTGCCGGGCAATGGCAGATGGCAAAGTTGCTCACGCCCCTGTTCACCGAAAACTTTAAGGTGGGTTAAAAATGGGTTCTCACTCCCTAAACTCCTCCTCCCGACACCCCTTATTCCCTATATCGTGCTTTCAGTCCGCATCAGGTCCAGAAATCGTGTTTCCCACCTTGAAACCTTCCCCTGGTCTTATCTTCACCGATGAGTAAGCTCTCTCCCCGCGAGGAGTAAGACTGGCTGCAAATCAAGGCGAGGAAGGTTTAATTATAGCGACGCTGAGCCTATTGCTACGGAGAAGCTTTTATATGACATACCACTAGCTTCAGGACTTTGTAACTGCCGCGGGAAAAAAATCATTTAAAGTTAAAATTTACAGAACAGCAACTTCATACTTTTAATTCGTTTTACATTTCAAATTCTTTTGTGCTCACGTACAAGTAATAATTCATCAATGGAAGGGGATTGCATTTTATTAAGTTTCTTTTTTATTATTATTATTATTTTTTTAAAGCAGAATTGATATTTGTCCTGTGTGGTAATATTCTAAAATCTAGCACTTCTTATTCAGGGCAAAATTATAATCTCCACACTCCTGATAAAATATGAAAAGACACATGCAAATGTTCATTTGAAAACTATTAATAAGAATTTATTTGATCCTTCTATTCTGTTTGCCAGAGTATCAGGAGTAAGCAAGAAAGCATTGCAAAAATGTTTCTCGTACAGTACCTTTACAAAAACATACATTTTCTTCCAATCAGTGTTCATCTACTCATTAGACTGTTCTGATTAGCTTCATGCACAACCTCAATCATAAAATTGGTCTTGCCATCCCTTTTTCTTTTCCATCACAGATCTGCAATCATTTTAAACTTCATAAATTTCTCTCTGAACTTAATTTCTTGTTAGTGCAAAAGTACGCTAATGCCAACTCTTTATTGTGTTGGCTTTTTTTTTCATTCTCCTTCTTAAAAGTCAGCCTTCCTTTCTAGACCTAGAGTGCTCCTTAAGTTAAGGTTCAGCCTCTGACAACGTGCATCCAAGCTTTTGTTGGGCAAAACTCCCAGTCTGTGTACATTCTTAGATAATCCTGGTAATCATCCACTATCCCTTCTGGTCTTTTTTTCCTGCCCTAAAAACTGTTAGTTTCCGGGAAAAAAAAAATCAGAAAATATTAAGTTGAAATAAATATTGTAAGTACTGGAAAAGAGCTAAAGTAGTACTTCCATTGAAGGAAACTTGAGCTTGACATCACATTTATGAAGTTCTGATTCTCCTGCTATTTATCCAGACATGTTAGACTATTTCCAAGCCAGACATCTTAGATGCTACCATTTGCCTGGCTGTGGTAGTTTTTAAAGCATGTACAGGACACAGAAACTGGAAGATGTAAAGAGAGACTCAAGTCAGATAACAGGAGAGAATTATATCCCAAATGTAGCAATGGGGATAATTGCAACATGGGATATAGGCAGATAGGATGCAAATCCATGGAAAACTCAGAGAAGAGAAATAACTTTTTATCCTTGTTAACCTCCAGTGGGATATTGCCAGGGGACTGTATTTCACAATTGCTAGTTCCCTCTACTCTTAAAATTGGACAAAACTTCTGTGACCAATTGCTCTATAATTTCACAGAATCACAGAACTGCTATTTGGAAGGGCCTTCATAAGATTGTCCAATCTAACCTCAAGCTCACAATGGGGTTGTCATCAACACTAGATCACATCAGCCACAGCTTCCTCATCTCAAAACCCTTCAACGGAAATTCACCAGCCTCTGTGGATAACCTGCTATGGTGCTTTACCACATCCCTAATGAAGACAATTTTCCTGATGTTCAATATGAACCTCCCAATCAGGGGGCTTTGCCCCTCGTTAAACAGCATACCACCACTGACAAGAGCTTAAATTTGTTGTCTTTTGCAACTAATTTTCCCATAGCTGCAGGCTGCCTTCAGGTTGCCTTTTACCTCCTCCACACTAGACTCAGCAAGCTCTGCCCCCTCAAGCACTCATCACTGATCATGTGCTCGAGGCTGTTGGCCATCCTGGCAGCCCCTTCTGGGTTCCCAGCATTCCTATTTGTCCACTAGCTACAGTCACTTTAGCACATAGTTTGCTTTAATTATGATGAAAAGTTTACTGTTCAGCTCTTACCCACCCTATGGTCCACTGAAGTTCCCAGATCCTTTCCAGCAGGGCTGTGATCCAGTCACTTGCCAGCCTGTGCTTCAGGTTATCCTGTCTGGGTGCCAAACTCTGCACTTCAACATAGGCTCTGGTATCAACCCCTTATGGTGGTATACTCTTTACCACCTGCCAGCCAGATTCTGAGACCATTCTCTATGCTTCAGTCCCACCTAACAGTCTGATCATCCAGTTCAGACTTTCTCAATTTCCAAATGAAAATGTTTTGCGGGATTACTTCAAAATCCTTACTAAACTGAAGATGTGTTACACACACTGTTCTCTATCCCAAACAGTCTTTTTATAATGGAATGCAATCAGGTGAATCACGCATTATTTGCTCTTGGTAAATCTAAATGTTGAGTAGTCCTAACTATATTCCTGCTTTTACAGGTCTTGAAATGGATTTAGAAATGTGCTTGGAACTTTCCAGCAACTCATGTGAGATTGGTAAGTCTATAGTATTTTCATTATTCTCCTTGCCTTTCTTAAGGATGGGTGTAACAGTAACCTTTTCACAGCTGCTAGGCACTTCGTTTAACCACCATGACTTCCCATGGATAAAAAACAGCAGCCTCATGGATGCCCTTTTGTTTGACACTGGCATTGTCTTTTGGCAATGAACTTATATTTGAACTCATAAGGGCACTTTTTGTATTCCCCATTCAATCTCATATTTTCAGAGTACAGCTAATGTTTTAGATACCAAGTTCAATTTGACAGATAGTCAAACCATATCAGCATTTAAAACAAAAAAAAAAAAATAGCTCTGAGAAACACAGAAAGTACAGCAGAAGTACAACCTTATGTACAATATACTGCCAATACTTGCACAAGTAGAAATGAAAGTACTGCATTAGAATTAATCAAGAAATCTACAAGAATTCTTTTCTGACAATTTTTGGTTTGGTTTGGTTTTTTTGTTGTTGGTTGGTTGGGTTTTTTTTCTTTCGGGGTAGATTGGAGGGATGTTTCTTGTGCAGAAACCTTACTGTACCTTCATGCCAATAAGATTTCATAGTCTCTTTTTTAAATAATAGCATTGGTGTATTTCATTTGAAAACCTATTTTACAGTTGGTAATGGTGGCATTGGGGTATTCCACTTCAACACCTATTTTGCAGTATCAAAAATAATGTGGTTTTGCATTTACAAATTGTTTTTCAGAAACTTCATTTTTTTCAAAAAATACAAATAGAATGTTGCTATTGTATTTCACACAATTGGAATCTGAACCATAGGGCATAAGACATGGCACAGTATAATGGCAGATGTTCAGATACACTTAAATATCTGACTTTCATTTCAATCACCTACCAATCTTTGTATTTAAATTTTTAGAACATATATATGACCAGGTTTTTTGTTACACCAGTGTGCTAAGAAACTACAAGAACATTTACACAAAATATTTACACTTCCCTGCAAAATACAATGTAAATGGAACCTAGCAGCTTTTATCTAAAAACCAAACAAAGACACAAATAAAAAAAGAGTAGTATATAATACCTTTTTGTCAATATTTCCTATATGAAGTCAAGACAAATTTTTTTCATACTTGCCTAGCTTTTTTCACACAGAATCCTCAAAAGTACTAAATATGCTGAAGACTCAATAGCAACAGTACAGTCTACATTTGAGAGTGTAACTGAAAATTATCTAGAGAAATACATTTCTTTCCATTTTCCTAGAATGTGCCTGACCCTCCTCACAGGAGAGTAGAAACTCCTTAGTGAATTGCGGCTCGAATATGAGAACTACTGCTCCAGCCATACCCACCTTGATAGCTTTGTATTATCAGAGCTTTCAATGTACATGATACCAAAATGCACAGAGATTCATAAAATAAAATGTAACATTTTACCTGAGAATGCCATTTTAAGTTAGCTAGGATTCTTAACCTTTCAAATCTCTTTAAAAACGTGTCCTTGCTTTCAAGTACTTAAAATAATAGAAAGAATAGCTCTCAAAAAATAACAATTCCATTTGCTTTTGTAGCTTTGTTTACAAAGGTTTTGATAATATTTTCAAGGCTCTCTTCAGCTGATGGTGGTAGTGTTCACAGTACACTAGATAAACTGCTCTATCTCTTACTCTTTCAGAATGGCACTGCAATTCTTAACAGACAACTGTGATGATACTGCACTGAAAATAAGTAATTCTGACATACAGAAAAGAATGGGGACCCCCTTATTTTTTCGCTTCATTTGCTGGAGTAATAATGACATGCAGTACTTACAAACCACTGTCTGGTTTTGGCCAGAATATAAGGGAAATATATTACCTAAGTGCAATAGAAAAACATTCAAAATTGAGATAAAAACGTAGCATTGAAGGTCAATATATTAAGGAGATAACAAGTATAACTGGATTAGAAGGGAAAATATGCAGCTATTTAATTAGGAAACTAACAACATCCACCCACTTCATGTCAGAGATGATGCATTTTTAATAGTTCACAGACCTTGTAAACAGTGGTAAAGTGAGAGAAAATAACTTGCATCATCTCTACAACAAAAGAAACAATGGCAACACCTGAACATAGATGACAGTAAATTTTGTTCAGTAGTATTCACCACCGACTACAGCATTGATATTAGTCCTGTTATAATTCAGTGCGACGGCACTTAAGAAACTGTACCATATTTTACGTATAACCATAAAGTTTCACTGAGGTCTTTTAAGTCCAGTAAGATTGAATTTCAGATAGAGTGAACAGTCACTAGCTGTTCATATAAATTTTTGTATCACATCTGACTCATAAGGCAGAAACACATTCCTGCTGCTAGCAATGAAAAAGGAATTCAGCAGATCATCATTCTATAAATCAACTGAAAGCATGAATTATTAAAGGGTAAAAAAATCAGTGCTCTAAAAAGTAGAGAGCTGAATAAATATAGAATATATTATTAGATGTGGGACTTCAAATACTAGAAAAAGAAAATATTGCAATGATATATAGGTATCACACAATCTACTTGTAGAATGTTTTTTACATGACATTCTTTGCCATTGCAACAAAGGGCAGTTAGAGGAAGAGTACTGTATTTGTTTCAATATGTATTCTGAAATCCTATTGCAGGAAGAAATTAACAATGAATAGTCTTTACTTGTTGAATGCCTTTTGTAAATAATGGAATGACTCCACAATCTAATTCTACTGAAATTACTATTAACATGATAAATAAGGGATTAATCTAGAACTGTATAATTATACAGGTTTTATGCTTATCACCTATTAGGAAGGCTGTTTTTCCAGTTTGCAAAAGACATTCCTGCAGGTAGCTGCATGGGGATTTTTTTTAATGTAGTTTTTAGAGACGAATAACACTTTCCAGTTTTGAAAAGAAATAAAACAACCAGCATTGCAATCTGGTTAGCTATCTTATCTAGTGTTTTCTATACATAAGCATAATTAAAGTGCTTAATTTATTACCCTACAGATGATATTTCTGAGTGCTCTTTAACTTTTCCTGTATTCACTTATAACTGATTCAAAGATCTACTTAGAACAGGTGTTAGAGATACCAAATTAATTTTTAGTATAAAGTAAAACAGGAATCATATCCATCTAAGTATTTGCTATACTACATGGCTTTCAAAATCTTAATACAAACCCAAAGTTAACAGTTTCCTATGAGCACACCATTTCTATTTGTTAGGAGATTATGCATGCCAGAAAGGTGTTTCTTTGAATTTATCAACATTTCAAATGTAAAAGCATAGGTATTAGGTATAGATTGTATTCTCGCTTTGTCTATTAAAGCCATGAGTCAGTCCCGTGGACTACATTCACCCTGACCCAGCCACAGTGAAATATCCTGACATACAAAGCCAACCTTCCTTGTACCCAGGTAGTTTAAAATATGTCAAGTATGTAAGAACTGAGTGTTTGATACTGCAGCTACCTGAATGGACAAAGCTCTGGTGCAGAGCTCTACTGATGGAAAACTGAGCTGACTGAGATGAAAGGCATTTTGCACCCACTAAGTTCACAATTTCATGTAACCTCCCACTTGGAGCAGAGAGCGAAGACTCACTCTATTTCAGAAACACACTAAAAATCACAAGCTAGATTATCCCTAGCACTATGTAATTACTGAACGTAAAAAGGGACAGATCTTAAAAACATTTACTTGACTGCCTTGATTTGCAGCTGGAGTAGGAAACAACAGCAACAGTTATTACTTTCCCAGTTGGATAGCTCAAGAGCAAGAGAGGAGGGATTTAGCACAGTCAGTGCTCTTCCCGTTGCGTCCTCTTCCCCACTGTACCACAGCAGCGGATTAAACGAAGCATAAACCCTGAGACAGCCTCTGTGGAGTTTATTCTTTGTGCAGCAATAGGGGATGGTGCTACCTTGACTGAAACTGTTCCAAAATAGTTCACAGATCATACAGCTACTCATCATCATTCACTGATCAGGAAAAAAATCACTAATTGAGCACATAACCCATTTTGAACAAGATTTGAATGATAACAATACTTCTCCAGTTTCATTTACATTCTACCAGTTGAATTATTGATCTGCTCACTTCAAGAAGAGGACCATGGATGGAATCTAAGATATTTTTTTAAGTGTACACTTTTATGGAACATAGTGACTTCAGGTTTCGGGGGTTTATGAGCATTTCATTTCTTTAAGACACTATTGCACAGCTTGAAATCCTCTTGATTCTACTCTGACTTCTACAAACAAGAAAGTCTACCAGTTCAAAAAAAAATCATTTAAACCTAGTTTCACTCAATTCTCAGTGAAAAAAGCATAAAACCATACTAAAATAACAAACACTAGGAAAAAAAACTTACAAAACCCCCGAAACCTGGAGCACTCCAGGCAAACTCCAAGGCAGGTGAGTTCTGCATTATTTAAAGTTGTAATTAATCTCATGTTAAAGTTCCTAGAAAATTCAAATTCTAATTGGTAAAGATTGAGCTTTTGAATAAAGTCATTTATTCAGAACTAGGCATTATAATTTTATGGGTCCTTTCTATTACCCAAGCCATATATGAAGCTCAGTACTCATTATCTTAATTTGTTTCATAATTTCTGATCAGAGTTTGGATTATTGAACCCTCCCTTATATCTGCTATTCAAGTTGTCTTACAGATACAAAAAAAAAAAAATCACCAATTCAACAGAACCAATATTGCTGATAGGGTTAATGTTAAAACAACTCTTTTTTAATTAGGTGTTTTCCTCTCTACACTTCTTTAATTTCTTTAAGCTCTCACATCAGGTTTAAGTTTTCTCCAACTTTATCAAGCAAGATAGAAAGAAAAAGTAAAAATGTTTTTAAATCAGCTTTAAAATAGTCACTTTGCAGGAATAGCAATACATGTATTTTGGCTGACTGTTCTCAGGTAGTAAGAAGCCAAATGAATAGAAAGGTTCATTCCAATAGGTGCCAGGTAATTACATTCAAGCCCTCCTAAAAATTTTTTTTCTTATTATTTGTATTTCTAAATAAATAAGTAGTTTATATAACCATCAGTAGAATGAATAATAGAGTTTATTTCCTTCTTGGAAACAGCATTCAAAATAAAATTACATTCATCTGTATCATATATTCCTGTTTCTGGACAGCTGACTTAACATGTACCTAATCTTAACTTTGTCAGACACAGAACAAAATTTTAAAATATAATGCATTGGAAGTAGGTAAAGTGTCAAAATCTATAAAAGAAGAGAAACTGCATATTTTTAATTATATACTTAAGAATAAGAATTGGTCTCTCTTTTTAAAATAAATTATTTTTAAGCAAACAAATCATATAGATTAAATTTACCTTAACAAATTAAATTTCCAGTAAAAACATTCTTTATTACTCTCTTTCAGTGAATCAAAAATGTTAACAATTTGAATAATAAAATGTAATTTTGCATGCCAATGGATTACTTGTTATTTAAATGAAGAATGGAAGAGAAAGTAGAATCCATTAATGTGTGTAAGTGAGTGTAAATATTGGCAATTTAATTTCCCATCCAAAGTAAAGGTCATTATTGAAGAATATTAACTTTAGGACTAAAAAAGTGTTTAAAGCATTATTTATCAAAATTGTCAGTTGCTACTCATGCATCTCGCACTTGCTGAAAATACTCTGGTGATATTAATAGCTTCATTTTCTGAGCTTAGGTCATATTGGTTTGATAGTTCTCCAGCTAAAAACACCAGGAGGTTTTTCTGCTGTCTTCATTGAAACTTGGATTGTTCAGCTCATATTTGAGCTACAAGTGAACATTATTTGAATTGCAATACTTGCCTGAAGCCTGTATAATATATCAGGTTTAGTTATACTCTGAAAATATGAAATTCATTGGCTGAAAATTCTGTCACATTTGTCAAATTAATCACTTGCATAAGAAGAGTGCTGCCCTCCAGAGACAAATGTGAAAGATCTCATAGGCAACTGTTTGCACAGTAAAATGCCATGTTTTTCAAATTACTTCTTTTACAGAAGTGGTGCAGTGCTTTTATCTGATCTTATCACTTCAGCTAGCACCCACCCGTTCTCTTCACCTCCTTCTTTCCTCTCACCAGTATTTTCAAGTGGAGAGAAATAAAGATTGAATTATTAAAACGTACTTTTCAGTCCTTAAAAAAACCCAGAAACTCGAGCTTCTGCTTGATATTTGCAGAATTTATAAACCCTATAGGGATGCTAGCCAGATTGTCACTATCCAAGGCAGCAATCAGAAAGAGAGAAACTCTGAAACTATTCCCAGCTGTGTCTCTCCCGGGTCAGTGTTTACTGAAGCACTGTTGCCCTGCTTCTCCTCTAACTCATCATCAGCTTTACAGAGGCAGTTGTAGACTTAGAAGTTATTACCTCTTTTAGAGCAGTGTGACTACATGCTGCTTGTGCTAACATGGTCCAATGCAATTGGAAAGTGTTAATTTTGTACTCAAAAAGGGATTAAGATGGGGTCAGGGATACTGGAAATTACCAATGCCTAGCCACTATTGTTAGAATGTGATTAACACCTCAGAATTAATGGAGAAATCTTGTAAGATTTTATCTCTTCATTTTTGTAACTGACGGTTTGGAGGTTATAGGTCTCAATGTTTCTTTCATAGAGAACTCTTTAAAGAAAGAAATGTTCATATATTCAGTATCATGAGAGTGTTCATGAGCAAAACTGCAGCTTTCCATGCACATAAAATGTTGGTAATGAATATTTTCAAAAAAGTGTGTGCAATCTACATCCTTGTAGGAAACAACAAATACTGCAATACCTACCTACAGAATAAATCAAGTAACGGTTTATTTTCTTGCAATCTGCAATCATAAAATATGGTTGCATTAAGTTCTGTCCTCGACTTTTAGATGCAAGCAAACAGCTCATACTTCAGGGAATCAGGATTTTGAATGCCACTGATCACTCAGGCACTGATATCATCAGTTTTGATCTTATTCATGATGAAGAGCTAATATTCATTTAATGTTGAAGTAAAAACCACCACCAGTAGCTCAATACTTATGATTTCTCTGAGAGATAGTACTCACTAAGAAATTGTAATCCACTTACTGCTTTTATTACTGAAATAATTGCTGACAGTAAATGCTGTCATAAAATAGGTACTGTTGGGCAATTTCAGTTGAAATGATTGAGAGAAAAAAAATCCAACTATATCTTCTAAGTGAATTTTATATTCTTAGTTCAGTCTTTTACACCAGTCTACTGGTAATAAAAATATTCCCACTGTTTTCCAAAGCATTTTGCACTCTTCAATATGTTGTGACATACCTTCTCAATTCTTAGTTTAGCACATCATTTAATAGATATGTTTGTGTTATGGAACTATGTAGCTATTAAGCCTCGTACAGGTCCTGATCTTTCATATGAAAAATGCTTTCTTTAAAAGTGAGAAATTATATTAATTTAAACAATTTCAACAGCATCATTTACTAACTCTCATCACAGTTCCCTGGTACTCTCTGTTACTTCAGTAATACTCCATGCACATTTTATTAGCCTTGACAAAATGTACAAAACTGGTAGCATAGCTTTTCCAGGAGATTTCTTTGCTTGTCTTCACTTTGCTTCTTGGCAAATGCCTTACCACAATTAAACTTGGCTTATACCTTTAATTTTCTGCTTTTTGTATTCTCCAAATATCTTCGAAAATTTTTATGGAGTGCAGGCTATTTAGCTAAAAACCCTTCTAAGCTATCTATAATATTTAAAGTAATTTTAATGTTTACTGAATTCCCTGTGTAAAAGCTGCCAGTCCTACTACCTGGAGTCAAATAAATGATCTGCAAAAATTTTTTTATTATTGGATTTCTAAATAAGATTCAAAGCCAAAAGAGAGCACACACAAAAAAAATTCTTCTCATTGTAATGCTAATAGGATCTCATTAATTGGTGCAAAAGAAAGTAGCAATTGCTACTGCTGTATTAAACGACTATATTACTTCTGTTATCCTGCACTATTATCAAGGCTTGTTGGAAAGCTTTGCAAATTTTTTATTTAACTGACCATGCTGACACTCTGAGACTGAAGACCGAAGAGGTATTGTCAATTGAACTGCAGCTATTCAAAGGTCTAAATTAAAATTAAAATGTTTTAGGCTTGAATGTCTCTTCTCTGACTTAAATTACTTTTAGTTACGTAACTGTCAATGGACCATATTTAAGCTAAAAAGCAGAAACCTCAAATGCTTTTTGAAAGCTGCAACAACTACAATGGTATTTCAATTTTGTTTTTAAATACGTGTTCTTTGATATTATTGTTCTGGTTATCTCAAGATACTTCTGCTCAATATTCAAAATTATTTGAAAAGTTTAGGGTTTGTTTCCTGAATTTTTTCAACACTGCTCCAGACAGTCTGTTGCTCATCTTTACTTGGTCTTTGGTAGACTGCTCTCACTAATATTTTTAACAGTTTTTTTATTGCTGGGGCTTTTTGTTTGGGGTTTTTATTTTCAAAATTCAAGGTGTATAAATGTTAGGCAAAACAACCCAATATTGAACTGACTGTCCTCGAATAATAGGGAAACTCTAACATCTAGCAGCTCCTAGGAATTCCTCACATTTCTCGGAAATTGCAGATTTCACATCTGTCAGCAGGTATTATGTAAGGGCAAGCAAATATCAAAGGAATAATGGATCTGCAATTCAGCCTGTAATTGAAATGCTACTTACATTTGACATGGGATTCAGGATGCTCAGGTTCTATTCAGGTCTGTAATGGAGATTCCAAAAATTTAACAGACATGATTTGATTACGCACTTAGGCATTTGGCAACAAGAAAAATCCTCAGAGGTCAGGTCATCCTGACCATAGAAAAGTTTCTAATATATATTTGGTATTAACTAATATCGAAAGAAATCTAACTCTCAAATGAATTCATCTGTAGTGATGAAGGTGTTTTTCAGGTTGGCAACTTCTACTTTATTTTGTGTAAATCTTTTCTAAAATAGTGTGACAAAGTACATCTAGCTTTTACTTTATTCAGGAAACTAGTAACAATCATTTGAGATATAAACATGTTAATGAATAGCTTAAAGATTCTTAAGCTACGGAAAAACCAACTTTTCTTGATTTACGTTGTTATCTTAAGGTTGGGATTCAGAGGCTTTTTTTAGATCTCCTTCATTTTTCATGTGATTTCCTCCTCTATTACGTTAAAAATACCATAATTCTATTGCATTTTTAAATAATTGCTATTCACTTTAAGCTAGCATGTAATTTTTACTTAACAGAGAAAATCTTAAGATTCTTTTATTCCTCTCTTTTCAATTAAAGCTAAATTTACAGAACTATCTCCAGAGGAAACCCCAGATTACTGATGTCTTTACATTAATCTCCCACACAGCTTTTAGTACCTCTGTGTAGGCTGCATCCTGTCACCACTTAATTAAAAAGGATTTTGCCACCATCTCTTCATGCAGAAGAATCGGGCTTTGCAAATATATTCTAAATCAAGAAATTTTAGCATCAAACATAAACACGACAAAAACATAGTTATTGTCTGAATTTATACCAATTAATCTGTGAATCAAAAAGCACAATTATATATTCACATTTGATGCAGAAATGCAATTGCTACTGATTCATGCATACATAATAAATGAAGCATTTCAAAAGCAATATTTAGGGCTAAGAATTTTTTCGTATGTTTTACTTTTACAGTTATAAAATCCGATTAGACCTTTGACTGTGGAAAATTACTAGCATGACATCAAACTTTACTTCTGTTTATTGAATATCTTCCTGTACCATTCTCTCCATATATATCAAGTGGTGCTATTCACATTTGAATTTACGTTACCTATGAAAAAGCTGACAATTTTCCACAATTGAACAAAGTATTCAAAAATTTCATTAACATAAAATATATTAGAAACCATGGTACTGAATACAGTATAGATTACTGGTACATATTTTATAAGTTACTGTATGCAGTCTACTCAAGGTACTCCATCTATCATGCATGTGTCCAGTAGTGATAATTTCAATCAATACACACTGAACTCAGGTCTTCTGTCAAAGATAAGGAACAGTTACAAAAATTACACAGAACATGAAAGAGAAGTATCTTACATTTTGGCAGGCCAAGAAAAGCAGAATATGTGTGATTAATAGACGTTTTAACACTGATGGAGATTATAATAAACACCTGTTAGCATGGAAACATCTGGAGGTGAAAGAAATATGGGCAAAAACAGATTAACAGAAGAAAACTAAGGAATTAAATACTCCAGTAAGGCTGCAATTGGAGAAAGACACAACTCTCTCAAATTTTTCAGACAAAGTTGTCATAAAAATCCAATTGCTTGTATATAAAACTAGATAAAAGCAGCTGAAAGTCCACACTACTGATTTGCCTCAATTGAAATGACTCAACTTCTGTTCAATGAATTTCAGGTCTTACATTGCTATCAAAAATTATCTTTATTTTCTGTTAGGGATATGCAGACATATCTGACATGTTTGATCTGATAAGGCCATAGACTGTCATAATGAAACCTTTTATTGTAAGGTCTGTGAGGTTCTGCATTCATCTAATCACACTTTTCTCATCTTCAAACTGTTGTATTTAATCAACCTGTCACCTATAGCAGAAAAAAGAAAAGAGTTACCTTCAAATTAAAGAAAATTATAGTTGAAAAGGGATGTGGCAAGAGAAAACAGAATAAAACTATTACCTAGCCATTACCTGAGATTGCACAGAAACATATTTTGTTGAAAGTAATAGCAGGCAACCAGATCTTGCTCTACCACATGGACTAGATAATCTGTACTCAGAAGTTAAGGCAACAGACCTATGAAAAACATCTCATAAAATTGATTCAGTGCTTGGAAAGAGCTAAAACCGGAGTCACAGCCTTTCATGGCTTGGACCGTCTATTTTCTTTCCTGTAACAATAACAAAAAACTATCTACCCATGTATTATTTTTGAAGATAATTTTTGAAGTCCTTTCTTTTAATCTCCATTTTTTATACTTTATGTCTTTTAAAGAAGATCATTTTATGGAAAGATAAATTATGGTATATTTAAATCTGAAGAAGATCTGATCCATTTGCTTTGCAGAGACCTACTGTCCAAACTTTGTCTGAAGTGAAAGGGAAACCAGAAGATAATTTGGAGCTTTAGACTAGAAACAGAAAAATAAAGTCAGTAGCTGAGTGAATTTACTTAAAAAACTGTTCTCAGAGAGTACACCTAGTCTTAAATATGTATATGGAAATCACTTTCTATGCTGAATCATTTCAGTGTATCATTTTGATTACAAATATTAAGAAAACAACTTCCTGTCTTCAGAAAATCTCATTTATTCCCATGTGTTCCAAACAGGAATATTATTCATTTTCTGCTCTATGAATTTTCCACTTAATTTTTTTAATGGAAATCAAAACATTAATGCAATAAATTCAAATCTGACTATCTCCATTTAAGCTTTATACTTAATAAGAGATTATACTATTCAAATTGAAATAGTGCTCCATAGTAAAAAGAAAATTTATGTTTCATCAGTAAGAATACAAAAATTTTTTTTTACGTAAATAAAATTTCAACAAAAAATTATGTCATCTAATGAAATAGCATTTTGGTAAAACTTTTGCATTATGAAAATGTTTTTTCTATTGCAACCATGTGTAATCCTACAAGAGAAATGCCTTATCACCACTACCTAAAATATTCTATATATACTTGGATGTTATATTTTACACTATTTAAACATCAATCTTTAAAGCTGTTAGATGATCAAATTCCAAAGTGAGATTTGGAATCTCTTTTAGCTGCATCATTTGCTAGTAATGTGAAATCTTACTGGAAATAGGTTAAAAAGATATGTCATAAAACAAATTCAGGCCTTGCTATGCACATGCCTATGTATTAGTAAAATTATGGTTACCAATAGTCTGAACATGGATAAAATTTCTTCAGAATCAAGTTGAAGGAATGCATATTATCAACAGATGGCAATGGTCTAGGAAAAAAAGCTATTACAATCCATTTTATGAGAGAATGGCTACACAGACCAAGAATTCTTCTAGACAACATCCTGTAGCCTGTACTGGCCAGAAGTACATATCTGACAAAAGGAAGAATAGGACAGCCATAATTTATACATTTACAAGGGCAAGTAACCTCCTAAAAATCCATCCATTTTCTTCTCAGAGGACTTTTCTAGCCAGGGATGGTTTAAGTTATAGATAGAAAAAGGTTATGAAATAGCATCCAATTTTATTGTGAATTTTGTGTACTAATGTGATTAGGTTATGTGATCGGATGCTTCTCTCCACACGATTGTACTGAAGTAAGAGATGTAAGAAATGCTGACAACATCTTGATTCACCACACAGTCCAGTCCCTTTCTTTGCCTGTGCAATTCCTTGTCACTGCTGCTAATTTAGAGAAAGAAATGCATGAGTAAAAATAAAAGCTGTAATGGAGATCATAGAATAGTGACTCTGTACACAGTGGTGTAGAAAGACTGGGTCAAGTAAGTGCTCAGAGTTAATATGTTTCTAATTTTACCTTCTCTCTCAGGTGTGCCTTGACTGCTCAGAGACTAGGCATCATTCTTCACACGACCACACCCTGTGCCTTTGAGCTGCTCTGTGCTCTCCTTCAACAATCAACCATACCCTTCTGCGCCAAGACAGCTTGGATGAAATTGTCTGGAAATCTGGCTGGATTCAAGCACAACTGCTGGCTGGATCACTCTTCTGAAGTGATTCCTTTTTTCCCCTCAGCTTTACGTGCCTTTGACAGTCCAGTTTCTTGTTTGTAGTTATATGCTGCTGCTGTGAGAGTGATTGAAATGTCAATCAGAAAGGGCCCAATACATCTTCAACAGTGAAGCTAATCTAAAAGAATAATTTCCAGCATGAAAAAAATCCTCGTGAGGATGTATTTTTCTGACTGGATGAGCTTTCTGATTTTTCTTTTGTCATCTTTAAATTGATGTAAATATGACATACTGAAGAAGTATATATTGTGTTATGCATTACTTTTCACATAGCACTATCATTGGTGGATCACTATTTTCAATTTCACACAGTTTTGAATAGTGTGTGGGTTCGGGTTTGATTGATTGCCCAAAGAAGTATTTTAACAAAATAACTACTTTGCTGATTAACTACCCCCAAAAACCCAGACCATACCTGAAAAGTATGAATCTTTTAGAAAATATGAATAGAATACATGCCACTTACGGCACAGAAAGTAAAACTGTCTTAATGAATGCCCAGCCTTCCCTTACCTCACTGAACGTTAACAAATTATAATTAGAAGCAGTCACAGAATTGCAGAATCACAGAATTAACTAGGTTGGAAAAGACCTTTGAGATCATCAAGTCCAACCTCTGACTTAACACCACCTTATCAACTAAGCCATGGCACTGAGTGCCACATCCAGTCTTTTTTCAAACACCTCCAGGGACAGTGCCTATACCACCTCCCTGGGCAGCCTATTCCGGTGCCCAATTACTCTTTCAGTGAAGAATTTTTTCCTGACATCTAGCCTAAGCTTCCCCTGGCGCAGCTTACGACTGTGTCCTCTCCTTCTGTCAGTGGTTGCCTGGGAGAAGAGACCGACCCCCACCTGGCTACAACCACCTTTCAGGCAGCTGTAGAGAGTGATAAAGTCTCCCCTGAGCCTCCTTCTTTCCAGGCTAAACAACCCCAGCTCCCTCAGCCATTTTTCACAGGGCTTGTGTTCCAGACCCTTCACCAGCCTTGTTGCCCTCCTCCAGATGCATTTGAGCATCTCAAAATCCTTCCTAAATTGGGGGGCCCAGAGCTGGACCAGCACTCAAGGTGCAGCCTCACCAGTGCCAAGTACAGGGGAAGAATGACTTCCCTAGTCCTGCTGGACACACTATTGCTGATCCAGGCCAGGATGCCATTGGCCTTCTTGGCCACCTGGGCACACACTGGCTCATGTTCAGCCTGGGGGTCAGTCAGTATCCCCAGGTCCCTTTCTGCCTGGCTGCTGTCCAGCCACTCTACCCCACACTGTAGCGCTGCAGGGGGTTTTTGTGGCCAAAGCGCAGGACCTGGCACTTGGCCTTGTTAAACCTCATATTGTTGGACTTGGCCCATCTATCCAGCCTGTCCTGGTCCCTCTGCAGAGACCTCCTATCCTCCAGCAGATCGACACTCACACCCGGTTTGGTGTCATCTGCAAATTTGCTGATGTTGGACTCAGTCTCCTCACCCAGATCACCAATGAAGATACTAAACAGGACCAGCCCCAACACTGATCCCTGTGGGACACCACTGGTGACTGGTCACCAACTGGATGTGGCACCATTCACTGCCACTGTCTGGGCCCAACTGTCCAGCCTGTTCTTAACCCAGCAAAGAGTGCACCTGTCCAAGCCATGGGCTGCCAGCTTTTCCAGGAGAATGCTACAGGAGATTGTGTCAAAGGCTTTGCTGAAGTCAAGGTAGACAACATCCACAGCCTTCCCAGCATCCACCAGGCGGGTCACCTGGTCATAAAAGGCAATCAGGTTGGACAGGCAGGACCTGCTCCTCCTAAATCCATGCTGGCTGGGTCTGATCCCTTGGCATCCCTTCGTGCCGTGTGATGGCACTCAAGATGATCTGTTCCACAATCTTGCCAGGTACCGAGGTCAGGCTGACAGGTGTGTAGTTTCCTGGATCCTCCTTCTGGCCCTTCTTGTGGATGGGCATCACACTGGCCAGCTTCCAGTCATTCTGGACCTCGCCAGTGACCCAGGATTGATGATAAATGATGGAGAGCAGCTTCGTGAGCTCATCTGCCAGCTTCCTCATCGCCCTAGGATGGATCCCATCTGGTCCCATAGATTTGTGAGCATTAGGTGGCTCAGCAGGTCTCTGACTGCTTCCTCCTGGATTACAGGGGGTCTATTCAGTTCCCTGACCCCATCTATTAGACAAAGAGGCCAGTTGTCCTGAAGACAACCTGTCTTACTGTTGAAAACTGAGGCAAAAAAGGTGTTAAGTACCTCTGCCTTTTCCTCATCTTTAGTTACTAAATTCCCTCCTGCATCCAATAAAGAATGGAGGTTGTCCTTGCCCTTCCTTTTGCCATTAATGTATTTATAAAAACATTTTTTATTATCATTCACAGAAGTGGCCAGATTGAGTTCTAACTGGGCTTTTGCCTCTCTAATGTTTTTTCCTACATAACCTAGCAACTCCCTTAAACATTTTCTGAGATACCTGACTCTCTTTCCAAAGGTGATACACCCTCTTTTTTCCCTTAGTTCCTTCAAAAGCTCCCTGCCCATCCAGGTCGGTCGTTTTCCTTGTCAGCTCATGTTTCAGCACAAAGGGACAGTTATTTCTTGTGCCTTCAAGATTTCTGTTCTGAAGCACGTCCATCCTTCCTGGACCCCTTTGTTTTTGAGGGCTGCTTCTCAAGGTACTCTCTGAATTAGTCTCTTGAATAGGCCAAAGTCCACCCTCCAGAAGTCCAGTGTGGAAGTTTTGTTGATGCCCCTCCTTGTTTCACCAAATACTGAGAACTCTATTATTTCATGGTCAGTATGCCCCAGATGGCCTCCAACCACCACATCTCCAACTAGCCCTTCTCTGTTTTTAAAGAGCAGGTCTAGCATAGTCCTTCCCTTGGTAGGCTCCTTCATTGGCTGTGACAGGAAACTGTCCTCTATACACTCTAAGAACCTCCTAGACTGCCTCTTCTCTGTTGTGTTGAGTTCCCAGCAGACATCTGGCAGGTTAAAGTCACCTACAAGAACAAGGGCTGTTGATCTTGAAACATCCTTCAGCTGCTTATAGAATAATACATCCACCTCCTCATCCTAGTTGGGTGGTCTGTAACAGACTCCCACCAGGATGTCAGCCTTGTTGGCCTTCCCCCTGATTCTAACCCATAGGCACTCGACCTTGTCATCATTAATCTCAATTTCCATGGTGTCAAGGGCCTCCCTAATATACAGAGCCATCCCTCCACCTCTTGTCCCTTGCCTGTCCCTTCTGAAGAGCATGTAGCCATCCATTGCAGCACTCCAGTCAAGCCAGTCATCCCACCACGTTTCTGTAATGTGGCGACTAAGTCATAGCTTTTCTGCTGTACCATGGCTTCCAGCTCCTCCGGTTTGTTACCCATGTTGTGTGCATTAGCGTACATGCACTTCAGCTGGGCTGCTGATTTCACCCTTGACTCTGGCTTACAACCCCTGGGCTTGTTTCTGGAGAGCCTGGTTGCATCCCCTCCCCCCTTTGAGCCTAGTTTAAAGCCCTGTCAATCAGCCCTGCCAGCTCATGGGCTAGAATCCTTTTGGCCTTGTTAGATAGATGGAGCCCGTCTGGCTCTAGCAGGCCTGGTGCCATAAAAGTTGCCCCATGATCAAAGAGCCCAAAGTCTTTTACTTTTGAGCTATCCCTGGCAAAGTGAGCCATTGTAGCTGTAGACCCAGCCACCAGATAAGCAGATGACTGTTCAATAGACTAAGAAGAATCATCAAGAGAAGTCATTTAAAGAGATCGTTTAGCAAATGATCAGTCTCTTTAAACCTACAATCAAATAAGCTATGGAACAAGAAAACAGTCTCTCCTACTTTGTTTAACACAAAGAAAATTATTTGAATGCAAAAACAGAGAACAGACTGTAGATATTAAGAAATTCTCCCTTTTATGGAATGCATATAGGAATTTAATAAAAATTGAATATTAAAATAATCCTTTAACCATAAAAATACTACATAATCAGCCATTGACTCACTTTCCTGTAGTATGATGGATAAACTGTGATTAAGGGCTTAGAAACAATAGTAGGACACCAAATTGGTTGAACAGGGAACCTCTGACAGAAATAAAAGAGAAGTACAGGAGGTAGAAGAAACACATTTCCAAGGAGGAATACTGAAGCACCGCCTGGCTTTTCAGGAATGGCACCATTAAAGTCAAAGGTCACCTGAAGATGAGCCTGGCAACTGAGAAGAAAGGCAAAAAAAGATACATCGAAGACAAAGGAAAGAAAGGAAAAAGAAAGAAAAAGGAAAATATGGGCCTGCTGCTGAATGGAGTAGGAAACCAAGTGACAAAGGACATGGAAAATGATGAAGTATCCAAACCGTTCTTTCCTTATTTTACTGGCAACGTCTGTTCTCAGACCTCCCAGGTCAGCTTTTTGAGAAGTAGAAGATACCACCCTCTGTGGGGAAAGATCAGGTTAGGTTTAGGTTCCTGGGACCACGTAGGATTGTTTTAGATTTTTTCAGATTTATCTAGTGTTTGAAAGTAACTGTTTCACAATACACATTTTAGACAGTAATTGTACATTCTTTCTTAAACTAGAAATTATATTCACACATAGACTATTCATCCCCAATTTACAGTAGCATCTGTTTCAATCTATTCTATATAAACAATTACATTGAATTGGAAAATTAGAAATTTTACCACTGTTGAATAAAACAGTAACAGTTGATCAAAATTCCAGTCTTTAAAAGGGATATCAGAATAGTTAATGCTGGACTGGACACAGTACTTGCTGTCCTCCATGTCCTCCACCTGTGCATAAAATCTAAATCATTCACTTAATGCTAGTTGTAAGTTAAAAAACCCTTTTTTTTGGGAGATGAGGGGCTGGAGATAAGTGTGATACCCGAAGTTATCCACAGGTGCTAAGAAATACTATTATACAAGTAAGTGCTCTGGTACAGGACATGCCACCTTCACAGCTTCCTTACATCTCTTCAGCACCTAGTCAATGCAATTCTTGACCAACAGAATTATTTTTATATTGTTCTCCGAAATTATTCCAGAATCAATATAACACAATAGAAATTGCTGACACCGGCCACCAGAAGAGAACTCTCTTAAAAGCCAAAGCTTGGATGCCACAAAACATTAAGGCTTCTAACATCCACTTAACCTCACAAATTCCCACTAATTTTTCCCACTGAGAAATCTGCGCTTAAATGCTGACTCAATTTTGGTTTCCACAGTAATTAAATATGGTTTTCTTTGTGACAGATACTGCAGTCACATAGAGTTTGATGTGACTGAGTCAGTATGGTAGAAACGCAGGTTCAGTGTGAGTCTGAATGCGTAACAGCAATATGCTTAACTCCTACTAAGAATTTAAAACCTTCCAAGATCTATCAGTAAAATTCTCCTTGACATAGTAGGTTTAGTTTAAAGGTTGAGATAAATGTGAGGCATATTTTATTCCCAAAAATCTATCCTGAGCTTTCTAATGGGTAGTATAAAGTAGACACAAAACCAGGAGTCAAAAATTCTTGAATTCTGTTCATGGTTTGATTGCCAGCTTGTTCTTGAGCTTTGGCCAGTTGCGCTGCCCCTTTGCATGCACGTTTTCCTATGCATAAAATGAAAATAACACTACTTTTTCACTAACTGAGAATCTTACCCAAAGGTATTGTGAGGATTTTCTCATGTTTATAATGCTTTTAAAATAAAGAAATATGCAAAGAAAGTGCAAAGAGTTATTGTGTTTCTCTTCATTATTCTTAACTAGCAGGTGAGTCAGGGAACACAGATGTTATTGAAGAGAGCCTAGATCCATGAGAACCTTCCTTAGAAAAGTTACTTCTTGACAGCCTCAAGGTCATAATTCCAAGTTAAAAAATATATGAAATAGCAAATTTTCTCTTTTTTCTCTCTCCTTCTCTTTCAGAAGTATGTAAACCATAGTTCCTATTTTCACTACTTACACTACCCTACTGAGGTGCAAATAAATAAACCTGAAGAGCAGCTTATCCTAGCTTTTATTTTTATTGGGTGTTGCTCAGCTAAGGTCAAATCTTCTTGCTTTTATGATCTCTCTCTAACACTCATTTCTTTAAAGCAATAATAAAAATTTAGACTTCTAACTGTTCTTTCAAAAAAGGTTTTCTGGTATAGTAAGTGAATAAGTGCAAAATTATCGCTCAGGATTCACAGATTTCAGTTGTCTAACATTTGAAAAAGCTTTTTTTCCCCTGACTACAGAAGGCAAAATCTAGTCTTTGACATATTACTTGGAAAGGGAAAAGACAATGAGCAAGCAAGTGGTAGACATTAAGACACACTTAGTTTGAAACTAGATTCTCATTCTGTATTGCCATAGTATCAAACTTACAGTGATGATGCTAGTAACAATTTGCTAATATTTCTTTTCAAAAACAGATATTAAAAATTTTAAGTTCATCTTTATAGGGCCTGAGGATAATTTTAAATCAAGCTTTTATCTGATTTTCAATATAGAGAGTGTTGATTGCCTCTTCAATGGATAGTAAAACACAGAATTTTTAAGCAGTATAGTGACTATCTAATCCACAGAACTTAAATTAAGGAAAAACACAAATTAGGACAAAAGGAACATTGCAAAAAAGATACTTCAGAAATTAGCTGTTGTGTAAATTGTTCTTGTAGCTCCCTAGAGTTTCATAAACACGCTAATATACACACTCTCAGTTGCACATAAGCAAAACAAAAGCAATTTAAAATAGATTTTATGTTGTACAATTATAATAATATCTCCCAAATGATGTTTGAGCAAATAGGATAAATAGGAAGAAGAGACACTATACATACCAAATTACAGATAACTAAATGAAACACCAGATTATTTTATATATTTTGTTCTGAAAGCCTTTCTAGGCACCTCTCAATTCCAAAATATCTTTTTGCTTTCAAAAAATGCTTTTAATGAAATCTTCAATTGTTTGATGTATTCATATTTCCGGAGTTTACATGCCATGAACATGACATTTTCCATCAGATTTTGTCAGTCACATGTGTTAAGAGGACACAACTATCACAGTAACTGGGATAGTCCTTTGTCACTGAAAAAGCTATTCTTTAAAGGCAAAACAAACAGATACTTCAATCTCTGACACCTTGGATCTGTACCATGGAAAGTGGGGTAGGTACATGTGCCATAGCACTTCAGTGCATTCAGTAGGTGCTGTGTCCTATCCCATCTTCTCATAACCATCTCTTCTTTGGAGTTAGACAATGCAGCGATAGGTTCCAGAACAAGGTGACTGAAATATGACTTTCATCATATTTCGTGGAACTTTGGACAAATTGATACCATCATTAGAGAGAGAGTTGATCAACTATCCTAAATCACGTCCAAATGTTTGAAAGAAAAAATCAAATATATGCTATTACACTTACTACATAATACAAATATTTGCTAGAGTATTGAACCAGGGTGAGAACTGTGGCTATTGGTCAAAATAAATACAGAGGTAAGTAAACCTTTGAAATAGTTATTATAAAGTAGATAAGATAAATACCTTAAATCTCCACAGATAAATAACTTTCCATACATAACAGTCCCCCACCATTTTAATACCAGCTACTTTGGAGAAAGCAAAAACATTCTGCTGTCAATTCTTTCTTATCTTCATCCCATCTGAAATGCCATCATAGCTGTTACCTTCACCAAAACTGTCTGTAAACTTACAGTTATTTGAGGAAAACTGGCCAAAGCATACACATACATACCCCAGATAGCCAAGTTATCCCTGCTTACAGTAAAATATCACATTTAATATTCTATGTACACGGGCGATATATATATTGCTTATGAAGCAAAAATAAAAACAAAAATGTAAAAATAAAATTAAAGAAGAACTGACATGTTAAAAGCAATTGTCTGCCTGTTTCTATTCCTTCCCATAGAAGGTCTGGCAATTGTTACATTTCGTAATTGTAATGGATGATAGCAGCTGTAGGGTCAGTCCGCCAATTTGCAAGCACTTGTGCTTACAGCACGTGTTAGCATTTTTGAACATGAAACTTCAATAGGAGACATAAATTCTTCATCTTAACCATGATCTTTATTAAGGTGTCAGTCTAATCTGGATGGAAAAAATAAGAATCTGGCTACTGGTATGCATGGAAGGAAATTAGAAGGGTGAAAGAAATGGCAAGGCATTGTGATGCAGAGTCAGAGCAGTAAGTGTTTACAAAGTATGAAATATTAAGAAGAACGTTACTGAAAATTTGCTTTCCAGCTTCTAATCTGCACTGCTGTTTGGGTTTTTTTGGTTTTCTTGTTTTTTTTCTTTTTGGAAATAAGCTTTGTTTGAATTCCTCTACAAAGTTAGCACACAACCAGAAACAATTCTCCAGCATCATAAAGACAGAGATAAAAAGGGAGAGAAAAGGAGAATGAAAATGGAAGCGTGTGTACACATGCATGCATATGTGCATGTTCGGGAATAGAATACAAATTTTATTTTAAAAACTACATCCACTGTCATTGTTATTAATTTTGCATTTTACAGTCTTTTAAATCACAGCATAAGATGCTTTATAGTGCTACCTTTGGGACCTTTTAGCATATTTTTCCAAAATCACATATTTATAATTTAGGATGTTTTCAATGGTGAAATTCTTCTGCTTCAGAATGAGTTTCTATGACCCAAATGCTCTTCTACCTTCATTTACCTACTGAAGACAGAGAATCCTCACACCCACACTTTGATTTCCTCTCCTCAAATGCAAATTTCAAAGGCAAGGGAGGTAAGCTGCATTTCCACAGACATAATAGGACCCCTAAGTTTATGTATTTTCATGTAGACAAGAATACAGATAAAAGGATAGCTTTCTCCAGCTGTTTGGCTGGCATTATAAACATGTAAATGGGAAATTCATAGCTGCTTGAGAGAGAGCTAACAACTGAAAAATAGCACTAAACATCTAGAGAAATTTAATTTCCTGAACAATATTCTTCCTGTAGCACTGTAATTGCTCTTTAGCTAAGAAAGAATCACAAAAGCTAAAGATTTTATATTACAAAGGAACATCAAAATTATGATTGCTTCTGCTGTTGTGTTTAGTTTAGGTTTGTTTGTTTAAAGAGCCTGGCAGTTTCATTCAACAATCTGTAGGTCTGCTGTCTCCCCGTCACTTTCAGAATAAATCTTGTTTTGTCCAATTTCAAAACACATTCCTACCAACCACAGGAATAAATGGCACAAACACAGCACAAAGCTGTCTCTTAACACTGAGGAGAGATTCATACCCACAGAGAAGCCTCTCAAAGAAGCAAGCATTCTCTAAGTACAGCAGATGTACTCAATGGATGAAAACAAAAAATCAAGACACCAATCTATCTTCAAAATGTCACTAAATTTCATTATTCTGAACTCTACAAATAATATTTACATTTGTAAATGGTCTAAATGTTTACATGCTGTTATGGATGTAGTCAGTGTTTCTGTGAGCATCTTTCAAGAACGGGTCTCACTTGTTCAAAAAATAAAGATATTCAGATGGAAATAAGATATGGGAAGTGATATTAAGTTTAATGTTAATATTAGCTGGCATTTTAAGCACCCTAATGAATGCTTATGTGTTTACTCATGTACTCCAAGTCCTACATTCTTTTCATAACTACATTATTCAGAATAGAGTTTTCTGTTTGAACATATGTTCAGAAGTTCTTAAGTACTGCATTTTAGCTCTCAGTGTGTTCCTCCAACTTTTCCTTATATGTTATCATGTTACCAAACAGCTGTACTGCCTTCACCATTGTAGGTAACAATTTCATAGTAAACACTCCACATGTTGGAAAATAAGAACAGAAAATAAGATGTTATAGGAAACTTTAAATCAGGACAGTTTACTCTAGAAAACATGTATTATATAAGTCACAGATGTAATATGAAGAAACTATAATAGAAATCACTACAACCAAATAAATTCAAACCATTTATGTTAGAAATAATGTAGATATACAAGAACAGGCAAAATCCAGTCATGATTTCTTGAAACTAATTTTGAAACTGTATAATTTTTTAAAAAATTCTGTGTATAAAAAAGCTACTTTCATCCTCCTCCTCCTCCTCATTATCATAAACAGTCAATCAAGCTTCCAGAAACCTTCTTTCAGAATATAAAGTATTAATAATGTCCAGAGAAAATGTTTTCCAGAGTTTGTTTTACTATGATATGACCAAAAACTTTACAAGCAGTATTATCAAGTGTCAGGCACAAATTTACATACATTTAATTCATCTTTTTCATTTAGGGGATTTACAAAAGAAATAAACTTCTCTCCTAGAAGCAGCATCTGCTGCCCTGCACCTGCCACAGGGAATGCTGAATAAAGAACAAATTGCTGGAGCTTACCTGCTAGACTCAGCAGCTGTAATGGCAATCAGAGGAGGTATCCTCAGGGGAAGAGTCGTGGGCCTTGGGATAGTCTCGGTATCATTCTTTTTATCCCACTCTGCCTGTTCTAACTGCCTGAAAGCCAGTGGGGGAAGCTGGATGTTACGGGACGATAACCTCCGCACAAGATAGGGTTCCATTCCCTGGGAAGATTCTTCATCCTCAGTGCTGTGATGCAGAGCTTCTTCTGAAACCTATGATGAAGGCAAAAAAATACCCATCATATAAGAAAATACTTGTAATGCTCATTTGATAACTCTTTTAATTCCTTTCCATAACTTAGTTTCTTATAAATAAAGTTTTCCACAACTTAGTTTCTTATTTGCACTTTAATACCATTGTTGAGAAAATTAAAAGGAATGACAAAATATAGTAAAAAATTTCAGGGGTTTAAATAATTTGGGGTTTTAAAAGCAAAGAGAAAGCATTTTTATCGTGAGATTAGCACACTGCTATCTAAAATATTTATTCATACCTCTATAGCGAACAAAAGTTCTTTGCGTTAGACTAATTTCTTTCCCCCAATATGTGTGCTTCCCTACAAGTTATCTACCTTTTGGAAGAACTGAGAGTCCAAATACTGATAATAAAATTAAAAAAAAAAAAAAGAGTAGTAATCAGGGATTTGAAACCATACACCCTTTAAATAAAAACAGGAGAAACTTCATTTCTCAGGTGTACCAACTCCCATTTTTCTTTCTTGCTCACAGTAATTTCATGCTAATAGTAAGAGCTGAGCATTTGAAACAACCACCATAGTGCTTAGAAGCCTCTGAACATCAGGCCCTAATGAAATCTTAAGTTTAAGCATTAGAAAACATTCTTTTCACTTTAATCATCTAAAGCTATGGTAACATTCTCGGGGTCGAGGAAGAATGACAGATAACTCAGTAAAGAAAACTCCATCTGATAATGATTTAAAGAGGAAAAAAATTGTTCTGAAAATTTTTGAAACTTTTAACAAACAGCTCACCATTGTGAGAGACAATTCTTTAAAAAATTACTTTTCTGAGAGAGCTGATATTCTGAGAAGCCTGTTGTAATAATGAGAAGAAATTTGGTTTTTTCCTCCATATCTTATACAAAGCCTTTTACCATTACTTGATAAATAACCCTGCACAGATACCACGACCTTTTGCCTTGAATACTTTCCTGTGAAGAAATCCAAGTTCTGAACAAGTCTAAAGATTTTCTACATCTAAATGAAGAATTAGAGAGACAGTATATATAGCTATATATTTTTAAAACTTAGTCAGGTATCAGAAGCCTCATAGTCCCAATACAACACTTGAGACTGCTGCATTTCCCTTTGCCAAACTGGAGTCCATGTGTACAGCACGGTATAGAAGGTATAGTATACAAAATAAAGCAAGCTAGACTATACCCACAGTTTACAGGCACACTTTCAGTTCCAGCACAGACATTGGCTTTGGTTTGACCTGTCTCCTGAGTACTGATAGACACCTAAAGAAAAACATGCACAAGAATGTGTTTACTCTGTGTTCATAAGCAGAGCTATTTATGAAACACCTTTCATCATGAGTAATCGTACCAGGTTTGCATGGCCAGGTTTTGGTCGGGGGTGGCTTCTCTCTTCTGTGAGAACGTGCCAGAAGTTGTGCCCATGTCTGACACAGCCCATGCCAACCAGCTGCAAGATGGACACACCGCCCAGCCCATCAGCAGTGGTGGTGGCACCTCTCGGATAACTTATTTCAGAACGGGAAAAAAAAAAACCTGAGCAATTGCAGCCAGAGAGAGGAATGAGAATATGTGAGAGCAACGGCCCTGCAGACACCCAGGGCAGTGGAGAAGGAAGGGCAGGAACTGCTCCAGGCACTGGAGCTGGGATTTCCCTGCAGCCCATGGTGCAGCCCATGGTGAGGCAGGTGTGCCCCTGCAGCTCATGGAGGAGACCCACACTGGAGCAGGCAGATGCCTGAAGGGAAGCTGTAACTCCATGTGAAGCCCATGCTGACAGGAATTGTTACCCTCCGTGGGGGACCCACGCTGGAGCAGCCTGTTGCTGAAGGACTGCACTCTGTGGAAGGGACCCACGCTGGAGCAGTTTATGAAGAACGGTGGCCTATGGGAGGGACTTAGGTTGTGGAGAACCTTCTCCCATGGGAGAGACCACAGGGTGGAGCAGGGGAAGAGTGTGAGAAGTACTCCCTCTGTGGAGGAGAGAGCAGCGGAAACATGATGAACTGCCCATAGCCCCCATTCCCCATCTTCCTGCTCCCCTTGGTGAGGAGGAGTTAGAGAATTCTGGAGTGAAGCTGAGGCTGGGAAGAAGGGAGGGGTGGGTGGAAGGCATTTTAAGGTTTAATTTTATTTTTTTCATTAACCTGTTCTGATTTGATTGGTAGTATATTAAACTTCTTCAAGTCAAATCAGATTTCCCCGTGATGGTAACTGGTGAGTGATCTCTTCCTAGCCTTATCTCAACCCATGAGACTCTCATCATACTTTCTCTCCCCTGTCCAGTTGAGAAGGGAAGTGATAGAGTGGCTTTGGTGGGCACTTGCCATCCAGCCAGGATCAACCCACCACGATAACATTAATAAACTCCATTTATACTTGGAGCTTGAGCGGTTGCTGTAAGCAAATTATTTCTAATTTTTAATCATTAATTCTTAATTAATAATTTAGCTATTTTTCTTAATCCAGCTGCAATGTAGTTTAAGAAAACAAATATTATAAAATGGTATGCATTAATGCATATACTCTGAAGCAAATCAACAGTAAAATCAATCACTATAAAAATACGACAAGAATTAATGTCTTATAGGCTTCCAGGGAGAAGTTTAACTTCATGCTTGTATTTTCAGTGTGAGCATAGTGTATATATAAGACAGCTGAATAAATTAAAAACAATAAATTAATTATGGCTCTGCAAGAAATGAAAAATGCTGATATCAAAGCTAAAAATAGTCTGTCACATGAGGTTATTTGACACATTTCACCAGTTGTGGTTTTTTTGGGCAACTCTGAACATCGTAAAAATCCTTGAATTGCAGCCACAGACAATCAGAAGGAGATAGCTGAACTGAGAAAGTGAACTCACTGGGCAGCTTCTTCTTCAATTCCTGTTCAAAAATTAGAGAGGTAGAGGAATATGATCTGAATAAAACTACATAGAAATGGAAAAATTCCAACACAAATATTAAATTCAAGCTTTGGAGAAATCAAATAACAGGCACTTAATGTTTATTTCAGTGGCAATGAAAATTAAATCAATGAAAATTAAATCAAAACCTGGCCACCTATTCAGGTACAAGTACTCAGGCATCTAAACCAGGAAATATTCATTGTATTGATTTTACCCATCTTGGCAAAACAGAAGAAAAACATGCTTTGCTAGTTTTGCCTAATTTTTGAACATGGTTTTAAGAAGCATTATGTTTGTTAACCGAATTTGAAGCAATTTATACCAGTATTCCATGATGACATTGTTGGGCAGGCATAGCAAAAGCCATTGCTGTCTTTACCACAAAATTACTAAGAATGAAAACCAAGCTTTGGAATAGCAGGTATGTGATCTGCTACATAAAACGATCCAAGATCATAATTGCTAATAAAATGAAAACAATCCAAGAAACAGTTCTGCTCCTGACACTTCTTATCTCTGAGAATGTACAAGTGAAAAAGAAAGTTCCTGTAAAGTGTCTGTTCATGAAATCAGTTAAATGGAACATATTAGGCTTTCTTTTTTACCTTAAAGGTCTGGAAGACTCTCTGTTGATCCCTGCCCTGTAACCAATTAACTGAATTCTAGAACATGACAACCTTTCAGATACCAATTAACTTACTTCAACTCTTTTTGTCTAGAGCAGACTCCAGGCTGGGACACTTAAAGTGTCTGTTTCCTTATTTCATTTTTTCCTGGTTGGTTAACTTAATGCTCAAGAGATCGTTTGCTAGCCTTCTAATTAGCAGGCATGTTTCTTAGTTCTTATCAGTAATTGCTCATTAGTAGGCATAGATTTTTGTGCAGCAATAAGCGATTGTAACCTAACGAACAAAAGTCAGCCACATATCACAAGCTTGCTAGAAAATAAAAACAGCCTGAGAGAAGTCAAAAAGTAAAGAGTCCTGACATTGAAACGCAGGCTGGTTTTTTTGCCACTTCTCTGCAGACCTTGTGACACACATAACAAGATTATCTATTTCTCACCTTCCTTAACATTTCTTTACAAACATCTTTTAGAAGCATCCCAGTGTACAACTCTAACAAAATACTTGTGTAGTGTCAGTTCTTGAATCCTCCATAACCAGCCCACCCTAGCACACCTTCCCATTCTTTCCAATTGCAGGTCAATCTTGTGACATGGATCAAAGGACTACTGGTATCCTAAGTTTTTCCTTTCTCTTCCAAGAACAAACAGGCAAACGTCCAAGTGCTTAAAAAACCCAGCGCTGCAGTCACTCTTCTAACAACTTTGACATGCCAGCACTGCGCTCTTTAAAAGAATACTAGTCAGGGAAAAAAAGGTACAGTGCTATAAACCTCTGTGTGTTCTTGCATTACAATGTCATGTCCAATAGTAGAATTGAACCATAAGGTATCTGAAAAATGGGTAAAAATAATCACCTCAGTTTGTTTACCTGTAGCCCAGAGGTATGCTGGGAACCAAAGAGCCAGAGGCTACAATGAAAACTCATTCTGGAAGTTTGACACCATTTCTCCTAATAAACAATTGGGTTGTTTCTAGCCCACCTACAGAACAACTTCTTGACTCAGCTTTGTGACTCAAGACTGGCTTGAGACAGAAAATAATAATTTCTAATAATTCTACCTACATCTGTACAAAATAATTCTCTCCCTTCCACCAGAATATTTTGACAAAACTGCCTAAATATTAGTTTTATACTTTTACTTAGAATAAGAAATTATTAATTTATGCTTTACTAAAAGATGAGTTAGCAGTATTTATGATTGCTTAAAGTGTTCAAACAGTTTTTCTAAAAAGGCAGTGGCTCAGTACTTAGCGTTTTACAAGCCACTATTACATTTACAGGACACAAAGAATAGGTGCTGGCTTGATAGTATTAGTATCTGGACTTTCTTTTCTGCTTTACTCTGAATGTTGATGGTTACACTGGTAATCCTTTCACCATCATCATGCTTTAGCTTCTATACCCGGAGAACTGATACCATTCCCATTGAGCTATGAGTGTTTGAGATCCACCAGCACTATTTATTAGCATAGCTATTTTAGATCTAGACTAAATATGCTTCTTTCAAGCAATGTTGTGCTTTCCATTCCTACATTCTCTTCACTTTTTCCTCACCAATAGTCATTTTAATACTATGAAAACATAACTCAAAGAAACTATCAAACCAGTAATGTTCTTGCTCTTGGATTCTTTAATTTTTATTAAAAAGTAAATGAGAATATATTATTCATAGACCATTTCAATGATGCATTTCACTGTGACTAGATTTATTGCTATTCATTACTTGCACTATGGAAAAAGAGAAAACAATGATGATTCATCCTCTTAAAACCATAGTTAAATAAAATTAACTTTTTTTCTGTCAGGCAATTATTTCCCTTTTTTTTTCTATGATGGAAATATTTTTAGTGAAAAAAAGCCTCTACGCGTGTTCAAAATAATTTTTTTTCTCTATCTTTCTTCAAGTGGTTTAAAATAATTACACCATTTAAAATGTGATTATGTATATCAGCACAAATTAAGTACTCATGTACATTTAAAAATTAACAATTTTTCGTGATAATGTAGTTAACAAGATGGAAATAGTGGAATTGTTAATACTGCAAAGAATACACAAACCAAATAAAAAGCAAATACTTTGCAGGCCATTAACATGTAGAGTGTTCTAAGGGAAAAATGTTTTAATTCAGCAGAACGAATTATTTTTGAATAAAAAGTCTAAAAAGATGCCAAAGGGTCCTTTAGCTCTTCTAAGAAAGACAAATCCTGAGAAGTGTGGGAAGTCTGAAAGGACTGGAAAAACTCCTGTTCTAAGAAAACAAATTAAAGGACTCAAATTCTGATAGAAGAGTGGACGCACTGATATCACACAAAGAAATAAATCATATTACTGTAAAGATGTAAAAGTAATCCAGTGAATCTGACCTTATAGGAAAGATCTCTTCAAGCAAACCCTTGTCAATTTGGTGGTACATACAACAGAGTTTTTAACTGATGACAAAAATAATACTGTACAAGTATGCCTGTCTCTGATGCAGATACCCCGGGAATTTGCTACAGGACTTTCAGGTTCCCAGACTCACGTTCATGAGGTTATTCTCAATTTAGCAGAAAAATGAGGTCTAGCTCAGTAAACACTCCTTGGTCTTGAGCTACGTTCTAAGAATCATACCATAATTTCATTTGGGAAAGAATTTTCAGATCATCGAGTCCAACGGTAAAATTGTCACTACCAAGTCCTACAGTAGGGCATGTCTCTAAGCATCCCATCTACACATGTAACACTGTCTAAACACCTCCAGGGATTATGGCTCAACCACTCTCCTGGACAGTCTGATCCAGTGCTTGACAACACCTTCAGTGAACAAATTTTTCCTAATATCTAATCCAAACCTCCTGTGGTGCATCTTGAGGCTGTTTCCTTTTAGCCTGTCATTTGTTTCCTGGAAAGAGATAGGGTAGGTTTATCTCAGAGGTAAAGTAGGTCTACCTGTCCCAGAGGCCTAAGACCTAAAGCTCCAGCCTCAGGACTTTGTGTACATTTCCGATATCTTAAGCCCGGGTACTGATGTATTAGACAGTTTTCTTAGTCTTGCACTTCTTTAATCAGAAAATTTCCCACAAGCTCTTCTTTTTTATCTCTAGTGACTATTCTTCTGACAGCACGTTTTTTTTGAAAATTGTCTGCAGTTAGGGAGATGCTCAGCAATGAAAACATCATGCCAAAAGCAGGGGAAAAAATAACTGAAGCAAATTATTCAAAGTCATGTCGATGACATAGACAGTTTTGAATTTCAGATCTGTTCATATAGGAGATTATGCCAAAAGTACTGCATTCGCTGCTGTACATATAATGAAAAACCTGTAGGTATACAGACTTAGGTTTTGTGGGCTTCAGTAAAGCAACAAGTACCCTCACTTCACTTTCATGATGCATTATTGTCAGTTGCGTAGGAGGACCTCATTCAGTAATAATCTCAAATTCTATGGAAGTCATAACTAACCTATATATTTGTCAGAATTTTCCAGAAATATTAGTAGAAGATTTAGCCTGTTAATGGCACTTGAAAAATCAAGAAAAAAAGGCTCACCAGTACTAGAACTAATTGTATGGTACCTGTTGTTATTAACAAAACAAGTTTGTTTGTTGTTTTCTGGAGTTCTGTGAAGTGTACTCAGGTATAGTTGCCTCTGCATGGGAAGAAAGCTGAGATGCACATATACAAAAAAAATATTTGAGTGTCTATTCAGCATAAAATATATCGAGTTTTAGCTCTACAATTAAAAAAAATTGAGAGCACAACAGCTTCTTACCTTTTTTGACACAGGTAGAGATGGCCATATATTCCATATTAATTGTACACCTAGCACAATATCCTGTCTGATGACACTTTGAAGGAGATAGTTAGAGAAATTGTGTTAGAAAAAGGCCAAGGCTCCCAGTTTGATAATGTTTCTTCAGTCGAACCAAGTTTAAGATTTTGTTGCACAGTGATTTCATTTAGACTGTTGCCCTTAGAATTAGAAACTCGTGGTTAATTCTATCAATTTATGTGCTTTTTTTGAACCTATTTATATAATATCCTTTTACACTTTGCAATTTTTATTTCTTCGTTTTCTGCAAAAAAGTACTCCCCTTGGCTTTTAAATTGATGCCTGTTATTACTCAGTTCTCTGTGCCTTTCCGGATAATACCTAATATTCTATTTGACTTTCAACTACTACTGGCTATTGAGCTGATTTTTGCAGATAAATACCCACAATAATATCCAAGATCTCTATTCTGGGTTGAAATAGGTGATTAATAATCTTTTACTACAAGGATTTGTAGTACTATAAAATAGTAATTTTGTATTTTCCGTGTACATTTTTGGTTACTTGTCAATACTGCTAGGCAAAATATAGAATCTTTTGAAGTATCTTAGAATCACAGAACCACGGAATGATTTGGGTTGGAAGGAACATTTAAGATCATATAGTTCCAATCCCCCTGCCATGGTCAGGGAACTCACCACTAGACCAGGTTAATCAGAGGCCCATCCAGCCTGGTCTCAAGACTAAATCAGCTGAATTATTAGGTTCAAGCAGTTTGAATCTTTTTATTTTTTCAGGAAATTAAGAATTAGATTTATTTTTCAGCACATAACCTTGCAAACAAGTATCTATAAAGTTCCCAGGTAAAGATATTTGAGAACAGTCCCTAGGAGAGTATCTTCATTTTCATCTATCAGTTCAGACTAATTTTTCAAAGAAAGAAAACTACAAAGCCAGGAGCATCTTCTATTTCTTCTCCTTAGGTCAACAGCGAAATAAAATGCCTATAGTGGTATATAGGGAAAACTTTGAATACTGCTGATGCAGGAAGACAGGGAAATAAATTGCAATTTATTGTGATTTATTAAGAATATGGCAATTTATTGCCATCCATACTTGTCAATTTGCTGAAACATGAACTAGTAAGACAATACAGCTCAAGTTAGATGTTTACATTCTGTTAAGTAATAATGATGAAAAACTTTTTATTGCATATAATTGTAACAAACATAACTTGACAAAGGCAAGTAAAACAAAGTGCACACAACAGAAGTCATAATTTCAGGATGGTTCTCCTCTGTTTGTAAGTTGTGATTTCATAAAGAAAAAAAAAGGCTTACACAACCTACTGTGTCAATAAAAGTATATGGAGAGTTCTACTAAAGACATATTTGATAATTAACAAGGCACTGCCATATCTAAATTCTCAAAACAGAGAAGACAGGAAAATGAAAAAGGAAAGAAGGAGAAGGAACAAAAGTCTTAAAGCAAATCACACTGTGGAGCAAAAAGCCAACCAACCACCCAAATATATTGCTTTATGAATAAACTCAACAGTATAAATTTATTACTATAACCATCTTCTCTACACAAATGCTTATCTTCTTAAAATTAAAGTGCAGTTTAAATACAGTTTAATTCTGTCACTCCCATCTACACATAAAAATCTGAGTAGAAGAATGATTTATACTCAGATCACTTGAACTGCCAAGGTAAGGATAGAAATTCAAATGATAATAGCATTCAAGATTGTAATCTTTCGGAGCTGTCACATAAGGCTGCGACATCTCTGTGTTCATGCTTGACCAGGTCACTGCTATTGCTTGAGTTAATTCAATCATAACTCAAGGTAAAAACTTGGTATAAATGAGTTCCATAACAAGGACATCATACTGACATTTTACATAATATTGCACAAGGACACTCTCTCCCAAGAACATCTTATGCTATCAGAGTGGAGTAGGAAATTGGTTTTCTACACTGCCTACCTGTTCCGTCTCAGAACATGACATACGGAAAGAAAGTTCTTTCAATATTTTCATAAAAAGTATGGTTCAAGATATATATTTTCTCCCACCTTTCTCCTCAGAGTGAAGTAGTCCAGGGCACCACAATCTCCCGGCAACCAAATCAACCTAAGAAAGCATCACCTAATCACTGAGCTTGCAAGGGATGTCATTTAGTTCTAGCTCTGTTCAAGCAAGCTAAGATAGTAGTTTGTCCAGGACAGGGTTAAGTCAGGTTCTGGACCTATCAATAGGATACTCCACAGTCTTTCTGGACAACTTGGTCCAGTGTCCAACCACTTTCTCAGTAAGAAAAAAAGAATAATTTTAAAATAAATAAATAAATAAATAAATAAATAAATAGATAAATAAATAAAAAGGTATGTTGTGTTCAGACAAAATGTCATGTGTTTTAATAGTTAATATGTGCCCATTGCTTTTTGCTATGTCACTGACCACTACTAAGAAGCTGGTTCCATCATTAATACTCCCCCAAGGGGCATTTATACACATTGATAACATCACCCCAGAGCCTTTTCTTCTCTGGGCTAAATGGTTCCAGCTCCCAGCCTTCCCCCCTATGTCACATGCTCAGTTTCCTTAATCATCTTCATGACTCTTTGCTGCATTCATTTAATGATTCACGATTTTCTTGTAGTGGGGGACCCAGAACATAACACAGCACTCCAGCTATGCTTTCGCTAGGGCTGAGTAGAGGGAAAGGATAACTCTGCTTGACAAATTAGTAGTGCTTTTACTAATGCTGTCCAGCATCCTCTTAGCCTTTTTTGCTACAAAGACATACTGCTGGCTCGTGCTGAGCTTTTTGTTCTCCAGGGTGCCGAAGTACTTTTCTGCCCATCTTCTTTCCAGATGGCAACCTCCAGTGTGTACTTGGGGTAGTTTGGTGTTTTCCCTGTTGTTTGTTATCAGGCACCCTGACCAATTCAGCAGCAGACCCACATTTTTCCTAGTCTTCCTGATGTACCTGTTAGAAGCATTTCCTTTTGCCCTTTATATGCCTCACCAGACTCAACTGAACATGAACCGTGCTTTCCTAACCCCATCATAGTGGATTTGTCTATATTTCACCTGGGTCACTTGCTCCTGCCTTCACCTCTTGTATGCTTCTTTTTAATATTTGAGCCTTATCAGGAGTTCAGGAGTTCTTTATTCCTTTAGGGAGGCCTCCTCCAACAGCTACTTGATTTCCTTTTTGTTGGCACTCACTGTTCTTGAGCTTAGAGAAGGTGATCCTTGAAAATCAGCCAGCTCTCCTGGTCCACTCCTCACCAGGATTGTATCCCATTCCTAAGAGACCCCTTAACAGGCCAAAGCCTACTTTCTAGAAGCTATGATCTTGCTATTTCTCTTTTCCCTCCTCTCGTGATCCTGAGCTCCACACATCCCACAGTCTTTGCAGCTAAGGCTGTCACCCACATTCAACTCCTCTACAGGTCTTCTTGTTTAAGTATCAGGTCCACTTGAGAGCTTCTCCTTGTTGGTGCCTTGATCATCTGCATCAGAAGTTATCATCAAAGCAACAACATCGAAGAAGTTGTCATCACTCTGGAAGTCTCCTAGGTTGCATGTGCCTTGCTATGGGGTTCTTCCACAGGACTAGGACCTGTAAACATGAGGCTTCTTCCAGTTCATCTTTGGCCTACTACGTCTTCTTGACAAGGACATCTGAAGAAGACCCCTACCACAACACCACTGATGCTGGTCTGCTCACTAACCCCAACCCATAAGTTCTCAGCTGGCTTATCACCTCGCCATATGCAGAGCCCCTTTTCTCTTTTTCTGCTGCTCTCAAAAGGCAACTTTCCTCCTTACTTCCCTTCTTAAAGAGCCAATATTGATCTATCACAAGACTCCAGTCATAAAACACGAGGACTTCACTCCCCTGCAGTCCTCTCCAAAGGATTTCACTAAAGTATTGGCTGTACTGGAGTAGGTCTTTCTCAATTTCTCCTATTGAAACAGATCATTACCTACTAATTACTGCTGAGGTGGGTGAGAAGAGACTTACTCTTCATCTACACAGATAGTTATAGACTAATTCTTGTTCAAATGAAATATAAACCAGAATAGCACAATGCATGTGGAGAGAAAAGCAAGGAATTGAATTATTCTAATGAGAAATCCAGTTCTGTATCCAGGGTAATCTTCACTGAATGACTCATCAGATCTCTGCTACATTTGTATGGGGAGTTTCATTCTTCACAAATTGTTTTCTTTTCCAATGATAAAAGTAAATTAAAAATCCCACCACACACATGTTATGGGACATTGAAAACACAAGCTGATACAGTCAGTATCTACAATAATGAAACAGAGTGTCATAATGTAGGACATGCTCTGATGCAGTGTAGGTTAACCAGTTTTGAACTTGCCTGCAATGACTGAGAAAGAGAGGGGTAGTCTCCCAAGGTCTCCAAAATGTTGAGTAAAGCAAAAACAAGTACAGTAAGACTCACTAGAGGTGATGATTCAGCAGCTGCTCCCTGCAATAGTAATTACTACAGGGGAAAAAATTACTTTTTTTCTTTCTTTTTCTTTTTTTTTTCCTTTTAGTAGGATTCCATGATGAAGAGGGCTGCAGTGCTCATTAGAACCAATTTTCTAAGAGAGAAAGCAACTCTGATATTCTGCTTAATTTGTCATAAAGTGGTCTAAAATGCTTTGAAGTTCTGACATACTGAGTTCTAGAATTAACAAAACACAAAAATTGGTTCACATTAGAATGCATTGCAGGAGCTGATCATCCAGAATGTTTTTAAGTGGGAGGTGTGAAAGAGGGATACAGGGGTACAGGGAATGTTTCACTGGGTATCATTATGGTGGGTAAACCCAGCCTCTTACCTTTACTGTGGCAGCAGAAAGAACATTGCGCAGTCACAAAACGGCAGCTTTCATCACTGTCCAGACAAGACTGGATGAAATGAGTTGGACCAGCGTACACATTTGCAGGCACCAATAAGCCCTGTCTCTACCCTGATAAAATGCAATTTTTAGAGGCCGAAACAAGGAGGGGAAATAAAGAAGTAGGAAATATGATACATTATTGCTTGAGTTTTGTGCAGCTTGGGGATGGCGGCGTTTTATGAAGGCTGTCTGACTCGTGCAGGGGAATCCTTCACTTCCAGCACCTCTTCACTGCCTTTAAACATTGCCTAGTCACCCAAGACTGGAAAAGGTATGGCTAGCAGAGAAGAAAAGGGATTTCTCGACATGATATGTAATCATGTATCAGAGCAGAGCCTCGTGAAATCCTTTAGTGAAAAGAAAGTTCAGCTTTTACATATTAGACTAAGTGATTCAGCTCAATAAGACTCCAAGTAATACTGCTGCTGTGTCATATCAAGGTACTAAAATTTATCATCATTTTAGGTTATAATACTTTAATATTTTAATTAGACTACAAAAATGCTTTTACATCTCTTAGTATCCACTGGCAAAAGAACTGTGCTTTTTAAAGATCATTTACAGTTATTTTCTGAATAATCTCATTCATTTCTTTGGGGTGGCGTAAAAATTCTACAAGCCCATCTACTTAGGCACCCATGTGTATGTCATGCCCCTTTTTTGTTGCTAACTCATATTTTCTTCTGAGAACCCTTAAAACTAAAATGAATCAGCCTGTCCCTGCTGAAAATATGTACAATTTTTCTCTACTACAAATCTCTTTCTTCACATTATTTCTTGTGCTGATGCTGTGAATTCTGAAGCAACGTAACAGATGACTCACCATCAGCTACCAGTCATTTTCATCTCTTCACTTATTGAATTTTGAGGTTCTTTATTAGAAATTCACACTTTACCTCCCATTTAATCTTAATTCATATTTTTAATTATTTCTAATTGATTTTTTCTATTTTCATTATTAAACTACAGTGGTTTAGTGACACTTGAGTTACTACATAAAAACCACTAATGTCAAAAATTATTACTGTTTATTTATAAATGCCAAATCATTCACCTGCATTCGTGTTTTGAATGCATTCAGGATGCAGTACTCACAAGACAACCATACCACTAGATGATCCTGCTGTTTCTTCTGTATTCGTGATCATCTATTGGCTTTTTTAATGGAGAAATGTCTGTTTAGTTCTAAAACTGCTACAGTGTACAAGCATCTTTGCTTTTGTCTGTTTGTTGGATATTGCTCTTTATATGCAAATAAAATCCTCATAAACTTGCATTTCCTGATCTTGACTTAATAGCATACAAAAGAATACACATATATTTTCAGGCCCGTGGCTCTGTCTTGTGTAAAAATTAATGACATTCCTTCTCCATCTGCACAGCTTTAGAGTCCGACTAGATTTTTCTTCCCAGTTCCCATAGTAAATATTCTTGTGGGAGTTAAGTCTTATACACCCAAAATTATTTTGTCACATATCAGTGAATCCCTAAAATTAGCCAAATTACAGCTTATTGACACTGTTTGAAATTTCTGACATTTCAGACAATAATTTCTTTTCACTATCATCTATTGTGAAAAGTTTCTCTCTTCACCATTTCACTCCTTCAAGGTTATGTAATTTATGGTTTATGAATTTTCATGCTTGCTCTTTGCTTGGTTTCAAATGGACTACTGCTCTTTCTAGTAAGAGAACTAGACATTATAATCTTTCTTTTCTTTCCTGTGCAATAATGTTAATTCATTATAGACTCAATATTTTCTAAAATATTTTTTATAATTATTTAATTTGTTTAAAGTGGTCTAATTCCTCTTGTTTAACTATTTCAGTGGTGGGTTTTTTCAGTGTATTTTTAGGTCTTCATTTGTTCTGCAATCTCTTATCCTCAGATGGCTTCCATACAGATTATAAAAATATGGGAATCCCCAAAGCATATCTAAATGCTGCATTGATAATTTCACCTTATAATAAACATTCCATGTTCTAGATTCAACAGCATATTTATGCTGCTGTGGATATTTTCATGAAGAAGAAGTTGAAACCTGACAAAGTTTCATTTTTAGTCTTTCTGTTTAGGAAAAAAAGCAAGGGTTACTGATTTTTAATTTAAAACATTTATCCCTTAAATCTTTTTCAAACCCTGCCAGTTCTTATCATTAGTCTAACTGTGTGTACTTTCATCACTTATGAGGTACTCTGTAACACTAGCAGTAATAACTTACTATAGAAAAATCTTTAAAACCAAATAATGTATTCCTGGCACTGTTGCTACTGACTTAAAAGACCTGTCACTCACTAACATAAAAACTTTTAAGTTTTAAATGTACCAGCAAAGGAGCATGTACCTTTAACAAGATGAAGTGCTGGATCCCGCACTTGGGTCATAACAACCCCATATGCAGCACCACAGGTTTGGGGCAGCATAGCTGGAAAGCTTCCTGGTGGAAAAGGACGTGGGGGTGCTGGTGACAGCAGCTGAACATGAGCCAGGGTGTGCCCAGGTGGCCAGGAAGACCAATGGCATCTTGGCTTGTATTAGAAATAGTGTGGCCAGGAGGCCCAGGAGAGGAATTGTCCTCCTGTACTCAGCACTGCTGAGGCCACCAAGTGCCTCAAGTGCTGTGTCCAGTTCTGGGCCCTGCACTCCAAGAAAGACATTGAGGGGTTGGAGCAAGTCCAGAGAAGAGCAACGGAGCTGGGGAAGGATCTGGAGCACAAACGTTATGAGGAGCGGCTGAGGGAGCTGAGGGTGCTTTGCTTGGAGACAAGGAGGCTCAGAGGTGACCTTATCACTCTCTACAACCACCTGAAAGGAGGTTCTGGCCAGGAGGGGTTAGATCTTTTCTTCCAAGAAATAAGACAAGAATAAATGGCCTCAAGTTGTGCCAGAAGAGTTTTAGATTCGATATTAGGAAAAAATTTCTTCATGGAAAGGGGTTGTCAAACATTGGACCAGGCTGCTCAGGGAAGTGGTAAAATCACCATCAATGGAGGTATTTAAAAGACATGTAAGCATGGCCCTTAGGGGCACGATTTAGTGCTAAACTTGGCAGTATTAGGTTTAGAGTTTGACTTAATGATCTTAAAGGTTTTTTGCAACCTAATGATTCCATGTTTCTTCCTTCTTTAAGCACAGTTTGAAGCATAACTCCTGTAACTCTGTCTTAGTTTTGTTCCTCACAGTAACAGCAGCACATGAAGAGATTTCAGTTAGAACAGAAATAAAACAAAAGGAAGATTACATTCAAATAATAGCAAGGTATTTTTTCTAGGCTCATCTGAGAATTGGTGAAGGAGATTACTTAATTTAAAGATTAATTGAAAAACACTGAGACATAAAAATATAATTTTCCTTTTGCATAGCCTAAGAGTTTGACTCTAGTTGCTCATGTATTTGTAAATTCTCTCTCACTGATGATTATATATTGTATATAGTTTATACATGTACATACACACACAGAGAAAAACTAGAAAACAAAAGCAAAAGAAAATATATCTGGCAAATGTAATCTTATTTTTAAAAAAATCTATACTACATTTATTAAATAAATCACTTAGTGTAATTTCCACATTAGACCAGACTTACAGCTAACTATTGCAGTGTTGGTTAGTGATCAGAAAAAAAAAAGTATCAGATGTAGGTAGAGAAAAACCCTTGTAAAACTTAGAGTGGAGGAAATCTGACCTCTACTAAGTCTTTCCTAATGCTATTAAAAAAATTCTTAAACACAGAAACATGAAGTTTTGTATCCTTCTCAAGTTTTTCTTCAATCTATTTCTTCAGTATTAATTGTTATAATTTCAGATAGTATTCCAGATCTATATAAAAATAATCCATTGATAATCCAAGTCTGTAAAGTTCTTGGTATCAACAGTATACTGTGACAATTAATTACGTATTTTGTTCATGTATTTAATATCAAAATCCTGTTGGTTTTTTTTCTGATTCAGCCTGTGTTCATTATCCTTTTGTAACGCAAGTCCCAATTCTTTAATATCTTTTAGGACATGAGGTAACCAATACTTTAAATGATAGTTCCTGGTGAAGATCCCAGCAAATCTCTCCAATTTGAATCACTGATTCACATAATATTGATGTTTTTAAATAGCAGCCACAGGAATTACTAGTCCAAGATAAATTCTGTGTTTCTAACAACTTTTAAATTTAGACTGGTTTTTAAAAGCTAAGAATAATTTTTAGAGTATTCTATTTGCACAGGAATCCTGATCAATATTAAAGTTGCAGACTGGCTCACTAGATTACGCTGCCATGGAACCCAAGCTGGAAACACTCCTGAAGAGTCTCCTGGTCTGCCAAATTTCCAGGAGTAGTTTTGACAGTTACCATGCCCTTTGCATGATTTTGCTGTACACTTGACACCTTTGTCAAACTATTTGGAGAACAAGTTTTATGAGGAGCACCTGAGGAGCTGGGGTTGTTTAGCCTGGAGAAAAGGAGGCTCAGAGGAGATCTCATTGATCTCTACAACTACCTGAAAAGAAGTGTAATGAGGCGCCGGTCTGTATATTCTCCCAGGCAACAAGTGATAGGACAAGAGTAAATGGCCTTGTGTTGCACCAAAGGAGGTTTATATTGGATATTAGGAAAAATTTCTGCATCAAAAAGGTGGTGAAGCAAGCTGACCGGGAAAGTGGTGGAATCATCATCCCTGGAAGCATTCAAAAAACATGTAGATTTGGTGCTTAGGGTCATGGTTTAGCCTGAATGATTCTATGATTCTATTTCACTAGAAAAAATTTACCTTGCTGCACTCTGAGCATAAACCATCACGTGGTGTTTTTGGGAAAGCTCATTCATGAATTAGCACTCATTTCCTGGTGTCATCCACAATAAGAAGAGAGAAAAATGTTAATCAGTAATGCCCCAATTGCTTTTCTTAGATGTTCATGCAATTATTTAGAGCCCTCTAAGCTCTCTAAGTACTTCAGTAAACTTAAGCTAATGAAATACTGGAGGAAAATAGACTTTAATAGTAAGCATCACTTCAGAGGAAATAAAATGCCTTAAGAAAAAATCAGATACTTCTACCTAAGGAGTTTCCTGTTGTGAAGAGAGGACCACAGGAGCTAATAACTCTACATAAAATCCCTTAATGCTTACTATCTCATGTAATAAGTATCCCAACATTAATGAACTGGAACAAAAACTCTTTTTATGGAATAATTTTGTCAGCCTACTGATATATCACAGGTTTCCTATAAACTCCCATGAAATTCACAAAGAAATAATAGAAATTCACACAGAAAATTATAGCCATGCTAAAACAATAACAAGAGACTGGATCAAACACAAAAGTCCTAGGGTGCTGAACATTTACTTTGTATCTGAGTATTAAAGTTTATTCAGCATGTCAAATGACTCTCTGCTGTGACATGCCCACGAGAGAACTGTATCGTTTGGAAAGCTAACACTGCAAGAAGTTAACATCTATGTTTTTGCTTTCAATCTCAAGACTTTGAAGTTTGAGGCTTGGGATAGGTGCACAACATCTGACTAAAACCATTTGGCTCCATGTAGTCTGTTTTTCCTCCACATCTGGAGGAAAACATTTCCTCCCACATCTATGGGAGAGTGAGGTTCCCATACCGTCCCAATGTTAAGCTATTTCTAAAGGAAAAATCAGCAATTTTATTACTTCCTACATTTATGACAGAAAAAGAATAAGCTTTTCAGTGAAGATTTATAATTTACGGTGATTGATAGAAGCTAGCCTCTGCAAATAAAAGGGCTTTCTGGTAAAAAAAAAATCATGATGCATACAAAATATATACCTTATCTCCATAAGACATCAATGCCCGCATTACAGACAACACAACATTTTGGTCAAATTAATGGGTGTACATACACTACAGATCTTAATTTCCATTGATAATCCAGAGCTTAATTTCCATTGACAGTCCACATTTTCACTTCTTAATTTCCAGTTCCCACATGCAAAGACCTTTATAGCATCAAGAAGGAAATAGAATTCACCTCAATTTTTACCTCCATAGTGTCTATAGCACTCTCCTTGTATCATGAGAAGTACTGGATTTATATGTTGCAGTCTAGGCATGGGTCACAATACATAGACACATTTTACATAGTAACTTCTTTTTTCTCCATTTATGCACGGCATAAGAAGATTTTCATATGCTCTCAGTCACCCAATTATCCATCAAATGCTCAAACCAGCACTGGGCTGTCTCAAACTGTATCATATCATTTTGTAGTCATATGATGCTCTTATGCATCATATGATGCATATCCAACAATCCTGCATATCCTGCAATCCAACAAAAAAATTATTAAAAAGTCCTTAGAGCCAGACAAAACATCTAAGGTGAGATATCAGCATTTGTACTGTTAAACAGAAATTGGCCCTGCAAGCATCTCTCCAATTCTAGTGACCCAAAACTGGTGAAAGAGCTAGAAGGTATGTCCTGTGAGGAGCAGTTCAGGATTTGGGGTTTGTCTGTTAAGAGTAAAGGAGGCTGAGGGGTGACCTCATGGCTCTCTGCAGCTTCCTGAGGAGGAGAGGTGGAGAGGGAGGTGCTGATCTCCTCTCGCTGGTATCCAGTGACGGGACACATAGGAATGTTTCAAAGCCGAGGCAGGAGAGGTTTAGACCAGACAATAGAAAGTGTTTATTTACCGAGAGGGTGTTAAAACACTAGAACAGGCTTCCTAGAGAGGAGGTCAATGCCTCCAGCCTGTCAGTGTTTTAAGAGGCATTTGGACAACAAATGCTAAGGGCACGTTGCCCTTAGCAACATGCTGTAGCTTTTGGTTAGCCCTGGTCAGGCAGCTGGACTGGACGATCGTTGTAATGATTTGTGTCAAAGATAATCTTATATGGCCAGGAAAAAAATTGAAACTATATTCCAATTTTTGCCTTGATTTTTTTTTTTTTTTCTTTTTTGAGTGAGTGAGTGAGTGAGTGAGTGAGTGAGTGAGAAAAAATCTTTTTATTAATCAACAGGACATTTAGCTTTTTTCTGGAAAGAAAAAAAGTTGGTATGAAAAGCCTAAGGATGAGGGGACACCAGTCCAAAGCTGGGAGTAGGGTTCTGCAACGTCAGGATGTAAAAAGAAGTTCTTTTCTCTTTGGATAAACACAAAACCTGTGGAAAAAAGAAATCGGTAATTTCTACTGGCATAGCTTTTCTTTACACTTATTTCCTCAAAAAAGCTTGTTAAACATGAAGCAACTGCTGAAGAAAGAAGGGGTCTCTATCTCTGCTTTCTAGGACATACTAAAAGTTCAGAGAAAAGAGAGAAATTATTATAAAATTGAGGCCAAAACCCCAAGTAATTTAGAATGAACATAGGAAAGAGCTATGCTTAGCTCCTGTGCAAAACAAAAATGTGTTTGTACAAACACAAAACAGTAAATATACTAATTTTTAGTCACTACTACTTTATCAGTATTCTTGGCAAAACTAGACCCTTGATTTCTAAGTGCTGCTACTCCTTTGATATAACACAGAAAGCAGAAACAATCTACTTCTCAGATGGAAACTATATTATCATTTTGCAGGATGCTGTTTCACCATTAAATAAAATACTTATTTCAAGTGAGAGGAAACTCTCTTTGGTTCTTTAACTGCAGCATATGCCAATGCCTAGTGATGACTACTCTGAATAAAATTCAAGCATTCCATCCCGCCTCTGTTTTTCTATGCTGTTTTCCAATAAAGCTACCAAATCTATGCATCATATGCTTTTATAAATAATGGAACTGATTTTAAATAATTCAGTTTCCTTATATTATGTGACTGAGAGCTGGAGACTGTTAAGTTTATAATATTGGCATCTTTCTTACATACATGCTTCTGTCCTCCTCTCAAGATGCATGTGAGTCTAATCCAAAATCTAAGTACTCTTTTTTCTTCTTTCCTTCTTTCCTTGTTTCCTTCTTTCCTTTTTTCTTTTTCAGAGCAGCTTCTATTCTAGAGAAGCCATTTTCAGCAATATTTATCAATCATGTACTGACCACAAAAATAGCCACAAAGGAGAATTAGCCAAAGAGGATCTACAAGTTTGGCAAAGGCCACAGCTGCTTGGAAACAAGTGTGGAAAGTGGTTTCTTCAGTCTGATATTATCTGGTAGAAGAGAGGGGCTCCATTGCCCTTTTACTCTCACAGGAACCTTGCATGCAGATGTCTTGACTCCAGTTCTAAAGCCAAGTTAGTTTATTCCCACAGGTAAGAGCTCCATCCCCATCTGAATATAATTTAACTATGTGTTCCACCCTTTATTCCTGTAACATTGGCATCTGCTGCAGATGAGGCTGTGCAAATCAGACTGACCACAAACCATTTTATTAATGATTCCTGGCATACACATATCCTTTTTTGTACATACTGACAAAAAGTCTGCTTCCAAGTACATTTTCTGGAATTATCCTTGTACTTTATATGCTGCTAGAAGGATAGTGTCAGCACACAATTTGGTATCATATTTACGGCACACTTGCGTCATGGGGCTCTAGAAAATGTTCAGCAAAATAAAGTTTTGAAGTGCATGAAAGCTGACCTCACAGCCATGCCTTTTCTATCAGTGATAACATCTATTGTATCCCATACAATAGTTCATAATTAAAGACATAATAGATGGCAATGGAGGATTGTATTTTGACCAGTGTAATGTTGCTCAGAACTCCAAATCTGAAAAATAAGATTCTTAGGCAAAAAAATTTGTTTGTGTCTGGCTTTTAAAGCAAAAGGCATTTTAGTGTTTGGCAGGTTCTTTTCACATTGGTTTTTCAACACCTACGTGTGCCCTAACATTGGCTTTAGCTAAGCTCCTGCCTTAAAGAGATTTTCTCTACACCTTCATAAAGCAAAAGCATCAGAAAGCATGCAATAATTGTGCAAAACATTACACAAATATAAGTCTCAATGTTTTGACCTGGTTGAGCTATCTAGCATTAGCCACATTCATTAATGTAAAAATTTCTCTGTAATCTCTTCCACATTCCACACTACAGTACATGAAACATAGAATGATAGAATATACTGAGTTGGAAGGGACCCACAAACATCATCGAATCCAACTCCTGATCCTGCACAGGACACCCCAAGAATCACACCATGTGCCTTAGAACATTGTCTAAATGCTTCTTGAACTCTTTCAGGCTTGGTGGTGTGACCAGTGCTCTGGGGAGCCTGTTCCGGTGCCCAACCACCTTCTGGGTGAAGAACATTTTTCTAATATCCAGCCTAAACCTCCCCTGACACAACTTCAGGCCATTCCCCCGAGCCCTGTCACTGGTCACCACAGAGAAGAGATCAGTGTCGCCCCTCTGCTATAGAAACCAGTAGACTGCAATGAGGTCTCGCCTTGGTCTCCTCCAGGCTGAACAGACCAAGTGTCCTCAGCCACTCCTCATATTGCTTCTTCTCCAGACCCTTCACCATCTTCATAATCCTCCTTTGGACTCTCTCTGGTAGTTTAATGTTCTTCTTACATTGCAGTGCCTAAAACTGCCCCCAGGACTCGCGATGAGGCTGCCCCAGTGCGGAACAGAGAGGGACAATCCCCTCCCTTGCCCGGCTGGCGATGCTGGGCCTGATGCCCCCAGGACAGTGTTGGCCCTCCTGGCTGCCAGGGCACTGCTGACTCATGCTCAACTTGCCATCGACCATGAACCCCAGGTGCCTTCCCACAGGTCTGCTCTCCAGCCTCTGATTCGCCAGTCTGTCTGTACATTCAGGGTCATCTCATCCCGGGTCCACAGCTCAGCACTTGCCCTTAAACTTCATATGAATGAAAGTCACTTGGGCCCGTCTTCTTTACATGCCTTGTATGAATTCTCTTTGCTACTACCACATTGCTATTGAGTGTTGTGATAAGATTTTATATCCTACTGGGTAATAACGTAATTTAGCAACCACAAATGAATCATTAGTAGCTGTTTAAAAGCACATTCCTTCACCTGGCCTCATGTTCCTTTAGGGAGCAGTTCAATCCACACAGAACCCCAGTTAAGTCTCGTAGACATGATGAGACATGGTAAGTGACTGGTTGTTCTCTTCTCCATCTAAAATTTGAGCATTGGACTATTTTAAACTCTCCCTCTATACGTCATAACTACTCAATTTATAACAAAACATAGACACTGTAGTTAAGTCTACTAGTCAGACTTCTGTTTGTAACAGCTATAGGATATTGCTAAGATGTGAGCATGAAGAATTCTAGAAAACAAGATTTCAGATAGGTTTGACATGGATGGCACAGGCTAATGAAATGATTTCAGCATTTTTCAGAATATAGCCCAGCAAAAAGGCTATGCATGTCTTAAGACTGGAGCAATGAAATACCTTGACTAACCACTGACACTCAGTAATTCTTGTCAATCAATCTTTATAGCTCTATTATGCATCATTTAAAGTTTTCCCTCTTTCATCTCCTTTTCCTGCTTCCTAAGTTTTTACTAATTATCACTTTTATGATGTTAGCTTTTTATCCTGAAGTGTTAACATTTGCACCAAATGTGTACATGCAAGTTAGACGCAAAAACTAAACCTCCCATTTACACTTTCCTACCCCAAAGTATAATTCTTGCAGGCATCCATTAAAGGTGAAAATAGAACTCAAGTGTGGAATTTTTGGCACAACTTTTATAATGTATGTTTCTCCAAAATATTATTTTCAAGGTCATTCATAAAATGGTACTGAACTTCAGCTTCTTAATAAAATCTGTTTGAGCAGGTGCAGTGACAGATTGATTCAATTTTTGTTTAGTATATCCTGCACAATTGCTGTCAAACACAGCAAAAATAACTCACTACACTTACAATTTTAATTAATTTATTCATTCATTAAATAATTTAAAATGCGATCAGGTTTTCAATTACAAATATGACTATGCTGACTAAAACATAACAAATAGCCAGTTTATGAAGAGTTAGAAAGTTAAAGGCCACAATTATTTTTCTAATACAAGGAATGGCATAAATTAAAATAATATATCACACAGAAGGATTTGCATCTGTTTAAACAATTTGACAACCTAGAAAGAGCAGCAGTAAAAAAAAAAATCTCCATACTGTTTTCATTATATGGTAAATAGAGATCTGTTTAATGCTTTCACCAACTAATAGTAATGTGTTCAGGATTTCTCCCAGAAAAAGAAATCTCGTAGAACTGGCTTGTCAAGTAACCTATTAGACAGCAATTTGCTTATAAGGCATGAATGGAGTGCTTTGGTCAAGAATTGTTTCAACTTTTTTCACTCTAATAAGACCTTCACCTTCCAGCTCAAGAGCAGAAGGCTCACTGATCTGCCTGAAGGCCAGGGGAAGTCACGCTTGAATACCTGTAAATGAGTGCAAAGGTGCACCCATCAATGTCCTCACTCACTCACTCACTCACTCACTCACTCACTCACTCACTCTCTCAAGTTTAAGCCAAGTTGCTGCTCAAATTTCTATCATGCTCTGAGTCATGCATTAAAAAGAAACAGCAGACAGTTGCCACAACGCACTGAATAGAGACTAAGGTAGAAAGAATACCTATTTCCATTTCCACTGAGTACACATTTTCTTTGCCAAGTGCTAGCAGAATACAAAGCAAGGTGTAAGTCCTTGGCTTCTATACAGCATAGACTGAAAAGAACTGTTGTGTGTCTTCACAGTAAGTGCCTTCTCTTTTTTTTGGCTGCTCTGCCAAGATATTAGACATTTCTACCAGTTCATTTTCTAAGTATGTTTTTCTGAGTTCTTGTGTCTTTTCAATTGCACACATCAATAATAGTAAATACTTGCAGCAAAGCCCATTGTTCCTTATGCAGGCAACCCAGGGCAGAGAGGGATAAAACAATCTGAATGTAATGCTTATCAAGATGCCTTTAAACTCCACTGCTGTGAACAGACATTTTCCCTCTGTATACAAAGATCATGTACTCTGCCCTCCCACAAAATAGTAGCACCCACAAAATAACACATCTGAGCACACATACTTACATCCTGCACACTTAAGCCTGAATTCACATGGGTTTGAATACTTATTTTAATTGTTCCTCTTGTTATGACTTGATTTTACAGAAGTGTATTTATAGCCCTTACCTTCCTAGGCTTCCTGAATGTCAGAGAAGACAACACTGAAATTTCCTTCTCTTCAATTACAGAAGCGAAAAAGACTATGGCTTTAAATTAGGCAACTGTCTTAAAAAAAAAAAAAAAACCCAACAATTTTTTAAAAATAAGTAAATGCTTTTACAGTAGGAAAGTGCATAGATGTACAAGCAGAAAATATAGTCATTTATCTCAAAAAACTTTAAAAGCAACATTTACAGAACTTAGCCTTTGTTCTGGACTAGCTTTTATATCAGTATACTTAGGATTGTGCATATAATCAAGGGTAGCCCAAAATACTCAATAAATTACTGTGAAGAAAGATGTACAAAGCTGTTGTAAAGTGGAGTTCCACTACACGGCATCAAATCCTGGAAGAACTGAGAGCAGTCCACGGCAGCTGGAATCTCAGTGGAACAGAGCCAAGTGCAAACAAAATTACTGTCGTGGATAAATCACATCCAAGGTAGCACTGACATTTTAGGCAGGCCAAATAGACCATTAATTCAGATGTAGCAAAAATTCCAGAGCAGGATAAAGTAATGAAGTTGAAGGGACAAATTAATCTCTAGAATTACTCCCCTGGCATAAAACGAGCTAAGCAAAATCTTAGTTTATTTATTATTTCAAAGAGAATCAGTACCAGCTGAAGCTGCACAAGATGGTTCAGTTTGTTGGAGCATGGTGCTAGCAGTGCCATGGTTGTGGGTTGATTCCCCATAATGGGCCATTTACTTTAAAGTTGAACTTGATGATCCTTGTGGGTCCCATCCACCTCAGAATATTCTGTAATACCTGTCTGTAACTCTGTAATACACATGATAAAATCAATAAATATATGCTCTCTTTCCCAATCACATCCATGGAGAAAGACCTCTCTTGAAAATGGTCACCCATTCCCAATTCCTGGTTGATGGGAAAGGCAGAAAGATTTCACCTTCCCCAATATTCACATCAATTCTGTAGACTTAGGAGGCTCTTTTTTCTATTTTTATCCTTTCCTTGTTAAAACACATGCAAAGTCATAATTTCTGCTTCTTCAGAGAACATGTTCTATTCCAGCAGGAGAGTCTGTGGCTATAAAAGTAGTTGAATTTAGGTTCTGTTACTCTCTTCAAATGAGTGAGTGTGAGAAACGGATACCATTAGACTCCAGTCCATCTAATATAGTTTCATTATAAGAATTTGCTTTTATTTTACTTACTACAGAATATGTGGTGGGGGGGTGACAATGGGGAGGATATTGTTCTGAGTTTCAGAATGACTTCTTTATTTCTCAGTGAAACAGTGTGGTATGAGCTCACCATTGGCCCTCAACCAATATGCACTGGTGTAACACCATACAGTAAAGTAACAAGCTAAGGAAGTTAGTCCTCCTGTTTCTGATGATGCAGAGGGAAAACTGGACCACCAGTTTGCAGAACTGGAAAAAAGCATCTAACCAAAGCTAACACTCCTCCCCTTACACCTACTCTTCCTGCTGAAAATCTTCAGTTGTAATATCTTGTCTTCATTCTAAGGCTGTGAAATGTACTCTCTTGGAATCATAGCTAGTAAATTTTCTTTAGCAACATCCATGCTAAGTAATGCAATCAAGTTTATGTTGTATTTGTACATATATATGCAGGTACGTAATAATTCTAGTGGGAATAGCATCTGGGCATAATGGTACTTGAATGTAGAATTTAGAATTTAGCTCTTAACGATTACTGCAATTGAATCACCTTCCACACAGGAAATTCCTAGCAAAAAATTATTTTTTTATGTGATGAGTTGTGGTCTCCTGTCTTTGGTGGTAGTCAGTCATGACTAGCCTGTTCAGCTATGATTCATAAGCCTCTGATTTTATGAAATGTTTCATGTTCATAAAATTTATTACTGAAAGATCACAGATCAGCATACATGAACAACATGTGCATACTTCATATGTTTCATATACTTATTACATTAAATAAGACAATCTGATTAGTAACACTTATTATATATTATCTTCTCATTCATGCTCCAATCAATTTATGCCCTATTTGAAGTCATCTGCATTCCCTTTTCACTTCCCTACCTGTACAACCTAAGTAAACTAATTATATACTTGCCTGTTTCTGTTGTGTCACTATTTCATACTTGAATATAATTATATTCAAAATCCCATTACGTTGTACAGATCTTTGTATACCACTCTGGTAGAAATCAATAGCAGAGGAGCAAAAATTGCAACTATGCCCTTAAAAGAGCGTATGTGTGGCAAAGACTCCTGAAATTCGTAGAGAGATTTAGTGGAGTAGAAACATGTATTTATGAACAACTTCAATAGCAGATTCTTTTCCTTCTTGCCTATGTTGTAAAAAAAATATTTAGAAATGTGAAATCCAAGATCATATAGTAACGACAGAAATAATGTTTTCAAGTGCTGATAATATTTTATTTCTAATAACAAACACTTTCAAATCTTTCCTAATAGATCAGTTTCTATAGTAGCCAATCTCAGTGAGAACTCAAAATCAACCAAGTCCTTTGCTTTCATGGAACATTAGATTGATACGAATGAACACTGTTTCACAATTAACAAGTTCTTATCAAGAGTTTACATATTACTAACAATCTGTTAGTAAATTTATGAAAATCTGAAGGCTCTTTCAGTTAAAATTGTAGAAGATACATTGGTGGCCAAAGATGTCAGTGACAAGAGGGGCTTTTTCAAATACATCAATAACAAAAGGAAAACAAAGGATAATGGGGCAGAAGAACCCAGGCAACAGAAGACGCAGAGAAGGCAGACTTAACTGAGTGCCTTCTTTCCATCGGTCTTCACTGGCAGTACCAGCCCTAAGATGTTGACCTGGGTCTCTCTGACCCACGAGTCCAGAGTAAAGGAATGTTGGAATGAAGAATTTTCCTTGGTCAAGGAGGATTGATTCTGAGAACCCCTGGAAAAACTTGACATCCTCAAGTCCATGGGCCCTGAGGGGATGCATCCACGAGTGCTGAGAGAGCGGGTGCACCCATAGCGAGGCTGCTCATGATCACCTTTGAAAGGTCATGAAGATCAGAAGAGGTGTTGAGACTGGAAGAAAGAAAATATCACCCCAATCTTCAAAAAGAGCAAGGGAGAGAGAGGAAATTTCAGTCACCCTCACCTCACAGCTGGAAAGGTGATGGAGTGCATCATTCTGGAGGCCACCTCTATCCACGTGCATGATAAGAAGGTGATCAGGAGTAGTCAGAGTGGATTCACTGAAGATAAATCGTGCTTGACCAACCTTATTGATTTCTACAACGACACAACTACCTGGATGGAGGAGAGGACAGCAGTGGAACCTTGGCTTTAGCAAGGGTTTCAAGGTTGTCTCTCACAACATCCTTGTAGAAAAACTCAAGAGGTGTGGACTGGATGAGTGGACAATGAAGTGGATTGACAATTGGCTGAACAGCAGGTTGTAACCAGTGGCACAGGGCCTGGTTGAACGCCTGTCACTGATGGTGTCCCGCAAGGTTCAGTACTGGGCTCGGTATTGTTTAACTTATTCACCAGTGACTTGAATGAAGGAACAGATGCCTCCTCAGCAAGTTCACTGAGGACACAAATCTGGGAGGAGTCATCGATATCCTGGAGTGCTGTGCAGCCCTCCCTTCAAAGGGATCTCGATAGGGTGAAGAGACAGACAGAGAAGAACCATCTGAAATTCAACAAGGACAAATGCAGGGTCCTGCATCTGGGGAAGAACAACCCCAGACATCAGCTCAGGCTGGGGCTGACCTGCTGGGAAACAGCTCTGTGGAGAAGGACCCAGGGGTTCTGGAGGACAACAAGCTGTCCATGAGCCAGCAGTGTGTCCTTGTGGCCAAGAAGGCCAATGGCGTGCCTGATGCCTGGGTTGCATTAGGAAGAGCATTGCCAGAGGTTGAGGGAGGTGATCCTGCCCCTCTACTCAGCCCTGGTGAGGCCTCACATGGAGTGCTGTGTCCAGTTCTGGGCTCCTCAGGGCAAGAGAGACAAGGAGCTCTTGGAGCAGGTCCAGTGAAGGGCTACAAAGATGATGAGGGGACTGGACCATCTCTCTTACAAGGAAAGGCTGAGGGAGCTGGGCCTGTTCAGCCTCAAGAAGAGACAGCTGAGAGGGGACCTCATCATTGTCTATCAGTATCTGAAGAGAGGGTGTCAAGAGGACGGACCAAGCTCTTCTCAGTGGTGCTGAGCAATAGGACAAGAGGCAATGGGCAGAAACTGATGCACAGAAAGTTCCACCTGAATATGAGTAAGAACTGCTTTACTGTGCAGGTGACCGAGCACATGAACAGATTGCACAGAGAGGTTGTGGAGTCTTTCTCACCAGAGCTACTCAAGAACCATTGGAACTCAATCCTGTACCCTGTGCTCTAGGATGGCCCTGCTGGAGCAGGCAGATTGGCCCGGATGACTCACTGTGGTCTCCTTCAACCTTATCCATTCTGGGATTCTGTGATGTAGTTTAAACTGATTTGAATTCCTTACTCTGAATATCTGTCTGTATTTCAGCATAGCAGCACCATTGTATATAAAAAGTATAGCAAAAACAATAAACTAACTTTCTACAGATAGAAATATATCAAAGGCCATCAAAAATCTCAGGCCATTTATCCCAGAGAATCTCAAAACACTTAGATTTTGGTTCTTTCCTTTCAAAATTAAAAACTTCAGAGTATTTTATTACCTGATTTACAGAAAAAAATTGCTTGGAAATAGACTAGTTCATGTTTATTGAATGAATGAGATGTTTACTTTGGGGTTTTTAGCGGCAAATTAATTTTTATGAGAAATAAACATAATTCTGTCACAGCAATTAGTGTACCATTTGAGCAGGTGCAGTGACACCAGGATTTATGCCACACTTACAGTTAGAGAAAATAGTCAGCAGTCTGTGAATCATTCATCTAATTATCAACACATTGATACTCACAATGTAAACTTTTATTTCGCACAACTATCTGACCAAATGAAGCTAAACATGATAAACGATATAACTTCCCTAAAATGTAAGTTCTCTGGTGCAACCCCAACAATCTAGGCAGTCAAAAGTACTCTAACCAGCAAGGGATAAAAATATTTCGCTAAGTAAGTGTTCTCATGTGTTTAACGTATACTTGAGGCACTAAAAATAACCCTCATTGAAAAATTCCTTTTTATCCAATATAAACTACCTGAAAACTGTTTTGTGGTGTTTTCAAAGATATTTAGTATGTTTTTATTGTACATTAACAATTAACTGCTGATGAAAGATCTTTTCATGTATAGCAAAAGAGACAAAATTTGGTGTCTTGCCATCTGAGAACGTGAGAAAATGAAGATTAGCAAAAATACTTCATAACAAATTTTGAAGGCAAACACAATGCACGACACAGTTTCATTCCACTGGCATATATCATAAGCCCCATCATCACTTCCCCACATTAATTAATGAAAATGTATCAATTAAAAATCATCCCCAGTTAAACAATCCTTATAAAAAGTTAACACCACTAAAACTAACAATGTTGGTTAGAAACAACAGGATGCCTCAAGAAGCCTCTCTTTCTAAATAGCAAAGTTTATATAAATCTGAAGGAGAAAGGGGAAAAAAAGGCATCCCAAAATCTGAAATGATGAAATTAACTTCTTCCTAGAGAAATGCTATGGCAGAATATTTACATTTGTTCACCCTTCCCTCAATTGTAGAATACGCTGAGTTTGTGGTAGCCGCTTTTAAGGTTCAGGCTAAGGCAGGCAGACAGTGCAATGGCAAATTGGATGACAGAGCTGGCTACATATTCTACAAATTCAAAAAACACTTGGACAAGTATCCGAGGAAGAAGTAGCTGCCAGCAGTTAAAAGTGTTATTTCTCTTTACATCCTGTTTGCTGAGGTTGCCACTCACAACACTGACATGTCAGCAGAAGGGAATTTGTGTTGGCACACAAGCTGCTTCAATGCAGAATTTAGAGGTTTAAGCCATGGCTCATTATAAACAGACACTCATTAGAGTTAATAATGTAAATTTTATAAAGCTAATCACTGTGCTGGGCATAACACAGCACACTTGTCTTACAGAGATCTGCCGAGGGGTCCTGAGGTAATAGGAGCCAATACGGGGACATCACCGAAGTACTTCAAGGGACTTAAGGTGTGTTCTTCTAAAAAGGTGACACAGCCGACAGCGCAGCTGAAGTGTCTCTGCACCAATGGGTGCAGCGTGGGCAACAAACAGGAGGAGTTAGAAGCCACTGTGTTGCTAAAAGGCTATGAACTTGTTGCCATCTCTGAAAGTTGGTGAGGTGAATTCCATGACAGGAGTGTGGCTATTGATGGCTACAGGCTGATCAGAAGGGACAAGCAAGGCCCTCTGTGGTTTGCCCTCTACATCAAGAAATGAATAGACTGTGAAGGGCTCTCTCTAAAGAACAGCCACAAACAGGTGGAAAGTTTATGGGTGAGAATCAAGACTGAGGTAACAAAAGGAGCCTTGTGGATGGTGTTTGTTAGAGGCTGCCTGATCAAGGGGAGCCTGTTGACAACAACAGCTTCTTGCTCCAGCTACAGCAGGCATTGAACTCACCAGCTGAAGTCCTGTTGGGGGACTTCAACCACCCCAGTATCTGCTGGAAAAGTAGCACAGTGAGCTGTAGGCAACCCAGGAGACTGCTGGAATGCAAGGAGGATAACTTCTTAAGCTGGGTAATAGACAGCCCTGCCAGAGGGGATCTGTTGCTGCACCTGATGGTTGCCAGTGCAAGTGAGCTGGTGGGTCGTGTCAGGATTGGAGGCAGCCACAATATGCGCTGATGGAGACTGAAGTCCTGAGGAATACGGGACAGGAGTAGTATAGTCAGGACCCTGCATTTCAGGAACACAAACTCCAGCTGCTCAAGGAGGTAGTCAATGGGACCCCCGGGAAACAGCCTCAGGGACAAGGGAGCAGAACAAAGCTGGCAGATCTTTAAGGACATTTTCCAAAAAGCACAGCAACTCTTGATTCACGGTAAGAAATCAGGAAAGGAAGGGAAGAGACTGGCAAGGATGAGTCAAGACCTGCTGTTTAAACTGAAGGGCAAGAATTCACAAGACTGAACAGGTAACCTGGGAAGAGCACAGGAATGCTGCATGGTCATGTAGGGATGAGGTCAGCAAGACCAAGGCACAGCTGGAAGCTGAACTTGACAAGTGATGCACAAAACAAGAAAGGTTTCTACAGGTATGTCAGCCAGAAAAGGCAGGTCAAAGAAAGCGTACCCCCTTGATGAACAAGCCTGACAAATTGGTAAAAGTAAAGAAAGAGAAGGCTGTGGCACACAATAATTTTTTTCCACAGTCTTCACTCTTCTCTCTTCCCAGACATCTTGAGTGGGTGAACATCAAGGTGAGGACTGGGAGAGCAAAGTCCCTCTCACTATAAGAGAAGATCAGATTTTTGGCCACCTAAGGAACCTGAATGTACATGAGTCTATGGGATCTGATGAGATGCATGGCACAGTCCTGAGGGATTTGATTGATGTAGTTGCCAAGCCACTCTCCATGATATTTGACAAATCATGGTAGTCAAGTGAAGTCCCTGGGTGACTTGAAAAGGGGAAACATGGTACCCATCTTTGAAAGGGGTGAAAGGAGGGCTAGTGGGAACTACTGACCTCACCTCAGCCTCACCTCTGTGCTTGGGAAGATCATGGAACTGATCCTTCTAGAACCTGTGTTAAGGCACGTGGAGGACGGGAAGGTGATTTGGGACAGCCAGGACAGCTTCACCAAGGGAAAGTCCTGCCTGACTTCTATGTGGCCTTCTATGGTGGAGTGACCAAATCAGTGGACAAGGGAAGGGCTACAAATGTCATTTACCTGGACTTCCGTAAAGCCTTCAACACAGTCTCCCCTAACAGCCTTCTCTCTAAATACGAAAGAGAGGGATTTCATGGATGGATTGTTTAGTGGACAAGGAACTGGCTGGATATCTGCATCCAGATTACAGTGGCCAACGGTTTAATGTCTGGACAGAGATTGGTATGAGTGGTGTCCCTCATGGGTCCGTACTGAAACCAGGAGGAATTAATATCTTCATCAGTGACATAGACAGTGGGACTAGAATGCACCTTAAGCAAGTTTGCAGACAACATGAAGCTGAGAGGTGCGTTTGACACACTCGAGGGACAGGATGCCATCAACTGGAATATGGACAAGCTCAGTAAGGGTTCATGTGAACCTGACAACATTTAAAAAGCAAAGTGCTGCACCTGGTCCAGGGCAAACCCCAGTATCAGTACAGCTTGGAAAATGAAGGAATTGAGAACAGCCTTGCAGAGAAAGACTTGGGGGTACTGGTGCATGAAAAGCATGCTGCCATTCTCAAATGACAGTAAAATCCTATCACTAGGAATATGTCGGCAAGTAGCCTAGTAGAAATAATCTGAGGGGAAAAAAGGATTGGAGAAAAACATGCTTACATGAAACGAGAGTTTCGTGAAACTCCATGCTTACAAATTTCCCTAGAATAGTTGGTATTTTTCAAGTTACTCAGTGAACAATATTACATACTGAATAATTGTGAAGATACACTGGACTGATGTTCAGTATAGAAGCACTTCACTGTCAGCATTTGTATTTGTAGCATGAACTGTGGGTAGAGTGCCTACAAAGCATGTTACAATTCTTGTTTGGAAACCTTAAAATTTTAATATCTTTTAAGTTACTATTTTTATTTTACTGTAAATAAATGTCCTAAGTGTCTGGTTTTTTCCTACTAACACAGACATGGAGATCTGTCTCATTTTTTCATAAGTGTGAAAGTTACTATATTCTTTAAGAACACAGAGTAAATCCTTTATAATACAGGGTAAGTTGTCTCCACAGAAGGATTCTTTTATAATACAGGGTATGTTGTTTCATTCACTACTGAAACAAGAATTCTGAAATGGAGGCAAACATTCTTTCTCTTATATTTTTAATTTTCTCCATGAAGGGTTTGAAAGAAATGAAAAATTAATTTGTACAGAATGACGAGGCAATTCAAGTGTAAGATTCCAGTCAGGCCTTGCAGACCAGATGGCTTTTAATTTTCTGGCAATGATGTTAATTGGAAGTCAGGATGTAAACTTCTTATTTTAATCAACTTTAGGCAACTGAGGTTTTTTTCTAATCATAGAAGCAGCTGCACACTGGAACCATCTCAATATCAATATTACCTTGTACAGTACACATTAGCCAGGACAAGTACAACTATAAACAATGATCTTAAGTTAAGTTCTAGACCACTGGTCACTATTTTAAAGAGTCCAAAAATGAAAATTTGGGGTTTAATGAATGTCATTTCTTCATGTTCCATTTATGCAACGTCTAAAAATCACAAAAAATTCTTGACATTGATTTAGTCACTACAATATTAAGCCCCTAGTTCAGCATTAAAAAAAATTAAAGTCTCAGATCCCTCCTATAAAGCAAGTACATAAGAATTTAATAACCTTCTCTTTTTGGTACACTTTTGACAGAGTATATATGCAGAATGTTATATGTATTATCAAGTTAATGATTAGCCTATTCTCCTTTTCAAACTGAAGAAAAACTAGAGGATCTACCTTGCAGTAAAAGTGATGTTATAATACCAAATTAGGAATTATTTATAGAATAAAGAAAAACTAGGAGTGAATTTGAAAATCTAGAAATAGGTTTTTACATTTACCCACATAAGCATAATTCCAGAGGATATTAATTGAAAGAAAGAAATTGAACAACTAGTATCTAGTTTGCTGTACCTCCTGTTTTTATCCTAGAAGGCCTGGAAAACCAGAAAGATTCTAGATTGCCTAGCTGGATTATCTTCTTTGGCAAATTTTGCACATTACTACGGTAATTAATGTAATATGAGACAAATATTTGTCATGTTTGCAAAAATAAGCAGTATCATTGGAAGATGTACTTAGTTTATCCTCATGATATATTGACACAGGCCTAAGATTTTTTTTCCGCCTAGTCTATTATTTTATATTTTTATTACAATAGTACAATAGAACTCCCCATACCTAACAGCTCTAAAGTAAACAGTGAACATCACAACACAGAGACATTGTTTTTGTAAGCATTAGCAAATATATTCCATGTTTCCCCCACATTGAGCATTTTTAATGAACACTATCTTAGGAAAAACATGAAAAATAAGCAAGAAAGAGCATTCAGAATGAAAAAAGAAAAATCAAAAATGTGTATATTTTTTACTTGTTGAAAATAGAAACATAAGAGAAAAATACAATTAAATACTACAATACAATCTTTTGTTTTTCCCCTGCACCACCCCAGTATCTGTGGTTTACTTTCACAGTGGGGTTGCCTACAATTTTGACAATAAATCAGTATTTTAAAAGCAAAAAAAAAAGTTTAAAATATCTATCATGCTGCCTGTATACACGTGTGTCTCAGGTTTAGCGTGCATCTTTCCTCTCCTCTCTACCCTACAATTTTAAAAATTCTTGCTTAGTAGCAAGAAAATATGATTAGACTCTTGGTACTGGAAATATATTTTTTTTGACATTTTTGTGAAAATATTTGAATGGAGATTAAATATGTGGCAAGTGTCCTAATTGAAAATAACTGCATAAATAAGCCATATTTTATAAGACATGAAAAGACCTATCAAGCCTAAATCAAAATTATAAAAATAAGCCCATTTCTCCTTTTAAGGCAACACAATCATAGAAGGAATAGTGAAAATCTCGATTTCATGAGTGCTGTTTCAACAGAATCCTCATGAATTTCAATAGTAGTGATGTGGAGTGGAATTAACTTCAAACAAATACTGGGCTGCAAGAACACTGTCAGCAGTCACAGGAAGTAACTATTTTCCTCTTCTCAGCATTGATGGGCCTGAAATATGATGGATCTGGTTTTAAGCCCACCCAGTACAAGAGAGATAAGGACAAAAAGGAGAGAGCCCAGCAAAGGAAGGTCCACAGATGTGGCCAGGGGCTGGAGCAAATGGCATTCAAAGGGGAGGCTGAGGTAGATGGGCTGCTTTGGCCTGGAAAAGGGAAGGCTCAGGCATGGAGAAAACTAATTTCAGACTTCCACAGTCTAGAGGGTGGTTGTAGAGGGGAGGGAGACTGATTCTTCCCGGGATAGCCCAATGAAAGGTCAAAAGGCAGCAATAATATGGACCAAGGGATAACTTGTTGGACAAAAGGGGGAAGTTCTTCCCAGGAGGATGTCCAGCACTTGCATGGTGGTGCATGAGGGCTGAGAGATTTTTAAAGTTTTGAATTTCTGAACTCATTGGGAAATCCAGTAAGGTTAGAAATGCCTGTAACTTCTGATTTCAGATTCACATCATTCATTATTTTTTATCAATGTACTGTAACTCCTCTTCCAAATCATGTTTTGAAAGACAAGACTACTCTGAAGCTTAGACTTTAAAAATGTTCCACATTAATTTCCTAGTCTTAAAACTATAGTCGTTTTTTCTCTATGTAGATATAAAAACCTGGGATCAATGACCTTAATTATCAGAAAAAATTTTATCTGCTTATAGATCTGAACCCTGTGGGTCACTTTCATCATTATTTCATGCTATTTTTGGGATGTTTTATTTTCAAGCTATTTTAGATTGAAAAGTTTCAGTTTTGCTCTAATCAGCAATTACCTTTAGAAGAGAATTACATACCATTAGTCTAGAAAAGAACTTTCATGGGTAACTACTGAATTGGTAGTTACCATTTCTTTCATCTCACTGAATAGTGCAAGAGTCAGGATCATTAAATTAAACATTAGACATTTTCGCTAAGGTTCAGGTATTATCACGGTATAATCACCTCTATCAGCTACTTATGACTCTTGACCAGACTAGTGAAAAATAATGTAAACAGCACACTGTAGTAGCTAGCAGTAATCTGTGTCTATCACATCTCTGAACCAACAGTTATTCAGATGGGCTGAAGTCTGTCTGGCAATCATTCATGACAGTTTCAGTGTTACAGACCAGAGGTATGATTGTGTCCACATACTTCACATTAAGATATTACTGCTTTAATAGGTCTCTGTTCCATGACATGTTAACTATTTTAACTGCCATTTTCCTTTACCCATTTAATATTTTTCTGACATTCTCCTACATTCCTTATTCTCAGAAAATCAGATACATGGCAACAAGATATTGAAGTTTTGTCCTTATTAACATCTACAATCACCTCAGTTTTATTTGTGACTAGATGCTTCAGTTACTGGCTCTGTCAAAACTTTTTACTCTAATTGATATCTAATTGTTTGCCCTTCTACACAATCAGATTTTAAAAAAAATTACTTGACTACAAGTATTTGTTAACAAAGCTGCAGTAAGTGTTCGTAAGACAACTAACTGCCAACTAGATTACATCAGATTTCCTTCTTTTTTTGTTAGCAAATGTCAGGTCTTGCAAACTTATATCTGTGATAATAACAGAATCGTATTTTTTGTGTGTTTAGAAAATCCTTTTATGGGTTAATAGGAATAGTTAAAAGAAGTAGTATGCTTTGAAGACTTTTTTCCTATGTTAAATTCTTATTTACCATCTCCAACCTTCTGCTGGTTTGTAACTCAGCTCACTTTTATTTCTTTTTTTAAATACAACATTATAAAATATTTGGACTGCAGATTAGTTAATGCATGTTCTATGAAATCAGAAAATTTTTTAGTAGTATTATAAGGAGGAGTACTTCTATTTCGTAGAATTTGCTCATAGTGGATAACTAAAGAAAAATATAATAATCAATCATCCTTTAGAACAGTGACATAGTCTGTGCACTTGCAAGAATACCAAATAGAGGTCTGCTTGAGTAGAAAAGTTTACTAGCACTTAAAGTAATGAGGGTAAGAAAGATAAATTTTTAAAGGACCTTATTGTGGCAAGATATTTGCACCCATGTGGAAAGCCTGGCTGTGAAGGTACATCACATAGATGCTCATGTACACGAGAGATGGGCCACTGAAAAATATTGAAATAACCAACAGAAATTGAGTTGCCAGGTTCAAAGTGTCTCAGGTGGATCTGGATTGGCAACACAAGGGTAAATTATTTATAGGTTGGTGAGCCCATGACACCTCAGGCCATCGGGGAAGAGATGCAGCATATAGGTGGGCTCATGGCTGAGAGGTGGGTCATGGACGCTATTGCACATGTTACTCATGACTGCAAAACACACACTGCAGTTAAGCAAGTCAAGCAGTTAAAGCCTCTCAGGTATGGAGGGTGATGGGTGAAATGTAAATATGGGGATGCCTTGCAGATTGACCGTACCACACTCCCACAAACCCGCCAACACAAGCCCCATGTGCTGACAGTGGTGGAAGCCATAAAGCAACGGCTGGCTGGCTGGAAACATATCCCATGCCCTGTGCCACTGCCCAGAACACTATCCTGGGTCATGGAAAGCACATCTTATAGTTCTCCAGAAAAAACTGAATCAGACAACAGGACTCATTTCTGAAACAACCTCATAGACCTTGCGGCCAAAGAACATGGCATTGAGCAGGTATTTCACATTCCCTATTGTGCACCAGCCTCCAGCAAAATCAAATAATGTAATGGACTGTTAAAAACTACACTGAGACACAGTGGGAGGTGGGACCTTCAAACACTGGGACACACATCTAGTAAAAGCTGCCTGGTTAGTCAGCACTTGCGGATTTCAGTGAGCTGGCCTTGTCCAATCAAAACTTTTATATTCTGTAGTTAGGGACAAAGTTCCTATAGTGGACACAAAAAATGTTCTGAGAAAGTCACTCTGGGTTATTCCTGACTCAGGCAAAGGCAAATCCATTTATGGAACTGCTTTTACTCAAGGACATGGATACACTTCATGGCTAATGTGGAAGGATGGGGAAGTCCAATGTGTACCCCAAAGGGATTTGATTTTGGGTAAGAATGACCAATGAATTAAATTGTATTCTGTCAATTGCACAAAAATACTGTATATTACCACTTCTCTTGGGGCTACAAGCACGCTTGTCTACCACTACAGATATGGGGAACTGACACCTCACTCTTAGCCACCATATCAAGAGTATTACTGTAAAAATCACCCAGAGTAATAAAAAGGGAAATTTGGTGAAACTGGGCAAGTACAGTGGTGATGGAATCAGAACTGGCTTCTGTATGGAATATTCTAACACCACACACAATCTTTCCTGAAAGACTACTAAGACAGATGGAGCCCAAAGTCATGGACTGAAGGAACTCAATGGACATTGTATAGGGCTGGCCCATAGACTTACAGAGTGCATTTTCATTGTAGTAGCTGGTATTACTACTGTGTTTTGGAGTTAGTATGAGAGTACTGTTGATAATACTGATGTTTCAATTGTTGCTAATTAATAATTACCCTAAATCAAGGATTTTTCAGTGTCCCATGCTCTGCCTGTGAGCAGATACACAAGAAGCTGGGAGTGAGCATGGCCAAGGAAGCTGACCTGAACTGGACAAAGGGATATTCCATACCACAGAACATCATGCCCAGGATGTAAACTTGGTAGAGCTAGCCAAGAGGGGCTGATCACTGCTGGTGGATGGGCTGGGCACCAGTCAGCAGGTGGTGAGACATTGTGTTGTGTGTCACTTGTTCCTCTTGGGTTTTATTCCTCTCTCTCTATCTCCCTTTTCATTACTGCTAGTAGTATATACTAGTTTTTTACTAACCTGTTCTTTTCTCAACCCACCAGTTTTGTATTTTTCTGATTCTCCTCCCCACCCTGCTGGAGTACAGGAAGAAGCGAGCTAGCAGCTCAAACAGGTGTGGTACTTAGTTCTGAGTGCTGGAGTTAAACCATGAGAAGGTCCACCAAAAAAAGGCAATCTCGTACAGGCCTGTCCAGTAACAAAAAAATTATCCAGCCACATATTGAAAATAGGTTTACAAAACACTAATTCATACTCCTATTGTTGCCTAACTGAAGAACATAACACAAAGGGTTTAAAAATTCTACTTTTCATATGCTTTTGAAATGTTTGGGTTTGTACTGCAATATTAAAAGAGAAGGTGAAAAAAATTCAAAACTTCTTAGGGCTTTTCAAAGACTTATTTTTCATGATTTCCCATCTTGAATTCTCAGATAAAGAGAGCAATAGAAGAATTAGCAGTCTACTGAAGCACTAATTCATTTGATTCTCAATATCAGTGAACTGAGTAGTGGTGCATTCACTCCCCATGGATTCTGCAGAAGAAGGCAGAAGGACCAATAAAAGGAGCAACACTTCTGAACATTTCAAGTAGTTTATTTTTCTCTGCCGGACTAAGAAAAACCTCCAGTCTCATTACAGTCTAAGGCAGATGAAATTACGTAAATCAAATTAGCTATACTAGTCTACTGTTTCATTGATATTATACATACGCAAGAAAGACAGATTTAGCAGAATGTACAGAAATGCAATCTTCCCTCCATGGCTATTAGCACTACTTCAAGAAAACAAATAGTTTTGTTCCAATAAAGAACTCATCATTCTTAAATGCAGACAGCAGCCAGTAGTGGCTAATCAGACTCTAGATAGCATCAGGATTCCTCTAAAAGTACTTCACAGGTTGTTTCAACTTCACCTACACAATATTAACAGCAGTATACTACTCCTATTCCTTTACTAACAAATGTAGCAATTTTTCATTTATACACTTCTACAGTAAGTAATCCAGGGAAAGACACAATAGGCAGACTTGTAGTATTCAGCATGCATATTCTGACGTCTACTGTGTAGTATTGTGTGTGCAGTCCTCCTTCTTGGGCATCCAAATATTGTTAATAAGGCTACATGCATACACATACCCATGAAAAAAACAAATAAAATAACCATAAAAATTAGTTTTACAAATACATTAGCCACTAGAAGTAAAATTCCATTATCACTGAGTATGTATTGTCCTTATTTTACGATTTGACTTTTTATGGACACCGGTGCTGCTGTTCAAGAGCATTGTGATACCATTCAGCATTTGAGAGCTCTGTTCTTCATATTTTTTTGCATTGTACTTGCCCCAAATATAGATGCTTTCAATTTGCAAGGAAACAAAGAAAACACAAAACAAAAATCAAACCACTCGCATAAAGTTTCCTATCATCACTTTTCACTCTGGGGAAAAAAGTAGCAGATCTCCATTGCTGCAGGAACCTGTAGAAAACCTGCTATTGTTTATACAGATTCAGGGCCATCATGTCCAAGGAAGGAAAACTGAAGTAGGTAGAATGATATAGTCCAAATAGGACCTGGATTAGTCTGCCTAGATGACAAATCTCCAAACAATTTATTATCTTCCAGGTTCTTTGTTTGTGAAGTAGAAGCAACATCATCTCAGCATAGTTATGAGTTCTGCTACACAAAAACTGTGCACTAGACACTAATCCACAAGAGTCAGTTCAGCTCAGTGTAGACACTTAAGCTCATTGGAAGGCGACACTGCAGCTCCGCCTTGACTGGATTCATGCTGCTGAACTGGAGCTGAAAGCCTCTGTATCCAATAGTCTTCCAAGAATATCAAGTGTTATTAGATCTGTCTTAGCAATTTCTAGTCACATAGAATGTGCTAGTAGAAAAAATAAATCGCCGAACATATCTGTGCAAATTATCTTTTTTAGCAGTGATAAGGAAGAGAAACTTTATTCCCTCATCTCCTCACTCTGTTCCAGGTATTAAGGGCTATATTGAACTGGCTTTCAGCACTAGACAGAAAAGCTTAAGTCCTTCAGGCTTCATCAAGCATGAAAACAGCATTCCAGCACAAGCATTACCATTTTGCTCTACCATTGAATAACATAAACCAATCTTGAAATCCCTACAAAATGCTGCTTACAAATAGTTTGGGAAAATTGTTGAAGTACAACTTTTTTTTAAGGAAAGTTGCTTGTATAATTTAATTTATAAGATTGAAAAATTATTGCATTCTTTCTAATAGCATATATTGACAATCATTTCATATCTTGTCCTTGAGAGTTCAGTGTACATAAATAATACACACACACGTCACAGTTCGTTAAATGCTGTAATTATTTTTCTGTCATTTCTATCAAAAGCTCCTAGAACAAGAATTGCCATTTTTCGAGGTAGATTCAGCCCCGTATATAAGTTATGCAACAGTTGAGGAACAAGGTTATGTCATAGATGGGACCTCCAGGAAGAATTTGCCTGCATTAGGAGAATTTTTCCTGGGATATTTTGGGTCCACAGACTGGCTATCTCCCTTTTCCTTCTTACTCTTTGCTGTGACAGGGTCAATGGATCCACCTGTATCCTTCCCTCTAACACACTGCTAACAGGTTGAAACATTTTTGAACAAACATGTTGTTTGTGTCACTCTCTTCTAATATGAGGTTGGTTTTCTTCCGCTTTGTTTTAGAGAGCATAGCGATAACCTTCCTAGAACTGAATTGTGTTTTCTTTGTAAACATTCCTATCTAAAGTCCATTTGGCCCTGTTTTCCAGGTACTACCCCACATACTAAGACCTGGCTGCATCATCCCCCTGCTCAGCACTGAGACAGTTGACCTGGAACAGCAGTTGAGATACTTCGGGAAGTTATCGTGCTGTGCTCACCATCTCTGTGTGCCCAGTGGCACTTCACCTTTCAAGTGCTGTCCCAAGCAATACCTACCACTTACTGGTGCCGGACAGGTAGGGTAGGAATTATCACAATTCTGAACAGAAAAGAAGGATACTCAGGTACAGCCTCCAATATGAAATTCTGCATCGTAACTTCAGGTCACCTGAAGAGTACTAAGGGGTGAGACCGACACAGACACCATAGCCTCCTATCCGTAACCCCAGAAGCACTCTTTTCTTAAACAAACGAATAGTCAAACTTGTGATCCTTGTGAAAAAAAAAAAACATTGGAGAGCATCTCTATGGGTTATCTATTATGACATCCTTGTCCCATCAGGGCTGGCTTCAAAGTTGGGTGTGTTTTTTTGGGTGGAATTGTGGCATACCCTCTGTGTGGATATCCTCCAGACTTTATGCACAGCTCTTACAAATGCTGGACCACCCACACAGGAAGAACTTCCCCCTTTTGCCCAACAAGTTATCCCTTGGTCCAATTTATTATTGCTGCCTTTTGACCTTTCGTTGGGCTATCCCGGGAAGAATCAGTCTCCCTCCCCTCTACAACCACCCTCTAGACTGTGGAAGTCTGAAATTAGTTTTCTCCATGCCTGAGCCTTCCCTTTTCCAGGCCAAAGCAGCCCATCTACCTCAGCCTCCCCTTTGAATGCCATTTGCTCCAGCCCCTGGCCACATCTGTGGCACTTCCTTTGCTGGACTCTCTCCTTTTTGTCCTTATCTCTCTTGTACTGGGTGGGCTTAAACCTGGATCTATCATATTTCAAAACTCAGATAAAAGTTGAACATAATTTTCCATTCTTACCATACGTTTATTCTAATGTCATAACCAGACACATTGCCACAATGTTAAAACCACCTTTTTAGATTTACTGTGACAGTAGATCAGCAGAAGTTGTAGCAGCAGCTCCAAACATTGAAGCATTCTGATCTCAGTAATAGATGCAGGAAACCAAAATGTAGTGACCCTGACGTATTATATTGCCTTAAACGTAAACTCAAGGTATTATATTATCCGGGGCAGTAACTTTGAATTGCAATGGGTTAACAATGGTGTGGTGAATTTAGCATTATTCATTTCTTTGCATCTGCGCTTAAAGAAGCCAGTGACAATGCCCTATCTAAATGAATAGTCACAGATGTGACTAAAATATGAAAAAGAGGATTAGCTATTGGATAGATATTAAATAAGAAGCAAAAAACCCAGCCTGTAAATAAAGAACTAAAGAAGTATCTTTGAAAAAAAACCAAGAGCTCTATATTGACTCACTTTCTAAAATTGTATTCAGGTCCAAATAAAACCAACATTTTAAGAGATAAAACGTAGCACATTCATCAAAAGTGAAATTTTGACTGCAGTCCATAAAATGCCAAATTTCATTGCAGTATCTCTTTTCAAAGGGGTTTTAGTGCTTTTATTTGTCCTTACATTTCTTGATGTATCACCTAAACAACATCAGGGTAAAACTATTACTTTTTTGAGAAAAGACTGGCACTTAGTACTATGGTCTAGTTGTCAAGGGGGTGATTGGCCAAAGGTTGGACTTGATGATCTTAGAGGTCTTTTCCAACCTAAATAATTTTGTTTGATTCTGTGAAAGGGGTCCTCAAACTCTGGAACATAATCATAAAACCCATAATTCTTGTACATGTTTATATGTGTATCCTTTCCTCTTCTCATTTTTTACTCTTATTCATTGTGTTATGCTAAATTACAAACTCTGCAAAACAGTGTTTGTCCATTTACGGTTGTTCTGCTACATAACTAGCACATATGTCAAATTAAGTACAGAATACGTAAAGAGGGGTTAATTGTATTATAAATGTTTTTGCATACTAAACCTGTGTTGGTTTGTTTGTTTTTAAAGAACTCTAGTCTAACAATATGTCCTGGTTTGAAGGACAGGTGTCTGTCAAGAAAGGTGGGAAACCTTCCTTGGAGAGAGGATGACCCTCCTCCCTCCTCCGAATTACTGTACCTTTGCAATTACAGGGCTCTCAGGCAAAGATGTGGTAAAAAGAATAGCAGTTCTTTACTAGGATTATATATCTATATATATACAGATAGATGGATATATGGCAACAGTAAGAGAACAGATAAACCCAGCCACAGTCCTTTCTCTGTTGCTGGGCAATTCTCTGTTGCGGCAGAGAGGCTGCGGTGACTCCTCTGCGGCTGCAGGGGGCGCTGTGGCACGAGTGCGGCGACCTCTCCACGTGGCAATGGCGGCTCTGGCGAGAAGGAAAGGGGGGAATCGCTCCTGGTGCGAACTCACGGGGCAGCAGCACGGCTCAGCACCAACCTCGGCAGCGGGCAGCGAGCAGCGCAGGCAGGCAGGGTTGACTGGGGAGCGATGGACCTCGGTACCACCCACCGAGGGGCCAGCAGAAGGTGGGAACAGCAGAGACGAGCAGACTGCAGAGACGAGCAGACCCCAGGCAGAAACGAGCAGACCCGCGTGGAGCAGAAACCCAGACTGGCAGCAAAGACAGCATAACTCTGTGCCCTGGAGGGACCCTCATGGAGATGCCACAGTGTATCTGTGCTCTGGAGCAAGCAGGCGGAGACACTGCAGTGTAGTGGTGTTCCCGAAGCAAAACCAGCACTCACTGCAGACACGACTGTTCTCCCTGAACGCCAAGCCCTGAAGGAAACAGCGAGCCCAGTCTCCACCGCCCTCTTGCCAAAGTCTCACAAAGTCCACCTTCACCTCTCACGATGATAGGATCCAGCCTCTGGGGAAACAACCCCCTTGCCAGCGTCTCTAGCTCTTGTTTCTTTAACTGGGGAAGTTGTCCTGGCATCTGGGTTGGGCAAGTGATCCCTTTTGTCCTTAAGTATCGTCCATTCTGGGTGATCAGTGTGGAATGCGGGTAGATAGACAGCTTTCTTTGTTCTTAAGTATCGCTCATTAGTTCCTGGCCAGCCCCTCCCCACCTACACAGCCTCCCTGCTACATGGCGGAAAGAAAAGAAATTTTTGTTTGTTGAACCCATAACACAATACTATCAAATACTAATAATGGCATTGAGGAAAATCACTAGGTGTTGAAATTACTGAATCTGGCTGAACCACCGACTTTGCCAATGTGTATGGAAAATCACTAAAAAAGGTCACTATGCACACCGCTGATTATTGGCTGAGTTGAAATCAGTTCCAATGAAGGACAAGCACCAGATTCTGACCTCAGAACAAACAAGGAAATGGCATTGACATAAAACTGGGGAGTACAGAATCTGTTTCACTGAGTTTAGACAAGGCTTTGATAAAGGAGCAAAATAAACTACTTAACATTCACCATCAAACATGTAAGTATCAAGAGTGGTCCAGAGTAGTACATATGCCATGCCTTTCTGCTGCTATGTTTAAGGTGAAAAACTGGTGATTGATATCACACAGCTTTCTCAAAGACCATTACAATGTACAACAAATAGGAAAATATGACTCTGAGTTGCAAATTTTCCTGAATTAGAATACAATGCCTGAAGAATCAGATGGTAAACTGTAAGACTGCTGCACTTTGATTTATTCCACATTTTTCCTATTTTCAGCCTTTATCCTAAAACTGAAAGCAGTCCTGAAATAGATGCTGTAGCCAGAACAATAGTATTGCAGTGCAAAGCAGTGCAGTGGTCCAATGAGTATCAGATGCTCCTGTCAAGCAGGAAATGTGCAATTAGAGGAGCAACTGCCACACTGCCCTTTTTGCTCTTTCTAGCAAAATGAGAAAAAAGAGCATCATAATCTGCTATAACATGTCTTGGCATAGCACTGTTCATGACAACTTGAGGGGGAAAAAAGTGAAAAACAAACAAACAAAAAAAAGAGTGTGCCTCACATAATAAATAAACTATGAAAAGGAAGTAAAATTATTAAAATAGAATGGATCACTGCCTGCATTTTTATGTCTGTCTTTCAGACATAGTTTTCTTTGTTGGCTTGATTCACCCATAAGCTCTCGACCTGTGCATTGCTCGTCCTCAGAAATAGCTTCATGTAATCAATCCCATTTTGAGTACGGAGAACAACTCGCTCACCTCTCCTTCTTTGCCTGTCACCTCTGAATACTTTATAGCCATCTATCACAGTACTCCCATCATACAGTTCATCCCACTGAGTTCCTGTGATAGCAAGCAGCTCATAGCTTTTCACCTGAACAGAACCTTCCATCTCTTCCTGTTTGTTTCCAGGGCTGCATGCCCTGGTACAGAGGCATTTTGGCTGGACTATTGGCCCCATGCCCATTGTAGAGGAGCTTATCCTAATTCCCTTAATGCAGTTCACTTTTTCCCCATTGCTTCCTAATGCCTCAGCAGCCCTTGGCCTTTCTTGAGTTCTTAGAACATCATTCTTTTTCCATATTAAATCTAGTCTAAGTCTCTGTTTATAAGTCAGGCAGCTTATTGCCCAGGACCTTCTTGCTCATGCTTGGACGGTTGAGCTCTTTGAGCTGTAAACAGGTCCAGTTTCTCAGAGGTGTGCCAAAGATCACAGAGACCGAGACTTTTAGCATGACACCAGCTATGCAGACAGTCGTTCACCTGTTCAGTTCATCTCATTTTTCTTAAATCCCTTTCCCTGACTTGAAGGGTAGAGAACAACAACCAAGGGACTGTTACAAGAGACTTAAAGTTCCAAGGGACTTGAAGTTTCTTGATATTTCTGGGTCACTTTGTTGTAGCATTATTCAATCCTACTTGAAATAATAGGAATGTGTCCGCAGGCTTTATTTACCAGGCTTAGCAGCTTTTCTGTTACATCACAGATTCCTGGCAGGCAACAAATTTCTCTAGAGATGCAGTCAGAGTGACAAATAAACACTTCAGTACTTCTCAGCAAGGAGTTCCAGGTGCTGACGCTCTGCGTATGTTGCTGGGGGTACTGGTTCTGCGGGTGGGTGGTTGGACCAGTTTTGCACAGCTGGCCTTTCCTGGGTCTTACCCAGTACTCACTCTCTCTTCATTCTCCCGACTCAGGGGAAAGAAGAAGATTCCCCGTCAATTAGTCAGAAATAACATTAATCCTTTCTTTGCTAAATTCTAGTGTTATTTTCCACACCAGGGGTAAATCTTATCTCCAAAACTGAACTGTATGACTTGATGATCTACACATTTAAAACCAATAATTAAAGAATGAGACTAGTAAGATAATGAATAATCTCCCATATCTCTTCACTAACTAAACTTAGATTCAGAAATCAAATTTGTTGCAGTACAGAACATGTCATTTAACATACTCCCATTGAGGCCAATGGAAAGTTGGCCTTTCAACCCAGTCAGAATTTTAACCCAGTACTCAAAACAAATTAGTTATCTTTGTAAAACAGGAATGGACTGAACTCACCTAACATTTTGAAGGCAGAAGGCCAAAGAGAAGAGAAACAAATTCCTGGAAATTTCTTAGACCCCATATTTTCTTTTCAGGAAGAACAGTATATGTGAGAGATTAGACTAGCAAGTCATTGTAAAACCTTGCTGCAACTGTTTACATGGAGGAAATGCTCATACAGAGAAAATGTGAGAATGAGGGAAATGACATACAGAGTCAGTGTCCATGAATATTCAGGAATTGTTTTTAACACGAATTTTAGTTTATGGCCATGCACTGCAGTATAAATGATATAGGTATTGGACTTACTTTGAAGAAACCGTTCCAATATTAGGAATAGGATGTGGCTTCTCTGCATGTGACATATCACAATCACAAAAGGATTTCCCAACCAAAATAGTATGACAAAAAATCTATGCATATTTATGATTTCATCTTGTGAATTAATTCTGTTTGGTTTTGTCTACAATGATTCAAAGAAATAATTTTAAAATTTGGGGGATTTTCACTGTAATATTCCACACTAGGGGGATTTACAGTGTAACAGATTCCAGACACAGGCTTCAGCCTGCTGCAAACATATCACAAAGGAATTTAATTTTTTTTTTATTTCATAGTATTCAAGACAGATAGTTCTACTTCATGAGGAAGAAATCCCTTTCAAGTGAGCATGTCTTTTTAATAGTCTATAACTTGAGCTTATTACTTAGTATCCTTACCGCTTCTTTATTCAAAAGAAAAGATTTTATGTCCTTAACACACTGTGGACAATGCATATTGTGTTAACAATTCTAAATTTAATTTAACAAAACAGTTACCTACAGATGCATTCTGTATAATAACTTTATTTTAGGAATTAGCATAGGTAAACAAAGGTGTCTATTCCTACCAGCAGGAGCCCGTCAAGTGATAGGAACCTAGTGGTCTATATCATCAAAGTCTATAACTTCATTTATAGCAAAGAAAAAAAAATCACAAGTTTATTTTCAAAGGATAGTTAAATAAATTCCTGCTAACACAGATTATTTTGTTCTTATTCATAAACAGCTCCTTTGCCATTACTCTATTCAAATTCTATGCCTCAGAAAGTCTATCTTGGTGAAAAGTTCCTAGTGCTGTCATGATTAGCCGTAAAAATGATAAAAACAATACATGTATAAATCAGAGGCCAGGAGTTATCTTAGGGAAAGGCTTACAGAAGAGATCAGAGTGAGGTTGAATACAAGGAGCTTGAAGACATGCACTAAAGTACCTTCTCTCCAGAATACACAGAAATATGTATTGAAATTGCTGGGGGAAAGCATCTGAATGAGTCTTGAATCTGAACTAAAGTTCTTATTTTAAAAATAGACAGAAATTAAATTAAATGAAAATAAATGAAAGGAGTTTTTCTGCAGGGCACTATTGTCATGCATATTGTACAGGTTTCATTCAATGTATTACTAGTGCCAAGCAAAGAATTTATTTATTTGACTTCTCACTGTACAGTCCCACAGAATTTCACAGGTGTATCTGTTCTGAGCAGAGAGGGCCCTTCTGCATCACTGAATTCTGTAGACTGGGGACTTAATTTTTAAATATTCATCTATGTTTACTCCTTGCTTTGTCATATTGCAAGAAATAAAAGTAAATGTAAATCAATAGGAAATGGTTTCTTCATATCTGATCAAAACCAGTGAAAGCCAGTGAACTGGATCATCTCTACCAATACTTTTTGTCTATAAAATAAATACAAAAATTCTAGGGAGGACACATCTAATGAAGATGGCAGGAGTAACGTTCAAAACAGACAAAGGAAGAGGAGTCTCCATGCAGTTGGCTGAACTGTGGAACTCTTGCTGACACTATTGCAGATTGTAAATTTTTATGTGTATTCAAGGAGAGACTTAGAATATCCACTTACAGAAGAGTAATCCAGTGAAACATCCTAATGTATGAAGATGTGATACTGGCTAAATGATCTCATATTATCTCCTGACACAACTATTCTTACATTAATGCACTTTTAACCAACAGTTTTGGATAACACATAACCACAGTTGATGGTAATCTGTAGGGTCCAGTTTTTCAGATCAGTTTCCCTCCTTATTAATTCTACGTAATGATGACCCATCTCCCTACCCAGAGCTTGTTTACACAATTGTGTATCCAAAAAAAATTCTTCACAGTTTTAAAAATCATATTCTAAAATCTACCTCTGACAAACTCACCTATGCTGGACAAAGACCCAAAGCATCATCTCTTGCAGACAAGTGAAGATTTGTCAAAAAGTGCTCAGGGTTCAGGAGGCATTACAGATAATGGTTCTGATGGGCAGGAAGCCCCTTCAGGAGTGCTAGGCCTCATGCTGATATGAAAGCAGATCTCAGTACTCTTGAACACTAGGGATTAATGTTAGTTGTTACATTCAAAGTGCTCCTAAAATCTCCCCAAAGCACCTCTACCAGTGCACTTACTGACTATCTGCAGCAGTACACTCATTTGGTACTAAACTTCTCCTCAGTATATTTTGTTGTTCATTAAAAATTGTTCCAGATGTTCTGTCTCATACTTTGCATCAATTGACTCCAGAGTGTAAATTCATCAGTGAGGAGGCAGAAGGGAACAAAAATAACCCCCCCTCAAACTAAAAGAGAAAAAAAAACAAGAAGAAGACCATAACTACCCATCTCAGAGAAATTTTTCTCTTTGTATGGCTTCCTGAAAAGAAACAGACTTTGAAGTTAAAAGCTTTAACTAAAAATATTTTATCAAAAGTCAAGACCAAAAATATGAATGGACCATAACTGTTTCCAAACCAATGTGTCTGCTTTATGAGAGATGCCATTAATAGTTATTTTATTTTGGATAATAAATCCCAAAGAACGCATCAAATGTGACAAATTAAGCAAGAAAATAGCACAGACACAGAGAAAGGCAATGTTAGAAGAGCATTTGTTGCTGGAGAGAAACCAGTCCAATGTGCAGAGTCCATGAATGATATGTAATACCCATAGCAGCTATATTTACTCAGCTGGGTGTTGACATTTTAAATATTATGAGCATAAAAAGCTGCTTGAATTTCACATTAAGATGTGATTAGACTTCCCATAATGTTTTATTTTTACCAACTTAAAGCAGTTCTAAAACTTGCTGGAACAAGAATTACTTCAAGATACTGGAAGATGGGGGTGTTTTGGTGGTGGTGGGTTTTGTTCGGTTTTGTGTTTGGTTTTTTTTGTGGAGGTTTTAGGGGTTTGTAGGGGTTTTTTGGTTGGTTGGTTGGTTTGTGGCTGTTTGGTGAAATGGGGCTGAGTTGGGCCTTTTATGTTCATTTTTATCCTGAGTGAGAGAAAAGAGTTGAATAACTCAGCAGGAAGAAACATGAAAATTCTGCCAGAGGTAAAAACACACTAGAAAATAAATCTCTTTTCCTGATGAGAAAGATTTTGTTACATTGTCCTGTTTTCACTTGTTTGAAAGGTATACCAAATATATCTCTTTTGAAACAGAAAAGAGACATATCTTCTAATTCTATCAAAGGTGTTGTCTGAACTACCTTTGAATGCTTCACACAATGCAGTCCAAGAGCTCCACAAAAATCTCTCATTGCAGCAGTCCTCGTGCATTACATTATTTCAGACCAAGCACTACTGAAAGGAGTTGTATAAAACCAAACACAAACCCCAGCAGAGGACGTAAATCATGTATTAGGAGTCACCTCCAGATTTCCAAAGGTAAATCACCAAATTTCATTAAAAGCAAGAGTGAATATCCTAAAAGCCAGAGCATGTACATTCATGTTTACCCCTCTCATAAACTACATTCCTAGTTTAAATTTATTAGATTAAGAAGACTTTTTTTTTCAGAATGAAGACACAATATCACACTGTTTTTCTAGTTTCAAGATACTTTCTCCCCTAAGACTTGATTGTGTTAGAAGAGCTGCACGGAGTTATATAAAAGCAAACATATTTGGTCAACACATTTTTCTCCACAACATTTAAAATCTGAATGTGCAGACTTTGCTGGAAAACCAAGTATTCAAACAAGCAAAAAAAAGTCTGATGCTGTCTTAATATCACTTATTTTCCTCTTCCTCCTGTCTTAATATCACTTATTTTCCTCCTCTTTCCTCCCCTCCTAGTAGGATCTCAATCACTTGAAAATAAAGTCCAAAGTGGAAAGAATCTGAGCCAGGGAGCTGACAGGAAAGACAGCCTAACACAGAAGTCAGGATCAAGTCATGGATATTCATTTTCTGAATGATTGAATGTAACTTCTCTCAGGAACTTAGAGTCTTTACCTATTCAGCAGAGAAAGGGGCACCCTCCCATTCTAAGATATTCTGAATTACTCTGGAGATTTTCTAACCAGAGCAAAGCACAAGCTCCCAATCTGGGATCTGAGCAGAGTACATCTGGTATGACTGACAATGACCCTCTTCGTATCCCAAAAAACCCCACTATCCCAAGAAACTATCTTTGATACCAGAAAGTTCATCTTTATCTGGAAGCCACAAAAAAATTCTGTCATTTAGACAATTTACCTCAACAGAAATTGTAACTAGCTTGTCAGGTTGACAAATGAAACTATATTAAGCCTGTCAACTACATATTCTGTAAAGCGGGAAGGCCTAACTGTCCATCCACCAACAGAACCACAAAACGTAAAAAGCTCCTTACTTTTATCTTGCAGTTAAAAATTCTACTAATCTTGCACTGTCACCAAATTAATCCTTCTACTACCACTGTGGCCATATAATTCCTCTCACAAAATAATCAAAACCATTTGTTCCAGCTCACCTAGTTGGAAGTCTGCTTTGAAATTTCACTTCCCTGATATCTTATGCCTGAATTTCTAAACTTCTTTGTGACCCCTCCATCCTTTTTATTTTTTGGTACTGGTATTTCATTCAGTTTCAGCAAGATCTTAATCCTTCCTGGCTCCCAGACTTTGTTTATCCATTTCTATCGCTGCTAATATCTTCACTAAGGGGACTCAGCAGCATGACATCATATTAGTAGTCCAAATCATATTTTTCCTAATATGGATAAACCTCTCACGAATTCAAGTAATGAGAAATGTATAATATATTCCAGTTGGATGGTTTTCCATTATACAATACAATAGTGTTCATTTCAGTAGTAGAAGGAGCTTGCCTTATGTGTGGTAGAATCCCATTTTTCTTTTTCACAGCAACCTCATGCTGTTAGCACTTAGTCAGTCTGTACCCTGCTAAGAGACTGAGGTCTGTCTTGTCTTCTGTACTTTGAAGTTGGTAAGCCTTCAACTTATAGCAGAAATATTTGTAATTAAGTCCCCTATGTGTGTGACTTTTCTTTCAAGTTATTAAATTTCTTCATATTTCCGCTAGTCTGCAAAGCCAGTAACGTCTTCACAGGAGATAATCACAGACTTCCATTTATAGATGATACCTCATGACTTGAAATATATCAAGTTGACCAAACCACAAAGGAAATCTTCGTGTAACCTCCCACTAACATTGTAGATATCACTTCAATAAAACCTGCTGCCTGTCCTTTAGATAATTCTTTGTCCAGCCTTCAATTCTTAAACTGATCATTGTCTTCTCCACACTAACTAATCAGCACATTTGGGATGTCATATCAAACGATTGGGTAAAGTCTGAATAAATTAATGTTGTTGCATTTTCTTATCTAGAAAATGAATTAAAATTATATTAAAATCCTATTGCAAAGCAGTGATGCATTTTAAAGTTATCTTCTTTTAAATCTCATATTTCTTTTTTCATACTTTAAAACATGTTTGGTGAACTTTTGGACACCATAGCGTCCCCACCCTAAATGACAGTAAGCAAGTAATAACCTCTATAAAGTCATAATTAATAAGTGACAAAATTTCAGGCACAGCAAGCAAAATTATCGTTTTTTAAAAATAAAAAAAAATAGCTATTGGGCAGAACTATTTCCCAAACATTACAAGAAAGAATATGATAAAAAATTAGGGGTATGATTCTGCATTTTTTATACACTTCAAAATGTCTTAAATTATTCTCTAGAGATTTTATTCTAAACGAATATTTTCTTTCAAAATTTGAAATAGTTTTATGGGGCTTTTTTCTACTCAACAATGTTCTTCGTGATTTAACATTTTCCGATTAAGCTGAAATAAAGTTTTCTTGCAAGAAAAACATCTAAAAAGAGAACATTTTTCTGATTCAGACATTTTACGACCTATACAAAAAATTTTAGATCCAAACTTACTTTAAAAAGGTGTATGTACTCCTTTTCACTGCTTTTCTTACAGGCTCCAGTACATCATAGCACTCTTTGCATGCTACTACTATGTAGTTCTGTATTTCAGCAGGTTTGATTACAAGATTAACTTGAAAATTCCTAGGCTTAGCTCATTTCTAGGAATTCGTAGTAGTAGCTCCTTAGGAATTCTACCCCAAGTTGGTAAGGGGTACATTCCACACAAACTCCATTTAGATATTGCTTTGTAGGAAATTTCATGTTAACTGTATATTTTGACAATAGTACATCTCTAGAACAGTCAATTTCTACTCTGATATGAACAAACTGTGTTTGAACTACAATTTGCTTTCAAGTTACAATACAAATTTACCAACAACAATACGTACAGTAAATATATCAAACATATGCAGTTTCCATTTTTGTCACTCACAGGTGTCCCAAATCCTTTGTAAGCTCTTGATTGTGTTTTAGAGAAGGCAGTCCCAGCGAACAGATTATATTACCCTAAAAATTTCAAGTGGTCAGGTTTTAAAGCCAGTCTTAGATTTCAGATGGACAAAAAGGCCACAGCTCTCTGACAGTTGTGAGGGAGGTAATTAATTAGATGCCACTGGCCAGTCTGAGTTAGAGATTAATATTGAGTTAGGGATTAACACACAATTTTAATTGCAGAATGGCCACTTCTCCAAAGTGATCTTTTGACTGAAAGGTATTTCAGTGGACTTTGAAATCCAAGATGTGATCACATTAATAGATTTCCTAGGGAAGACTTCATTAGACCTATACAGAGTCACATTTATGAGGCGAAAGGGTAAGACTCAAGAGTTAACTAATGCATATTTGTCTTAAATTATGATGTTTCATAATAGTATTTGTTTAATAAAATTATTGCAACAAAAGTATATAATCGATGGCAACACATGCAGTGCATGCAGCAGGTTTAAATCCATGCTGTGTGATGGCTGATTTAACATCAGTGAATAAGTTTTCAGAATCAAACTACAAATTAAACTGCTCTCTTTAGTAACCTTTTTCAAACTGCATGAGGTTCAAGGGTTATAGACTGTCCATTTCTTACACAAGCAATAACATCCTCATGCTTTTCCCAGCAGTGAAAGGAGAGAGATTGATAGTTCCATCTACTCAGTGTAGCATAGAGTACATAAAAATCTAACTGTTCCTGCAGTTTCTCAGACTGCCATGAGTGTACCACTCTACTGATGAATAGTGTTTTCTGTCTTTTCCAAACTTCACATTAACGAAATAATGAAACAAAGGGAAACAAAACACAGCTAAATGTCAATAGCTTTCATCTGCATGACAGTTGAAATGCCCTCCTGTGTCAACATAAGGCCTTGATTATTTTCAGACTGCGTTACCTGTCACCTTTAATAACAGTTAGTCAAGCAGGGAGAGCTGCAACATGTGCTGAATTTGGCACTGGCACATCAGCAACTTATCCCAAAGTCTAAGCAAGTCTAGGACACAAGGGAGGCCTGCTCCAAAACCAAATTTCCAAATCACTTCCAAAATAGATTCATTTCTGCAAATATTAAAAATTTTAAAATGGAAAACTTGCCCTGAAAAGACAGAATTGGGACTGTACTGTTGCCAATACCATCCTAGAGTCTAATTCTGTTTAAAAAATTAAAAATAAAATGAGACCTGAGTTATGGGATTATAACCACCCATTTTGCATGGTTTTTAATTCAATAACCCTTAGTTTTCAAACAGCAAAGAGATTTTACTCCAAGTATCTTCAACAGAACTTCCATATGGCATTTTCTTTAAAAAAAAAATCAGATTGATTTATTTAATTTGTTTTCCCCTGGAATAACCAGCATAAAAATAGCACTATGATGCCAAAACATAAAACTCATCATCTAAACTGTGGAATCACTTCAAATCCTAGACATTCCACTCATTGCTTTCCATTCTTTTTTATGCCACCAATCTCATTGGTCATACACAGATCTTTGATTACAGAAGTATTATATTTTAAAAATATAAGCTTCAATGGCTGATATAGTGAGAATGCAACAGCATGGAAAAAAAGATTGTAACTGTAGGCATATGTACAGAGGTTTCTGTGGTTGAGCACCAATAAAATTCACACTCCTTGTGTCTATTTATAAAATTTTCTGCAGCTCTTAAAACACAGATTTACTGCTTGAGCTCTGAGTCTCCTAGAGCACTGCATGATCACAAAGAAGCACACTTCTGGCACTACACACAGTGCTGTACAGACATAAAAAGTGGCTGTAACTCAACATGTGGGCAGGAACACTTCCTAAGCATGCTGTGTTCACCTGAGAATCTGGCAATTAACAGCTAACATGCAGTTTCTCACAGACAATAAATAAATGTGCTTACAAATATAATCCATTTTACACTCATTGTAGGCATTTCATACAATAACATTACAAATTTATTTTTTCTAGAGATTCATTATTAAAAAAAAAATTATAAAAAAACCCCATGTGCTGTGGAGAGAGGAGGAGGAGGAGATTGATGGTTTATCATTTGGATAGGTGTGAGAGATAAAAATATACAAAATCTGGACACAAATTTGTAGTGCCATGTTGCAGAGCTCAAGATAGATAAATTGCTTATCTCTGTCCGTACAAGCACTCCATACATTGACAAAATTTTCAACTACCACAAAACTGGCACTATACAAACTCAATCCCATGGCTAAAAATATTGTCCTTTTACAAAATTTAAAACTTCTGCAGCAAGAGTATGCAAAAATTCCAGAAATTAAACTCTTAGAAAATCTTACGTATCCATTTATGTACAGTTAAAATATCCAGGTGGTTTTCTAAAAACATTACACAGCAAGAGGAATCATTCCACATTCTTACTCCAGTGGAGGAATGTCAACAAACAGTCTCAACTCCAGAAGTCCTGAGCTTAAAAAGGAATTTTTTATTGTTTAGATTTTTCTTTTCCTATATTTAAATCATTTATTTCATATTAATGTTCCAATAAGAAATCCCAACTTTCAAAACATTTCCCCCCACTCTTCTGCTTATCAAATGCCATACTAAGCCATGTATCTTATCTTTTCTGGCTTCACTGAAGACACAGCTTCCTAGATTCTGTTTTGTATTTGGAAAAACTTGCATTTTTTAGTGCTTCATGAATAGAGAGAAATGGTTAGAAATAGTTTCTTGTTTGAGTCTTTCCCTACTCCTGTTTACTAACTCAGCCAACAAATTTAAGTTTTCCTACACTATCATCCTATTGGGCAGCCTTGTAACCTCTCACTGCCAGCTAAACAGGCACCTTCAAACACATCTGCTGCTGCTACTGTGAAGTCCATAGTTTCAGTTTCTCACACTTCTAAGCATGCTTACAATGTTTTTTATGCATTCCCTTGGTAATGTTATAAATGAACTTTAGCACCAATTAAATGGATTCGTACATCAGAAGTAGATTTTGGTTTTAACAATGCTGGACGTTTATGATAAACTCCAGAACAAGAGTAAGCGAAGAACACCAAAACATCATTTTGAGGAGATTTGTGTAAGCAAATCTTTATTAGCTATTACTCTAATATTACTATTAAAATTACTATTACTATTAAAATTACTATTTTCACCTGACTTGTAACCGAAACCTTTTCACCTTCACCCCAACTAAGGCAAACTGCACAATTCCTTCCCTTGATAATTTCTTCTCTGAAATCTGCGGTCCCTGGCTGAGAAGATAGTTTTAGTTATGTCTCTGCTCTCACATAACATTTTTAAAATTTAACTGTCACCAGCATTATCCCTTTCTTATTGCCTCATATATGAGACTGGTAGGGGAAGAGATAAGATTGTGTGGACAGCACCTAGACATGGTTGTCTGTTCTTTATCTTTCTTTTAGTAGCTGCATGTTGTCCCACCTTTTAGACTTCTTTGGCTGAGACTGCTCTTGACTGAAAGCCAGCACCTAGGAACTCATTTTAGGTAAAGCACAGTGATTAAAAAAAGCTAAACCACCAAAGCTAAGTGTGAAAGGGAGACTATCCTTGTGTTATCAAGTATATTTCTCTCTATAAAAGTAAGTTAGACATTCAATTGCACACCTGTTTACCACAAACCAGACAGCAACTATTAGAAAAATGGTATTTTTTATCTTTTAGAAAGAAGATTCTGGTTCTAAAACTTTGTTAATCCCAGCAAAGACACCCGTGAAAAGCTGCATAGGTGTTTTCAAAGCCATATAAAGTGTACCTCTGTCACAAATTCCTCCTTTTCTCTTCTATAAAATGCCATCTAAGGCACCTTAACAGAGCCATGGCAAAAGTAATAAATTGATTTTAAACATATTTTAAATTGCACTCTGCCAAACGCTGAGGATGCTTTTGCAAAGCTTCAAGGAATATTATTAAGCCAATAGATGCTTTACTTGAGGGAGTAGTTTTGTTCAAGGGGAAAGAATATCATTCAGTTCTGTGACAATAGTGCTTTGGTCTTCTCAACTATATGATACTTACTTTACTGCACTATTATTTATTTTTTTTTCTTTATTGATGCTGTGATGGATGAATTCTATCATATTTATTCCTTCAGTTTATGCCCCACAGCTACTTTGCAACGTTTTGATAGACAGAATAATACTCTTTTCCAAACTTACTGCTCTTTGGCTTATCTATTATATATCAACTCACTGATTCAACCCTAGAAAAATATAGTGGAGTTGTTTTGGTTTTTTTAGTCACTTTGCATTTACCATTTAGAGGGATTATTCATGGAGAAACACAACCAGAAGAGAGGTTAAAGTTAAAATGGAATCACAAAGAGAAACTCAATGAGTAGAAGGAATTGTTATGCATTGAAGAACAGAAAAAGAACATATGGTTAACTAAAGAAAAAATGAACAGAGACCTAGTACTTGTGAACACTGGGGGGAAGAAGGGGAAGGCATAATTAAGGAATAAACATCCTAAATATATTTATTTCCTAATTTGCATCCCATTTTATCTTGATTATTCTGATGATTGATTAAGTCTGTTGGACGGCAACTCAACAAATTATGGTATTATGGTCACCATCAGCTAATTAATTAGTATATATTTAATTCTAATTAGATTTTTTAGAGGAAAAAAACCATCAATTTTTCTTTTCTGTTTCTATAGGCAGACAGTTTTCTGCAAATATAAAATCCAATAGTTGAAGAAAGCAGGTGAAGGCTTGAGGCATACCCAGCAACAACTGAACACTGAGCTTGCAACTGAAACAATAAAAACAGGGTTTTCACAAGGAATTATGCAAGCCACACTTCATTCACTGTGCAGCACACTTGAGATTGATTGTCTTGCTATGACAATATATAAGATTTAGAGATTCCAGTCTCTACCTCTGCTGCTGCTAACTCATACCAGAGCATAGTGTTGTGGACTATTTAATGTAAAAAAATCCAGGAATTAAAGAAATAATAGGGTACAGTGTTGTTAGGAAATCAGAAAAAAAGGCAGGAAGTTCCTATCTCCAAAATATCTCTTGCAAAGACTGTAGGCAGCTATTAAGAATTCCATTTTATTAGCTATTGGAAAGCAATGTTGCAAGACAACAGTGTTTAACTAAACTTGGTATGTAATTGAAATAAATTACAGAATTTTAATTGTTTTAATTTCTGTTCATCCACAGAGGAATCTCAAAGTGCTGACTTGTAGATGAGTAGATCACATCTGTTGTCTGTTATTTTAACTTCTTTAATTAAATCTTTGTACCAAAGTGCAGATGAAGAGGAAGACACAATCATGAAAATAGCAGATGCTTGTAAAATAGCAATAGTTCCGATAAGGCTTCTGATGCATTCCTGATTAAGCAAATGTAAATGGTTAACTGGAATTGCATCACTGCGCAAGGTACTGTGCAACCAGAGAAACCAGAGGACACTTTGGAAAATATGAAGCACTTTCAACTGAGATATTTATGGCAGTTGCTGTAACCAAGCTCTAAAGTTGTTAAAGTGTTCCAATTATTTTTTATCCACTACTATTATGCACCAATCTAGACAGTAACATAGTAATTTTTATTTGATCAAGATAAAATGCAAAAAAAAAATTAAAGACTGCTATTTTTATATAATTTATGAACTGAGATTTTTCAGTCTGAAGTGAGCTCTAAGAGCTCTAAGAGTAGTTAAATGGATAAGTGACAGGTGTCTTTGTTATCTCTTCTTTGGATCAGTTCGGTTTTGCTAAGTAGGATGCATTTGAAGATGTAAGGAAAAAATGCTAGACAACATAGAGAGAGATGCCAGAACATCCTGCATAGCAACTTGAATAAAGGTCCCGGTACAGCCATGACATCACACTGGTTTTGTGCTGGTCACTCACACACCTCCTCTCCCAGGTTTTATTAGAAAAGCACATATTCTCTACAAAATATTACTTTTCAGTTCTTTATCTCATCTCATTTTCCAAAGTAGTTTCTCTATTTTCTTTCCTAAAACAACCCCTTCCAGCAACAGAGGAGCTGCTGTTTAAAGAGAGGAACACAGAAATCCTAATTTGCTTTCTCAAGAAAGGATCATTAAGCAAGAATATTTGCACTCAGATGATTCTTTTATTTTGAAAAGAGTGTAGCAAAACCCTTGAGACTTGAGATTTTACTGTCTAGATTGTGACATTGAGCTGGTTCCTAATGAAGAGAATAATAAGGAAAATTGTTTCTAGAGGAAGTTTTAAAGGCATCAAGAAAAATTCTAGCATTTTATCTCCTGAAGCAAAGACACCAAAGACAAGGCCAGAAGTAGATGCTTGTAGATATGCAACAATTTAATCTAAGTTTTTCCTCGCTATCTATCTAAATTTCCCTTGCTATCCTTATTCATTTGGTCTTACTTTATCATTCAGAGACTATTGTTACTAAGCAAAATCTAGGTCTTGACATGTGCCATGTAATGCAGATATTGATCTCTGGTAGGAAATCAACGATATGCAATCTTCCCCTTCAGAAAGAAATGAAAGTTTGCTGTTAATTGCTGCTATTTATGAAGAACATGCAGAGACAAGAATGTAGATAAGAATGTGATAGCCCTTAAATTTCAAATTGCATAGGTAGACAACTGTAGTTCATTTACCTAATGGAGGAGTTGGGAATTATTGCCTTTAAGTATTTTCAAAAGTTCACGTATGTTTTGAAATCAAATTTCTCCAGGCATGGTAATTTAACATATGTAAGAAGCATAGCATATATACTAAAAAAAAATATCCCCTGCGTCACACAAAATTTGATGTCTTTTTCAATCACTTAGTCAAGAATATAATGTATGTTAATTCATTTTTTAAAATCATGTTGCAATCAGTTGTAGTTTGTACTTATTTCAGAGCATGCAAATTACCTAAGTATTACTTTGATACTGCTGCACTGGCTTTTTCAGGTGAGCCCTAATTTTTTTTCAATTCTGTTTTTATTATTCTATTTTACAGCAAAATGTCCAGATTAGGTGTTGTAATACCCTAATCTGTAATATCTGGTAAGAGAGCTAGTAGAAGTTGGCTTCGTTTGCACATTGCAATGGACTGATTATTTTGGACATTGCAGCATGGCTTTCATTACCTTTCTGGATCTTAAATAAAAAAGAAAAATGACTGGTGTAACATCCTATCAGAAACCCAGAAAATGTTCCAAAACAGCAGATAGGACCATGAAAAGGTTATAAGCACGTGTGAAAAGCATAGGTGAAAGATAACAGCTAGGAATCCAAAGCAACAGTAAAGCTTGAAAATTATACCAAAGAATGCCTAGTATTCAGGAGGGCCACAAATCATGGTGAAAACCCATCAAATTTAAAGGCTTCCATAGTTTTATATACTGATAAAAAAGGTGACGTTATTGGTAAGTAAGCCTCTACACAGATTATCCTGAATTAAAAAAAAAGGCAGGGGGGAAAGAAAATGAGAATAGAAGCACAGCAGTAAAATAAAGCAGATAGATCTGAAAATCAAAACCAAACAATTTTTTAGAACAGAGGATCTGAGATATGAGTGTTAGCCCTAGAGCAAGTTTGTGCCTCCTTTATTTTTCCAGCTTAGGACTGACACGGCAGAGGCAATAATTCACAGTCTTTTGGAGGTTTCAAAATAAAAAAGCTATATTTGTTAGGACTTACTGAAAGTGTGGGATAATACTAATTGGTTCTATGAAGAGACAAAGAGAGGAATTGGAAAATTTCTAGTTATTCTGCATATTTAAATGTGAAAATTTCAAAGAGCAGGAGTGGAATATAGGAGGACAAACAGCACAATTTTGTTTCCTTTGACCTCTCTTTGTAAAGGGACATGAAACAAACACCTCATAGGTCTCATCTGGTCTTTTGGGAATGTTATTTAAGACCTATCCCCAAATACTTATCTGTAACTGACCCAAAAATTTCATCCCAGCTCTTGGAAACAGGCTTTTCTCCACTTTGAAAACCAAAACATTTATGTGAATCCAGTCCCTGTAGCCCTGCATTTTGCAGTTCTTTAGTTATGCAGTGTTTTTAGTTTGGCAAATAGTTTCTCACACACTTTTGTATAAACATAGCTTTTGTTATTACTAACCGGCCAAATGTTTATGAATGCCTAACCTGTATGATAGACAATTCTGTTGACCAGTGGACAGCAGGAGGTGGTATTCCCATCCTCCAATCCACGGTGGTTTCTGAAAACATATAAATAAAGACTGAGGGCAGAGGCTGGCTCTCTCTTTCTTTTCCCCTTGGCCTCTGCCCTGTTGGTGGACCCTGACAGCTGTGTCTCATGTGTTTATTCGTGTCCGAGAGCGACAAGTCCCAGTTCTGAAGGAAGCACTTTATGGGGACTTTTGCTTCTCAGACTTGGCTAGAGATAATGCTGCTTGTCTTTCTGTTAACTGTGTTCTTGAACTGTATTGCATCACAGAATCATAGGATTCAATGAAAAGCAGAAATTCCCCAAAGTTTCAATGTATTCTTTCTTTGTTTTTAGCCAGATTTTGGTTAAAATCATAACGAAGTTTAAAAAAGGAGAGAGAAAGAAAAGAAATAGACAAAACAGATTTCCCCAGACTCTGCAGTTCTGAAAGAAATTGGTGAGAATCTGAAGATTTAACCAGTTCTTTCATGGATATTGTTGGGTTTTCCAGCCTCAAGCCACCAAGCATCTGCTCAGGGGCAATGGATTATGCAGCTTCACTGTTCATGGGCAGTGTTCCACCCATGTGAGGTAACCAAACTCAAGTTACTCTGAATGCAGTGCACTCAGTGAGAGAAGCCTAATATTTCATAGAAAAGCATGTTTGATAGCTCTTTTCAGAACTATATTTGAATTTTTGTTTAATGGAACTATGTATTCATTTAAGAAAAACTGATCATGTTCTTTCTTCATTAAGATCTTCCTAATGGACATAGATAGCATATGCTTTTTGCATTTCTAGGCTGTATATTTATATGTGCAGACACGTATGAATACACAGGCAAAAGACAAGATATACTGCATGTGTCACAAGGGAAAAAGTGTATAACATTAAGAAAAAAAATTCTCATTTTGTACATACACTCATAGCAGTTTCTGAAGCCATCACTAAAGAAACAAAGTAGAAACTGCAAAACTCCAACAGCAAGAAGACCATTTAAGAGTTGAAGGGCTGTGTTTATTCTGAAATCTACTGATCTTGTCAACCTACTCAAGCTTCAATACTACTCAGCTGTTCATTGTTTTTAATTCTTCATGTCTCCTGTTACTGTCAGTGGCCAAAGAACAGCTATCCTTGCCAGGGAATTAGCTACGTTTTTTCCATAGAAACTTGCATAAAACCATTTCCATTTTCAACAGAGATATCTAGCAGATTGTTCTGCAATTACTACAATATTTGTTCCTCTAAAAACATCCTCCATATAACTGCTACTTGCCACTCTATCATGCTTCCAAAGTCTCAACATTTGTATATTTCTAATAAAAATATTTAATGTTTATATTGCAAGTATGTCAAGAACCTTGTCATGCTGGAGAACCAGTTGCTCCATCCATTGCACCCTGACAGGTGCAGAGATATTGACCATAATTATCTGCAATGTAAAATGACAAGTGAAAGACAAGTAGGAATTGAATTTACATTAAAGAAGGAATTACACAATATGGCATTTCTCTCCATATATAGTGTGCATCAGTTACATGCACATTGTCGTTACGTATCCCTCACTCCATCAGCGTCAGCCTTCTCCTAGGCACCATTTCAAAATGTGGTCTGAAAGAGGGAATCAAAATATGCAGTGTTTGCAAACTGAAGAGCCAGAAAGACCATCTACATATTTAAAGAGAGAGCAGTGTCTAGGAACTCAGTCATGGATTAGAAATATACCGTAATAAGTCAGTGGGAAGCAAAAGTAGGGAGACCATTAAAACTTTAATATTACTCTGGTTTAATTACATTATCCACCACCTTCATGCCGTTCTTTATTCCTCCCTGACCACTAGCTGCCTTCAGCATGAAGTGCAATGTGTAAAGTCCTGATCTTCTTTGTCTTTATTCCCCATTCACCTTACTCCAGGGCTCAGTTATCTATCCATGTTTTCCTTTTCTAACCTTTTCACGTATATTTCATTGAAGTTTAAACTCTTTAAGTGAAGTATATTTTCTTACAGTCATTGTGTGAGATCTTCAGGGTCATTTAATTTTATTTTCACCAGTGTAGTAAATTATTTCAAACATGGGAGTAGTTTCCATCAAACAGCAAAAGCAAGAGGGCTGGATCTGGTTTCAGATTTGGGGTAATTACCCTGAGTGAAACACAGAAGTAGGTGTAATTCCGATACAAATTGTTGACGCCTCCCAGTCCTTCCCATGAAAGAAGGCTGGAACAATACACTGTGCCTCTTCAAGACAGCCTGAAATCTGTATTGCTAGGAAGATATAGCTTCCAAGCAGACAATTATTCTTGCAGATAAGAAGAACAGGGACAAGGGATGCCAATGCCAGAAATGTGCAAGAACTCCAAAAAGTAGAGAGTCAGATATAATTCGAGGATTTGCTAGAGTAGCTGAGCTACAAATCTCTCTGTCAGATCTAAATGATCAAGACAATTTTTCCTGTTGTTATAATTTGGACTAAATAAATGTTATTGCCCCACAGATTATTTTTTAAATCTGCATAATAGTGGATGACACTTGAGTTACAAATTTGGATTTTTGCGTCTATTAGCACATGGGTGGGAGTATTTTCATGTTCCAAAATGGTGCAGTTATGTCTCAAAATTCTAAGTACTGCCCAAGACTTAGACAAGGAGGTAAGACTTGCTTCAAAAAGGCTGGAACTTAATTGATAAGATAGCCAGAAGATGAAGTAGGAGACGAGTCAAGAGAAGAGAGGCTTATGACAACAGCATGTGTATTAATATCAGAAATATCAGAGACAGAAGGAAGAAAAGCATAGAGAACAGATTTTGAGGTCTGATCAGAATAGGTGGCTGGAAACATTAGTCAGAATACCCATGAAAGACTGGAGAGGGTGGAAGACTGAAATGGAGAAATTCAGAATGAGTGGGAGGAAAGGAACACGTGCAAATACTTTGTCAGGAATAAACTAGTGTATTCCTGCTATAGAACCTTTCCTCTCTTTCCAAAAAATAATCCCACAACTAAAAGGGGATTATCAAAGGTACATGTGAATACAGTAAATTAAGATGAAACAATTAATTTAATAGGATCCAAATCCAGCTACTGTTTTTCAGACTGGACTCTCACAATAGGCGTTAATTAGTAGGCCCTGTAGAAGGAACGTTAGAAAAAACAGAGGAAGGGTGAAAGTTGTTCCAGGTATTACTTACTCCCTCTTCAGTCATTCTCTGTGCATCAGCTGCTGCTTTACATAGGGAAATATGCTGCCTAGAATGTCCGTTCTGCCAGTCAACCACAGTAGCTGACATTAAGCAAAAAATAACACCACTGTATGAATTTCAATTTGCCCTTTAGCAATGTCCCACCTTTGCCTTTTCTATCCCTTGTTTCCTTTGCAAAGGCTGTATTATAGATGGAGAGGTGGAATAAGGCAAAGAATATGTAATTTAATTGTTTCCCATTAATTAAGAAGGGTTAGTCTAAGCAATCTCCCTTTAAGTATTCTTCTATCAGATAACAAATGGACCTAACCATTGGTGATGAGAGAAAAATCAATTTATTTGTAAGTAATACAAATTTATTATGAAAAATGCTTCTGGAACACTGCAAGATTCTCCCATGTCTGTTGACAAATTGGTTACTTAAAACTATTGACCTAAAGCAAGAATTTCTGTCTGACAACTGTGCTGTGCCTGAAAAGGGCCTGGAACTGAATTTATTCGCAATTCTTTCACATTCTCATAGTGGAGAACTACATCACTCTACTTTTTGGTGCAGAGTGTCTTACCCTGTTGCTGAATAGCTCTTCTAGCTGGTGAGGGGAGGAGTGTAGTGCATTTGTCTGGGGTAGATAGGATGACATTCCCTCTCCCTGACCACTTGGTTGGGGGAGGAATGGCAGACAAAGAGCCCCTGGCTCTTTTCTTCTCTGTGACTCATAATCTAAGGAGAAATGAGCATAGGAATAAAGGAAGTCTTTAACTTCTCTTCACTCCCCCACATCACAAGCAAAGGTTATGACAATCTAGCCCTAAGAACTTTGGATGAAAACATCTCTGTGAGTCAGCTGTTTGCAAACAGCTCTCTGCCCTCGTTTGCACATCATCTCTATGGGTGGTCTGTGTCTGCTTTGCATGTGCATGATTTGCCACCACCACCTCCCCCTGCTTACAACTTCTGCATGCGGCTAAGCTCTCAGAATCCTTCCTGCAGTCTCTCTTTGGAGAGCATTCCATTTTGAGATCCACCATTTTTTGACCCTGGTAGTCAAAGCTTTACTTTTAAAATTTTGATTATAAAATGTCAGCCATTTTGTCTCCTATTAGTGATCTGTAGTTTATCCAGAAGTTACTGTTGTTGGAAATATATTTTTATATGTAATATATTTATGAATTCAAAAGTCTCGCACTTCTAGGCTTTCACAGACATTTGTAAGTTAAAAGGCGGACAAAATACTGTTAAAACTCTAATTTTGTTTTCTGCCCCCTGCTCCTTCTCTTTTGTTGTTAAAGCTGTTGAAATGCCACAGTTTAAGTGGACCCAGTTGCTAAATATATCCTCTTTCTTGTTTCATTTTCTTGCAATGTATCTACTTTCTGATTTCACAAGAATTGACTCACTTCTGACACAATGTTCCGAGATGAAATCCCACACAGTGTGACATTCAGACTTCATTCTTGATACTAGCACTCTCATCACCTGAAAGTAGAATCTTACTTCCTTTAGCTGACCAAATATGCTCCGGTGTACTCCCACAGAAATCTAGTTGTTACAATACTGTGTTGAAATATTATTTACTACTGATGGTGTACTTATTGTCAGTAAAGCTCTGCTAGTTTCATTGAAGATAGGCTGCAAGTCTCATTTTTAAAATACCAATGAAGGTATTTCATCATGCTTTTTGATAAAGAACAAATTATATTCACATTTGTAAAGCTGTAGAAATACTGTGTGGAAATACTTTGTCTTGTTATCCAGTTATGAAAATGATATGAAGCCTTTCTAAAACACTACAGAAAAATCAATTTCATTCTTTTATTATAAATAATATTTTTAAAAAGGTCTCATTCCATGGCTGACAAGTACTAACTAAAACCCCATTCTTTACTAGATGTAACTTTGTGGCGGGGAGGGGGTGGAAACGGAGGAGGAAAACAATTTACAGGGAGGGAGGAAGGGAGGGAAGGAGACAGGGAGAGAACAACATTTAGCTGTCTTTTCAGAAGTACCAGATGGTAAGTCATGGAATTATAAGCATTAGACCACCTAGAATATTCTAAGAAATTGAAAATGTCAGAAAAAGAGGGGGAAAAAAAAAAAACCGAAAGGAAGAAATTATTTAAGTGGAAAATTTGTAAAGAAACAAAGAGGTACCAAGCACTACCTAAGGAAAGGTACTGGATAAATACTATACATAGACTGAAAGGACATGAATGCTGACATCCTCACTGAATGCTGTGAGCAACACTGAAAGAAGGAAATTACTACTCTATAAACCCTTTTCACAAATAGTTAAATGCAACTCCATAGGCTACCAACAGAAAAATGAATAACAACACTGTGCTAACCATCCAGGGAGAGAGTGAAAGACTAGCATGATTAAATATATTTTTCTGTCTGAGGACAGTTCAAGCAATAGAATAAAAAAACCTATTAGAAGAAGTACAGTTAATAAATATTAACAACATATTTTTAATCACAAAATCACCTGCAAATTATTTTAACAGTCTTAGACATATCATATTGTCAGAAAAAGAATGGAAATGTTATGTATTTTCTACCAGCAGTTTCTATTATGCTACACTGTTAAACTAAGCTTCAGTTAGTTCATGATGCACACTGAGTTCTATATTTGGTGAAAATACCCAAATGTTGACATGTATCTGTAGGTTCATCTTCTATATTAAGTAAATTATGTTCACCGACATCTGAAGCCACTGAACCAAGACTTTGATTCCCATGCCTCCTAAAAGCATAAAAACTTTCTTGGTTTTTGTAAAAACTTTACGTGACAACATGCCATAAAATAAAAATAAAAGTCATATTGCATCTTTCTTTTTAAGATTATTCAGTTCAACTGATGAGATTTTTACTTATTCACCAGTTGATCTTTTGATGAAATGACTGGTCTGGCAGACCAGGGATGACTTTGACAATGAAAATTCAAACTGACAGGCATGTAGAATGATGGAAGATTTGGTAATACAAAATATGAAATCTTTGGCTGTGCTCAACAAGTCTAATGAGACTTCTCCAAAGTCACTTTTGTTCAAATAGTTTCACTATTCCCCTGCAAGCATTAGTCAAAGAATTATTTAAATAATGTGGCTTGAAATAATTTCTCAGGGATTATACATTTTGCAATTTCAAAACAACAAACAGTAGGAAATATTCTATGTACCTAATTTAAAGAAAAATAGTTGCAGATAGTTATAATTAAGTTCACATGGCAAGATATGCTAGGATTTAACACTAAAATAAGTTTATTTCTCATTCAGGGTCTGAAATGTCCGTACCTCTTTGTTTCAGTAGTACTCTTGTATACAGAGAGACTAATACACATAGAACAAAATACATGGCAAAGACCAGAAAATAAACAAAATTAAGCCTTATCCAAATCTATGCATGTATCATTAGCTTATTTTCTCACTGATCTCCTGGAACATTACACAGTCAACATTTCTTATCAAATCAGTGCAGTCCCTGACAGCAACTTCAGTGCAGGGGCATAGATTTACAACTGAGTACATTGTAGATGTTATATAATCTTAAATTTCAAATCCTCCAGAAAAAAGTAACTTTTAATAACTGCTTGCAAAACAAACTGTGAAAAATGAATGTATCAATTAAAAAAAAAGAAAGTAACTTAAAACCATACTACTATTCAATAATCTTATCTCTGTCCAAATCCCACACATATTTATTTAAGTTGCAAATACAAGACCAGGGTACAAGTAACAACGATTTCATCATTCCCTCTCAGAAAGTGACATTTGAAAGGCTAATACAGCACCAAAGTAGTGTGAAACAATACTGATATTAAAGTGTAAAAATACTGATATATACGCAAGAAAAAGAAAACCTTCTACTCACACTCTTGCTCTTCCCATGTAGACTACAGGTATTCTTGTTCATGATGACTAGAACTAAATCAGGAGTGTTTTGGAAGTCAATGGCGAGGTTTTATCCCTGGATCATCCAAATATTGGCTGCTATACTGAAAGGAAATGAATTTATATCATTAGCATGAAGGTCTTTTAAGTCGTACAGCATTCAGGCATAAGGTACCTCATCAGCATATAAAAGCTGCAAACATTCTAAGAGCAAATGTTTCACTAAATCATTCAACACATAGTCACCCTGAACCATAGGGGAAATGTATCCATGAACAGTCCATGCTTTCCAGTCAATAACAAATGCATACCAACTCAAAAAATTGCAGGCTTCTGATTACAGGCTTTTTGCCACATTTATATTTAACTACATATTGGCAGTATTGCTTCTAATAATGAAGTAAGCCTTATTGGATATTTTTATCCAGTTTCTCAGTCTGAGGGCATATTTTAACTTATATGCAATTTAGACCTGGATATATGTTAAATTTAGGGGAAGAAGGTCAGTTAGAGTAATTTTCAAATCCAGATGCCTAAGAGTGCTTAAACCAGAACTGGGGTTCTTTGATATAGTTGTCAGAGTTTGACAAATTGGCCTTTGTATTATAAAAACAATTAGGCAAAAAAAACCCCCTAGCAACTGAAGATGTCATGGCATTGCAGCTTTGAAAAGCAGCATTTGTCAGCCTCTGGCTACATGCATAGCTGTCATCATGGATGAGTAGAATTAAAGGGAAATTCAGATGCTATGAGATCAGGCAATTAAAAGATTTATATTTTCATTTGAGCCAGGTGCACCTCTGCACATATTTTTTTCTTTAACTCAGCCAGCCAAAGATGAGGTAAAGTGCAATTTCTGATCAATAGAGATGCTACAGTAAAATCTCCTATTATAAAATCAATTACATCAGCAAAAAGCAGTATCCGCAAGAGTATTATCACACTACTTTTTCAATGGACACAAAAGTAAATAAATCATTGCTCAGTCTATTCCAGCAACACTCAAAAAAAACACAAGAGAGAAAAGTACTTAGCTAATTAAACTAGTTAATGCATTTAGACAAAACTCATAAAAGTCAAATAAAATATCTAGAACCATGTATCAAATCAAGGTACAAGTTTATGGCTTTAACTCAGGAAAGCAGAAGTAGCACATTAAATGAGGGCCAAATGTTTCTTTCACATATTTCTTGACTTTCTGTCTTAAATACTTTCAGGCATGTTTCTGTGAACATCCATAATACATAAGTCCATATCACAACCAGAAAGCAGGATAGTAGAGCTCATAAAATCTTAGAATAAAGGAGAAAAATGCAGGCTATTCAGTACCAGGATGAAGTTTGAAGAGGTAACTTCTTGTCCAGTGTACATTTAATCCAAGAGACTGAAGAACATTCCCTAATCACTGTTTTTCTGTGAATGTGATACCTAGAATTTTCACACCACCACAAGAAGAGATTTCATTGAACTAGCCCAGAGGTACTTGCAGCAGCCAGACTGGTGCCATTTATTATAACAGGGATATGAGTCATACAGACAGATGCCCTTCTTCCAGACCTTTCAAGATTTCCAAGTTTTTATTAAGGTATTATGGATTTTATTTCTGCTGAACATGACACGTCCAAAATATTCGCCAAAGAAATAGTGCAAACAGAAAATATTCATATTGGACTACAAAGAAGAACAATATATATACACTTTTATTTCATCACCTTAGTCATTCAACCTTAATAACTATTTATATAGTTTACAAACTGTAAACACAACAAATACTAACAAAAAAGCTAGTGACTTCAAATCAAAGATTTTTCTGATATTGCTTTTCTTCTAAATTATAGAAGACAATTAAAATGTAAATGCTTCTACTAAGCTGGTAGTTCAATCACATTTTTTTTTTTCTGAACAGGTTTTTAAGAGATGACAAAATCAATAAAAACGACTTGCCCTTTATGTTCTGTTTCTAGCTCTAGTTTTCACTACTCTTTCAAGATGTTTTCAGGGTGTGAAGGTCCATCGAGCAAAGTAGCATATTCATACAAAGCAAAATATTATCAATCACTTCAGGTTCTAAGAAGTTTAGAAAAAAGAATACCAGAAAAATATCGTAAGAGGAGGAATGAGAAACAACAAAAAAATCTGCCAGACTGCTTGAGCAGATTCCAGGGTGAATCAGGAGATTTAAGTTCTTGTGCCGTCTAGGATATTATTGTTGTTCACTTGTTTGTATGCATGCCCGTGTCTTTACAGAAGAAGTATATTTTCTTTAAATAGAGATATAGAACATTGTGAAACACTAGCTGCTGCACAATTTGATGGATTTGAGCTCTTTCTGCTTGTTAGATAACCTTACATTTCTTTAATTGTATTTCTTTTTTACAAATTCCCTAAAATTTGCATAGATATGCATTGAACTAGCTGGGAAAACCTTACGTTGTTTTAACACATATGACTCGACCTTGAACAACTTGTAGAGTTTAATGCTTGTGTGAAACAGCTGTCCATCCACCCTCTAACAGGCATTTAGCAAACAGAAACTGAGGTGAAGACATTTTCTTCCATCAGGAGCTAACACTCTGTGTGCCTATGTATTGTGTTTGCTCACTCTTATATACAGAGTTTGAGTCTGTTTATTCCAGGTATCTAAAACCTGAGCAAAGGGTCACCCATGTCTGCATCAGAGCTATGTTTAACGAAATAGAACTCTAGACTTAAGACTTTTCTCCTGCTTTCTGATTGACAACTATACAAATCTTATACTTAATCAATTGGAAATATTCATGATCTAGAAAGATTTCCAACGGTGATTTGAGTTGCCAATCACTGCCTAAAATCTTTCTATAAAAGTTGCAACAAAGATTTGAGATAAAGCGTACTCCCTGTTGCCACCTGATATCCATTTATATGAGTGAGATGAAGAATTCATACTGATTATCTCTGACATATCTCTATTTCTAAACAATTCTGTGCTCGTAAGGTAGCCAAATTTCTTTCAGTTAAATAGACAGGGAAAAAACCATATCATCATACAGGATAGAGAGCTCTTGAATGATCTTCTGTCTCTCCGAACTGCTGTAAGAAAATTGGTATTTCTTGGAAAAAATGTGTTGTTTACAAGCTTTAATCTCAGAGGCAAGCAAAGCATGCTCACTTTACAACAACTGAGGATAAAGATCCAAAAGGCCTGATCTTATATCTGCAGTGTATGACTCATTCAATGTCCAGGACCACTTCTGTCTTGTATAATTTCAGTTGTAGTTGCTTCCCCAACACAAGCACATACAAAAGAAATAAAAAGGGAAAAGAAAGCCAAAGCAAAAGAGTAAAGACACTCCAATGAACCTGTTAAGCTGCATTGAAGAAATTTCCAAAGGTAATAGGCTGTGAAAGATCTAGACAACTGGAACAGATGTGAAAGAAAGGCAAAAGCTTCACGAGTACATGCTCTCTCCTACGCTAAGCAAGCCACTGTATTTTCCTAGATATGACTGAGTAGGAAAAAGTAGCTTGTACAGATAGGTTATAGCCGAGACATGAGAAATCTATTATTAAGAGATACCTGTGCAAATAAACACCAGAGTATTCAAAGCCTAATATATTCCTATTATCATGCTACTGGTCTTTTATTTCCTTAAATATCTTGTCAATCATAACCCAGAAATCAGTCAAACTTGCCTAGTTAGACAAGCTTTTACCTCCTTTAGTTCAATATGATATATTTTTCTATATAATTTGCTTCTCATTGTAGGCATTTTTCAAAACAATTCAAAATTCTTAGAGCATTTACACTCCTTTTAAAAAATCATAATTAGCATGAGTGTAAACATTCCACATTCTTTACACTCAGCTAAATTCAGAGCAAGCGAGACCATGAATGTCATACCAGAAAAAGTCATTGCTATATCAGTTAAAAAAAAAAAAAACTAAAGAGAAAAACCTTATTTGTATCATTTCTACTTTCTTTATATTTTCCAAAGTTAAAAATGCTACTATAAAAGCCAATGTTTCAAAACTACGAGGAAGCTACCTGGAGAAATTTACTATATACAATATTAACACCTCTGAAGAGCGCATAAAAATAGAATTTAAACTTGACTGAATTAAAACATAACTGTTTTGTATTTTAGTCCTTTTTTTTTAATCTCGTGTTCTACAATAACCTCTTCTGTTAGCATGAATGATATGTAAACAATCTCTCCAGTGGAGGAAATGGGAATTTTGACATTGATCCAGGTAACATCAACATTTAAATTCAGCAGAATAGACATAAGCTCTTGTCAGACTTGCAGAAACATTTTTCTTTAATTTTTTAAAGCAAAACAATATTTACCATTATCTGTTTTAACAATAATGACGAATATTTTTACTGAGAGACCTTGATTGTTAAGTATTGTACCCTTTTAGGGATGGGATGTAAATTCCCAAGATGTTCTTGAACAAAATTAAGTAACACTGGAGAATTACTTTCCCATATACTTTTCCCAACAGTTGAAATGCATGAAATACAGGTTATGAGAACGACTTTGCGGGAAACTTCTTCAGCCTATGCACGGAGAATCTATTTTCAGATGTTGTTTGAAGACATATTGATAAAACACAAGTAGCAGTGCCAGACAATTTGGGGGACTTGCTACTAGAAATGTTGTTAATCACATCTATACATTGGATGACTTACTGCCCAGCAGGATGCTGGATTTTTAAGAGAAAAGATGGAGTAAAATTACAGTAGCAGGTCATAAAGCACTGAGGAATGCAAAGATACCCCTATTGCTATATCATCTATTTCTTTCCTTGGATAAAATCATAAAGGCTCATTTTTTGGAGACAGAGAATATGATTTTAGCAGAATACAGCATGACCCCTAGAGATACACTTAAGTCCACTTAGTGCATTTTTTTTTTTTTAAGTACCTACCATTCATCCCAGAGTAAGTGTCCAGCACTTACCCCAGAAAAATGTTTTAGAATAGATAGATAGAGACATGAAAGCTGGGAAAATTAGTCATGCATTGAATCTGGGGAGGGGGCATGAAAAAGCGGTTTGGGGGAAGAGTATTTCCACTAAATATATTTTCCTCATAACTGTATATTGGATAATTTTGTTTATAAGCTTATAGACCAATTGCTGATATTTTATTCATGTGTTAGCACTGTGTCAGCCAAGGGCTTGGTCTGATTCAGTCCTAAGGATTGTATCAAGACTGAACAAAACAAGACAGACCTTCCCCAAAGTACATGCAGTCCTATGATATGTACAAAGTTAGCTTCTCTCACAAGCTCTTTGGCTGTTACACATGCAAGAGAACACTGTGTGTACCCTGACACTAAGCACCGCACAACAGCGCTGCCTAGGTCAGGCACTGCTCGTCCCAGGTTTATGCATGTTGGGCAATGACCTGTTCTAAGAATGTATTCTTTGTAATGGAGGAACTGGCTTAAAATAGCTGTAATGCACTGAAAGTCCTCCAATGTGCCTATTCTCCTCGCACTGAATGGATAATACATTCATTTAACAAAAATGGGCACCCTTCAAGATGACTGGCCAGAACGTTCCACGCTGCTCAAAAGGCAGGCAGTCCTGGCACATATGCACCAGCATAACAATACTTTCTACTTCATATTCTGCTCTTTTCCACACCCTTCTCAATATTTCAGCTTTCTCCTTGACCTCTGAGCATCAAGCTCACATATTCATAAAACACTTTTCTTTTGCCCAAAGATCCATTTCTACATAGGAATATTCATTTCAAGCCCATCATGCAAGTTCAAGCTTGCCCCGCTCCCACTGAGTGCATTACTTTGCATTTAATTTTAGATTTCATCTGCTATTTTATCACATTCTGCAGTTTTGCCATTTTACATAGTTGTCTTTAATGCCATGAATAGCTTGGTATGACCACATTCTTTTTTTTTTCTTTCAAACCCTATTTAGCATATAAAACAGCACAAAGCTCTGCTTCCTGTCAAGCTCACATTTCAGAGTTAGTAATTAATCTGTTTAATTCCTGGACTTCTTTAGAAGTGTTCTGTCCATTGTCCTTGTCCATTTTATCTGTTTATTTAACAAGTTTTTCTACTATTACCTAAATCTGGGGCAGATTTTGATGTCTCTTACAAGAAAAAAGCCTATCATAAGAGACTTCACATGTTCTCCAGCAGTAAGTCTTTGTTAAAAGTTTTTATTCTACTTATGTCCTTCCAATCTCTCTAGCTGATTTCATGATCTAGAGGAGGTTTCTTAGCAGATTTCTATATCTTTATACCTGTGTTTCTATTGCCCTTTTATGCCGTTCCTCATTAGATTTTTATATGTAATATTTCAGATTTTGTAATGTTTTATATTTTCCTCACTTGGGCAAAACTTCAAGTTTTTGAAGGATGTCTTTGAAAGGACTGTTTTTATCCTATTGTTTCCACATGTCGGGTTTCTTTCATTTCCTAAGAAATTGCAAACTACATATGCATAACCTCTCAGTCGTTTTTCTTGGGCTTCTACAAGTTTTACACACACACACAAAATAATTTTTATAGAACTGTGTCATTTTTCTGCTTCACTGTCTCTAACAATACTGGTACTGTTTTCTGTCCTTTCAAATTTCCTCTTTGATAAAAATTTTTTAGCTCTACTTTGCTTTAGAGATACAAAAATTACCTTGGGGAATGCATCATTTTGGAACGTGTTCTTTCAGAATTATCTTCCTTCTCAAAATCTTGAATTTAAAACCTAAGATGTAATTCAACCTCAAAGGGTTTAAAATCTTAGTAAAATCTCTTGATTTGATATGTTGGCTACTTCCTCTGAGGTTCAGATAAAGTCTATTCCTCTAAATAGAATTGTTCTATTCTAAAGGCATAAGTCCCTTGCTCTTGATTTTCTCATTCACATGATGAAATGTTGTCCCTCTGCTTCTTCCTGCATTTTTGCTTGCAAAATGGAAAGGACTGGAGAAAATACTACTGCAGAGATGGAATATTACTTATACAAGTTTTGAAATCTTTTTCTGGAAGTGTTCACGCTTTCCCCATCTCTTCATATACTCATTTGAATAAAGGATGGCAATAATGCCATTTCAGAATAACACAACCACCTTTACTTTTCTTTCTATAACTACAACTGTTAAAATTTACTGATGCAGTTCTATCACACAAAATTCATATTTGATTTCTTAAAAAACAAATATATTTAAAAATCAGCATTTTTAAATGCTTATTTTAAATGCTTAAAGAGCTCTCCACTCTTTAAATGTTTTGACTACTATAAGGCATCAGTAATTGCTTTCCACCTTCAACCCATGACATGCATTCACATTAAGATCTTTCAGAGCAACTCAGTGTCTGTATAATGGGTTTTGTTTCTTTTACAGGCAGCACTAACTTTCACCTGTGCCTCAAAGCACTGTAATTTCTTCACACATTGTGCTTTTCTAAAACCTATCATAATTTCCCTTCTTCTGTTCACATTTGCTGCATATATTTCCTATTTTTTATAGCTCAAGTTTATTAAAAATTAATCTCTTCACCCCAAGCTGCTCAAATTTATGCTATTATCATTTCAGGGCACTTTCAGAGAAACAGGTCCAGACTGAAGTGGTAGCAAGGCATTGGAACTCTGAATTTGGCTTTGTATCAAAACCTATAACACACTGCATACAAATGACTGTTTAGAGAGAGCTGTGTGATCCAAGTGACAAACCCTTGAAACTTGCAAGGCTAACAGTTGTGCCATTTAAGGCAGATGTTTGCAAGTAAGATTCTACATGCAGGTGAGGGCTGGGAGCAGATAAGAGATTTGATAAAAGCTAGAAATAAAACCTTTACGTATGATAATTGTCTATCTCATATTTGGATAGAACTTTGTTATAGAAGAGATGGAGTAAAATCAGAGCTGGCCAATCTAAGTCGAGGGAACAACCATGTCACCTATGATTTTAATATTATTTCGGCTAATAGTGAAATATATAGTTAGGGGATCTTGTAGCTAGAAAAATCTTGGACATGCTTGCTCCAGATAAATCTCCTGCTTTATATTCCTGTCACATGCCAATGATGGTCAAGGTCAAATTTCTAATCTCTGGTTCACAAATTCGAAACCCAAATATATTAACAAGGATCTTGGCTTTCATAAAAAAAGACACACATCAATCTTTTGATGATCTTACACCATTCACTTAAATTATGACAAAAATGAGAAGCAAGTTACTCTGGAATTACTTCACATGACTGAAACTGATCTGTCCTTCTGTTTGACAAACTTAAATTTGAAAGGTTATTATTATATAATAGACTGAAAAGACGTATAAAATACAAGTTTATGTCATTCTTCCTTTGGCTGGAATTAATCAAAGGAGATTGGAGCTCAAAATCAATTTGTTTTACCTGCTGCTCAATATTTTAAGCACATACATAATTTTAAAAGAAATACTAGATTTTTATTACAAAACAAGTTTAATTTTCTGTTTATTGTGTTTGCAGTCTGTCGATGGAAGGCAACTTCCTTATGGAAGAGGAGTTAATGTGATCTAAAATAGTAACAGAAGACTCTTCACAGTGTAGCTAAAACACAGCTTTCTGAATATACAGCAATTCATTTGCAATTGCCAAAAAAATTAAAAAGTATTCAGATTAAAAGTATTTGGGTGAAGTACAAAAGAAAGGCAATAAACATTAAACAAATGAACAAACAAGAAAACAAGCAAAAAACCCAAACACCCCCCAGGCAACCATAAATGAGAAATCCAAGAAGTTTTGTCTATGTCCAAAGTCTTGTCTAGAATTTTGGATTTTCCTAGCTTTTTATCTCCAATTGGACAGCAGCTTTCACAGATACAGCTGGCACTAGTTTCATGATATCGTAACTTTTATCATCCCCGGTACTGTAGGTAAGATCTCTTTTAGGTCACAACAAACTTCAGGACAAGCATTTGATTTTAGATACAGGAAAGATAAATCCAAAACTTTATCTCTACACACTCAGGAAAGGCTAAAAATACTTTTATTTTATCGGATTTTTCTCCCTCTTCTGGCAGAAGAAATAGAGCAATTGAGAAACATACGGAGGACTCAGGTTTGCTGTGTTTCTTACAGGCTCTCCAGGAGGGATAGGCAGGGCAGAAAGAGGTGGCAGGATGGCACTGTATGTAATGGAAGGGTTAGAATGTCTGGCACAGTTGGCAATGGCACAGGTGGAAATGGCTCTGTTGAGAGCCTCTGGATAAGGACTCTCAACCCCCAATCAAGGGGCAAACAAAAAAATGTGGATGTCATCGTGGGAATCTGCTATACATCTCCCAGCCAGGACAATGGCTCTGATGAATTATTCTATGAGGAATTAAGGGAGCCTTCCAGGTCAACCACCCTTGTCCTTATGGGAGGCTTCAGCTTGCCAGAAATTAACTGAGAGCATCACACAGCCAGTACAACCTGAGCCAGATGATTCCTAAAAGACCTGGATTACAATTTTATGGAACAGGTCCTAAGGGAGGCGACTCAGAAAGACACCCTCCTTGACCTGCTGTTTGTCAACAGGGCGGGTCTTGGAAGTGAAGTGGGGATTGGGGCCATCTTGGCCACAGCAACCACAAAGAGATTGAGTTTAAAATCTCTGTTGACAGGAGGAAAAGTGCCAGCAAAACCTCAACTCTGAGGACAGCAGACTTCAGGCTGCTCAGGGAACTAATTCCTCTTGGGAAAATATTTTTGCAGGTGCTAGGGTCCATCAGGTCCGTCAGTGCTGGTCACTTTTTAAACATCACCTCCTGAGGGCACAGGAGCAGCCAATTCCTAAATGCTAGAAGTCAAGCTGGAGAGGCAGAAAGACAGGTTGGCTGAAGAGGGTTCTTCTCTCAGAAATAAGTCAAGAAAGGAAGGTGTAAACCCAGTGGAAGGAAGGTCAGCTGACATGAGAAGAACACAGACACGCTGCTTACCACTGTAGGGAGAAAATATGTGCAGCCAAAGTTCAACTGGAGTTGAAATTGTCGGAACTGCGGGGGACAATAAAAAGAGGGGCTTTTTCAAATATATTAGTGGCAAAAGGCAGTGTCAAAATAATATCAGCTTGTTACAGGATGAGGATGGTCACCTCTCAAACGGGGACACGGAGAAGGCAGAGGTGCTAAATGCATTCTTTTCCTCTGTCTTCAACACCAATGATGTAACAAGGGGGTCTCTGTGACTGTGAGAATGATCAACTTCCAGTTGACCTTGGACTTGTGCAGGATGTGCTTCTCCAGCTGGATCCCTGGAAATCTATGGGGCCTGATGGGATCCATCCAAGAATCCTCAAAGAACTGGCTGATGTGATTGCAAAGCCTCTCTCAATGATTTTTGAGTGATCTTGGGAATCTTGAGGGGTCCCAGCTGACTGGAAGCTGGCAAACATTGCCCCAATTTTCAAAAAGGGCGGGAAGGAAGACCTCAGAAACTACAGGCCTGTGAGTTTCAGTTCAGTGCCTGGTAAAATAATAGAAAAAATTATTCTGGGAAGTGTTGAAAAACACCTGAAGGACAATGCAGTCACCAGTCACTTGCAGCATGGCTTCATGAGGGGAAATATGGTTTGTTGAACTTAAGATGGGGTAACCCATCTAGATGATCAAGGGAAGCCAGCTGATGTGATCTTTTTGGACTTCAGCAAAGCTTTTGATACTGTCTCTCACTGTATCCTTTTGGACAAAATGTCCAGCCCACTGGATAAACACATCATGGGATGGGTAAGCAACTACTTCATGGACTGGGCACAAAGGGTTACAGTGACTGTGGTGACATCAGACTGGGGCCTGTCACTAGTGGGGTTCCACAGGGCTCCATCCTTGGCCCACTTCACTTCAACATCTTCACTGATGACTTCAATGTGGGACTCGAACGAATACTAAGTTTGATGATGACAATAAATTGAGAGGAGCTGTGGATTCCCTCAAGGGCAGGGAGGCCCTGCAGAGAGACCTGAACAAATCAGAGGGCTGTGCAATCACCAACCATATGAAGTTCAGCAAGGGCAAATGCTGGATTCTGCACCTGGGATGGGGTGGCCCTGAATGTACAGACAGACTGGGGAATGAGCTGCAGGAGAGCAGTGCCATGGAAAGGGACCTGGGGTTCTTGGTCAATGGCAAGTTGAATCTGAGTCAGCAGTGCCCTGGCAGCCAGGAGGGCCAACCATGTCCTGGGGAGCATCAGGCAAAGCATTGCCAGCCAGGCAAGGGAGGGGATTGTCCCGCTCTGCTGTGCATTGCGGTGGCCTCACCATGAGTGTTGGGGGAAGTTTTGGGTGCCACAATATACAAAATATATTAAACTATTGGAGAATGTCCAAAGGAGGGCAACAAAGAAGGTGAAGGGTCTAGAGATGAAGCTGTGTGAGGAGCAGCTGAAGTAACTTGGTCGTTTCAGCCTAGAGAAGAGGAGACTGAGGAGAGACCTCACTGAGCTCTTCAACATCCTCCCAAGGGGAAGCAAAGGGGCAGGTACTGATCTCTTTATTCCCATGAGCAGTGACAGGACTTGAGGAAATGGCATGAAGCTGAGTCACAGGAGGTTTAAGTTGGATATAAGGAAAAGGTTTTTACACCCAGAGGCTGACTGAGCACTGGATCAGGCTCCCCAGGGAAGTACTCACAGCACCCAGCTTGTCTGAGTTCAAAAAGCATTTAGACAATGCTCTCAGGCACATGGTGTGATTCGTGGGGTGTCCTGTTCAGGGCTAGGAGCTGGAATTCATGATCCTGGTAAGTCTCTTCCAACTCACCATATTCTATGATTCTATGATTCTAAAAATATGCTTTTTGATTTTTAGAAAGAAACTGACATTCAGAATGTGTACATGCACTGGCTTACTGCACTAGAACATATTCACCAATCCATAGTCATAGAATGATTACTAGATTAATCCCCATGGGCAAGATGCCAGTAAAATGCTCCAAATGGAAATCTAGACATGAACAGCTTTAACTGACAAATTCTTCACTGGTGCCTGTTTATGGCAAAATGCACCAGTAGCAATTTTACAGACTGTGACACTTGTGAACTTTAGATACCTCCATAGAAAACAGGATGGAACAAAAGAATTGGGGGATCTGCACTTTGGGCTTATACATGAACCCTGTTACAAAAGTAAGAAAACCTGGCATTTACAGATTGGGGACTTAAAGTTCTTCCTCAGATTTGACTGAGAGATAGTGCTAAATTGTTTCAGTCTAAAGAGAAAGAAAATGTTGGGAAAAATGAAACAGAACACAGAGCATAAGACAGAGAGGCAAATAGCAGAATGCAGTCACAACAAACTCAATACAATTACTACTACGCACACCTAGATGATGATGTCAATATTTCTGTAAGTTTATTGTTTTGGACTGAATATGTTCCCATTTGAACTGTGGCTACAGCAATAGCCATGATGATCACACACAGACTGCAAGGTCTGGCCCACTGGGCCAGGGCTTTACTACCTGGTTAAACCAGCTGCACTGCAGGTCTGACAAACAAAGAACTTGCCACTTATTGTGTCCCTGACATTTCAGAAGCATGAGTTTTTACCAGATTAGAGAAATGGCATGAGTTTTTATTGGTAAATTCTTTAGGATTAGGACGAATCTCAAATACAGCAGAACTGTACATAAGAAATGCAAGCATACGTGTGGTCAAAGTTTCTAAAACTATGTCATTTGATGTCTGAATAATGAAATAATGGGAAATTTCATCATCAAATCTACATCAGGCACAGACCCACATTTGTTTTCTACTTCTACTATCCTAAGCGGATCTTAAGAAAGTAAACAAGTGTAATTGTACATATTTAACATTCTTCATTAGATGTCATCTGCTCAGTACTAGATGAAATGATCCTGGTACAATTGTAAAACTGAACTTTAAATCTGTAAGTTTAGGTTTTCGTACTAACTTCTACAATATTCTTTTGTGTGCAAGGAATAATTTTTTGGGATTTGGTGGTGGATATTTTTGTTCGTTTGCCAATCAAAATAGTGAGATTTTTTTCTTTCTTTAAATTTCTCCTTTAACATCGAGCTTTGTCTCAAAGACTGTGTTACAAACCACTGTTACAGTAATCGTTATATGAACAGTGCACTAAGAATTCTGCTTTTCTGAACCGTCTTCATGCCCAGCAATAATACAGCATCATCTTATAAAACTAATCCTGCATGCCTATTTTTTCCATTATGTAGCATTAAATTGGTAGCCAAGGCAGTGTAATAAAGATCTGCAGTTTTTTATATTTGATTGGATTGCAAAGTTAAACACTAGAATCCATATTTTTAATGAAAAACTCATTTTCAACCCTACTGCTTTCTATTTTTAGAGCTCAGTCTGGGAACAGATCTGAGGCATGTTATATTTTTGCATGTTTTCATATATAGGCATACACACATATATTTGCCTGTGCAAAAATACACACATTTTGCTATATTTATGGTGAGTGGGAGACAGAATTCTGAAATGCAAACACAGATCTCATGTTATTTAATTAGATTATGACTAAGATAATTTGTGTGACTATGACTTCATGAAGCACTTAAAGAGAGGCCATAAAAATCAGCAATACTTACATCCAGAAGGGATTTAATTCACAGCTCAAGCAAAACACATGAAGGTGAGAAAGCATCTGATACCATCTCATCCAGAAGAAAATGTTTTCCCAACTACATAAGAGAATCTGCATTGATCAGAACTTCTGAATGGATAATTTTGTATATTTAGATTTAAAATCCTGGAATCCAAGGATTGCTCAATATCCTTTCAGTATGCTACTTCTGTCACAAACCACACAGTTTATGTGGCATGCTCACTTTAATGATCGGGTCAAAAATATTCACAGTATATCAATTTCTTCCTAGGACAAAGTTACAAAAATTATCAAAATGACACTTCTGCAGTATATGCAATATTAAATATGAACCTTGTGGTACACTTTAATTCAACTGTATTATGTACAATAAATAGAAAAATAAACCTCAAAAGTCATGCAGAGGAGAGATTGCAACCAAGGGGAAATATTTTCTAACTGCTGTAATTTACCAACATATTTCAAAATATTTGCATACTTAAATTCAAGAAAAGCACTCCTTAAAACACGGTAAATATTTCTTACATTTAAATCTGAAGTATATGAATATGTACATATTGGTATGGAAAGAACTAAATTACATAGAAAAGCTCCCAGTAAATTGGTTTCAACACTGTCATGTATGTTTAAAACACAGAAGATAACTTTTCCCATATATAAATATTATGTGTCCATTCCTACTTAAAGCTCTGTCTTCCTTTTCTCTGCAACATCACTTTACACTGCAGCATACCTATGCAATATGTGACATTTGGGGGACAATAAAAATAGCTTCATTTATTTTCATGTTGCTATTCACTAGATCTGCTATCAATTTGTGTCTTTGCTGCTGTTCCCACTCAGTTACACTGCCACAGCTTAAATTTTCCTAAATTTTGCATTACAAGAAATTTCATCTACCGACTTGCTAACTGCACTGAAGTCTGGAGTCTGGGTTCAAGTTCATTTGTTTGATTTTGTTGTTCTCTGAGTTTCCCTTCTTTTCATCAGCTTCAAGGAGTTGTGCTCCATTTCCACATTCACAATAAAATCCCACTACTTGGTGTTCATCTGAGCTGTATTTTAGCTTTCTGTACCAAGAAGCTGTAATAAAATTATCAAAAATCTGATAGGCAGTTAGCATCTTGCAGTACACCTCCCACAAAATATTTCTGGGAAATGCTTTCTGCTGCAGTATTCACTGCTTTGATTTAGTCTGTAGTTGCTCATAAAAAGCACTGCCTACCTGTCTGTACAAATCTGGGGCCATGCCATGCAGCATCAACACAACAGGGCCCCTGATTTTTTTCCTTCCATTGTTGTCCATGGACTCACGGCAGATCCCATTCCTTCTGCATTCTGAATTCCAGAATTCCAAGCATACACGTATTTGAATAATAAAGCAGTATACAGCCTCAATTGTATATGTTCCCTCTTTTATAGTATTATTCCTGTCAAGTGATTCCACAAATCTCTCTTATGTCAATTAAGTTACAATGTTAATTGTACATTAATACTTTAATCTCTTCTTCCTTGTTTCTCACTTTCTTTATTAGGATCCAGGCTGATTAAAAAAAGAGTAATAGGCAAAGACAGACAAGAATATGATGTGTGAACAACGACCTTAATGGTAAGGATTGCGCAAATTTTCCTTTAAGAACAGGATATTTTTAACATTTTTATCCACCAACTTGTTCAATTTCACTTTGTTCCGTAGTAAACTTCTGTCTGGGACATATGAAATCTTCCATTTCACATCTAGCTTACAGATAAGCTCCTAGAATTGCCAAATTTTAATGACAGCTAACAGCTGTCATTCAAGTTTCTTCACTGTTCTTGTGGCAGCATAACTGAATGACAGTAGAAACATCTATCCTTGCACCTGTGTTCAATCTGTGCTATGAAGAACAATATAGATGAATTCATTATTTTTGGGAAATTAGAAACAAATATAGAAAAGTTTTTTTCCACGTTCTCTTGAATTCACTGGTTGGAATCAGTAAACCACAGCAATTCTCTGCTGAGATTAAATGAGCCAAAAATATACAAACAACTCACAGACAGCTCTGCTGTGTACAGGGCATGATTAACAAAGAAAACAAAACAAAAACATTTTTATTACTTTGTCAATGTCCTCTCTTACTGGATCTCCAGGGATTTTGTAGCGTAGGAGTTAGAAATATCAGACACAAATTGCAGCAAATGGTACTACAGGTAGAACACAAAGTGGTGAAAAATTAGAAAATATTATTTAATAAATCTGGGAAAAGTAGGAAAAAATTCTATATTTCCTTCTTCTCTCACAAAAACGATTACAACCTCTGGAATACATACTGATACACTTATCTAAAATGCCACTTCTCAGAAATGGTAAGAATGTTAATAAGGAATTTGATGATACATTTAAAGAGAAAAATGTTGTAAACCATTTTTATAAATATCCAATTTTCTATTTGCAAACTATGACTACAGCATTTGCAAGCAGGACATAGCCAAAACTTCACAAATTGTATCATTGAAGATAAAGAAAAGCTTTATAATAGCATCAGGGCTTTTTCGTCTCTGATGCAGTCCCAACTACTCTCGCAAGTGGGTGAGATGAGTGATCCCCTTCTGTTAGCTCATCAGAAAAAAGTAAAACTCGGTACCTTTCCTTAGAGATCTAACTCCCAACTATAAAAAGGGGCTGGAAACCTTTTCCCACCCCTTACCTAGCACTCTGTGCTTACTCCAGGATCACATTACAAATGCCACTTTGCTATGTCCATATCTCTTCTTAAGCCCTGTGCTTTCCTGTTTGCTCTTGCCTTTCCTCAAAAGCACCAGCACCTTTACCTATTTAGCAGTCAAAGTAATTTTTTCAGCTTCCACAGCACATCTCTTACTTAGTCCATTCTGCAAGCAGACCTGTAAGACAGTGGCCTCCACTGATTAAGTGCCAATAGGAAAAAGAGGTAGTTCTCTGTCCCCTCACTGAGTAGAAAGGTAGCTGCTGTACCCAGGACACTAACCAGTTACTGCTCAGTACAGTAATCCTGACGGAGATGACTTAGATCCATTCATCCAACTTGTGTTTTCAGGCATCTCTAAATATTTTATTCATGCTTTTGTTTCTGCTCTCCCACAGGATGGGCTCAGATGAATTTCTCCCCCAAGATATGTGTGTCAGAGTTGACATTATATTTCCTTTTTCCAAGTCCATATCCTAGTCTTTAAATATCTGAGCATGATAGCAGGTCTGAAAATATAAAAAAGATTCATGATGTACATGATTTGGGAGTAAAAGTAAACATCAGATTTGTAGGTCTGAAAATCCCTAAAAAAACCACAACAAACACAATCCAAAAGCCCAAAACAGACCCACCCCTATTCCCAAAATAAAACAATGAGCCCGGGCCCTGCAGATGCTCCTTTAAAAACAAAATACAACTGAAATGTTTAGACTTTCTTCATTACTTCCTTTTTTTTTTTCTAGCCCCTATGTTATACTTCCTTCACTTTAGATTGCAAAAGATATTTGAGCTTCAAATCACAGTCATTGTCACGATACACTTTGTCTAATCAGGCTGTATCTTCCCCATTGCATACCAAAAACTTCTTCTAGGCATCACTAACAGATCTGGAAAGAGTAATAGCATCACAGTCAAGGAATTATGTCCAGAGTTCAGGCAAGGTGCAAGACCAGAAATTATTCACACGTGGACGCTTATGAATGTGAACCTCATTCAGGAAAAAAACCCAAACCATGAAAATGCTGATATATATCTTCCTAGAGTACTTTATGGCTCATTGTACAGTACAGTCTGACCATTACTATTGTGTCTTTATCCTAATTGAGAAAAATATGGGTCTTATCCTACCCGTAGCCAGCTTTGGTCCTCACATTGATTGCTAGAAGAAGTTTTAAGTCATTAATTTAAATAAAAGTATTTAAATACAGGTAGTTCATCTATTTTCACATGATTAATAATAACTAGCAATTTAAATCAAGATTTACAGAGGTCATCTAGAAAAGGAGCTTAGTTAGGCTAAGGAATCAAGAATATCTATGCAGAAGTTACTCAAAATGTCCAACTTGCTTTAATTAAATTAATTCACATCTGTTTGTAGGCAAGGCCTTTATCTAGTGAGCTATTTGTCACCACACAAAAGAAATGCCAGCCAAAATTACTTTCTCGGGGACACACACACGGAGAGGTTATACTGATTGCCGCCACCATGAGGCTGGACAGCCAACCATTCCACCCTGCATGTGAGATGGCATTAAAGGTTCTGACAATGGGAAGAGAAAGCCAAGCTCCTGGGAAGGATATTTATGGCAGGGACAGACATACACTCTTGGGGTGAATGGAAACTGTTTTGCAACCTAGAGCTCTTGGTGCAGCAGACAGGTAGAATTCACAAAACCCTACGAAAGGTAAGTAATGGCCATCTATACTATACTAATCTGGGACAAAGTAAGACCAATGGCCGTGAGCACTGTGAAAGCTGTGTTTGTTGTTTTATTTTGCCCTGAAAGGAGGAAGGAGCTCTTACTGTGATATTACTTACCCCAGCTAGTGTTGTAGTAACCATAAGGGTGGTAACATTTCACGCTACCTCACTAAAATCCAGAGTCTGACATTTAACTGTATCCTGCATCTTAAGGTAAGGGAAGATCTTAGGGAAGGGAATATGAATGTCAATTATAAATAGAGGTGGCATGGAAACTTTTGCATAAGGTTATTTATCCACACTTTTCTTTTTTTTTTTTAAATCATGGCTAAAACTAAACAAGTCAAAACACTGGTCAAAATTAATCAGATTAAAAGTCCATGTAACACAATCTATTTGTTTTTCAGTGGCAAACACCAGATGTCCACGGAGGAGCAGAAGAACACAGCAAGAGAATAGATGATGTTTTCCTTGCATAATACCAACACTCCAGCAACTTCCAGGTCAGGAACAACATAAGCCGGAGTAATGTCCTGGTATTCAAAATGCCTTTGATATATTTGTTTATTATAAATTAAGTCACCTGAAGCCTGAATAAACTGCATAAGCCAGAAAACTACAGATACATTCATGCTTTTCAAATAAATACATATTCACTTCAAAGAAACAATAAGCACAGGCAATAGAATAGGTCCCTTTTTACATTCCGAGTTATAAGCGTTAATTTTTTCTGCAATGTATATAACTTTACAATGCACAGAAGAACAAAATGCCATCCATTCCAATTTCTAGATTGTAAAGATAACTGCTATATTTCAATTGCAAATGCTTTGTCTCTGTTGAAGAAGGAAAACAATATTATCCTCGCTTTATTTTAATATGCCAGTGTGTTGCCTATTGTTATAGTATATTATTTATTTATATAAAAAACTGCCTAGAAAAACTGCCTAGAAAAAAAGTGAAAATATAAACATGTAAGCCTATATCATCCTCATAAAAAAGTTATTTCTTGGAGCAGAACTGAAGTAATTTTTTTTTATTTCTTCTTAGGGGCTAAAATGAAATAGGATCAGAAGAGTAATTGAATATATTGGTTAAAAAGAAAAAATGTGTGGTAAAGTAAATGTTGCATGAATTTTTTCTACAGATTCAAATAATCACTACTTTCTTCTACACAATTTAGACTGATAAATAAATGTCATGCTACATTGTAAGCTATTTGAATCTAAAGAGACTGAACTGTAAAAATGCTCTCTCTAAGATTATTGGTAAGATAGGATCTGAGTAATATAGTAGAGGGAATAAGAGAGGTGGAAAATACTGGCAATGGCAAGTCATTTCATTTGTTCAGTTCAGCTGAAAGGGAATACATCACGTCTTTTTCTCCCTAGAAAAAGAGGCCCACTGGCTCAATGAAGAGTGAAGAGGAGAATGCACTGAGGATTTGATATTTGTCTTTGAAGAAACTTTTAATATTCCTCATGAGACTGCTTCTATCTTTGATCTTCTCTCTTTGAAAGAATTTTCTTATGATTGAAACAAAGAGATAAAATCAGCAATGTGCCACCTTGAGAATAGCAACAGACACACACTCGCTTATTGTCAAAGTGTTAATCAGATGTCTAACAAAATCTGGAGTCTAACAAAAACCAACAGGAAAGCCTCTCTGTATCTCTCATCTTGGGACATTTCAAGTAGCCATGACAAAAATAAGCCAACAATTCAGGAATTAATACTAATGTTGTTAAACCTTTCCTCATAATTGTAAGAACAGACAGATAATAAAAGAGAACAATATCAAGTTAACAAGTTGAAATGAAACTATTATTCTGACAGAAACAGACAAAACACACCTCTAAGATGAAACAAAGAATGTATTAATGTCTTAGAAGACCAACATTGTAGTGCAGGCCTATAAAATGCTGAGCACCTTGTGAACCAATTAAGATAACAGACAAAAGAAAAAACCCAAACCACAAAATGCACTGGGACTGAAGAAGTGAAAAAGATAATCTTTCTAACGTAGCATGTCACACAAAGTCTTCATTCTGATCTGCTTGTTTAGCTGATAAATTTAAGTATAAAGCAGTATGAGAAATTCTAGATTTGGCAAATAAATGCCAAAACCCCACTTTCATTTTAAAAAAAGCCCCAGTATCTAAGTGTTAATATAAGACATGACCACTCACTTCTTATAGACAAAAAAGATAATAGGTGCACCATGTATTTCTCAATATGTTTTTAGCTGAACTGCTCACAGCCTTACTAAATGTCACCAAGCAAACCAGAACTTCTGAAGAAAACTGCTTTTTCTTTACCTCAGAGAGAGAAAATACTGCACAATCTTAAAGTTGTACACAATAGAACCCTTACAAACATTAGAGGTTCTTTTATTAAAAGAGGATTTAACGCCATGTATAAAAAAATTCAAAATTGTTTGTTTCAGCCTATGCACTTAATTAGAAAGACTTAGAAGACTATAAAAATTTCATACACACGAAATCTTCTAAAAGCAGCCCAATATGTTGTCCCTTTCTCTATTTCTAATTTAAAATGGCTTACATCAATACAAAATTTGAAATAATCATTTTGATCAAACACACTTATCTGCATAATCCAGATTAAAAGATTGCCTAGATTTAATTGTCATTTGAATGACAAGATTCACTCTTAAAATACCAAAGTTTGATTAAAACGTTGCCACATTGAAGACTCCATGACAATCTTAAAAACTAGGGGTTTTTTTGACTACACTCAAATTCAATAAAAAAACTTTTGTACCTCAGTCATCTGAATTTGTTTTGCTGCAATGTTTGGACTTTTAATGCTGTCCAGCTGTCAGTTCTCTCTAATCCATTTGATTGAACTCCTCGAGTCTTGTCATGTCAGGTCGTTTTGCCCAAGTATTTTCTAATTTTTCATTATCCTTGAACTAAAGTCTCCATAACTCAAAACAGCACTCCATTAACTCACTCGCAAATTGAAAGATAAATTGAGTAGGAAGATTGGCCTTGTTACAAATTGAATTTTAGAAGAATGTAATATGGTCTGCATCTAGATCATTCTTCAAGTACTTCTACACAAAGCAGCCATGTATTACATGAGGCCTGGAAAGCAAGTATTTTTCATTTTGGAGTAGAGATAAATGCAAGCCACCTAACCCAAGAACTTAGGTCTCCTTGCTTCTGAGAACCAGATCATATGAGATTATATGACTCATTCCTTTAAAGCAAAAAAAATCCTTATGATATTTCATCAGACAGAAATCTCAAATAATGAAGTATTTTTTATAAATACTTGTTTCAGATATAGGTTCAAGCACAGTTTTATATCCTTGTTTTGTTTTAACAGACCTGTGGCATTTTGAATGGTCAAAAGTGAACAGGACCTCAGTTTCACATTTCTGTCATCTAAAAGCAATACTTGTATTGATGCAATAAAAGCTCCATATTCTTTGGTAACTTTGGACAGGATTAAAGAGGCTACTTGAAATGCAGTTAGATTCCTTACACAAGTCAGCAACTCCTTAAAAATGCATAAAGTTCAGAAGTGGGTATCATGGACCTTCTGCTAAGCACAAAAACGTTAGTCTTCTATTCTCATCTCCTGTTTTGCCCCATTATGTAACTGCAGAGCAAGTTTGCTTTATCTGATTGAAATTGTATGTGCAGCAAAGCAAGTGGACAGCAGTTCTCCTACCAGCAGAAAAGCTGAATTGTGTTTGATGGTGACATCACTCATCTGCACATGCATCTGGAAAGATGTAGAAGCTCAAGAAGTGGAAAGAAACAGCACAGGCTTCATGGGTCAAGTCGGGATGAGGAGAAAGTGACAGAGACTTCCTCACATCAGTACTCCAGAATAGGTGGCCTTTGGCTGCAGTTTCCATCACAGACCAAGCAAAACAACGCCTCAGAGACTGTGACCCAAACGTAGGAGCAGTTGTTCTGCTTGCTGCTAGTGTTGCTTCTTCTCCTTTCGTTAATATGGTTTCCAGTAAAAACATACACAAGCCGGGATTGCAAATGATCTACAGGAGGACCATAGGAAAAATGTATTTCAGCAACTCTGTGATTTAATTTAGCTTTGACAGGCTCAAACTGAAAGACTCAAACCATACAAAAACATGACCTCACAAGAAAAAACAAACAAAAAATCCCAAGCAAACAAACAATGAAACAAAAAATTGACTGATTCATCACCAGCATCATAAGTGCCGTTTATTGGAAAGCTTTAAGCAGCAAGCCTTTATATCTTTCATACTTCCTTCTATTTTTTTTAAAGGGCAACACTTAGATTAAGCATTACATCATTTTTGGAAGGTGCCCTGCTCAACTGATGGCTATAACATTTTTCTAATTTTTTCAATACACTGTCACAATTCACAGAAAAAAATAAAAGCAAGAAACTGATTTATTAAAGGGAAAAAAGGGGTTAATTCTATTTGTGTGAAACTGAAGAACTCTGACTTGACATGTAATTGTAGAGCAGTTTGATACAAAAGGGTTATTTAAAAAATAACAATAAAGCACATTATATTTTTCATTGCAAGCCTGGCATGTTTCTGTTTATGTCCTTTCTGCCCCAAAATGTAGTATATTTGGCAGAAGATAAAGACAAAAGGGAAGGCTCACAGGAGCTACTGTCCTTCACTCTTCCTTGTTCCCATCTTTCTGTGCAGGCTGACAATGAGGGGTTTACTGCACCGCTTCTCACAGCCCTTCCTGACATTTTTAGAGCCACTTTCAGCAGTAAAGAACAAGGCAGACAACTCTACATATAGAAATAGATCAAAAATTGTCACTCTTTGTAAACCAACAAGACACTTATCAGGGTATCTCATGAACAGTCTCGCTGGGAATCTCAGAGAACAATGATATGGTCACAAAGTGATTAGTCACAGGTTATTTTTTGAAGCTTCAGAGCACTGCACAGACTGCCATCGCATCCATTAAAGCATGAAATGTTTGCATTCATTTTCATTCCTGTTCTTCATGGAACATTTAATGACAACTATAAAATCATCTAAGAGGCAATTGAGTTTTCAGCTGAGAAAAATAAGAATCAGTGTATTGACAAAGCATCAAGTAAAGAACAGCTTAAACTTAAACAGAATATGAATTCTTAAAGCATTGACAGATTTTAAAAAGTATTTTTGGAAATAAACATGTAATATCAGCTGTGTAGGTGTTTATTCCCTGTCTTCCATGTAAGTCTTGCTCCTGAAAGGTTGACAAATAAAGGCCGGCAACATTTTTGAGATTAAGACTGTTCCTAAAATGATAGGATTGCCACACAACACTTGCCACACAACACTAAAATAATTTATATGCAGCCAACCAGACACAGCCAAATCACCCCGATACCATCTAAAAAGGTTACAAAAGTAGCTAAGATAAGGGAGCTGTCCTTTACACAAGCTACCTCTGAGTTATGAAATATTGTGCCTATTTTCTTCCTTTCTTTGAAGAAATTAAATGGATAATTAAATTGACAATATTCACTGCAGAGATAAAATAAACTCTCACATCATTGAAATAAATTAGAAATTCTTCCTGAAATTACAGAGGGTCCCCCAAAATAGAAAAATCGGTAGGTTAATTATTAATAAAACTCCACTATGCATTACCATGAATTCTTGAGACTAGAAAGACACTTGTATTACTGCCATGAAAGTCTGAGAAAGAAATAATATTTGAGAGATTCCGCATTAAAAAAAAAACCTTTAAAAAATAAAAAACAGTAATATCAATCCATAACCTTAGTATATTTAGTATACAAATAAGGTCACAGACAGAATGTGGTTAGCATTCACTGGTCTTCATTCTACACGACCACCTATAGATGGAAAGTATACACAGCTACAGTTTTATTAGATTTTTAAAAATAATTTGAGGAAATCCCTAATGTCTAATTTCATCATTTTCGATCTCAAATCTGCTCCCAGGTTTTTACCCTTTATTGTAAGTGTCAGCATTGACAATATGGTTAATCTGCATGTAATTGCTTGATAAAGAAGCCAATTGCATTTTTTGATATTGCAAAATTTATGGTAGTTTCAGCTCAGAGCAATGACTACTCAAAAGCAAAACAGGAATCCATGTACCGTGTTGGATTTTAAGTATATGGAATGATCAAATGTTCCACATATTATCACAATAAATCCATGCCTTTTCAGGGAAACTCCACAGGGGGAAAAAAACCCAACAACTGGTAATTGTGGTAAATGAGAGAGCATCTGCAACCAGAAAAAACTGGCAAGTTTCTGCCATATCTCTTTTCTTCCCTTCATTTACAGAAATGTCTCATTTTAAACCAAGATCCGTGGGATGGCATGGCATCCCAAAAAGGGGATTAGTCAAATAGCTTACAAAGACGTAAAAAGGCTTTTTTTTTTTTTGTATAACAAATAGCTTTACTCCTAAGGCTTTTTGAATAAAATTTTTCCCAACAAAAAATAATGCTTCAAAGAATGGAAAAGAATACCTGAAACAGGAAAAGGAAAAGCAGAAAGGTGGACAACAGACAGCCTTCCAGTTAGTAATTTAATGAAGAGGCAACTTTTGGAATTTAGAGCACAGTTTCCAGGCCATATTTCACAATAATTCTAAAAGAGAAGTTAAAAGTAGAGTAACAAGCTTTTCCATAAAATATTTTCATCCATGATTACCCATACTTTGCAGGCAGTGCAATTTCAAAAGAAAAAATGCCATATGAAGTATTTAATTTTTATGTATGAATATGGTGTTTTTCTATTAAAGCACATTTGTTTCAGGCTGAAGCGCTTACCACAGAAGTACCACCAGCTAATAATAAAAATATAGCAATAAAAATAAAGCAAAAATAAAAAAAAAATTAACCATACATGTGAAACAAGAATGGAAATGAAGTTCAGTCTCTAAACCCATATGTGTCATTTAAAACTTTTCATCATTTTTTAATGCATATCTAGGAATAACTTTCATAGAATCATAGATTGGTTTGTGTTGGAAGAGACCTTTGAAGGTCATCTAACTCAATCTCCTTGCCATGGACAGGGACATCTTCAACTAGATCAGGTTGCTCAGAGACCAGTCCAATCTGATCATGAAGGAGACCCGGGGATGGAGCAGCCACCACCTCTTTGGAAAACTAGTTACAGTGTCTCACCACTCTCACTGTAAAAAATTTCTTCCTTTTTGTCTAAAGAAAACATTTTTACAGTTGCTGGACCTTGCATTTTGGGGTGAGAGATGCAGAACAATAGTAAATGTCTTCTCTATTTTTGGTGTGCTACACAAACTGGCAAACGCAGCATGCTTAAATGTGATTCAGTAAACCATATTCTAATCGATAGTGAGGATTCTTCAGAGTATGTAATGCAAAAGTCACCAGACATTTGGGAAGGTAAATGAGATCACTTAACCTAAACATCAATTAATATTCGTGCGTAATGAAAAAACCACCACACAGTTTAGCACAATTTGTACTTTCTGTTCAAGACAGCCTCAGACTTGACCAGCAGGAATACTACAGATTGTAACAGAGGCTTTTCACTACTGTCTTGTATGAGAGTTTGCACAGTCCTGCCTAATCAATCATTTCCAAGAGCACTAGCTGAAGGCATTCACCATCTTGAGTATCAACTTCAACCCCGGAAAGGGTAAAAAAAAGGTTTATTCAGGTCAGCTATGCATAGACTCTATAATTTTACTGTACACTCAATATTCCAAACCAAATTTGCAATCCTCTGCTGTAGTATCTGTTGGGAGACCTAAGTGGTACTTGAAGCAATCTTCTCATATTAGGGAGAACTGGAAAGAAGTGACTCTCTGAATCTAAACAGGTACTTATCAGCAAGTCACCACCCTTTTTCAGGCAGAAAAATATGTTTAAATTTAAGCAGACCACTTAAGTGCAAAGAACTGATGTGATGAAGTGTGCCTGAGCTGATTACTAATTTCTTCCTTTGCTCCTTACTTATATTTTAACCCTACTGCCATCTGCTCATCACACTTGCATAACATCAGGATGTTGAATCCATGTTTAGAGATGTGTTGGGGAATCTAAACACTAAAAAGGTCCAACTGACATTAGATAGGTTCAACCTACAGGTAGTAAATACAAGACGGTTAAGTAACCATTGGGATATTTATTAAGGGACACGTTTGATTAATCTCAGTTGAAGGTTTTATTTCAGGCTGAATGACTGAGTCCAGTGCAAGACTTACTGTGGACTACTAGAGTTTGTGTTATGAGGGTCAGATTATATGTCTTTAATAGTCCCTTCTAGCCTTTAAAAGTATGGTGATTATACACAATGCTATTGTAAATAATGTACATGCATTTAGCTACAAGCTTCTAGTCCTTGTAGAACTGCAGCTGTTTATCAATAAATGCAAGTAATCAATTCCAGACCAACTTTCACAATAAATAACCTTATATTCTGTAGACTCTTTAGTCCAGTAAATGTGCTTAAAAAGGCAAAATGGCTTGTTAGTTATTAATGACTGCTTTGAAATCCACTCACTAAGAGCTCTGAGCAAAACTTGTATCTCTAAAAACTCTTACTTTGTACTCGAAGAAAAGGAATGAACTAAAGCTTTCCTCTGGAAAGCTACACATACTGCCAAGGGCAGTAACTTAACTTCACATGTTCTTATGTGCAAAACAGTAGAATCAGAGGAACCAGCTATCACCTAACAGCTGAAGAGTTTGTCTTGGCCCAGACAGAAGGCTATGGCTTTCATCAGGTAAAATTCTAGGACAACAGAAGGCAGTACTGGAAGAAAAGATACGTCTTTAAGAACACATTAGAGAGACACCTCAAACAATATCTTTCAGTCCAAAATAATAGAACCAAGAAGCTCACTAGGATATCAGCACTTTTACTTATGGCCCCAGGTTCTTTTCCTTTACTAAAGTGTATCTTGACCTTTCAGTCCATTATCTAGATATTGAGTGAGGTCTGATTCAGGTCATGCAAACAACATCTACGCAGGAGAGTTAGCTGAGATAGGAAGGAACACAGCGAAAGGAAGTACTCTTCTTAATTGTACCTTTCTAATGCAATTATGCTGCTTTAGAAGATTAACGAGTGAGGAAGTTACAAAATGCTTATCATGTTAGTGCTGATTTTTCTTATATTCCCAACTACCAGCAGCATCTCATTAAAACAACAGAACTGAATCAGACCTTGCCCATGAGTTTAGGATGGCTTGGAGACTAATGTAACTGTAAAATTAGAAAAGAGCTTGCTTTGTTGCAACTGTCGAAGCTGGATTTTAGAAAACTGAATTTGATCCTTGGCACTTCTCTGTTTTAGAGAGAGTGCAACAGAAAGTCAGATTTTTCCTCTACTTCAATTTAAAAATGTGTAGCACAAGCATAAACTTGATATCTTGGTACGTTTTTAAATGGTGTCAGTTAAGATATTTTGGTGCAGACTGCTTTAATTTTCCTTTTCAGAACTACTGGTCCTTCACTAAAGTAGAAAAATATGGCATATTTTACAATAATTATTTATAAATATTTCTCTGATCAATGGCATTCATAGAACTATTATCATCAGCTGTGCTAATTTTCTAAAATTACATGAAAACTTAAGGCTTCTCATTTGTTTGGAATGACTAGAGAGTTTCAGAAGTTGCAGTGACAAGGTTACAATAGAACAACATAATTAAGCATACAGGAGATACGTTACAGGGGTGTACACATACAGCACGTTAAATAAATAAATAAATAAATAAATAAATGTTGTATATCCTATTTCCCATCTCCACCTCCTTATATCCTTTTATTTCATCTGTTGAATAGATGGGCAAAAAATATAAATTATTTCAAAAGTTCCTCGAGTTATTTCTGACTCAACCATCTATGATGAAATAATTTCCTTTTCAAATGTATTCAATCCCACATCATAAAAATTATGATGATTCAAAAAGATAATTTCATCACCTTAAAAAGTTCAAATAAATAGTTCTATTTGAAGTATTACATTTTCCTGTAGGCTTTTCAAATATTTTGAATTTTTAAACTTTCTAAAGTGCATCAAGCACTTTTCTGACTTTAACAGCACAAGATCACATGGTCTGGTTAATACTTCACTAAACAAAAGTACAGATAATTGAAATAAAAACATTGTCAGAATGAACTTGAAGTTCTTCACCTACAAACACATTCAGTATTCATTCTGAGTTGCAAGTTCTAGGAAAATGAAATACAATTTCTCTTCTAAATAATCTTGCTTTGTTCAAAGCAATTATTTACCAAAAGGGACCGAATACAAACAGGTTATCAGCATAAACAAGATTATCAAAGACTTCATGATGTTATTCCTACAAAAGAAACTCCTGTAGAACTATGAACTGAATATTAAAACCTCAGTTTTCAGTTACCTACCAGAGCATCATGAAGGAAAGAGAGGAAAAATTTCTCTTTTTGTAGCTCACAGGTTGCTATTTTGTATCTATGGCAGTTATGACACTAAAATGTCAGAAAGAATAATGTAAATGAACTTTTAATCTTACAAGGAAATTTAAATAGTGAAACTAGCTTTCCATTTGCAATTCAGCTGACTATGAAATAAGTATGGCCTGTAGATATACAGCTGGTACTACTGGTAAGATTTTTAATGCTGACAGTTATGGGAAATATCACTTTTACGATCTGGGCCCTATGATTCCTCTAGTGTAGTCTGTTTCACATCAAATTACTATCAAAGTTTAATTTCTGTTCCATTGGCAACATATTTTTCCTTATGGCTGAGTCTTCCAAAATAAAAAAAAAAATATAAAAAGTGGTTTTCTCTCCATTATTGGAATGGTTGCATAATCTCTTGGTACATCATCATCTCTTAAGAAGGCTTAAACCTCAATCAAAATGTAAATTAAGTGTAGACAATGCAGCTACAACTGCTACTCATGAACAAAAGGCAAAGCCAGCTTCAGCCAGAAATGAAAATATTTGAGTTGTAATTGAATTTGCAATTATTTTCATTGCCTTCACAAATAGCATAGTAAACCAGTAGTGAATAAAGCCAAATGCAAATCCACCTGTTAAGCTATCAGAGCCAGTTCACCATTCAAAGGGGAAAAGGCGTGACTGGAAAAACATAGCACTAGCCTTCCAATTTCTTTTATTCCGTATTACATTTGTAAAGTGAATAAAAGGAATTCCTTAATAAACAATTATAGGGCAAGACGTCTAAATCTGTTTGTGTTAGCATGATAAGAAATTTCTATCAATGTATGTCACAATGACACCTGAAAAGAACAACAAAAGACTTATCTATTATGGAATATAGGTTTATCTCCTATATAAACCTCCAGTTCTGTGTCTTTTTTTGCACAATCTCAACAATTTAACTTCATTCAAAGTTTGTAAGATTGCTAATTAATGCCAAAACCATTTTTTCTCTTTTAAAAAAAGTCAGGAAAATTTAAATGTGAAGACAGATGATAATAGTTTTTCACAAAAATCAGTGCTATGATTACAGAAGCCGTCCATTTAATTGTCTATTCATTCTTTTCCACAAGGACAGGAATCTGTGAGCAGAATAGGTTTAGCATAATCATGCCTAAGATGTGTCTTATTCCCAGAGTGACTTGAAAAACCTGAGCAGAGTTAGGCTGAGATAAGCATTGGAACAGCTGATGAAAGAGAAGGTTTTTCATTGACAATATTATTCCCTTTTATTAGCAATATCCAACCCAACTTATTTTCTGTTGACAGTATTTGTAACCCCTCATTATAGGTTTTCAAAATATCTGACTTTCATTTTACCATATAACTATTACACCAAAATTGGTATGAAAAGAAAAGCCTTATAATGTTTAAACTGGAGAAAAGCAAAAACACACATCACCACCATTATTTCCATCTAATGAAATATTTTATTTTTAAGGTGTTCTATAATATTCCTCCCAAGGGCTAGGAATTAATGAACAATAACTTTTGCATTACAAATTCCCTGTTTCCCATGTTAATACATACACCTAATTCTTGTAATTTAAGGATAGTTCAGAGAGTATCCATTCCATTATGTTTCACATGTGTATCTGAGGGACACTGTGTGATGTAAGGCACTGATATAGTCACTTAGCTCTCCCAGTGAGCCATTCAAATTGTAGGAGGGTGGAGGTGGCAGACACTTTGGTTCTCATAGCAAAGGCGTTTCAAAGCTCTCCTATTGCTGCCTCTCCAGCTGAGTGTCACTGGGGTTTGTCTCATCATAGCTATACCAACACAACACAGCCATCATGACCACATTTCAAACCAAATCACTGAAATGGCTAAAGATGCCTTTCTCACCCCACATGTGTTTTGCAGAGGGCTGCTTTATGCCAGATTGTTGCAGTGCAATGGCTTTCCCAATCCAGCTGACAGGACAGCAAATTTCTGCATAGGAAAAAGCTGGTTGAGGTGGGATCTAGCCCTCAACTCACTTTATTGCTACTGCCAGCATCAAGTAACTGTGGGTGAGGTCAGCACCGTAACCTTCTCCAGCTGTGTAGGAATACTGAATGCCTAACCTGGGCTTCAAAATCAGATATATGTAAAAGGAGGTGTGCTTTTTGACTATCCAATTGGTTATGCTTACAGACAGAAAACTTGAGTTATATTTAAAAACGGTGTCTAACCTCTCTCTATAAGCATTGGTCCCTTAAAACTGAGTATTGTTAGACAAAGATTTTGATGGGTTTCCAATAAAATTGAATGAATCAAGATTTTGCTCTATCCCCAACATATTCTCTGCCCCATAAAATGAGGATCAAATACCATTCCCTGTAGTCTGTGTGCAGTTAGTTTTCTAGCAACAATAAAGCTGAAATCTTATTTCTTCTGACAATTTTAAAATTCAAACACATTCCAGGTATGCATTGGTCCAGAAACAAGAACTATATTTTATAACCTACCTCCATTTATATAAACAAAGTCTTTTTTCACACACCATTATTCAACATGATATGTTCAAGATGCTATGAATCATGACACCACACTTGGAAATGACTGCAGCAACCTTAAAGAATACAGATATTTTAGAAAGTATTTTTAAACCGTTGTAAAATAAATATTTACAAAAGAAAAATGTATTCTCTGATGGCCTTTTTATACCACAATCTTAATACTATCTAATGTTATTACATATCTTAAATAAGTTTCCCTTTAAAAAAAAAAAAAGTTACCTTGAATTTCCAATTTATCTGTCCATTGTTAACTAAAGACTTCATTGGACCTCAATTCTTGTTAGCACAGATCAGGATAAAAGATTGAACTTTAGCATCAAAGATATTCAAGGAATTGCTAGTTGCAAAAATTACCTAGTGAGAGCTTTGAAAACTTCAAGGCATCTGTATTCCATTGATTTCCATGGGTTTTGCAAGAATAAGTACTTTTTGAAGTCCCGGGAATTGCCCAGCTCACTCCGTAGGTGTTTTTGGGACTCTATTGATAAAGAAACTTGTCTCCTGGGATAGTAGCTACTTCTATAAAATCGGCAGAGAGTATTTTCAGAATTTTGAACCAAATGTCCAGATGACTGAGATTCAGACTTTTTTAGTATAACTCAGTATTCATGGAACATCATAGATCATTTATTGAGCTATTTATTGCTTGAGCTTTTCTATGCATCAAACACAAAAACAGGTCTGGCAATGAAATTAGTGCTCAAAAATGCTGCTCCATTTCTTCTATTTGACAAATGGACCGAGAAGTCATCTAAGAGGAACTTTTTCTTTTAAACAAAGATCTGTGCCGTACTAAAAACCAGAGTGTACAGGACAGTTTACTTGAACTACCTTTTAAAAAAACTCCAATATTTTCTAAGTAGAACTTGTATGAAAATTTTGTAGACTGTGCTTGGGGAAATGAAATTATTTACACTTTTTGAGGCTACCTTTCTTTTCCATGTCAGGAGTACTTGAAGAAAGATTAAACAGTTGGTATGCAATAACCACAGAGACACAAAACATTTAATAAATTGTAATATAAATTGGACAGGTATCTAGAAAATGTTTTGGTTTTACTTTCACTTTGTTTTCTAATATACTTGAGTTAAATAAGAAATTTTCTTTTAAATGTTAGTATGATATGCTATAGACATGATAGCACTAACGGTACTAATAATGTACCATTCTATCTGCTGACAGACTAAAAATGAAAGATGATTTTCAATATTTTTGTTTACACAGTCTAGTAAAAGCAATATTTGTTCTCTAATGAGTCACTTCAGTATTTAAAATACGATGAAATGCAGAGGTGCCAATGATGTCCCTTCTGCAGCCTTCATCTACAAAGAATTAGTATGAATAGCAGCAGAGACATATATCTTTAAGACAGTTATCGGTCGGATGAGAAACAAAAGTGAACAAGAGACATCAAAAGTAATGCTTCACTGTGTTGTAACATGCAAAGCTAAAAATGCCAGCAACTTAGACATATTATTAAATTTGTATATTAATTTTGTGCTGAGTATCTGCCTCAAAGGCAAAAGTAACCTAATTATGGTTAAAATAGCATGGGTGTGAGAAGGAAGGAAGATGTAATAAAAGTGTAATATAGTATATTGGAGGACATGAGCCTACTTTCATGGGAAGTGCACGATTTACCAACAAAAAACCAAACCGACAAACAAAAAACAAAACCAAACCAGCAAAAAACAAACTAACTAACTAAAAAGACCAAAAAAAAAACCGGCAGAAAACAACCAAATGTGAAAATTACATAGGCACTTATTAGTGAAAAACTGAGACAAATTTTTCCCCTATTGCAGGCATGTTAATTCTTTTTTCAACAGTTGATCTTACAAACTTGCAGAGCAAAAATCTCAAAAATTTCGGTTGATAATCCTACCAAATTAATTACTAGATATGTCAAGGATGTCAACAATTTTTGGTATTAAATCACATCCTGAATATCTGACACTGTCAAATTGCAAATGCATTTAACTCAATTTAAAATAAATAAATAAATAAATAGATGGATAAATATCTGAGGACTTTGCACAGTTCTTGAAGACAACCACTGGCAAAATACCATTTTGTGTGCATAACCGTGGCTCCCCTGTGATTTCAGAATATATAAATGTAAGTTAATTTTCACTGGAGTTAGTGAATTGATTCACAAATAAGGTCTTAGAAAGACAGTGGAAAAAACGAAATTGATTTCCACAACAATGAGTTCCACTGACATTACCAGGATCATCTAAATAACATACAATATCTGGGACATCTATCTCTCTGCAGTAGGATTAACAAGATTGCCCTTTGTACACGTATTTTTTCTCACAGCTTATCTGGACCCTAAATTTCAGTTCCAAATGGCCAAACTCCCAACACTGATTTATGAAATAGAAATATATACGCATCAAAATTTGATAGACATAAGCAAAAAAGTATTTTGCAGTTTTGCATAATTCAAACTTGCAAAGAAATTGCCAATCACAAAGGTGAATGACCCACTAATATCTTCAAGACTATTCCCTCAATATTTAACATAAATAATGTTTAAAATAAATGGAATATAAATAGCTGAACATCTTTCCAAGACTGCCACCAGCTTTGACAAACTGAATTGAATCCATGTATTTCAGCTAGAAAGATAAAGTGCTGATATTAGGGCAACTTTAACACCACAGAAGGCAGTGCAGTACATGAAAACACCGTGGCCGCTTTCCTTGGAGTGCTCCTAGAAAACCTTTCTTTCGAGTGGAAAAATAGGCACGTCTACCTGTGCTGTGGGACAGCAGCAGAAGCCAACAAATTCTCTTCCAGCCCAGTGACTACAGCACAGTGCTGTGAGATAGTTACATCCTGAGCAGATAAGTGCTCAGTGCAACGGAAGTTCCCTAAGCACAGCCCAACAAATTCAGACAGAGAAACGAGCAGTGTTCAGCCTTAACACACAGGAGTTTTATTTTTATTCACCTTCCAGTCACATGCAATTGTAGAGCCTCTCAAGAAAATAGTGCAAGCACTCAGTTACAGCAAGCGAAAGTCTGCCTCCGAGACTACCAAAAGAAGGACAATACATGGAAATGTATCCTGTCTTTCACTACAGTTCATGACATAACTATGAAAAAACACAACACGCAACCTGAATTAACTGTTTTTAGCATCTACAAACTAATGAGGTATCATAGAGTTATAGTATCAGAATATGCTGAATTGGAAGGGACCCTTCAGGATCATTCTATCTAACTCCTGACCCTGTGCAAGGCACCCCAAGAGTCACACTCTGTGCCTGACAGAATTGTCCAAATGCTTCTCGAACTTTCTCAGGCTTGGTGCTGTGACCACATCCCTGGAGAGCCTGTTCCAGCCCCCAGCCACCCTCTGGGGAAAGAATCTTTTCTTGATATCCAACTTAAACCTCTCCTAACACAACTTCAGCCTATTCCCTCGAGTCCTGTCACTGGTTACCAGAGTGAAGAGATCAGTGCCTGCCTCTCTGCTTCCACCTGGGAGGATGTTGAAGTCTGCAATGAGGTCTCTTCTCAGTCTCTTCTTCTCCAGGCTGAACAGACCAAGTGACCTCAGCCGCTCCTTATACGGCTTCCACTCCAGACCCTTCACCATCTTTGTTGCCCTCGTTTTGATGTTAATAGTTTAATATATTTCATATATTGTGGCACCCAAAACTGCCCCCAGGATCGAGGTGTGCCTGCCCCAGCCCAGAGCAGAGCGGGACAATCCCCTCCCTTGCCCGGCTGCCCGGCCAGCAGGTGGCCCAGGACACAGGTGGCCCTCCTGGCTGCCAGGGCACTGTTGACTCAGATTCAAGTTGTCATCGAGTGGGACCCCAGGTCCCTCTCCACAGGTCTGCTCTTCAGCCTCTCTTTCCCCAGTCTATACACACAACCAGCATTACCCTATCCCAGTCCCTTAATCTGTCTTTAAAGGAAGTGGGCAAGAGCATGGGGAAACAAAACCCCAACCAAAAAAGCCAACCGCACCATGTCACTCCCAGGTGACTCCATCTCTACTGCTCAACTAAGCCCAGGCATCCTTGTTGCACAGTCTTCAGAAATAAGAAGAAGTTTTCTTGCTCCTGCTAGGGGTTATTTTCACAGTTCAGACTGGTCCTCTGCTTGTACGGCAATTTTAGCAACAGTCTTTAACTCTTGCATTCTAATCATGAATATATTTTGAGATTCCACAAGTGTAGACAGAAATTAAAGTCTGTACTTTTCCTTATATAAGCTCCAAATGATCCACCTTTTGGTGAAGAGGCAGCTAAGTATGTTAGTTGAGTAAAGATGCAATTGCGTTATGCTGAGATAATGATCTGGTACAATTCCATAATTTCTAAGCATTGCATATTCCAGTGGTTGTGTCTACTCACGTCCCACTCTGTTTCCTACACCTGAAGACACTTTCTAGTTCACATGCAACCAGCACTTAACCCTTCATTTTGTGCAGCATTCTTTTTTTTTTTCCAAAGAGCTCACTGGAATTCACACAGCAAAGGGCTGCCAAGCAGGCTGCCAGCTGAGCAGAGCTGCACAGGAACAGGCTGGGTTTGCACGCTTAGTTAGAGTCTCCTCGTTACAGGCCAAGCATTATCCGTAACTCACAGACTGTTCAAACAGTCTTGGCTCTCAATCCAGCCCTTTGATGAGCAGGACATAGAAGTGAGTCAGCTGTCCTTTGGGAGGCTGAACGCCCTGTATATGCTGTTCTTTGGATGGTGATTCACATCATCTGACATTTAATCACTGAGACCAAGCTCTGACCCAGCTAGTTAGTGCACCTCTTCCATTTCAGCACAAAATCTGAGAGTCTAATCTGTCTGGTCATGCAGCAGAGGCAGCAGAGCAGTGTAAGCACAAGAGGGAGCAGTTATAACTAAAATACCTTAAATACCTCCTAGGCTAAAACTGTCTCAGAAAAGAGTGCAAGTGGAAATGAAGCAGAGTACTCCAGAATGTAAATAAAATCTACCACAATTTTGAAGGTGGCAGCCAAAACTCCCCGCTTACCTGCTGCTGCACTAAAAGTTTTAACCTTTCATTTCACCATTATTTTTTCAGCACAAACTTCATGGCTTTATGCTTTAAAACACTTAGGACTGAAAGAGCAACAGAATAGATAAACAAATTACCTATCGATCAGAGTATACAAAGCATTCCATATGTACTGTAGTGCCCTGGATAGATAGGCTAAGAGGAATCTTGCATTCACAGTCCAGAATGTATTCAAGGCTAAATCTGGAGAACCACTTACACCATAGGCAAATGCTGTTGCTCCAGTGTTGCCAGAGACTCAGCTAAGTGGAAGCAATCATCTTTAATCTCTCTTATAGAAAAAAATTTGCAAGAAGTATGGGAGCAGTTTCCTGGTTTGAATCAACAAAAATTACTATTCTGGAGGGTGCTGCACATGGTGAAATTTGTTTTATCTTTCATTATAAAGATAAAAATAAGTATTTGCTATGAAGTGCCTAGGTCACAATCTGTCACACAGTCTTTGTGGCTCTGCTGCACCAGTCAATTACAGTTCCTACCACTGAAGCTTTGCTCCTGGAAACCTGCATTATGTAGTCCTAGTGCTATATGTTTTGAAAAAGAGGTGTGGGCTATTTTGTGTAGATTTGTTGTTGTCTTGTTGTGTTTTGGTTTGGTTTGGTTTGTTTGTTTGGTTTGGCTGGTTTTTCATTTGGTTGGTTGTTTTTTTATGATGTATGTGCTTGGCTGCTCTGATTTATCTGCGGTGTGACATTTGGGGAACAGCCGCAGTTCAGCTGTTAGCAGCTTTCTGCAACATTCACCACACTGTCCCCATTGACGATATATGCTGCTAAATTTGACTGCAGATAAACCTAGAATGCTTAAAGAGCCTTTTTAGTGAGGGAAAGGCTCCATAGTTTTAAGCAAAGGGTGGATGGAGCTGCCAGCACCTCCATTCGTATTTATCTCATCTGAACGAAAGCAGGCCTCCTTTTTTCAGGCAGGTAAACACCAGACTTCTCTGGCAAAAAGCATAACCCGAGCTTTTCCAGAGTAACCAGTGTTGTTGTTTATTTATGTATCCTTGTGGTTCTTTGAGGTCTATCCAGAAGCCCTTGTGCAGAAAATCACAGAAGAAAATCAGCTTTCTTGTTCCCAGAATGCCAACGGTACCTAAGAGATGGTCATCCTGTCCAGGGTCCTGCTCAGAGGCCATGCAAAGCATGCCATTAAAGATTCAGGTTCACTGCAGTATTGCCCTACATACAAAATCAGTGAAAAGGAAAGGTGTATATTTGCACACAGAGGATGAAAGAGTGACACCGCTTAGTTTTCCATTAAATAGTTAAAAAAAAACCCAAAAACATTTGCTAGACTTGCTTTCAGTACTGAGACCTGCAAAGCAGAAATTTAAAACTATCAACTCATTTCAAAGTGGCCTGCAAATAGTTCTAAATTGGCAATTATATTTTCTAACTATTGAATAGTGTCACATTGAAGTAACTGATACATTTTTGTGCAACAGTACATTGCATCATCTTTTCCTGAGCCGTTGCACTGACTAGAAACTCCTCTGAAATTTCTGTAATCACTCTTTCTATTTTTATGCAACAAGAAAATATGTAGAAAATTAATTACCCAGTTGTGGTGAACTGAAAAGACATGTCTTTAGGGGAACAAAAAGGAACATAGACACTCCAGTTATGAAACACAACCAGTACATCTCTGATGCTTTGTCCTGGACTTTGAGGACTCATATAGGTACTTCTATCCTCTAGTACGAACCTTCATAAGAATAGAGTTTTAACCACATATTCTCAATATAATGCAGATTAGACCAACTTCATTACATCTGTGGCGTGAGAATTTATCTGATAACAATTCTTCTTTCACACTTGAAAAACCACAATATGTTAATA